>JAKOGI010000039.1:977500-1707240 GCA_029747015.1 Carnegiea gigantea
TCTCCAATTGTCAGCCTGCTTTGCGGATGGTCAGCAACACATCCATCCCTTTAAGGGGCCCACCCCTTGCAATTTCAAACACAACACGAAACAAGTCAGTGATTACAATGAATACCGTTACTTAATGCAGTTCATAATGTTAGTCTTTTAATGTACGACCCACCTTTTTAGCTATGCTCGTTGGCACACTCCCTTCGAACTCTCTTGCAGAACACCATCACCATGTCACCCATTTCTCGTGCAACTCAACCCATGATTACAAGTCTGCGAACGTCGTTCGCATGCTTTGCCCCCCTTCTATGCTAGCCTCTTCGGCCCCTCCTTTCCACCCACATACAAATGCCCATGCTCATCATTTCCCTTCAAAATCATCCTCACATCCACATCCCCCTCAATTGCCATTGACATTTGTCGGTCGTACTTCAAACCGTACCATAGTTTCCCCTCACGCAAATCACTTCCTCTAATCCCCATCACTAGTCTTAGCACCTCCTCCATCGCCATCCCCTTCGTCAGCAGAATACATTGCCTCGACCCTCCTACGTATGTTAATTTCCCATCTCAATCTTCCTCCAGCTCTCCAACCCACAACACATAAACAACCAGCTCCCTCCCTCCCCCGCCGTTCCCCCACCGGCACCATCTCCATCCATCCGTACTACACGTCGCAGCAACTACAGTGTGTGCAAGTCACTTCCTCTAATATCTTCCCGATAACCCTGCATGACATACACCAATAGAATCTGTCATTAAAAACATACATCAGTACTATATGTCGTACCACTGCTCTTTATCTACCTATTCAATTCACTACGTCTACCATGGTGAACACTTCATTCACTATGGTAAACCAACACTCCCTACTCTGTCACTTTAAGTTTTCACATTACTGTCCTCTTTGGAGGATAATACCATCCTTCCCCACCCTCATGCAACAATAGTTAGTTGACATAACGACCAATGATGCAACTACTATTACACAGAAATGCATCATAAGATGTGCCAACACCATTGCTCTCTGTCTACCAATTCACTACACCACGTCTACCATGGTCAACACTGCATTCACCATGGTAAACCAGCGCTCCCTGTTCTGTCATTACTGTCCTCCTTGGAGGACAACATCAGCCTTTCCCACCCTCCTACATCCCCCCAGCTGCCCTTCCTACACCCTAAATAATTCACAATGCTATTACACGTACTAAAGTCTTATAATTTTAACAATATTTCACATACATGTTGTTTACCCCTCTGCTTGCTGTCGTCTACCATCGTCTGCCATCCCAGCCCTTCCCCTGCGCAGCCCATGACTGACATCCATTGTCAGATTTCCACCATTAGCAACCACTCCAACCTCAACTCCACCCTCCTTCTGCCCTTTATCTGACCTACACCAAATCAGGCTCCCTCATCTACTTATTCTCCCGCAACCACACTTCCTTCAAGAAATTGGAGTTAGATTTTCTCCAATTTTTGAACTACAATGCCCACTACCACACACTTTCAACAATTAATTGCACTATGGTGAGAGATGGAGAGAGAGAGAGTTGCCATCTCATGGAGAAACGCATGAGAGAGATGGGGTTAGATTTTCTACCAAACCCTTGATTTTTACCATGACTCCTGTTTTACAGGCTTTCCTGGAGAGAGAAAGGGAGAGAAATGATAAGAGTTGGAGAGATAGGGTCCTTCAAATCATTAAGAGTATTTCAACCATTGCATATAATTTTGCCTTTTCACACTCTAGTTTTTCCCTCCAAAAGGGTACTTATCTGTTGCAAAAATTATAAATTGGTAGAAGGCATGTTGAACGAGGACCCATTTGTAATTTTTCCTAAGTATGTTCACCATTAATTATTTAAAATAGAGATCTGTTTTAATATTTAAGATCCATTTCTGTCAGAAATTTTTTTGATGTAAATACGGATGACTTTTTGTTAATCAACCCTTTTCTTTTCCTTTCCTATACAAACAAAACAAAGAGCAAATAAACCACTACGCAGTACGCATGATGGCGAGTCTCATGCCCTCGGACGCCCAATCTACAGTGATTAGGCGGCTGGCATTCTCCCTCCAACGAACCCTCTTCCCAGTTCCCCCCCAAAAAACAAAGAAGGGTTTTGCAGGGTAAACATGAGAACTTCTGTTATTGGTGATCCACTGGCGACATTGGCTTTCTTATTTTAATGGTGGGTAACCATTTTTCCTCCAAACCCAATTATCTTTGTAGCGTTCATGCCCCTTTAGTTTTTTTGTTTTTTTTTTTTTTTTTTTTTTGGGGGGGGGGGGGGAGGGAGTGGTCGTTTGACTCTTGTCATGCAGAAATGAAAATTAGGGTTGTGAAGAGACTTTTAACTGGGTGTGAATTTCAGGTGAAATTCTTGTCTTTTTTGGCTATGCATATGATGGGGTTGTCTATTTGCCTTTAGCTTTATAATGAGTAATCTGGCTTTTCTATCACGTTCTTGTGAATGTTTTAAGAACTGGGTCACCTATTTGAGATGAATAAGTTGTAATTCCACAAGTTTTAGATTGTGTTTGAATCTTTCATTTTATAGCAAATTCTTCCTTGGAACTGGGTTTTCCACGGACTGCTCGACTTGGATTACAGTTGCTATGAATAAATGGATTACAGAGCAATTGGAATCTGGTACATCCCACTTTTTTTTTTTTTTTTTTTTTGAATAACTGAACACAATTTCACAAATTTCTTTGTTTTTTTTCCCCTTGTATTTGATTAATATGGTCCATATGGATAAATGAAGGGCATTGCTTCTGTTTGGGGATAAAATGTTAACAGGGGGTAGTAGCATGCATGGATGAAATGCCCGGAATTCGTATAATATAGTGTAGGAATGAACTAACAAAGATGTGGCGTTTTTTGAAATTGACATGTTTCTGGTTTGAATCCCAGACCGGATGTTGACTCAAACGGGTTTCTATGGTGCCAATGTTTGGAATCAGGCTACCTTGTCATCCATCAAATGTAATATATGTACAGGCCAATATTTTGAGTTCAAGGATGCCGTTCGGTAGCCTTGTTACTGCACTTGATAGACGGACTTCTTCTAATTGTGGGAGAGATCATGCTGGACACTGCTTTGCTCACGTTAAAGGCTCCAGCATGTTTGATAATCGCAAGTGAGTCATCATTTACCTTGCTGTTTAGTTGTGTATGTCTTATCATGGGATGGCGAATTGATATTCAATTTTGGTCACTGATTGTCCTGTATTTCCTGGCATTATTCTTCACCCTATGTTCATAGGATTCAATGCCAATCTTCCATGCTATCTTGAACATTATCCCAGCACAGCTTGAACTTAGTGAGAAAAAAATACACAGGTGAAAATGACACAATCCTGTGTGACCTGAATCAGACATGATTTGGCCAATTTGCACATAAACTAAAGTATTTAGCATTTTGATGGATTTTGAGGACCCCTCCCCCAAAAAAAGGCACAGACCGGAAGAGAAAAATCAAGGTGAATTGTAACCACGACTCTTACTTGCCTCTAGATCACTCCAAATTCCAAATCATGATACGTTCAACAGAGATTAACCCTTAGCCTAGGCCCTATGCTTTTTACCCTGTCCAATCTACTAGGAGGAGAGTGTAATCACATACTTCGCCTCTTTTTTGCAAAATAACATCTTACCAACTTAATCAATCTACTTTGGTGCTTGAAACTTATCTTGCTGTAGGGAAAGTGAAATTTGGAATCAATATCTCATGATAATTGAGACTCTTCACTAGTATCAACCAATTTGGGCTATAAGCTTATGCTCTTTTAGACTCTGTCCATCTGCGCCCTACGGTGAAACCGTGTTGTTAAACAAATTCAAGTATCTTGGATTTGATGAGATGAGAGATTGACGTCTCACAACTGTAGTCTTGTGTTAGGCCTGATCAGTACTTGCTGAATTTGTGCTTCCATTATTCGCAGCAAAGTCAATGACTAACACATGCACAAGATCCATAGTGCTAATTAATGAAGCCTCTGTGTGACTTTTATGGCCAGCTGAAGAAAATTTTAGCTGTGTGGAAAATTTCCCTTTGTGGAAAAATTTCTGTTGGACCACTAAGGTAAGCAAAAAGAGGCTAGCCTTAGGTAGCTATGGGATGTTAGAAGGAAACTGTGTGAAAAGTTCGCATTAAATGATTGCACCAATGGAAGAATTAGACTAAGAACCAGGGAGAAGTGATTAGCTGAGATTTAGCTCTTCTAGATCTTACGAGGAATGGATTTGCTCCTTATAGGAATGTAGCTTTGAAGGATTTCCAGAGACTCTAAATGGGGCTTTTACGGCTTAGTGTTCATAGGCTTTCTCATGTGCATCCCTTCCCTCTTGCTCCCTCTTTCCTAGGTGTGCATTTACTCCTTGCTCTACGTTCTTGCTCCTTCATCTATTTTTCCTTTACTAATGTGTAGCTGACCTTAAACAGCTTTTATGCCTCATATTATGGGCGATATCGTGTGAACGCTTTCCTCTCCCCAGTCCCCACCGCATGCACGTTTTTCTTCACCATTGTTTATATCTATTTTTTGTTTCTTTTTTTTTCTTTTTTTTGGAGCAAAAGGCAAAGCTTTCATTCACTAGCAAAAATCCCAAACAGGGGTATGTACAACTAATGAGCACTTAAATAGGGGCCACCTTATAGGAAAGGTCTCCCAAATTGAAGCCTAAAACACCAACTTTCTATACAACGTGTACTCCAATTAAAATATTTCCTACTATGCAAGGCAAGACATTACATCCTAGTCTTTACATTATGAATAATGACTTCAGCTGAATCATTTGCTTCTGGTCTCTTTGGCTGGAAAATGGCTTCATTCCTATACTTCCAGATCTGGTAACAAATGTTGCAGCACTGCTGCACATCATCATGCTTTTGTAAACAACAGGCTTCTTGCATACAATTAACCATACAATTAGCCATCTGTACCAATGCATCAAAGACACATCCATTTCCCTTTGATCCAATGAAGGACCTTCTCTGTGATGAATTTAGCATGATTACACTTAAAAAAAATAAAAGAAAAGGAAGATTCTCGAAGGTTCCGAATGAACACCACATACCCCACATCTACTGTCAATGTAGGGCATAAAGTCATTTAGTTTTTGTCTCACAGGCAACTTGCTTTGTATAAGCATCCAGACAAAGATATGCTATGCTTAGGGATGTTGCTCCTATTCCATACAAATCTGCTCCTTTTTGCTTAGGGAGCCGTTCACAGCTCCTATTATATGCCTCCTTGGTACTAAACTGCTGTCCGGACTTCATTTTGCTCAAATATGGCTTGACACTGTCTCTCTCTCTCTCTCTCTCTCTCTCTCTCTCTCTCTCTCTCTCTCTCTCCACGTTTTCTTCCGAAATGTCTCTACGTTGCTGATTTTCCCACAGACTCTTCCCTTTTAGGTGATGATTGTGGACCCGTTTTACCCACAAACCGTCTTTATTGTGCTCAATACCCATATATGCTTGGCAATCAGAACCTTGTTCCACACCTTAATGTTCTTAAATTCAATTTTGATTTAGGCATGCAAACATTGTCGCAAGCTACTAAAGGCTTACTAGTGTACGTTGTAGTTGATCGTTGTAGTTGATCCCCACAAGAAATTTCTACAGATTTGCTCCTTCCTTTCCGTCACACCCTGCCGCAGGATAAATATTGAAGTCCAGAATGTAATAAGCCCCATTAGAACACAAAATTGACTAGTACACATATTGTTGCATATAACAGATTTCTGCTCTGCCATGTTCTGATCTGTCCAACCAAGTTATCTAGCAAAATCTGACAGTCATTAGCATTAAGTCTGGTGGGACAGATAGGTATCCCAAGGTACTTAAATAGAAGAGGACATAAATGAAACCCAGCAACTCTAACAATCTGCTCCGTCCTCTCTTCCTTCAGACCTCCTACATAAATTTGAGACTTGTTTTCATTAATATATAGACCTGATGTGGCAGAAAAAGTCGGAAGAGACATTCTTCAAACACTGGACAGTGTGGATCATCTTTGCCAAACATCATAAGATAATCAGCAAAGGATAGATTACAAAGTCTCATATGCTTGCAACCAGGACAGAACTTGAATGTATTATTGCTAATGGAAAACTGGGTGTTTATATCTAGTTCTTATATTATTTTTATATACTCCACTACTAGCAATGTTATGTGCTTCTTCTTCACTTCTGTTTGCACAACTGGTTCCGGGCTGAGGTCGCTTGTTTCTTTACTTCCTTAGACCGTGCCAATGGTGGAATTTTACTGCTTTATCGTTGTATTTACTTTACCATACCTAATAGAAGAATTTCTTTGTAGGAAGATGAACTGGTCAATTTACAACAGTGCGGATGGCAGGGAATTGGATCCTCTTACCAACAATGGTAATGGTCGAACTCGCCTAATCAAAGCAGTTCAAAATCTGCTGAGCAGGGTGAATGCAAGGATGCAGGATCTAAGGAAACGTCTTCCGAGAAAATTACTCTTTTTCTTGGTGGATTTTTATTGTGTGACTGCGTTTGCTACTGTCATTGGGCAAACAGGTGACTGGGACATTCTGTCTGCAGCCTTGGCGGTGGTTGTGGTGGAGGGTATTGGGGCTCTTATGTATAAGGCCCCCGTACCTTTGCTCGACAAGAGCGGAAACCTTATTGTCTTTTCTTGGATTAGGTCTTTTCTTGGATTCTTTCAAGTATGGAATAATTAACAGTTAATTGATGTCTTTTACTTTTCCTGCACTAAATATCTCTTGTTCTAATTACTTTCAACTCCCTATTCAGGTATTAATGTATGAAGAGGTCATTTCTAGATGAAGATAGATGCTGAACTGCACGTCAAAGGAGGCAGGAGATGCAGTTGAAATCATGAACATTAAATTTGACCTCAGGTTAGTTCAGATATTCAAATAAACAGCTTTGAGTTTTATGATTGATCTCTGAAACAAAATTGATTAAAGGAACACAATTAGTGTATTGTGTAAAGCAAGTTGAATGTAGTGATATCTTGCAGGTATTCATAGGAAAGCTTCTGTGACTGTGTGACATGCGCATAATCTACAGTCTAATGTCACCAGATAATTGGGACGTCCTTGGTAGCGAAAAAGACGGTTCTCTTATTTACTAACATTTGACCCCAACAGCTGAAAATTGACTTCTGTTCAAGACTGATGGAAGCTTATTTCTTTTCGTCACATACAAGCCAGTTTATAATAGGGGTAGCATTTGGAGTACTAGTGGAGGTTGCATGATCCATATTGCAAGCCAAGTCTCAAATCTGCTATTGAGATAGGGGCTTCCCTTTCCTCCATGCGTCTCCTGATTAACATGAAGCACTTAATTTGCATTGTTCTGCTTCTTTCTTTTTCTCCTTTTCTTTTTCTATTTTTTAAGCAATCAATGCCTCATAAATCTAGCATCTAACATGAGAATTACTTTACCATTCAAAATTAAGGCTCATAAGTCATATATCTTTTCCCACCCTCCTTGCCTTGGCTGGGTGTCGGGGTAGTTGTTTGGTTTAGTTTGGATGTTCATCAAAGTACCTCCTGTTTATTCTAGGGATCTTATAGTATCAAGATTGCATGAAACCAGAAACCGTTGTCTGATGATTTTATTATTTTGTCTGCAGAATATTTCTAGCATTGGTCAGGATAACCAGCATTCAAGAGATCAGTATCTCTCAGTCACTAGCTTGTGGGACTCTACATCATTTTCGCTGACAATTATATGGTATACCTCATTTAATTATTCCTGCAGTATGCTGCTGCAGATTGTTATATACAGCAGGAACTCTTGGGCAATGATGCTTAAGGATGATAATGAGCATGTACAGACAACTGAGACTCTTGTTTATGATTGATGTATATTTCTTCCTAGATGTCAAATGATGTTTAACAACTGGTATGTTTGGGTTAGATGAAGTTCAAGTCTTGGAGTATGTTAGTCTTTGATGAATATATATAGTGGGGATCTTGGGAGTCGTATTCGTGCTTTACATTGTATAGTGGGTTAGTAAAATATCTCATTGAATTGCCCTTTGCATTGATTGTTGATTATTAAGTAATTGGTGTTTTAAATCTAGAGTTCAAAAGAAACAAATCTTTTTGTAATTTAATTAATTGCAGGATTAGGAAGATTGTACACCCTTTTCCTTTAGTTTCCCTTGGGAAGGATATAGTAATGTCTTTGTCAGGCTTTGAGATCGGAGGAAACTTATTTCATCAGTTGATCTAGCTCTACGTATTTGCATTCGTAGTTGTGCAAAGGGTGCCTTGTAAATTAGCTATTTGTAAAGATGTCAGATCTCTGGACTCTGCTATAGGCCCATGTTGTTTACACTTTACATTTTACACTTTACAGTTAAGACTGTTAAAGCATGATATTAGACTGTTAAAGGATGGTATTGGTGCATTTATGTTGTATTAGCTTTTTTACTCTTTAGACCATGGATACATCATTTGCTCATTGTTTTAGTGCAAGCAAAATGAAGCCTTGTAGCTTCCTTGTCATTCAAAATGGTTCTCTTGCAGTAACAACATGGAAAATTCATATGCTATGGCCCTTCTGTATGCTAGACTTCTGTTATGTTATTTCCCATCATATTTGAGCCAAGTAAATTCAAGTTCGTGCTAAAATTGTGTATTAGTTTTGGTTGAATGTGGCTCAGAATAGCTTGTTATGGACCTTCTGATATAAGTTCTTTTTTAGGGCACAATTAACCAGCCCCCCTTTGGGATGTTGTTTAGGGAGTTATAATGCATTTTGGTTGTTGATGAAGATGAACTGACTACTTGGAAATTGAATGGAGTTTCTCCTGTAAGGATCTAACAAGCTTTCTCTCGAAACCTCATAATATTTAACACCCCCTTCCTCCTCTCTTGCTTCCCTTTTGTTTCGTTTTTCTTTTTCCCCTCTTTGTTGTGAGGCATTGCACGATTGGTACAATCTTCTTGTAGGAAGAACTTTGGAAGATTTGACATTGCCTTCAAAATTTCGCACTTCAAGGTATTGTTTTATATAGCTATAGAGCTCTAATCTGAGAAGTTTGTTACAATAGGCAAGCCAAGGGTAGAAACTCTCATCTATGACATTCCATTTTCAATTCCCTTGAACTATTTCTTGCAATCAAGATCATAGGATCCATTGGAATCCTGCTCAACACATTATAATGGTGTTTGGCATAGACTGCAAGAAAGACCAAATGAGCCTCCCAAACTCTTTTAACCTTACGGCAAAACCACCATTTCCTTCTCGGTGGCCCGCTTCTCTAACTCAATACACTTGTACCTCTTGGCACAAAAAATGTAGAACCCGAGATTTAGGGTGGTTAGAGCAGCCGAGAGGAAGAAAAAGTAGTCCAAATTCCCGTCATTCAAGTTTGGGGGAACCCACCCGGGCTTGCCATTCTTTGAGGTAATATGCATGACCACACTTAAAATTATGCTGCATAGGTAACTCCCCATTGCTGATGAAGACATTGATAACCCAAGGCCGAGACTTTTCAACCCATCCGGGGTTTGTGAGGAAAAGAATTCCCACTGAGCCACATACACAAAAGCCTCAGAAATGCCCACAAGAACATATTGTGGAGTTTGCCAAAAGATGCTCATAGGGCTTATGTCCTGTCCACTTAAAATAGCGTGCCGCCTCCTCTGCTTCTCCACAACTGCTGCCATTATCATTGCTACCACCGCAATCGATAGCCCGATCCCTATCCTTTGTAGCTCACTAGGAGGCTTGGGTTTCCTTTTTGTGATCTTTACATAAAGTGGGACGATAAGCTTGTCATAGAAGATGATGAAGAAGGATGTGCTTATGATGTCAAATGCGGTCATGCTAGCTGGTGGGAAATGGAAGGCCCCTATTGCCGTGTTCATGGCAGCCCCCTGCTCAATGAAGAGAGAGAGCATTTGGATGAATACAACGGAGGAGAGAATGGTGCACATCCATATGGGTAGCAGCCTTAGGATGCACTTTACTTCTTCGACCTGAGTAATGGTGCATATGCGCCATGGATAGCTGAGGTCAGTCTTGTCTGGAATGAGATCTGTGTCTAGTGGTGTGATGACTGCAGCTCTGTCAAGAAACCTGGCAAACAGAAACATAGTTCTAGAGTAAGATGAATGCATATTTAGACCTAGCAAATGGTCATCCTGTTATGTTGTGGTCATTTTCAAGTTCAGATTTAAAGAGGCCACTGACAAAGTCAGGTTAGACTGCCTACAATTCACCCATTGGGGTGCGGCCCTTCCCCAGACCCTGCATGAACGCGGGAGTCTTATGCACCGGGCTGCCCTTTTATTTAAGAGGCCTATAATGTGTCGATAGTGTGGTAGGGGTGGATTGGGTTTCAAATGAGGTCATATACTTGCATAATGCACGTGCATTGCATATGCATTGCAAGATATTTTCATAAAATTTTTTCACATGCTTTGAATAATTTTAATGATTTGAAGAAAGGTACGAAGAGGTTGCTATAAAATTAAGAGAAATAAATTACATTTAAGGAGACTTAGGGAGATATTACCGAGACCCAAAAAAGAGGAATATGAGATATTATATGAACCAACCACATTATGACACTTGTCCAAAGCATATAATTTAACTCAAGTGAATGTAGATCGATAGAGATGACTCTTTTGTCAATCTATGAAATAAGCTTATTAAGACAATGCTTTTCTCTTTTTTGTGTTTGGCCGGGGGTTTTGGATAAAGTTGAATTAGGTTGTCTTGTTTTGGTTTGGATTGTTGAAGAATGAACCCCCCCCCCCCCCCCCCCCCAAAAAAAAAGAGGAATATTTTGTTGGGGGTGTCAGCATACTTACTTGAACCCATTGGTGTGGAGCAATCTTCTGGCCCCATTAGTGTCACCATCCTTCCCTTGAACTTCAAATAGCCCTTTTCCATCCTGAGGAACCTCAACATTCATTTTCCTGAAGGCAACAATAATGACTTGACAAAACCTTGAGATGGGGTTCCCAATAGGCCTGAAATGTCTGTACCTCAAAGTCCCACTAAACAGCAGAATCACCGCAGCAATGGCACAACCAGTGGATATCCAAAATCCCACCACCCAATACCCCATATTCTCTATGTAAACCAGTATTGTCTCTCCAATTAAGGAACCCATGTTTAGTGCCACATAAAAATAGCTGAAGAATGATGTCTTTGATTTGCTCTCTTCAGGATCTTCCTCGTCAAACTGGTCAGCTCCGAATGTGGCTAGTGCAGGTTCCGCAGCTCCATTTCCTAAGGCAACAAGGTAGATCGATACGAAGAATATTGCGGTTTCAAATCGTGAATGAGGATCACATTGCTGCTCTATTGTCCCACAGCCATGAGGGTGCAATAGAAAATGTTGGGTTACGAGAGAGCATGCCACAAGACCCTGCAAAGATTTAGGCAATTAACTTAAATTGGCTCGTTCCCCCAAAAAAAAAAAAAAAAGAAAGAGAAAAAGAAAACTCTCGAGTTGTCATTCTCTTTGGCATTAGGGAACAACCCTCTTTAAGCTTTGCAAGTGACAAGGTGAAAGGGTAAGTTTGTGTCCATGTCTATGTGCCTCTTGGTTTTTCCGGACCTACTGATAAGTGCAATCCATATTAGATTGGTTATTGTTCTAGTCATTTTGGTCTAAGCTAAGCTCGGACGAGTCATTCAACTTTGTTTTTTTTGAGAGGGGGAGTTACGACAAATGTTGGGGAAAAAAGAACAAATAGGTTTGGACAAGGCCATTTCGTAAATCTAACTGTGAGTGAGCCACAGTGGACCAACTATACCTGTCGAAACTAAGCCACAAGCTCATGAAGTCACCACACAACAAGACTCACCTAGTGTGATGGGTTGGGACAGGCCGGGTGCTCAAAAGGTCCCTTTATCTAAATTTCGACTTAGTCTGGACTGAGCCAACCCACTCATTCGGCCAACACTACATGCAAGAGTTCCTCTAATTGTTGTCACCAAAGAGAGAGTATGTACTCACAATGGTAAGAAGCCCTTGGAAGATCAAACAAGTGAGATATCTGCCCAAGTAAGAATCACTGATGAAGGCACCTATCAAGGAGAAAAGATACACTGCTCCCATCCACATGCTAAAGGTATTCGCTGCTTGGGCATTGGTTTGTCTCAGCACAGATTTTGAGAATAACACCAGGTTCACCTCCACTCCCACGAATGCAAGCGTTATCAAAACTTCATTCCCTGTTTCCCCCCCCCCCCCAACATGAAAAACACACATTAGTTTTTAGTAAGCCTTATATGAGACCATCTTATTTAAGGCATATCATCAGACGGATGCTTTTATAATGACCTTTAATAATAACAATTGAAGTGACGAATAGTTTACTTAGAGGTGACTATAATAAAGATCATTGACAGATGAACTGTTAGTCACGCCTGAATTAAAAAGTCACTTCAAAACGTATGATTAGTCACTGCAACACCTTAAAAAAATCACTCTTAAAAGAATCCGTTTCACAATAACTCTTATGTGAGATAGTTTCATCTAAGAATTTGTATTAGTTTTTTAACATAAAATGTGTTATACATAGAACGTTCGAAGTTCTAGGGGAATTGTTCCTTTTTTCTCCCCTCGTTGTTCCTTGCCATAAGACGATTCAAATAAGAGGCAAGGGTTAGTATAAGACAAAAGTATAAATACATCATGAGAGTTTCACTGCATCAGTCTCAATAAATATTAGATCAAAATCTCACAGACTACAAGGAACCTGTATATTGAAACTATATTAGATTTACTTGTTGAATTGAGAATCGATTTATATTTTGACCTTAAAATTGTAAATTCGACTGGTTCTCTTATTCTACTGACGCCCTTATTCCACTTGGTCGGATGGTTCGAACGCTTAACATACGACCTATTCACTTAACCAATTTTTCATTGGTTCCATTCGAATATCTTTAACAATGATTATGATTCCTCAAGCATTATTAACAGTTAATTGTATATTTGTATTGCACATAAATAGTAATCTTCGATTACACTTCCATTGGTTTCCTGACCAAATTAAAGAGCAGCCAGCTCCCCCATGGTATTTAAAAAAAAAAAAATAATTAAAGTACTGCTTAATTGATCCATTCCTATGATGATTTGATTGAATTCAAAAAAGAGAATTCCTCCACGCCACTAATTAACATAAAGATTGTGGGCGTAATATAATAATTAACAAAATGTAAATCCAATTATGATTTTTTGTTTTTTTGGTCTTTGTATACCCCATTTCACTGGAGTCGAGCTACTGTTGGTTCTAGTAAGGGGCAGAACTCTTCCATCACAGATTTTCTTTATTCACAAGATTCGAACCTGATACTTTGCTTAAGAGGAACAAGTGTCAAACCACTTAAACCAACTTATGTTGGTTAAATCCAGTTATGATTTGTATAACGCATGTTGAACTTATGATGATTTTCTTTTATTCTACTGTCTCTCATGTTCCTCTTGATCTGATGGTTCGAGCACTTAATATATGAAATATTCAAATTTTTCATCGGTTCTATTCGAATATCTTTAATGATGATTATGCTTCCTTAAGCATTATTATCAGTTTCATACTTCTCTTGATCAAATTAAAAGTGCTGGTTGATCAATTACTATGATGACTGGATTGAATTCAAAGAAGAATTTGGCCCCCATGCCACTAATAATAATAATAATAATTAACATAAAGATTGTGGGCGTACTAATATAATTAGCAAAGTATAAACCCAATTATAGAACGCATGTTGAACTTAATTATGATGATCTTTTGACACCAAGATAATCAAGCACATTGGGTCCCGAGACTGACCAAAAAGCTAGGGAACTTTACGGGTACACAGGAAATTCACATAGTATGACCTTTTTCTTTGTAAACATGGTTTTCTTTAATTATTTTTACGTTGACCAAAGCAATAATAATGTTCGTGATCGATCGAGTCGTGTTTAGTGCAAGTGAGTTTTGCGAGACTTATATTACATCAAATTATGGAGGAAATATGTTCAAAAACCATCTCAACCAAAATGTTAAGCTGATGGTTAAAGATTTAAGAATATATTTATACTCTAGCACATCCCTTCATATGAATGTCATTTGGGCTTGAAGCGTGGATGTTGCAAAAACTTTCCTTATCTTGTACAATAAATCAATATGGGGACTGTTGAGATTCATACTTGAGACCTCTCGTGCAGAAAACTCTTATACCACATTAAAATTTATATATCAATTAGTTTTTAAACAAAGGGTCATGCATATAATTAAGCTAAAATAAGGTTCCAAATCAAAAACAATTGGCAATTAGCAAAGTAACTCACAAGCTTATACACATGCTCAAACCTTTTAATTTTATCAATGTGGGACAACACCAGTTTTGTATTCTATCATTTTATCTATGTAAAACAACACCCACTTTCATACTCCAACATGTCCTCTCATGTGTGGACTATTAACAAAGTTCAACATGTGCACAAAATTTTAATCAAACGAAAACAGTGCAAATCAAGATCGAACAACTCGCTTTGATGCCTTGTTCAAGAACCATCTCAACCAAAACTTTAAACTAGTGGTTGAAGCTCCAGAAATAAGTTTATACCCTATAAAATCTTTGGACATAACCCTCAAAATATTGTGAGTTGTTTTAAGTGGGCTGAGAGGCTGGCTTAATTGTTATTGTACTTTGATATTGTAAAAGTGGAAGATATTATATTTTTATCTAAATACTAGAAGATTTTTATAAAGTAGGTGAATTTTTTTCTTTAAATTTTTTTTTTGGGTGCTAGTGAACTTTCTTCTTTATAAACCTGAATTATATTTAATTATTAGCCGTTAAGTCCATAGTATGTACGGTTTGTTTTAAAATTTTTGCCAAAATATTTTTAGAAATATCATTTAAGTTCTTAGAAATAATAATATTAACATATTTGTAATTTGTTCCTTTTTTTCGTTATTTAAACAGTTGAAAAGATATTATTCGTTATGATGACTTTAAATCAGATATTATTTAAATTTTTATTTTTAAATAAAATTTTAGTAAATGCTTAACGGAAAACATGTCATGACCGTAGCGTTCGGACTCACTTATATATGTATATATGAATGATAGGGATATATCATGAGACTAATTACTTCTCTTGTACTTAATTATTATTGTATGGTGGATTCATTGTTTTGCTTTCGGTGAGACCCTATGTTCTTAAGTTCTTAATATTCATGATTGTGCATTCGAAAGGCTACAAACATATATAGGAGTTTAGCACCAAAAACTTGGCTAATTCGCCTTTTCCCTCTCGTTAATTTTGCCATAACATCAACAACTATGATAATCAATTAAGCTTTCTCCTATAGTCAGTTTCACCATATATAATCAAAACAATTTTGGAAATTTGAATTAATTAGAGCATCTATTTCATATTCTAACGTCAAAACATTTTCTAATAGGAATTCAAGTACAGGAGATGCAAAAATTGATGTAGATTAATTGTAAACTGAAAGCAGAGAAGTGTTAAAATTAAACGCACAAAAGAAAGTAAGAAGCATACCAAGGAGTAACATCCCGGATTTCCACCCACCAGTCTTGCCTTTGATGGCAGGACTTCCATGGCGATCGAGTGATCCATCTTTAGTGTAGGAACAACTCCATGTTGATCCTGTGCTACTACTGCTACTACTACTACCACCTTCCTGAAATTCAATCAGTTTCATCAACTCTTCACTCAATTTCAACATTTTGGCAATGAAAAACGAATAGTACTATTTTTAATAAATATGTACTCCATCTCGATACATTAATCAGGGAAGTATATATATAACCAATCAATTAATCAACCAAGCCTTGAAAATACCCCGTGTACCATTAAAAAAAAAAAGAAAAAAGAAAAGGGGTGACAAAAATTAAAAGCCTTAATTAGTGTAATCTTTCAAAGTGTGAACAAAATATCTAATACAAGGTATACGACCATACAACAGTATCAAAGTGGATTTGTTTCTTAAATAAGTAGGGAGTAGGATTTGTAATTGACACATAGGATAGGATTAAGGGTGAAGTCCACAAATGGAGATCCAAGTATATATGTATATATAAATTTAAAGCGAAGAGACAAATGTCATAAATTATGAGGTCGATTTACGTCACAAATTATTATATACTCTCGGACGTGTGTACTCCCATTGTCACATATGTATATATTTTTTAATGTATATTTGTCAAATGAGTAGTTATTAATATATACTTTACTTACGTGACTTTCAAAAGTACATACTCCTAAATATATAATATAGACTTTAAATTTATGCAAACGTTAACCTGCCACATAATCGGACATAGATAGGCACTCTAAAGTGTATATCTAAAAAAAGTGATACATAAAGAATAGAATTTGACCACAATTTTTATGTCAACACTTGAAAAGTTGGATTTTGAATCAAAAATATCGACACATTCCAAGGATTCACTAAATAGTCATTTGACTCATCTCTCATTTGCCATATGTTGTGCAATTATAGAGGGGGGAAAAAGGATAACTGCCTTTTTGAATTCCCCCTTAATTTCTTTGAGTATATAAAGAAAAAATTAATTTCGAATATATAGGCAAGAATTTTCACATCATTGTCATTAAGAAAAAAATGAACTAATTAAAGAAGGGGGAAAAAAAGAAAAAAAGAGAAAACCCCCATATAAAGTATGAGAAAAACATAAGTAAATCTTTCTAAAAAGGAAGAAAAAAGGGTTGTAATGATGGAAAATAAATAAATTAGTGAGTAATATTACCTCAGATCCATTAGCAACCAGAGAAGATTCACTGAGACCTTGTTTTGTTTCCATTTTTGCCTTACTCTCCCCTCTCTCTCAGAGAAGACACCCAAAAAAGCCAAGAAGAAGAAGAAGAAGAAGCTGATAAATTATGGGGTTTTTTTTCGGGGTTTATAAAAATTAGGGAAATTTAAATTTCAGATGAATAAATTAATTAATGAGAGAGATAAATAAATAGTCTCAAAGGGTTGTGAAACAGATGGCAAAAGAGGGGTTCCTGCATGAATTAGAGAGCGAAAATACAAAGAGAAGTCAGAAGGGCAGGCCAGTGATCTGTTTGCTCCCATGCAGTGCACTTGTTTTTATAGCCATCATTCCCCTCTTTTTGTGTGTGTAGGTTAACATGATTAATGACATCATTAAGGCTCCGTTTGATCCTTAAAACATCTGGCTGAACGAAAAGTTGAAGAAAAAAATATAAAGAAAAAAAATTAGGAAGAAAATGAATTTTTCCTCTTGTTTGGATTGAGGGGAAAAAAAAAGAATTTGGATGCAAAATTTGAATGTTGATAAACTACTTGAATCATATTGATGTCATCCAAGCAATGTGAGGTTAGAGGAGGTTGGAAATTCTCCTCAAACTTTCCCCATAATTTTATAAGAAAACTTTATCCCTTGTTCCTAACAAATTTTCCACCTAACTTTCCTTCATATTTTTTACTTTGTGATTTTCTCTGAACTAAACACAATAAAAAAAGTAACTTTCCTATTTTTTTTCCTTTCCACCAAAATTTTCAAGGTCCAAACGAAGCCTAAGTTATTTAGACCCTATTCTCTTTGACTTATTTTTTGAAAAATAAGTTCAAATAAGTTCAGTTCAGAATAAGTTAAGTAAATAAGTTCAGAATAAGTTTAGCAAATAAATTCATAAATTTGTTCATAATAAGTTCAGAATAAGTTGAGAATAATTTCAGTAAATAAGTTCAGAATATGCTCAGCAAATAGGTTCAGAATAAGTTCAGATAAGTTCAGTTCAAAATAAGTTTAGAGAAAATAAGTCGAAGAGAACAGGGGGCTATATTAGCCTCCTAATGATCTCTGTTAATTGTATAATTAAGAACTTAAAAAATGATAATTAGGGTAAATGATATATGATGTCGTGTGTCAACAATTATAGGGACAAAGGGGGAAAAGAGGAATTAGGTAAAGATGGTAAGAGGATTTGTTTCTACAAATTCTCCTTTGTATGTGTCCCGACATTCATTATTATTATGTTTTTTTTCCCCATATGATGTTATTGTTTGCATGTCTTCAAATACATTATGTTAGGGAAAAAAAATAAAATCATTGGATGTTGTTGAAAAATCAATTAATTTAATTTATTCTAATACCCCTCTCCCAAAACAAAATTAACATCCTTTAATTTCCCCTCAAAAAAAGGGAGGGGGGGGGGAAGAAGTGAAGTTATATTTATATAGGATGACATCATCTAAACTTTTAGATATGCCTTGTCAAAATACTTGTGAGTTGTGAAACGTATGTTATTTTTTCCATGCATATGTGTTAAATGTTTCCTTCTCCTCTCCAATGCCAAGTGGCTTGATTATTATTTGGTCACAATGCATTCAGAGATTTCTTGAATATTGTAGATTTCTAATGAAATAATGTACGCTTACATTTAGCTATATGTAAAATTTCACTTAGATTTTAATGAAATATTGATTTTTAGGTACCCGAGATTTGATACATTAATTTTATGACTCTGCATTTTTGAGTTTATTTTTAAGTACCATTATTTGTAAATTCCTAATAATTTAGTCATAAAATTACAAAAATACCCTTACTATTGTCCTTTTTTTTGAAGCAAAAAACCCAAAAAATATCTTTCCGCTATTGAATAATCTATTGGTGGTATTGCAGGTACTTAAAAGAGAAAGGTTGATTTTTTTTTTAAAAAAAAATCCAAAAGGACAATAGCAAAATTGAATTGTAAGGAATTCATATGTGAAAGTACTTAAAAATATACTCAAAAATATCAGGATCATAAAAATTAATGCATCAAATATCGAGGACGAGGTACCTAAAAGTCAACCGTTCATATTTTAACCTAATTGCAGTCAAGACGATGAGCTGAATACATATACTATCTCAAATTAAATTCTCTTTTCATTGGCACTTGTACTGATCTTGTACCTTACTAGATGAATAGCATCAAAAATATGATTTGATTTTGAAGAAATGGAAGAAAACATGTCAAGGAAAATAATTTCACACTTTTACCATATGATTTGAGTGTGCCCAACTGGTAAAACCAAACATCATTATTAAATCCTGGTTTGGTGGGAACAAACCTACATATCAAAATGCAATTAATATGTAAATAGACTTTACACTCTATGGAGTCTGAAATTTTTATAGATTTGTTGTGTTTTAAATTTCACGCGGGCTATATAATAAAACCATGCTCATGATGATGAACCCTATATATTTAGCTAGCTGATGGGTTGGATTGGTCATTGGTGGCTATAATATAAGGTAATAAATTCATAAAATAAAATAATTATAAGCTATGATTTCAAATTTAATTTTTGGTTGGCTTGAATGATCATCCTTTTATACAAGTAGGGCACACCAAAGTAGGCATAGAAATTTATGTGAACAACTTTTGCCCCTACATCATGAATACCACATGTTAAGTTATGTCTCATGATCTTTGATCTTATGACCATTTTTCATAATTTTCTGTGACAACATTTTTCCATGCAATTGATTAGCATTCCTTCTTCCTTTAAATCCTTCTATTTTTGCATTTTACTTTTTATATCCTATTTTGGGGGTTGAAGCTGTAGAGCTCAACTTATATTCCCTTTATCTCATATTTAATTATTGTCAAAAATATTTACTTGTCCAGATCGATATTACTGTCAAAGTTTGCTTTTCAAGAACTTACTAGTTTTTATTAGTTGAAAACCCACTTCAACAATTCTGCAAATGTGATCAATATTGTATGCAGGTTTTTCAATTAATCTAATGGGTGAAAATTTGGAGACTTTCATTCATTTCAAGGCACACTTTACTACACTTAATGGTGGATATTTGGGAAATGTCACGTTTAAGCCATTGTAATTTTTTTTTCTTTTTTGGTACGTGTAAAGGCTGAGGGGCAAATCTCGACATAGGCAGAATTCAAAGTTGGTCTCAACTAGTAACACCTTTCAAAGATTATATCAGCTAAGTTAACTATTTTAAAACTACGTAAAGGTATATTTTTCACCCATTATGTCACTAGACAGTCAACAATCCCATATCTCCAGCATTTTGTTGACTAGAACATCATCCAAAGCTTGGGAGCTTCTTTATTGTTTAGATTTGGAGTTGTAGGCCATAGCTAGCCACTAGCTAGGCAATTTATTCTTGGCATGGGATAGCTCCTTTTGAAGTAACAATAGTTGAGGCTTGATTTTAGGGCCACTTCAATTTCTTGAAGGGAATTAATTAAGAGCTAGTATGATTCCTCCCATTGATCCAAATCAAACATCAATTTCTATTTACAAGAAATTAAGTCTCTTAAAGATGCATGGATGCCAACTATATAAGGGGTAGTGTTTTAAAAGTTTTTTTAGATAACCCCCCCAAAAAAAAAATCTTTGAAGAACAACTATGACGTACACCCCAATGGATGCTATCTAGGGAAGCCCGACGGGTTGGAATAGCCCACACACAAGCTACGAGGGGTGGAGACAAATTAAAAAAACATTCAAGCTTATAAAGGCTTAATTGCCGCCAAGTATAAGTCCCGCAAAATCGACAATTTTTACCATTGGGGATTAATCTCCATGATTGAGAGTAACTAACATGCTAACCACACTTTACACGAGTTAGTATATGAGGATTCGAAGAGTTATTTTTAACGATATTGACTTAAACGTCGTCTATATTAATTTTAATAATTTTTTATTTAAAAAATTGGATCAGAAGTTAGTTAATGAATATATATTATTTGTTATACTTTTCCGAAAAAGAAAAGGAAGAAAGAAAGAAAGTCATCTCAAGAGCTCTCTTTTTCTTCTCAATATATTAATGCAAAGATAATGGTTATCACTAGAGTGGATTCAAACATATACACACTCATGCAGCTATTCCTAACAAAAATGTCTCTTTGTTAAGCAACAACTATAGGAGGTGTTTGGCAAATAACTTTTTGAAGAATTTTTTGGCCAAAAAGAGTTTTTTTGATCAAGATTAGCTGTTTGGCCAAGTTAAAAAGCTAGTTAAGGTGTTTGATGAAAAAACTTTTTATAAGAGCTTTTTGGGTTCAAAAAGTTAATTTGAAAAAAAAACTAATTTTATGAGCTTTTCGGAAGAACTTTTTGAACAATTAGCCTTTCGTCTCATAACTTTATCAAAAATAGCTAATTTTACCAAACAGTTTTTCAACAAATAACTAATACAAATAGCTAACAGCTGCTTGCCAAACATGATCATTATGCCAATCGAGGTCGAGAATTTCTCTAATCATGACCTTAATCCAGTACTTCCAATACTTAAAAATATTTTGACAACACGAGCAATTTACATTTTTGATTTACTTTTGGTATGCTTTTGTGTTTACGTATTTGCATTGAGAAGAAGAAAAACAAACACAAAATGAATTGAAGAGTTCTGAAATTGCTGCAATATGTAGGATTCAGCTAGCCAGTTTGTCACTGCATTCTTAAATTTTTATGTTTATAGTAAACAATGGCCATGCGACATCTACTGGCATCAATTATACATGTCAAAGCTATTGGAGGATTTCAATGATGGAAAAGTATCTATGAGTAGATATTAAGTTATAAGATAAGAATCATGCAGATAAGTCATGTCTTGTTTACTACTTGAGACAAAAAATTGATGCTGCGAGTCCTATGTAAATTTTGTACTATTGCTTTGGATGCTTAATTTTTTTGCTTTAAATCAATCAATGAATCCTAAAATGGTGCAGAGAGTATGTTTATATGGTTATAGAAACTACTTGGTTATTTTTGGAGCAACTGGATGAATACAAGAGATATGTCCCCCTATATATACGAGGTGTAACACATCAAATTCGATCTATAACCACTACATCAGTCCCAACTAACTAGTTATCTAGCGATCATTGCAACGAAATTAAAAGGATTAGAAATGTTATCGTGGTCCTAGGATAGAACCAGGTTAAATTAAGAAATAGAATGCCCAGAGTTAGACATTAGTCTTGTAATATTTTATACTGTTTTTAATATAACAATATTACTTACCATGTTTTGCTGCATAATAATATTATCCCGCCCAAGATCATTAGCATGTGCTTATGCATACATACATGATACATCATATCAATTATAGTTGCCAGTATCAATTGGCTTTGGCTAACCAGACTTCCTACTTTGTTTGGGTATGTGTGTATGAAAGGGAATGTCTAGAGTTCTAATGATCGTAATTACCAATAGTAAGGGCTCATGCAGAAAATAGTATGGCAACAGATCTAAGATCCACCCCCCTATTTCAACATAAAGTAAATTGAAATCTGTTAGCTCCCTGATTTTCCCTTAAACTTATTTTACAACATGAGATTATATCATATACATACTGGGTTTCGGTCACTATTCGAAATATTTTTGTGCTTGTGTATTGTGGTTTGAAGGTGGGTCGCATGAAGAAATGGTTGTTATATGTGTGAAGTGACGCATAAAGTATTTGGACTTGTAGTGCAATATGATCAACCATTATGCAATACACAGTTTTCAATTGCTTGTACGTTCAAGTAAAACCTTATAGACGCGTGGTTGATGTTAGATCATTTTATTGTCGACCCATTGGTAGTCTGCTCAACTTGTTCTTTGAGCCTTGCCCTTGCGGGTGGTGGTAAATCTCCTAGTCCCTAACTATTCCATTAAGCTAGTCACTAATTGGTTGATTAAATTAGACTACTTTGATGGCTATGAGCGTTACACCAAGTAGGGATGATAGTGGGGCGTGGATTTCCCATCCTCAAAGTTCGTCAGCGGACATGGTAAAAGATCTCGCTCCCTAGCAGAGGGCGAAGGGAGAAACCTAATCCTCATGCAGGAAATGAGCAGGGGCAGAAGAAGTTTTTCCTCATCCCTGTCCTTACTACCTCATTTGAGGAAAATTCTGCATCTCATCCCTACTTCTCCATCCCCATTTCCTGTTAAGAGTTTGTTCTTTTCGTGAGTAAATTGGAGTGGGTAAAAGGATGAAGTTGGTTGAAGTGAGTTGAAGTAGGTTGAAATAGGTTAAAGTGGGTTGGATTTTTTTATGTGATAAATTGAACTTGGTTAAAATAGTGGAAGTAAGTTGAAGTGGGTTGAAGTGGGTTGAGAATGATATTTTGAAATTTACCAACGAAAAGAACAGACCCTAATTATAGACTTACCATAAAATTGTGTTTGTTATGTAACACTTACATTTGAGAAAATGTATTTATTTATCAATTTGTGAAATGATTGTTATTGAAAAATTGTGTCTGTACTGCGCGCTAAAAACAACGATCACGTACTATTACGTTTGATTTGTCTTATCCAAAATAGGCAAAATGACAAATGGGTGCTCCTTGGTGTAGAGATGTTGTAAATGACGTCGTCTTTCGCAATGTTTCTATTCATTAGAACACCCCCCTTGGCCGGGCGAAAACAACATATCTATTCGTGCTTTGTATCCAAACTTTGATTCAATTAGCTGTCTGTGACAGCAAAGGTCGAGGAGGAAAAGTGTGGAGACCGGAGAGGGCACAAGCACCAAAGTAAGTTCAAATAAATGTTGATCTCACCCTGAAGTCTACTACACCCACATGAAGCTTGTTTGGCGCTCATATTTATCTGAAATAAGGAAGAAATTTGTTCACACTAGGAGAAAAGCTTGAGATGCAGGAGTTGGTACCCTGCAAGTAGTGTGTCCAAAACACTTTGGTTACCTATCGAGCTATATGTTAGTAAAACAAACTCATCTGAATGAAAAACAAATCCATTTAGGTGTTTGTATGGTTGGCTAAGTGCCTCATCACATTTATCTAGCTATGTTTACACTGTACAAAATGATTCTCCTGTTTTGAAATTGATCACTTCGTTGTTGGTTTATTATGTACAAAAATGAGCATTTACAACAAATGCACTTTTCATTATTTATTTTTATCTTTTTCTACTTTTCTTAAGTTGAATATGTGGAAAGGAAAATGCTAATTATTAATATTTTTCCTTTAATTTTATTTTCATCAAATTTTCCCAAATCTAAACGCACACATTAAATAAAAAAATCCTAACAAATCAAAACTAAAGATTGAAATTAAGGGAAAACAGAGCACACTTTTACACGTGGACTCTCTTGATTTATTTTAGGGTCCAACTTGATATATATGTTTTTTTTATAATAAGACAACTTGAAATAGTTGTTCAGCATGAAATTTATTAATTTATTTTTCAGCATTTGTTTTCCAAATTTTACAGGCCAGAATTCAAGGGGGTCTGAAAATTTTTTAATAAAAATTAGAGTTGGGAAAGTCTAACTTGACGCGATAATTCGATCTGAATCCGACATGAAGTTACCGAGAAAAATCCGAATACAACATGAGTAGAATCGATTTCAACCTGAAGTCAACATGAGTTGACTGTTTAGTTTGAAAAAATGTTATTTTTCAATTTTTAGTATATATAAATCATTTACAAAACTGATGTAAAATTAATCTATTTATTAAATTGATAATTTCAAACCAACCAGTTATCTAGCTCTAGTAAAAATCGATACTCCTAGAAAAATTAATTAATGAAATCGATGGATCCCAAATTCCTGATCTTTAATCCAATCTTAACTCACTCGTCCCTACGGCTAGGAGCTGGAAGCCTAGAACAAAGAACCCTCGCTTCTCTCGGAGCTCGAGTAGCGAAGAGAATGCTGGCCATGGCAGGAAGTCTTCCTAGCACAGTATACCGCCTAAAGTTTCTCTTTCCTCATCCTTCAATATCCTACAAGGCAAGAACACTCTTTGCGGTACATAAACTTCATCAGCAGAGCAAACAACGAAACCCTTTAGTATGGGGCGATTTTCGTGCTACGTTCAGCCCCCTATCCGCTAAATTTTCAGCTGCCCAGTTAAATTCTCACGAATCCCAGATAGGAAAAGCATCGAATGGGGATGATTTGGTGATTCTGGGCATTGAGACTAGCTGTGATGACACTGCTGCCGCTGTTGTAAGACCCCATTTTGTTCTTAATTGAGTTGGTTATTTTCTGGGATTTCACAAGATGGGATCTGAAATTTTCATTTGGCGCTTTGAGTAATGGTGTTGAATTTTCTGAGTTGCAAGACCCCGTTTTCTTCTGAGTTGGCTTGTTTATTTTCTGGGATTTCATTATTTCTCTTGAATTCACAAGATGGGATTTTGACTTTTCATGGTGTGTTGATTAATGGTAATGAATTTTTGGAGTTTCAGGTGAGAGGCAATGGTGAAATTCTCAGTCAAGTAGTGGCATCACAGGTACAAATGCCGTTTGATTGGTGTGAATGTTTTCATTGTTGTAGTTGTTGCTTGCCTGGTGTTAGCTTTGAATTGTGGATGGGTTTTTATGTGGTGTCTAGTCCATGCATTCAGTTGGAGTCTTTGATTGAATGATGGATCTAATTAGAATTGACTACCTGTTTGGCTGAGTTGAGAATTTTGTATTGCCCCTCCCGTGAAATTGTATTAAGACTGTATGATTACTAAAGGGGGAGTGAAGTTGTAGGCGATTTTTTTGATGTGTTTTAGTTTGTGGGTATTGTTTTAGAGTCCCTCAACGTGCTTGCCCCATAAGTTTATCTGTTGTCTGCTAGCACTACCCTTTACCTGCCCTCATTTAATATGCGAATAATTAAGACCCTGTTACACTGTGATATCTCCCTTCTGGAAGTAATAGTACCATTTACATTATAGTTTTATGCTGATGGAGACTAGTTGAAACAACTTATGCTAAACTTCTATGTATGAATTTAGATATGGAATGGTGATCTTGTTTAATCTACATGCCTAATTATCAATTGTGTGCTGAACAAGGCAGATTTGCTGGCCCAATATGGAGGAGTTGCCCCTAAGATGGCTGAAGAAGCCCATTCAGGAGCCATTGATCAGGTATATTGCATATGACTGACTTGTTTCTCATGATAGCAAATTATTGTTTGTTTGTACATGGAAATCCTGGAGGATGAAAATGCTCTGTAGAGTCCCTTTTGAACAATGTACTATGTTCTCCTGGTCAATTGCTTCCCACTAGTAAACTGACATGATTGAGTTTCTGAAGTATTTTATTGGAAACCAGTTTTGGCTACCTGTGATATTTGTTTGTATTGTTTCATCTAGTTTATTTTGGACTGTTGTCATGTCACATGCATGCAGCAACATCATATACGTTTTCTTGTCAGTGTTGGTAGCCATGAGCATACGTTGTTATGAATGTGAAAATCTGATGGATGTTTGAGATTAGACATCCAACTATATTTTCTTGAGCTTTATATTAGATGCTGGAGAAGAAACTTGAATACTGGTGATTGTGCCTCGCATGAGGTAGTGAAAATATGATTTTGGTGTAGGGGCTTACCGTTGGAATCAGACCTCTGAATCTTGGTCAATTTCAAGTCCATTCTGATTAGTGCCTCATTTGACTTTGTCCAAGTATCGCGTAAAGTTAGATATAGGGGACTCTTTTTTTTTTTTTGGGGGGGGGGGGGTGTTCTTTTTTGGGGGGTGGGGGGGAGGTGGCAAAGGAAAATAAAATGTCTCCTCGTTGCTTGCACTCTCTCTGCTTACAACATATCCCATTGAAATTCATGCCTGAAACTCTGGCAGCACCTCCACCCTGGATGCCAGTCACCATTGACCGCCTTTTATTTGGGATTATCATGTTAGATACTTCGATTGTGTGCTCCAGACAGGAATGCAGCCTGACTTGATGGCTTATTACTGAAGGTGTGGTAATCCCATGGCTGTGCATGACTCATATTGCAGCCAATGAATGTTGTTGGTCAACAGAATGAGTTTCAGCAAGAAGTTTGGGAGGATTTTTGAGTGTAAAAAGCTACAGCTACCCCAAACCCCCTCCCCCCCCCCCCCCAAAAAAAAAACTGAATGTATAAGAAAGCATATGAACTTCTCAAATAGATGCGGCTTGGTATAGTGAATATGCTTGGGATTCTTTACCTTTTGCTTCCTCAAAATTCTTGCTTTTGGTTATTTTTTGCAGGTAACGCAATCAGCGCTTGATACAGCAAATTTAACTGCAAAAGATCTCTCTGCTGTTGCAGTTACCATTGGTCCTGGATTAAGTCTTTGTTTACGTGGTAATGTATTTTTGCTGACTATTTGTTTGTTTATCGACATAGGAGCACATCTATTTGGCTGTTCGCGGGCAGTAGAGCATTAGGGAATAAGCTCAAATATGATTTGTTCGCACTATTTATGTATATTGTCAGTTAATAATAGTTCAATGCTCATCATCCTATGCATAGTGTGGGGTTCACATTAATGCAAGACTGGCACTAACAATACCATCATACATGTGCATAAACCAGTGTCATGGCCTGTTAGGATTTAGGCAAAAGTTCTTTGTCTGAGCTGTGGAATGGTATTAAATTGAACGATTGGATTGAGATGGCGTATCAGTTGATTATTGGTTGAGATTCTGCTTCTTCTTGGTGTGGTCTTCCCGTGTGCATGCATACATAGTTAAGATGTCAGTTTGTTTTGTGACCACAGGAGGGCGGTTCTTGTAAGCTATTTTGACCAGTTGGGACATTTTTGCCTTGCACTCGTGTGTTTCTTAACTGAGCTCTTCGTTGTGGTATTATTTGCTGTATGGTTGTATCATTATGATATGGCGTCTCTAAGTTCTAACATGAATGGTTGGATGATGTTATGCAGAAGTACATGGTCAAATGAAGTTAGGGTTATGTTTTGGTGTTACAAAACAATATGAATGTAATACTTTCTAGCCATGTGCTTTGTATATCAGGAATGAAAGAACAGAGAGTTTGGCTTATTTGTTGTGAGTCTTAGTTGGCAGAGTTCTTCCAGACACATTATTATTGAAAACATTGTTGTCCTTATTAAAGATTTTTACTTCTCTTTGCCTTGCAATCTGAATGTAGTTGGTGTCCGGAAAGCCCGAGAAATTGCTGGTCACTTTCAACTTCCCATAGTTGGTGTGCATCACATGGAAGCTCATACTTTAGTAGCAAGGTATTGGTCCAACTATGGCAGCCCTTCCTCCTTCCCAAAGCAAAAAACGAGAAAAGATGTGAAAAAGAGCCAAAGAAAATTTTTAATCCATGGCGCTCATTGTTTTGATGAATCATTTCTTGGGACAGAAGAAGATTATGTAAACACTTACTTGAAACCTTACTTATCAATTGTGGAATTTTCTTATGTCCCAAAGATATGCAGACACACCCTCCTTTGGTTATGCTGGGGTTGGAGTGCCTTCACTTTTCAGATTGTTGGTTTCTTATGGACACAACTAAAGTTGCTGCTGTTCACTGTGGCATCTCATGATTCCGTTTTTTCCCAGGTTGACTGATAAAGAGCTGCAGTTTCCCTTCATGGCACTTCTCGTTTCAGGTGATGATTGGTTCATGTATTTTATTTAACGTTTTCTGTTGAAACATGTGCACAATTAGCAACATTACCATCGAAGCTCAGATTTCTAATTGTCCCTCATTGCTGAAAATCTCTAAGCTTTGAATGCACTATGCTGTGTTTTCCTATGTCTTTGGACTAGATAGAAATCCTGGTAATCGTTGCAAACAATCCAATGGTTGCAGACATGGTGATTTCAAGTGAGGTCCAAACGTAAAGTCACGTGTCATATGTACTGGACAGATTGAAACGCTAAAGATGAAAAGGTTATGGCTGAACTCTAAATTGGGTTGAAACTGTCTTGGAGAGCTTGAGAGTGAAGTTGGCATGAGACTGAAATTATACTATCTTGGCCCTTTTGAAGACAAGAACCTTCGCGAATGAGGTGCTATATTTCTGAAGATTGCTGTTACATAGGTGCATCTAAGGTCGATATTGTCAACAGCTGAAATTTGCTGTGTGGCCTGTGAGAGATGGAATTAGGAGTTGGGTTCAGATGTTTCCCAAGAAACTAAATATGACAATTGTCCTGTGGTGCGTATAAAATCAATTGCTTGAGGAGTAAGAATAGTATGGAACTGCAGCTATGTGTACTTGTACAGCTGTTCTTTTTAAAGCCGTAATAGATAATAAGTTTCGGATAAACAGCCTTAATCTATAGTAATCTTAAGAAATCTTCTTTACTGAATCTCTATTTTATAAACTAGAAACTTGTACGAGAACTTTCGGCTTAAAGAGTCAATTTGGTATAGAGTGGATTGCCACTGTACGCCAACAAATAAGAGAAATGTAGGAGGCTATTATGTCAACCGCCAGCAGAGAAGCTTAGTAGATCCGACATATACTCTCATAGCTTCATGCCTACTTGTGTGTACTATTCTCCGTAGCGACATGGGGCTTGAAATAATAATGGAAGATGGTAGGTGACCAGTCGGTAGGTTACTTTAATGCTCAAAGGAACGGTTGGGCTTTCAGGGAATGTGAACTTGATGTGTTCAAATTTCAATTAGGTTGCAAGGCCTTTTTCTGCAATTCCTTCTGGAAACCTTATTTAGCCACTATGTCGATGATTAAATGTGATAGTTCTCTTAGTCAATTGACATATCTTGTGAAGTTTTTGTCATGTGTAGATAGTTTTTATAAAAAAATTTCATACAATAAAAGTGAAAAATGAGCCATCTTGGGATTGTAAGTTAAGTATTCAGAAGTCTTATAATGTAGGCACCTTAAGTTACCGAAAGAGCTGGCAGTTTTACAAAAGTTCACTTTCTTTTCAGGGGGCCACAACCTTCTAATTCTTGCACGAGACCTAGGACATTACATACAACTGGGGACCACCATAGATGATGCAATTGGTGAGGCATATGACAAGACAGCAAAGTGGCTTGGCCTTGATATGAGGCGAAGTGGTGGTCCAGCTGTAGAGGAACTTGCTCGAGAGGGTGATCCAGAATCTGTAAAATTTAAAGTATGTTGTTTTTATTGTTCTGGGCATTTTCTTTTAATGAGTCCTCAGACTCATATCTGTGGAACACTGTGTGCCTCAAGTTTGCCTCTATAGTATCAATGGATGTTTTTATTTGCCTATTCTTATTTACTCCCTATTAGGTCCCAATGCAACATCACAAGGATTGCAACTTCTCCTTCGCTGGTCTGAAAACTCAAGTGAGATTGGCAATTGCATCAAAAGATATGTGAGTGAGTATATGCGTTTTTTGTGCTGCTTGGAGTATGTCTTGGCTCTTACCCTGAATGTTTTAGCATTAGCTACCCTAGCTACCTTATTTGTTATTCGTTTCTTTGAGGCTTCTTGCTAATTGATTCATATCTATTATTAACAAGTTTTGGATTGTTTGCAGCAATGCACAAGTTCCAGTTTCTTCTGCAAGTAGCCAAGACAGAAGGTCCAGAGCAGATATTGCTGCTTCCTTTCAGGTTATTACCAGTCTCTCTCTCTCTCTCTCTCTCTCTCTCTCTCTCTCTCTCTCACACACACACACACACACACACACACACACACACAGTCTCTATCTCTCTCACACAGACCCACTCCCCCACAAAATTAACTTTCTGTATCCCTTTTCCTCTTTTTGGGTTTGCTCATTAATACATCAATCGCCCAATCTCTGGAATTTCACCATGCAGCGTGTAGCAGTATTACATCTGGAAGAAAGATGTGAACGGGCTATTGAATGGGGATTGAAGATTGAGCCATCAGTCAAACATTTGGTAATTAATACAATAAGTGATAATCCAGTACTCAAAAGTGGGTTTCTGTTTCTCATGAAAGGTGTTCTGCAGGTTGTCTCAGGAGGTGTTGCTTCAAATCAATACGTGAGATCAAGGCTCGATGACGTTGTCAAAAAGAAAGGCCTACAACTTGTTTGTCCTCCACCTAGCCTTTGCACTGACAATGGTATCTCATTCTATCTTGTTCTATTTACCTCCAGTTTGTAGTTAGTACAAATGGCAAACTATAAGGGATCCAAATGGGAACACTATCTTTAGTGATAAGATTCATGATTGAAAAAGCAATCGATCCCTCATCATGCATCTGTTTTGATATTATGACTCTTTTTTGATTGTCCATACTCCCAAGAGGCTTTTTTGGGTTCTTGCAAACTGAACTTTTGATTTTTTTATTATTGTTTTTTTTGATCAGGAAAAGAATAGGTATATATCATTAACAAAAGACTGGATGCAAAGATAGCATCCTACAAAAGGCTATACACATCCTATATGCACAGAATCCACAAAATCTAAGAGATCAAGAGAAGAGTAACAAAAGATCCCTTTATCCCAAAAATAGAGAGCCTTGATGAAATAATCTTTAAAACATTGAAGTGGCATCTCCATATCCTCAAAGACTCTTCTATTTCTTTCACGCCAAATGCTCCAAAAAATTGCATGAGGAAATAATCTAGCAATCTTCTTCGCTTTTCTACCAAAAAAGCCCTCCCATGCATAGAGGTGTTCCGAAATAGAATTGGACAAAACCCAAGAAGCTCCCAAGCAACTAAAGGCTAGATCCCAAGAGCTCTTGCAAAAGGGTAATGAAGCAATAAGTGGTTCACCGACTCAGCTGCAGCCTTGCATAACGGGCACCAGTTCGCCAAGATCTTTTGATATGGCGAAGGAAGTTACAACTTACATTATGAATGCCAAATAGTTGCAACATGTATCCTCTTGTACATCTTTGCTTAGGTTCCTTTTTAGGTCTTTCCTTTAGCAATTAGAATTAAAAAAGAAGGGTTGGGTGGAGTGATTATGATGTGTTACTCTTTTGGTCGTAGTACACTTTTACAATTGTTCGCATGCAAGGGTGACTGTTGCAAGTTCAAAGCACAGTGTCTGCCATGTATGTCCTTGACAGATTTGACACTGGTAATGTTCTTGTGTTCACCCTTTTTGATTGACAGACAATGCAACAATATTATCTTGTGTGTAATAACTACCAACATCCACATCTGTCAGTATGCATCATAATTCAAATCAAATGATGTTTTTGAATGCCTTTACTACTTTAGGAGTATGGTTATAATAACACATCTACACCTTGATTCCAAAGGTGTAATGGTTGCTTGGACTGGCATTGAACACTTTTGCATGGGAAGATTTGATCCGCCACCTCCTGCTAATGAGCCAGAAGATACCATGGTATGTGTTTAACGTTTATTTAGGAATCCCAACTAAGTCGTTGTCTTCATATTGCCTTTGGATTTTTTGGTCCAACTTACCATGGACCAAGAACGTAAACTTTGATTTGATGTTTACTTTACCTTCTCCCTCATGAGTTTTCTTCTTCTCGTGACTTATTGTCAACTATTTACCGTGCCTTCGAGGCCCATGCCTGGCTCTTAGTTAATAGTTTAATGAACATAAAGGAAGGCCGGTTTCTAATTAGTTATGATATCTGGGAATTTACAGTATGATATCCGATCAAGATGGCCACTGGGGGAGGAATATGCAGAAGGGAGAAGTGAGGCCCGCTCCATGAGGAAGGCGAGGATTCACCCCTCTCTTACGTCAATCATTCAAGGCTCCGGCTCTGCCCAACAACTCTTGTAGCTCATGCTTTCTTGTCGGTAACTGAATTTGATTATTGTATATCAATGTGAGAAACAGAGTAATAATCGGCCTCTATACGGATGGTGATGCTCGCATAGGTAAGGTCGCTTACATCTGGATCTCCCTAGACCCTACGTAAATGGGAACCACACTGGGAGTAGTTGTTGTGATACGAGAAACGGAGTTGCCAGAGGCCAGCCTAGTCTGCCTGTTGATCAGCTGATTTTGATCATTGTATAGAGGAACAGGGCTCTTTCTAGAAATAATTATTGTATTATTTTAGTATAACAACTAATTACATTTTTGCTTTTGAGCTGTAATTTCATTTTCAAGGGCAATGAAATTTCATACTTATTTTTGCTCATATTCTTGTTGGATTGGGAGCTCCGGTCGATTTGCTGATAAATACGGGTACTGGCGGCTGATATGAATCCAAAGAGCTACTGTGGAAGATTTCAGTTACAGGCTTCTGGCTGTTTTAATCATGGTATTGATTTAACGTTGGTTTTGTTTAGGATCAGATGCTGTGCCTTTCGTGCCTCATTGTATGGGTTTTGTGATGAACATTGGCTTTATGTTTTTAAACATTGGTAAACATAGGTGCCCATTGGGCCCTCTATCTCAGAGGAGTCGAATGGGCCAACAGTCGAGAGGAAGAAGGAAAGCTTAGGCGCCCCACTCGCTACCCGCATTTTCGAAGTGGAGAAATTGAGACAATAAGGGATCGAGGCCAAACGGCGCCGTTGGCAGGCAAGCGGATACCAATTGGGTCAGTGCCCGATCGGCTTGAGACTCGGGCAGTTAGGAATCTTTAGTTTCTAGCTGTGTGGTGTTTGGTTATATTATATCAACTTTTTTTTTTCTAGGTATCAAACTAAGTAGTCCTGTGTCAAACTACATATTTTTGATGAAATTTTAGCCTAATGAAGCAATAATTACACAAATACTAATACCAAGGCACCTATTGAACTATTTAGGGATGGATATTGGCCACCTACAAGATAGGTACCAATAAAAAGTTGCTTTCTCTTCAAAACACTGAGGTTGTTGGTCTTAGCTTGCAATGTAACAATATTATCTAGTGTTTCAAGGATCATGTTTGAGCCATTGACATTGACCGCCCATACTTTGAGAGCCCTGTCTGAGCAATGTACGGGAGGTGTCAATATAATAGTAAGGCTCTGAATTTTAGATTTATAAAGAGGCTAATTTCGTTACAATTCAAATTCAAAAAGTTTTGGTCACGTACTATTCTATAAAAATAAAGCAAACGGCAATACTGATTGTTCCCTATTATGTTGAAATGAAGTACAATTTGTGTTAGACAACTGGTTTAGATCATATGTTGTGTACAATTATAACAACAGAATTATTTTTTCAAAAAATTGATTAAGCGACTCAGCTAGTAAAAAGATCTATCAAGTTAATTTTAGTATCTAGAAACACCAAGCAAAGAAATTAGTTACATTTTAAGTTAGGATAAAATCAAGCCGTGTTGTTCACCTATTTTAGGGCGTTCACTTCATCGGGACAGTTGTGCTTTTGGATTGACATAGTATCAATTCATATCGTGCTCTAGAAAATTTTGATTTGAAGTATTTGAATCAATAGTCAAATATGTTTATCTTTGTACGGGATCAAATAAATATAGATCAATAAATTAGAGGTTTGGGACTATTTTCTTGACATATGCATGTGGGAGAGAGGCAGTAAGGAGCTAGATGTTTTTTCTGATTAGGTTACATAGAAAGGGACTTGGGGGAGCTGAAATTTTCTTGCCCCAAATCCTATTTGTTGTGCTTTTTATAGATGGTGGAAATGGAATTTAAGTAAATATGGGAAGTTTTTTCCTTTAAAGACCAAAGTAGGCAAAGAAGGCGCTTAAGGATAAAGCACAAGTGACAAAATTTTATAAAATAAAATGATGAATTTAGTGCATAATTTTAACAAGTGAGTATGTATCAACTTTAAATTTCTCTAAACATACTGTAGTTAAGAAATCACTTTAATATATTACATTTCATGCTATAAAATTATCTTTTTCCACTAACTCTAAATGTCTGGAAGATGCCCCTTGGCATCGATCCGCTTATTTGAAGAAACCTATCTGCGCATTGAACAAGTCGAATTTTTTGACAAGTATTCAATGACTTACATGATTGTCTGTGGGCGACGTAATGCGTCCCCAAGTATACACATGCATGTTATGTTGGAGGACACTCAATGGGGTGTTGTACATAATGTAACCCCATTTTCTGCACAGTCTCATAGTAGGTAGAGCAAGGGGAAGAAGCATGGACTGAGGAAATCTCGCTCGCATCGAAAGAGGATAGTGACACAAAGATCGGATGAGCTAGCCGGGCTGTAGAAAGGTATGGTCTTAAATTATTTAACTCTAATTTAGCTACTTGGTGTAGGGAGGACCGTCATCACAGAAAGCGACTTAACGTTGGATACACAACGATCGTCACCAAGACCTTCAGCATCCCACAAATGATACTCTAGGCGGGAAAAGGAAGTACGAGGCTTTGAACCTAGAAGAGGATAAGTTAATAATCAAGAAAAGAGTTTTTAGCCAGTGTGATAAACAAGGAGTCTATAGTATGTTATAACATAAAGTTACTATGCTATCTAGGTTAATATTGGTAAAGGGGTTTGTTTGTAACTTAGTAGCTAACCTAGTCACTAGCTATGTTTCTAGGGTTTCCTCATTGTTTGCATTACCCTATAGATCCACCCCCAAAAAAAAAATAAAATTCCTAAATTTATGCTTGAGAGCGTCGTTAGAAAATTAAGTCTGCCTTTCTATTTTCTCATTTTGTGTTCCTTGGGTTTTGGCGCGAGAGAGAGTGAGAGAGAGGGAGAGATGGAGTTGGTGAGGTTAGCAGTATCGGCATCTCAGAGGGCGAAACTGATATCAGCAGGCTACACTTCTCTCTCCTCTCTTTCTTCAGTCTCCCCTTCTCGTCTTGCTCGAGGTGTCCACCTATTGCCTTTCTCTTATGCGATCTTCTCTTGCTTGGTTGTCTAATTTTGCTGAATTCTATGCGGTCGCTATTGATTTTGATTTGTGTTTTCATAATCAATCACTAATTTCATAGAGAATTACGCAGTCTACTATCTTTTGGGGTTTCAGACATGCACTACTTCTGTTGGTTTTGCCACGATTTGCACCTCCACCAAGTGTTCGATCATATGCCTAGCTGAAGAGTCTTCACCGCTGTATTGTATATGTGCTACCCCCTTCCCCCCCCCCCCCTGGGACTTGGGTTTTTAGGGCCTGTGTTGAGTACCTTGATCCCGTTAAGTTGGTTGAGGAAGCTAGTAATTATTGTACGGTTCGTTTGGTTGTGAGGGATTTCTATGCATATGAAGTCTTACTTTTGAGGATTACCTATTAGGGAGGTTATATTAGATTCCAGTACCTTTTGAGAAGTTTATATTGATGGGTCATCTTTGTGTGTCTGGTTTGCTGCTTACTGGTCCAGAATTCAGTAGCGTTTCGTATATCCAGCTGGAGGGATTGATGGGAAGTGAAGGCAGTAACTTTCCAGTCCAACTGAATTGTGAATGAATGTTGCTTACCAGACCCCTTTTGATGCCCTATAGTTGAGAATCATGGTATTGTTCATTGGGTGCGCACTATTCTTGCAATTGTGGCATGCAACCTACAATTGTTTGACAAGTTCTAGTACATAAATTTGCAAGTTGGTTTATTATCTGAATTTGTTGATAATTTCCATGAAGTACTCATATGTATGCAAGTATTTTGTGATCCTGGTAATAATACAGGGAAAAGTAGCCGAATCCTGATGCAGCTGGCCTTTGGCCAAGTGATGCCCTGATAAATGCAGGCTTTGCAATGTCTCATGTCTGATATGCTTGTTTGTGCTTCTTATAATGGGAATTCTGAGTGATGAGTGCGTGCACATAACTGGATTCTTCTTGCTTATCAAGTAGTACTTTTTTGAGGTTTCTGATTACATTTATGGGTGTAATTTCTTTTCCTTTTCACATTTTTACACATTTTTAAAAAAATTCAAATTCAAGTACAAATTGTGTCTTCAAGTGGAATTGACAATGTGGCACCAACAGATCTAAATATTCCAGAATGTGAAGCTCTGGCAATATTGAAGGCTGCATCACATGGTAGCAGATTGGAAGAATCTAGCAGAAATCTTGCAATTGTCAATGGTAATTCACTTATGTTTAGCTCTGCTCTGACCTTTATCACACTTGAAAGTCTCTCTATAGTTATAAGCACATGTATGCTATTGATTATTCTTCTTAGATGATGCCATGATGGTCTAACTTGACTGCTGGATTGATTCTGACTTGTTGATGTTTATGTTTCTGGTTGTGTAACCTGTTTCCATGGTTATTAATTCCAAGCTCTTGAATTTGAAGTTACTTTAGTTGATTTCAAATTCTTTGTTACTACCTAATAGAGCTGGTTTTAAATTTCCATGTAAGGCACCTTTGTGTATGCTACCTAGCAAAGGATAAAACAATTTCTTTCCCTTGCATTGCCTCACTCTCTGTCATGCGTTCCCTCTGTGGTATATATGCTCTGAGTAGTTAAATTGATGTATCTATCAGGGGTTAAGCTTAATGCTCTTCAAGAGTGTAAGTTAAACCATGAAAGATTACAATCAAGGGACAAACTCAAAGAAAGAAACACATGATAGCTTGGTGTAAATTAGCTAAAACATATGGAACAAATAGATGCTAAACTAATCCTTGGATACAGATGTCACCACCAACTATTAATCTAGTGAAAACTAAACTTATTCTTAGATACAAATATCACCACCAAGAACAAGTTTAGGGTCTTTAATCTTGATAAGGATACAGAAACACCACCAAATCAAAGATTAAGACTTCACAAGATCACCACTCTACTCAGCCTAAGTAGAGATAAGCAAGTAAAGTATTTGGGTTTTCACAATGAGCAAAAGCTCAATACACTTTCATTTTCATTCAACAAGTTATCAAAAGTTAGTTACAAAACGAGAACGTGCACAAGCTGCCTAGGGGAAGATTAGGAGGTTTCTTCATGATTAGGAAACCTCTTAAGCTCTCTTAAATTAACTAAGCTAAAACTGAAATCTAGTTCAAGTTAACCTGTGTACAAAAGGGGTGTTTATCTGTACTAATACACTTGTGAATCTAGCTAATGTTAAGTACAAAAGCTAAACTTAATGCTAATCAAGTAACTAAGCAAGAAGTAAGCTGAAAAGTAGAAAGGGTTAATAAAAAATAAGCATGCTGATTTCTTCTTTGCAGCTGGCCAATGAGAATGTGTTTGGTGTCTTCTTACTTGGTTCTAAAGAAGCATGCAAGGATCCATGTGGACGTCACCAGTTGTCCTAGGCAGCCAAACAACCAAGAGCACAGCTGAGCAAACCCAAAGGAGAGAGAAAACTACCTTGTTAAGCAACCAATCTCAAGAAGTTATTTGTAACCGATTTTGCGCAGCCATGCGTCCCTTGTTGTTGCGGACTTGAGCTTGGTTTCCTTCGTTGGGGGGAAACCCTAAGATGTCTACTAACCCCCTAATGAGAAATTAGGCTTAAACTAGGTTTTACATACAAAATCATCCTAGTTTAGCTGACCAGGTAGAATGTAGACCATTTTGACACGGTTTACAAAATGTTCCTATTTGTCATAATTTACAATGCATGATCCAAATATTTCAACATAGGCGTGTAGTTAAGACATAAAGGAACCAAAATATGTAAAAAGTTAAAACTTAAACCCAAAAGAAGTCTAAGAAATGCAATATACAAAACCGGACTCATTCTGTCTCAACCCGCAGTTTAGACAGTTTGGATTTAAAGACTTATTTGGATGGGCAAATTAAGTCCAACTGAGTTGAAACTTGTTTTGTTGGAAAGCTAACTTCTTGAACTTCAAACCTATGGCAAAATATTTGACTTAAACCTCAAAGAGGTCTAAGTAATTAAGCTCATAAAAATCGGGTATGTTGCTCGCCTGAACCTGGGACCTTCTGTTCGAGTCCTTTGAAAGTTTGGACAAAAATACTTAATTTAAAACTAATTTAATTGCATGATTAAGTTTATTAGAATGTCAATAAACTCTCTTAACAAAGAAATCAAAGTTAAATTAAGTTTAAGTTGATGAATTAACTTAAACCTGAAATAGTTCAAAAATGATTAGGGCTAATTGAGGATTGCATGGGTTGATATCCATCATATTGTAATTATGCAATTAAATTAGTGTCATTTCCAATATGATGATGGAGTTAGTTTGATGATGGAGATATCTAATATGATGGTGATCCAGAGCAAATATGATGTATCACGCTGGGATTTGTTTTGTTTTCCCTGGGAAAGCACTTGGGATGATCCAAAAGAAGAAGAAGCTGAACAAAGGGAGAACGTAGCCCACTCAAGCCTACGGGTCAGGGTAAGATATGTTCATTGATTATCCATGGAGAGAATTGTGCTCACAATGTTTCACCTGGCAAAACTAAACTCCATGCTTCTGGCCACCCACACCCTAACAATCTTTTCCAACTCCAAACACCACATAAACATTCACACCTTCTCTTTACTTGTGGTAAGCCATCTCAAAAAGCCTCTGACCATCCTAGTAATTACCACCAGGTTTGAATCAAACCACGTTTATTTGAAAGGTTGGTGTTATTTCAGCCATATTTTATGGCTTAAATTTGAGGACAACTTTTTCTAATAAGGATGATGGATATTAGCCCATGCAATCCTCAATTAGCCCTAATCATTTTTGAACCTGTTTCAGGTTTAAGTTGATTCATCAACTTAAAGTTAATTTAACTTTGATTTCTTTGCTAAGAGACGTTATTCACATTCTAATAAACTTAATTATGCAACTAAATTAATTTTAAATTAAGTATTCTTGTCCAAACATTCAAAGGACACAAAACAGCAGGTCCCAGGCTGAGGCCAACAACATACCTGGTTTTTGTGAGCTTAATTACTTAGGCCTTTTTGGGGTTTAAGTCAAATATTTTACCATGGGTTTAAAGTTCAAGAAGTTAGCTTTCCAACAAAACAAGTTTCAACTCATTTGGACTTCATTTTCCCATCCAAATCAGCCTTTAAATCCAAACTGTCTAAACTGCCGGTTAAGACAGAATGAGTTCGATTTTGTGTATTGCATTCCTTAGACTTCTTTTGGGTTTAAGTCTGAACTTTTTAGATATTTTGGTTCCTTTATGTCTTAGCTATACGCCCATGTTGAAATATTTGGATCATGTATTGTAAATTAAGAGAAATATGGATATTTTGTAAACCGTGTCACAATGGTCTACATTCTGCCTGGTCAGCTAAACTAGGCTAATTTTGTATGTAAAACCTAGTTTAGGCCTACTTTCTTATTGGGGGGGTTAGTAGACATCTTAGGTAAGTTCCCCCCAAAGCAAGGAAACCAAGCTCAAGTTAGTAAGAATAAGGGACACATGGCTGCTCAAAATCGGTTACAAATGGCTTCTTGAGAGTGGTTGCTTAACAAGGTAGTTTTTCATCTCCTTTGGGTTTGCTCAGCTGTGTTCTTGGTTGTTTGGCTGCCTAGGACAGCTGGTGACATCCACATGGATCCTTGCATGCTTCTTTAGCACCAAGTAAGAAGACACCAAGCGCATTCTCATTGGCCAGCTGCAAAGAAGAAATCAGCGTGCTTATTTTTTATTAACCCTTTCTACTTTTCAACTCTCTCCTTGCTTAGGTGCTTGATTAGTATTAAGTTTAGCTTTTGTACTTAACATTAGCTAGATTCACAAGTGTATTAGTGCAGGTAAACACCCCTTTTGTACACGGGTTAAGTTGAACTAGATTTCAGCTTTAGCTTAGCTAGTTTAAGAGAGCTTAAGAGGTTTCCTAATCATGAAGAAACCTCCCAATCTTCCCCTAGGCAGCGTGTACACGTTTTAAAAGGCCTTAGAAGCCTCATTTTGTAACTAACTTTTGATAACTTGTTGAATGAAAATGAAAGTACATTGAGCTTTTGCTCCTTATTAAAATCCAAATATTCTACTTGCTTATACTTGCTCAGGCCAAGTAAGGTGGTGTCCAAGTGAGTCTTGATCTAAGTAGGTGGTGAAATCTGTATCCTAATTCAAGATCAAGGGCCCTGAGATAATTTTTAGTGGTGAAATCTGTATCCAAGAATCGTTTCAGTTTTACCGATCTCCAGTTTTTCGTTTCTCCCGTACCCTTTCCTAGCCACGCCATTTCTTTCCCTCCGCACGCCCTAAGCTCATTCATCCCCTTTGAACATGAGCTCTCCTTTTCTCAGCATGATACATTATATTCGGTATCAAAGCTTTGGTGGTGATATCTAATATGATGGTGATATCTAATATGATGTATCACGGTGGGAAAAGGAGAGCTCACGTTTAAAGGGAATGAACAAGCTTGGGGCCCTTGATTTCACCACCAAGAATTATCTCAGGGCCCTTGATTTTGAATTAGGATACAAATTTCACCACCTAACTTAGATCAAGACTTACTTGAACACCACCTTACTTGGCCTGAGTAAGGATAAGCGAGTGGAGAATTTGAGGTAACAAGCATTAAGGAGTTAAACTTAACTTCATATTTCAATTCAACATTACTGATTACAAAATGAGCTCTTGGACTATTTATAAAGCATGTTCAAGGCTTTTCCCTCTTCACTAGGTAACCATTAAGAGGTTACTTAATGGTTAGAAAATCTCTTAAGCATACTTGCTTAGCTAAATTACATTGCATGTCTTTAAACTAAGCTGAGCACTAATGATGAGTATGGTAACTAACAAAATGATCAACTAAACTTATTCATAATGATTCTAGGTAGCTTAGTCATGATTTTCTTACCTAGAGGGTTTGCTTTACATGGCTGCCACCTCAAGCGCATGTTGGACGATTACATGCTTGCAAAATGGCGTCTTCTCCTTGACCCACATGGCATTCTTTGCTTTGATGAGTCATAGGATGACTAAGCTTCTCTAGACAACCAAGCAAGTACATGGGCTGCTTAGGGGTGGCAATGGGTTGGGTTCGGGTCTGGTGAACCATCATCCGCATCCTCACCTGCTTTAATTCACTTCATCCAATCCACCCATCATCCGTAAAAATCTAATCCAATCCATCCATCCACCATCTTCTATTGATTTGGCTGATTGTGTGGACAGTTTATATTTAGGATGTATATAGCCTTTTGTATGATGCTCAGTGCGCAGCTGAGCTTTTAATATTTTATTATTAATATAGTACCTTTTCCTTGTCAAAAAAAATATGTTAGCAAATTTATATAAAAAAAAGTAAGTTTCGCCTTTTGAAAAAGTTAAAAAAGATATTTTAGGTAAATTAACAAATAAATATCATATTCATTACATTAGTTTCGACGAAAATCATAGAATTAACAATATAATTGTCTAAAAAATGAGTAAAATTTAGAGGTCAAAAATAAAAAGTAAACTAATTGCAAATAGGAGATAAACAAGTGGATGACTAAGCGGGTGATGGATCGGGTGACAGGTCGGATGGGGCATCACCCGGATCCAATTCAATTCATCAAACCATCATCCATCCATCATCCATATATTTCGGGTTTTCACCCGCTTTGTCGGGTCGGGTGGAATGGATATCTATCGGGTGCGGGTGAAATTGCCACCCAAAACCCTCCTAAGAGGGTAAACCCTCTTGCTAAGCAAACGCCTACCGAGGAGCCGTGTGTCCCTGGTTTTGCTCCACATTGTAGCCACCTCACTTGATGAGTAATGTTGGGTTTCCTTCCATGGGGGGAAACATCAGGAAGTCAGCTATCCCCCCTATTTAGAAATCTGCATTAACACATCATTAGAGGGTTCAAATTGCAATATTAACCGAACCGTGCAAAACTGGGCGCAAAACTGGCAGCTCGGATTCTTGGGCTGGACTGGACGACTTGGCCTTCTTGTTGCGGGTTTTTCTTGACATGCCTGGTTACTAGACATCCCAAACTAACTAACGAAAAAAGAATTACATAGTTTGGACTTCATTAAGGCTATGAAACAACAAAAACAAAACTGGGTATATGTGCTGAAATTAACCCGGCAGCTTGCTTCGTTTGGACTTGCAAAATCTGACTTGTTCCTTGGACTTTTGATGACTAATTTGGTTTACCTTGACTGCCTTGGGTCTCTGAATTAGTGTTCCTTGAGGGAAGTCCTTCATAAATCAAATATAAAAGAGAATAAGATGATACTAACAGAATCAATAGCTTATACAACCAAACAGCTATCGGCCATAAGCTTTTACAGATGAAACGATACAAGGGAACACAAACTTCAAGGAGTAAATTGCCGAACTTTATTTAACTGTTCTGTACTTGCCATTGTTGATGACACTTGAAGTGAAGACTACATTCACAGATCGTCATGTCCGTTGATTGACTATCCACAAGGCAACAGCTTTGTCACATTCTCTATTACTGTATGAAGAATATTCATGGTATTGTCAAAATGCTATGGTTTATGATGGTATCTGTCCTCAAACTTGGTAGCCAGTGCTAGAGAAGCCTCCCTTGAAGATAAGTGTAAGGTGTGTTTTTCATGTGCTAGCATTCATTACTTCAGGTGATCTGCGTAGCAAGAGAGAGCATCCAAAGCCTAAATTAGTCTTTCTTTTTGTTATGAGCAGCGGTCTACATTCTTGCTCTGGCAATATGAGAGGTGTTCTTAGTGACTATGTAAGTCAGGGGCCTTTTGTAATTTTGGTTGGCCCAACAATGTCATAGTCATGGAACATTATCAAGCCATCCAATCACTGAAAGCATCATGTGATTCCAATGCATCTCATCTAAGTGCAGCTGTTATGGAGCAACCTGAGTTGCATAGTGTTATCATCCCATCTACTGATGGTAAAGATGGAGTGGTTGTCAAACTCTATCCCAAAAGACACATATCCTTTGTTGAATTTCATATGTGAACAGGATGTTTTTGCATTCCTTTGACTCCTTCTGAAGTAGTTTCAGTCGCCTCATTCTTTGGGATGGGCATATATATCTCATCTCGCCTTTTGGGCCTTCATTGTGCTGTGATATGACCATATGCTTGTTCTGCAAAGCAAGCATTTTCCTTATGCAAGTGCACTGATAATCATCAGCCAAGTGTATCAGTGTCTGACATATGTACAACACTGATATTCCCTGCACATGTCAGGCGCTCTTGACATGTGTAGAACACTCAAGAAATTGTATCTGCAGCTTTTATTATTTTGGCTATTGTAAACATGCTCCTGGCTTCTGTGGCTGTTCACACTCTATGAACAGTAATATAGAGCAGATGATAGTTAATATAAAGATACATAAATGAATTTTTATTATCAAACTGTGTCTGTGGAGCCTCTTGTATCCTTTCTCTGGGAATATCATGTGTCCATATAATTGTGGTCTTTGTTTACGTCATTGCCCATGCTATACAATAAAAACTCGTGTCAAGAATCAATTTTGACGTGATTTTTACTTCAAACTTTTGGCTGCTTAGTCATGCTATATAGTTCATTATTGACACTTCAGAATTTATACGTTATTAAGGAATGACTTGAAATCTTGCCTTTGTAGGTGCTCAAACTGCTTGGGATATGCTACAAGTGGATTCATGTTCACGGATCTCTACGTCCAGTAGAGATCTTGACAAAATTCTGGGTGGTGGTATAAGCTGCAAAGAAGTTACTGAGATAGGTATCTCCTTCCTCTAGTTTAGCATATAGATGGAAATGATAACCAAAAGTTTTAGTTCTTTTGACTTTGAGTACTGGATTTTTGGCGTAATAGTGGACGCATATGTTCACTGTTGAGATAATTAGTTACCTTTACTGGAATTTAGGTGGATTACCTGGGATTGGCAAGACTCAATTAGGGTAAGATTTAAAAAGTGATTTGTTGGATCTTAATTATGATAGGCTTCATCATTGAAGCTGTATACGTTTCAGGATTCAACTTGCGATCAATGTTCAACTTCCAATTGAATTTGGTGGTCTTGGAGGGAAAGCAATTTATGTAGGTAAATCAGCGAGTTACAGTTGAATAAGTTGCCCTTATTCACTTTATGTGTGAATCTGAGTGTTTATAGATAATTTTTAGACACAGAGGGCAGCTTCATGGTGGAGCGTGCTTTACAGATTGCTAAAGGATGCATTGAGGATATGCAGCCGAAAGATGCTCAAGGTTTTCATGAGAAACTTATGCCTGAGAATTTCTTGGCCAGCGTATTCTATTTCCGTGTTTGCAGTTACACTGAGCAAGTTGCCATGATGAATCACTTGGACAAGTTTGTCTCAGAGCATCAAGATGTGGGTAGTCCATCAACACCAAAGTTATTGGTTGCGATGTTGCTTGCGTCCACATTATTGTTGTTTTCGTTGTTGACTGATTGCTATTCTTTTGCTTTTTCTCTTCCCTTTTTGCATAAGAAACGGATTTTTTGAGAGACAAAAGACTTGGACATTAAAAATAAAGAATAAAAAAGAGGAAGAAGAAGCATCTTAAGATGCTTGTGTTCTCCTTATCATACATATTTCTCAATTTGTTGACCATCTCTGTCATGGGTTGGTGTTCTCTGGTTGAAATCCACTATACTATCCTAAATTCCTAATTGCTTCTTATTTAAAAAAAAATTGATGTTTCAAAATATTGCTTCAATTAGGACTAGGGATGGCAACGAGTTGGATTCGGATCGGACGTATAGATATCCAAATCCGATACAATTAATAATCGGATTTGAAAATCCGATCCAAATCCGACTCCGTCGGATTGGATGTTAAATCGGATTCAGATTGGTTTCGGATTGGATTAAATCCGGATATAATCAGATTTTCCGATTATATATTTTTATTCAATATTTGCATAACTTTTTATTTTCAACCTTATTTTTGCTCACTTGTAAGTGCAATATGAAATACCTCTTTAATGTCAAATAACTTTTTATATTAAACATTTCAATGTGTTAAAGTAAAGAAGTGTTGGGAAAAGAGGATGCAAACTCACTTTAGAGTAAAACAGATAGCCAATAGTACAACAACTGGAAGGAAAGGGAGAAAGTATAACTTTGATTGACAAAGATGAGAGAGCGAGAAAAGGATCGGGATAGAAGAGAAAATTAGCTAATAAAGAAGAGTGTATTGCACATAAAGTGCAGACTTTATGCGGATTTTATGCGGATTTTTTGAGGGTTATCATATTAGGATTTTTCTATCTTCAAAAAAAGTTGAAATTATTTAAAAGAGATATTGGATCGGATGTTAATCGGATCAGATAGACTCTCCTCCAAATCCGCTCGGATTGGAGTCGGATTCGGATTATTTTTATCGGATTCCGAATTAGATTATTTTTTATTGGATTCGAATTGGATAATTTTGCCTCGGATCGGATCGGATCGGATTTGCATCGAATTCGGACTATACTGTCATCCCTAATCAGGACTCTTGAGCACGCTAAATGAGTTTTGATACCGTTGAATGATGTACACAATTCTGTGATTCTGATTTAATACGTCATGGTTGGCCAAACATTATTTGTGCAAATCAAACTACCTTCTATGATTGTAAAGCAAAACTTTAAACTGAACTAGCACTATAGCAGATTCTATAATCTCTCTGTTTTAGCATCTTCATTTTATATGTAACTGTAACAAAATTTATAAATTTCACGTTTGATCAATGTTGTTCCTTTCTATATATTTCTTTTCAGGTCAAAGTGATAATAATTGACAGTATTTCATTCTATTTCCGTCAAGATTTTGAAGACTTGGCCCTTAGGACTCGTATTCTTGGTGGAATGGCCCTGAAGCTGATGAAAGTGGCACAGAAGTACAATCTGGCTGTACGAGTCTTTAATCTTTTCTGTTTATTCTTGAGTGAGGAAACACCCCTTTCCATTGAATGAAAGTGTTCCTGAGCTTGAAGCGGATGGATGATATATTGATATTACTTGCACATACAAAGAAGTATGGCTGATTCTAGACCTTGTTGTATTGTTGTTGTTGGGGATTGGTTAAAAGTTAATCTGTGTTGATTAAGCTGGATATTGACAGCTACTTCCTACAGATATTCAGAAATGGTTGAAGCATGAATAATAAACCATTTCCACGGGTCACTCTAGAAATGCAAATTTGTGTTGCCTCTGTGATTGCTTGGTTTGAAGTTTCAAGTCGGAAGTCTAATGGCGTATCTCGCCTACTTGTTAGAATATCAAAAAGTTGGGTGTGTCTGTGGTATGTATTTGTTACGATCAGGATGAGATTGTCGTATTATCTGTGTACCTTTTGTTTTGAGATCTGGAAAAATTAATGTTTGGAAAGTTTTGGTCTGAGAATGTACCGTGCTATCTTGTTCGACCATATGTGCTTTAGCCTTTAGTCATCACTTCAATGATCCCTTGTTTTTCACTTTCAGGTGGTTCTACTGAATCAAGTGACAAACAAGTACGTAGAAGGCTCACATCAACTAGCCCTAGCCCTAGGTGACTAGCTATTCTTCCTTCTGCCTGCACAATCACTGCTTTGCAATTGCATTGGTGTTTACTCAGTCTCGTTTATGATCAAACATTCCTGAGCAGGTGACAGTTGGTCACATGCAAGCACAAATCGGATCATCTTACACTGGAAAGAAGACGACCGTTATGCTTATCTTGATAAGTCCCCCTCTCTTCCTTCTGCTTCGGCACCATATTCCATCACAAGTAAGGGAATCCGAGACCGAAACTCAACTCCAATTTGGAAGAGAATGAAACGGTCATGAGCTTAGTCTGTTCTGTTGGTTAAATAGCCTGAACTTAATCCGGTTCTGGCCCTAGTCAAACAACGCGAGTGATAGGTCTATGCGTGAAAGGTGAATATCAGCTGGTTGGTCAGTTGGTGTTGTCAATCTACCAACCTTTGAGAAGAAGGGAGAATTATATTTCCCTAATTTGTTGCCATTCAAAAGCTAATGGACTAGAGGAAAGTAGAGGGGGACTTGAGACTACTGACCCAGTTTGGGATACTATGGGTCTGAAATCTTGACTGTGTACGAGTGTTCATTGACAGGTGTTTCCTGATTTTTCTGGGCAGATATAAAATTTAAGAGCAAAGTCTTAAGATGTACAACTCATGATATGAGACGAGGGACTTGACTTGCCTTTTTTTTTGGGGGGGGGGGTTTTTTGGTGCTCACCAACCTCCCCCTTCACTCAACAACCCACTCCCTTCGCTTTCCTAGTATTCCCCAACCTTTTGCGCTTGTCCTGGGTGCTTACTGTCACAACTGCTTATTGCTATTTATAACACTTTTTATTTATGTTTTTATTTCTCGTAATGTTTTACAGCTTTTTATAATTGCTTATAGTTACAAAATTGACTTTGGTAAATGGACAAAATTCTGACCAATATCCCATTTTTTGGCACAAACGTTATTTTGGATATTTTTTCAAAAAGATAGGAGTAGGTGTTCATTCCGTGTGCCTTCCTCCTATCTAGTACTAGCAAAAATTCATATCCGGGACAAATCGGACAATGTTAAGATTCGGGCGGGAAACTGATGTCCATATCTGGTTTTTTCAGGTCGGAAAATTCGGATTAAAATCGGTTTCGAGTAATATAAATATAAAAAATGTTGTGTCCAAATTTAAAACTCAGATAAAATTTATGACCATACACAATTTTTTTTCAAGTTAAATGAATTCAAATATTTGAATTAGACAAATTTTGACTAGCGCTACAATCCTATCTCATTAGACCCTCACCCAACGCAGTGAAGGGGGATTAGGGCCAAGGAGCACGTAACATGCGACAAACTAGACTGCAAAGACCCATTACCATCCACCAAATAGTATCTCTCATATCTGTTGATCGCTTTTAAATAAAAAACAGTTCTAGTGACTTATAAATGAGCTTGAAAGGATGCTAAAAATCACCCTTAGAAAGTATTGATCACATCTTCATCTATTGAATGAAATTGTTCCACCTAACAGGCTAACACTCTTTGAGTATGTTATCATAATGATTAATTCCGCATCTTAAGTTCAGTATATTGTCTACCCCTATATTTAGAATATCTTTTAAGTGCTAAATAATATAACTATGTAAGCACAGAGATATTAAACTTTCGGATTTCCAAACTTAATTAATGCTCGAATAGAGGCTAAATTCTTGCTAGTAATAATATGACGGAGCGGTGCAAGCAAGTGGGCTTTTGAATATCATGTAGCACAGCATTGTCTAAGGAGAAACTGTTAATTGGAGCAACTCATTTTTAGGTGAAATAGAGCCCCAGAAGTACGGTCGTCATAAAAACTCGTACCACTTAAAATTTGTAAAATTCGCTTCAATGGTATGAAAATGAGAAAAAAAAAATGGATTGACGATTTTGTGTTAAATATGGGTATAAAATGAGTTTAATTCTTTTTAGTTTATACGTACCCGAATAAAACTGTAATAGTCCAACCCTAAATTATATTTATTCCTTTCATTAATATATGTCATTAATTTTGTCGCATTTAAATCATCGTTTTCTTTGTTATTTCAAGTGGAAAAATCTAATGGGCTCTCACCTTGCAATTCGGGCTTTTGTTTTGTGAAATCATCGATATTAGGCCTTAATATTTATGAATTAAACGATTTAATTATTTTTATGAAAATCACAAACATTTTGGAAAAGAAAAAAAAATTTCGCAGACGCGCTTGGTTTCAGTCCTTTTCCAAACCCGAACCCGTTTAAGGCCGATTTCGACCCAACAAGTCTTGAACCTCATTTGTTTAGCTAAACTCTCTTAATTAAGCCTTAATTAAGCATGATAATTTTGACTTTTCTACCTTCATTTTCAGCCAAGTAAAATCCCCATATAAATTGCAAAAATTTACACTTAACCTCATTCTTAACCAAGCTTTCAAGAGACTTTCTCTCTCTTCCCTCTCCTCCTTCTCTCTCTACACGGCCAAACAGCAGCCCCTCCACCATTTTAGCCACCTTTCAACCACCAAAAACCCACAAAACATCCCCCACTCACCACCCCCAAACACCCCTTTCACTTCCATAAGCATCAAGAATTATTTCTACCACTTTTTCAAGCACAAAGTGAGTGTTCTTTTCACCCCTATGCTGATTTTTGTTTTTGATTCTTGATCTTGTTGATTTTTGTTTCTTATGATGGTTGTTTTAGTGATGGATTATGCTGTTTTTGAGGTATTAAGAATCATCTTGTTGATGGATTATGGTGGAGATGAAGTTAGGGTTAGGGTTTCATCTTGGTCATGCAAGCTACTTGTTCAAGTGATATTTATTGCTTGTTTTATCCTTGGTTTTGCTTATGATTTAATATATTGAAGTTTGTTATGGTGTTTATGGTGTTTGGAAAAGATGGAAGTGAGTTCAAGTTGACCCAAAGTTAGAGTTTTGTCCAAACTGCATGATTCGGACCGACTAATCTTAAATTTGAGGTGTGTGTGTATATGTGACTAAAAAAGGAGTTTTATTTGATATGAATATGAAGAGAAATTATGTATGGTATTTTTATATGGGGTTGGGATGTACCAAAGTGTATTTACATACCCTTAAGAAAGAGTTTGAGTTGAGGATAGGTGAAATAAATGAAGGAACACACTAAAGCAGTGCTGCTGGAATTTTCAAAAAAACAGGACAATCTTTTAAATGAAATTGGGTTATGAAGAACTTTTACACATCAGTTCAATGATTAACCAAAATGATGATGATATAAATCATAGAAATGCGATTTAAGATATGGTAGCAAGTTTAGAGCATAAGGGTTTGAAAGGAGGGTGCGGGAAGAATAATCCACAACTTATAGTCTCGACCTCAAAATGAGACGTAAGACCCCAATATAAACAGCTTAGGAAGGCCCCTAAAACTTTCATTAAGGACACAAAATATGATTCCTATGCTAGGGTTCTCAAAATGGGGTTAGAACACCAACATGTCAGTTTTAAGCCCACCCTGCACAGGTTCGGTAAAATGACCATAACTTTCTCCACAGACCTCAAATTAATGCAATTCAAGAGCCATTTTGAAGCTAACACACTGACCTATGTACCCACCAAAAATAGAATTTTTGGATGGGTCGATCATTATCAATTTCATTTGAAAGACTGTCCTATTTTTCTGAAAATTCCAGCAGCACTGCTTTAGTGTGTTCCTTCATTTATTTCACCAATTCTCAACTCAAACTCTTTCTTAATGGTATGTAAATACACTTTGGTACATCCCAACCCCATACAAAAACACCATACATAATTTCTCTTCATATTCATATCAAATAAAACTCCTTTTTTAGTCACATATACACACAACCCCTCAAATTTAACATTAGTCGGTCCAAACCATGCAGTTTGGACAAAACCCTAACTTTGGGTCAACTTGAACTCACTTCTATCTTTTCCAAACACCATAAACACCATAACAAACTTCAATATATTAAATCATAAGCAAAACCAAGGATAAAATAAGCAATAAACATCACTTGAACAAGTAGCTTGCATGACCAAGATGAAACCCTAATCCTAACTTCATCTCCACCATAATCCATCAACAAGATGATTCTTAATACATCAAAAACAGCATAATTCATCACTAAAACAACCATCATAAGAAACAAAAATCAACAAGATCAAGAATTAAAAACAAAAATCAGCATAGGAGTGAAAAGAACATTCACTTTGTGCTTGAAAAAGTGGTAGAAATGATTCTTGATGCTTATAGAAGTGAAAGGGGTGTTTGGGGGTGGTGAGTGGGGGATGTTTTGTGGGCTTTTGGTGGTTGAAAGGTGGCTGAAATGGTGGAGGGGCTGCCGTTTGGCCGTGTAGAGAGAGAAGGAGGAGAGGGAAGACAGAGAAAGTCTCTTGAAAGCTTGGTTAAGAATGAGGTTAAGTGTAAATTTTTGCAATTTATATGGGGATTTTACTTGGCTGAAAATGAAGGTAGAAAAGTCAAAATTATCATGCTTAATTAAGGCTTAATTAAGAGAGTTTAGCTAAATAAATGAGGTTCAAGACTTGTTGGGTCGAAATCGGCCTTAAACGGGCTCGGGTTTGGAAAAGAACTGAAACCGAGCGCGTTTGCGAAATTTTTTTTTCTTTTCCAAAATGTTTGTGATTGTCATAAAAATAATTAAATCGCTTAATTCATAAATATCAAGGCCTAATATCGATGATTTCACAAAACAAAAACCCAAATTGTAAGGTGAGGGCCCATTAGATTTTCCCACTTGAAATAACAAAGAAAACGATGATTTAAATGCGACAAAATTAATCACATATATTAATGAAAGGAATAAATATAATTTAGGGTTGGGCTATTACAGTCTTCCCCCCTTAAAAGTTTCATCCTCGAAACTGATGAACTTAACCATAACAAACAGGGTTACCTCGAATAAATATGGGTATTTGGCTTTCATTGCCTCCTCGGTCTCCCAGGTAACTTCTTGGGAGGTATGGTTTGTCCAAAGTATTTTGACCAATGGTGTCTACTTGTTGCGCAGCTGCTTGATCCTGCGATCTAGTATTTGGACAGGACGCTCCTCATATACTAGATCTTCCATAATCTTGATAGGTTCAGTTACAATGGATGGTCTGGATCTGGAATGTATTTCTTAAGCTGAGAGACATGGAACATGTTATGTACGTGCTCAAGTTCTATAGGCAGATCTAGCCGATAAGCTACAGGATTCAACTTTTCGATGATTTCGTAAGGTCCAATGTACCTTGGACTCAATTTACCCCGCACTCCAAACCTTTTGATACCTTTGGTTGGTGAGACTTTCAGAAAAACTTTATCGCCTACTTGAAACTCCAGAGGCATTCTTCTTTTGTCTGCATAGCTTTTTTGTCGACTTTGGGCGATCCTGATATGGTCCCGAATTTTTCGTATTGCTTCAGTGGTCTCTTGAATCATTTCAGGACCTATAATCAAGGCCTCGTCCAAATCACTCCAGCACAACGGGGTTCTACATTTTCTCCCGTATAAAGCCTCAAATGGGGCCATTTTGATGGTGGATTGATAGCTGTTATTATACGAGAATTCTACCAAAGGCAAGTCATCTTCCCACTTCCCGTGAAACTCCAATACACAAGCTCTTAACATGTCTTCCAAAATTTGATTCACCCTTTCAGTTTGTCCATCTGTTTCTGGGTGATAGGAACTATTAAAGCTTAGTTTGGTCCCAAAGGCTTGTTGAAGCGCTTGCCCGAAATGTACTTGGAATCTTTGATCCCTATCTAAAACTATGTTTAAAGGGATCCCATGTAGACGGACTATCTCCTTGACATACAGTTGGGTTAGTTTTTCAACTCCCCAAATCCTTACCTTACAACTCAGGGAGTACATTTCAGACCCTGACCATGCTGTCTTGATTCCTTTGCAGTCATTGAGGGTCTTGTGTTTCAAGAGCATCCAATTCAGATATCGGATCACAGGATTAAGCAGTTAAATTATATTGCCTTGGGCAAATCATACCCCCCAGAAGCTACTTGGGAAACTGAGCAAAAAATGAAAGCCAGTACTCATATTCATTTGAAATCACCTTGCATGATAGTCAAAGTTCATAAGTTTCGAGGATGAAACTCTTTAAGGGGGGAAGACTGTAATAGCCTGACCCTAAATCATATTTATTTATTTAATTAAGTCATGTTATTCATTTTTCACTTTTTCATATTTATTTATCTCATTGAATCATCACAGTTGAAAAAATTCATATCGGGCCCCACTTTACAATTCGAGTTGTATTTACCGAAAATAATTTTTCGGATAAATTGATATTAGGCCTCGATAATTATGATTTAAATGATATCATTATTTTTCATGACATCATATTCAATTTCGAGCTTCGGAAAAATAAATTTAATTATCGCACCCGATTTGGCTTTTTTTTTTTTTCCCAACCTGAGCTCATTTAAGCCCAATTTCGGCCCAACAAGTTCCTAACCCATTTGCTTATCTAATATCATCATTAAACCATAATTATCATTAGCAAAAGCTGATTGTGTGCTTAATTCTCAGCCAAGTAATTTGGGTCATTTACATCCAAGAGTTTTTAAGGGCTTTGCAAGAGATAAATTTCAAGACTTTCTCTCTCTTCTCTCCTCCTTCTCTCTTCACACAGCCAGCAGAGTGTTTTCCGGCCACTTTCCGGCCACTCTCCGATAAGAATTTCAATCCCCAAACAACCTCCCTCCATTGGCTACCATTTTCCATCCTCAAAATCACCCAATATCATCTCCATCTTCACTTATTTCAAGCTCAAAGTAAGTACTTCAATCTTGTTCTTTGAATTTTTGATTTTTACTTCTTGTTTTGGTTATGTTGATGATAGATCATGTTGTTTTTATTGAATTAAGAATCATTTTGGTGATGGATCATGTTGGAGTTGAAGCTAGGTTTAGGGTTTTATCTTAATCATGCAAGCTTCATGTTCAAGTGTTGAATTTTGATTGTTTTAAATGAGATTTTGTGATCTTTGGCAATGGTAATGAATATCAAGATGTTTATGCTGATGTATATAAGTTAAAGAATGATTTTAGTGGGTGGTTATGTGAAGAAAAGATTGCAAATATGTGGCTATTGAGCTGTCAACAGACCTGAAATAGGGGCCATTTCGGGATTAAACTGGCACTGTTTGGAACATCCAAAATTATAATTTTTGGCGTAGTGATAGTTTGATGAGTTAGCTTTCAATAGGCTTTGGAATTACTCAATTTTGAGTTGTGTAGACAAGGTTATGACCAATTTACTCAAGACTATGCAGAATACATTGAAATTGGGAACTGAACTGGAACAATAATTTTACGGAAAAACTAGTATTGATTGGGTCACTGAAAAATTGTGATTTTTGGTGTGTGGATATATCAATGAGTTATCTTTCAAATGCCTTTTGAATCGCCTTAATCCGAGTTCTGTGGAAAAAGATATGGTTGTTTTGCTATGACTGAGCAGATTGGACTGAAATTATGTATGTTTGTGTTCTACTCTAATTTTAGGGACCTTACTGTGGGAATCATACTTGGTGTCCTGAATGAATGTTTTAGTGGACATTATGAGCTTTTCATATTGGGGTTTTACATCTTATTTCAAGGTCGGGAGTGAAAGATATAGATTTTCTAATGCAGACCATCAAACGGTAATATGAGTGAATGCAGAAATCGAGACATTTGGAAATATTTTTAGAAGTTTGTATATAATTATGGGTATTGCAAGGAAATTACAAAGTGTAGTGAGTTCAACAAGTTTGTTATTGCATAGAAGCTTACTTATATTTGAGAACCGAGTTAAGTGAGCATGAAAATGAAATTTGAGAAGTGGGCTCAGTGATGACTTAAGTTAGTATCTATCAGATTTACTGAGGTTATTTAAACTTTTATGAACCTTACAACACCCCTCATGGCATTGAACCTTCTATTGTCCATTTCAAAGGTATTAACCATTCTATTATCCATTTTAGAGGCATTGAACCTCACACTTTTCATTATCCATTTCAGAAATATCAGAAATTTATATTTCATTTATATCAATTAAAATCTTTTCATTATCACCTCAATCATTTTCATTTAGTCTATTTTACTTCAATTTATTGCATTTTAAGTTCAGTAACCCTAACTGATTTAAATCAGCTCATTTTGGTTTAACTTGTCTTATATTGAATTAAAATCAGTTTATTATATTGAAATGCACAAGTTATATATCCCATTTCATTATTCAACTTCTGTTACACGTATTTTTACTTACTCAATTATGCGAGTAAGGATCATTTATTGACTACACATACTTACAGTGACATTTATGAAACAGAGTTGAGGCCTAGTCTATCATTTCCATTGTGCATAAGTATTATCAAGTGAAATATTATTTTTAAAGACTTCAGGTACGTCCATTGCCTGTATCTTTAGAAATCACAATGTATTTATCAACGTTATCATATTTTGGTAAGTACATCAATGAATCAGTTTACACAGTGATTTATCAGTTAATTAGTGACCCTATTAGTTATCATCTATAGGGCATTCGCCCTTCAGTTACCCGCGCGGCTTCAGGCTAGGTCCCCGATCGGCTTGACAGGTGTACACCTATCCATAGATCGTAACAGCATCAAGGGGTTCACTATCAGATAATAACTAGCAATGCAACTTTACATCATCTTGTTCATTGTTTTAACTAAATGAATTACAAAGCAGGCCCAACCAGTGTTTCAATGATCATTTAACAATTCAGGAATGCATGTACTGAGTTTCGGCTCACAGTTCGAAATGTTTTTCATGTTTTGTTTTAGGCAAATACTCAGAGTATTGCCCTCATGCCAGCAAATCAACTGAAGAGAATAAGTGAAGTAGGAAAATTTAGATGGATCAGAAGTAATGCCGTATATGCTTACTTTAAGTTGTATTTGGAATTCTTCTGTAGATGAAGATGTAAATTACATGATGAATTATCTTCCTATGATTTATAAACCTTACATTGGTTAACACTTGATTGTGAATTGATGAGCATATATGAATGTGTATAGTGGAGGTTATGCTTAACTGTGTTATTTATAACACTCATGTTTCAAACCTTATCCTTTTGGACGGCGGTAACGCCCTATCATTGGATTTATCATATTACAATTGAGTGATTTATTATTAAGGAGGATATAAACAGTGAAATATGTTTAATTTGGGGGCGTTACAGATTAACCCTTATGCTCTAAACTTGCTACCATGTCTTAAATCACATTTCTATGATTTATATCGTCATCATTTTGGTTAATCATTGAACTGATGTGTAAAAGTTATTCATAACCCAGTTTTATTTAAAATTATCCATTATAAAAATAAGATCGTTTCTGACCTCATGTTCCTGTAATGAACTTTTGAGCAGAATCAAGGCCTAAGCTTTCATTTTCTTCACTTTAGTGCATCTCATTCCTTTGTGAACTAACATTTAAAACTTCCAGGTACGTTCATTGCCTGTATCTTTAGTAATTAGCACGTATTTATCAAAGTCATAATATTTTGGTAAGCACATTCAATGAATCATTTTAATCAGTGCTTCATCACATAATTAGTGACCCCGTCAGTTATCAGTTACAGGGCATTGCCCTCCAATTACCCGCGCGGCTTCAGGCCAGGTCCCTCGATCGGCTTGGCAGGTGTACACCTATTCACAGATTGTAACAGTTACTAAGGGGTGTACTAACAGATAATAATTAGCAATGCAGTTGTATATGCATCTCATTCCCTGTTTCCACTTAAAATGAATTGCAAGCGGGCCCTAAATAACTTTTCAATGAACCTTTAACAGTACAGGGATGCATGTACTGAGCTTTGACTCACAGTTCGAAATATTTTTATGTTTTGTTTTAGGAAAATGTTCAGTGAACCGCCCTGAGGCGGGCAGGGAGGCCGGAGGTGATAAATGAGATAGAACCATTAATGTGGTTGACGGTGTAGGAGAGCTAAGATGCTATCTTGGCATATTGTGATGTATTTTAGAGTGCCTCATGTATATTTAAGTTAAATTATGTATTTTGATGTTGCGACTGTATTTGTAAATCGAGTTATGTAAGTTGGTGTTATCCTTGGGATGTTAGAACCTTTTTTGTATATAACTAAATGGTTTGGGTGTTTATGATGGTGTATACCCTGTTATGGAGTAACCTTTGGGTTATGACAAGTTTTCATGTTTAATGGAAGCCTTGTCCTTAATGGACAGCGGTAACGCCCCGTTCATTGAATTATTGTATCTTATTGATAACCTTAAGCAGATGAATGCAGGCAATGAATCATGTATATTTGGGGTGTTACAAAAACTCGCATGCCTACTATACCCAGCGCGTATAAATATGCATATAGTTTTATAACACCCGTTAGGTATAGATATAACTATATATATTAATTTTAAAAATGGATATATATGAGGGTATGATTAAACTAATCCAGTATCCTCCCATTGCCACCCCTCCTCACTGAGAAGTATATGTTTTAACCGAAATCATTCCATCAGAAGCCAATGATGTGATGCCTCCCGTGATAATCCCAAAGGCCAATTTACGTTCAAGTGGGCAGCAAAATGGGTTGTTTCACTAGGACTAAAGTACTAAATACTCACCCACTCTGTTCCAATTTCTTAACAAAGTTGCCTCCACGGCGCCCCCACTCCATCTTTTCCTCCTTCCCCGAATCAACATTTGGGATTTGACAACCCCCTCCCCCACGAAAGAAGAGAAGACTATGTTCTCGCCGCCATTTTTCTGAATCTAAATCCTCTGTAAGTGAAAAGAAATTATAATTTTGTAATCTTTTAATTCAATGATTGAAAAATTTGTAGATTTTTTTTTTCCAACCATTCTAAGTATACTAAAAAATAGATATTGAATTTTTATTAGTATAACGTGGTGAAATTAGATGGAAAATATCATCTTAAAAGAAGATATTTTAATGACAAAAATTAACGCAAACTAATTATCATGTGTCGAGACACTTTTAGTGCAAAAATATCACCAAATTAATTTTTCAATCGTAGCTATTGACAGGGCTGAAGGGATTAGTCAGGGGCTGTTCATTTCGTTGATAAATTTCCTTTTATCAACTTCTACCAACTTTTACCGATTTTTACCAACTCTAACAAAAAAAAAAAAATTTCCAAATCTTTCCAACTTCAACAAACTTAAACCAAGCTCTACGAACTTCTACCAACTCTTACAAATCTATTTCAAAATTTATTACAAATAAATCCCCAATTTATTTACATTTTCTACAAAGATTCTCCAACTTTTATTACCTTCTTTCAATCTCAACCAACTCTTAGCAATCATTCCCAAAAAATACCAACTTTTATAAACTATTTACCCACTTGTACAAATCTTTATTAATTTTATCCATTTTTCAACCTATATGTACTAACAAAAAGAACAAGCCCTCACTCCTCGTAGGCTTTTAGAGTAGGTTGAGAGTTCAAGTCCAACAGAACATATTCTTCCGTTTAGGGATGGTAATGGGTCGGATTTGTATCGGATGTATAGACATCTAAATTCAATCCAATTAATAATCAGATTTGAAAATCCGATCCAAATCCGATTTCGTTGGATCGGATGTTAAATTGAATTCGGATCAGTTTCAGATCGGATTAAATTCGGATATAATTGAATGTAATCTGATTATACATTTTATTCAATATTTGCATAATTTTATTTCCCGACCTTGTTTTTGCTCACTTGCAAATGTAATGTTAAATACCTCTTTAATGTCAAACAACTTTTTATATCAAACATTTAAATATGATGAAGTAAAAGAGTGATGGAAAAAGAGAATGTGAATTCACTTTAGATGAAAAGGAGTAGACAGTAGTACAGCAGCTGAAAGAAACAGAGAGAAAGTATAATTTTAATTGACAAAGAGGAGAGATCAAGAAGAAGATTGGGAAGAAAGAGAAAATTAGTTAACAAAGAGAGTGCATTGCACATAGAGTACGGACTTTATGCGAATTTTTTTGTTATGATATTACGATTTTTCTATCTTTGAAAGAAATGTGAAATTATTAAAAAAATATAGCAGATTGCATGGACCCTCCTCTAAATTCGATTAGATCTGAATTGAATTCGGATTATTTTTATCGAATTTGAATCATATTATTTATTATCGAATTTAAATCGAATAATTTTAACTCAGATCAAATCGAATTTGTAACGAATTCGAACATTCCTGTCATCCCTACTTCCGTTGCACTTCATTGCCAAATGTCAATTGCTGTCGCCTTCCCATTTTTGCTGCCTTACGTAACCATTCCATCACAGATCACACCAGCTGAGCGTCTGAGACTACAATGGCGGCATAATCCAATTCCAAACCAAAAAAAAGGTAAAATCAGAAAGAAAGAAAGAAAAAAACGCCTTCCAAAAAAGAATATTTTTTCATTTCCCTTTTTTGTTTTTCAACACGTTCAACAGCTCTGATCTGTGATCTTTGATCTACCCCCCCCCCTCAAATCAAGCAGCCACCAACCCTTTACTTACCCCGATACACCCTCTCTGTTTCTCTCTCTCTCCTTCTCTGTCTCTCTGTTTCTCTTTCCAGGCTGAGCTATGGCTTCCTCCCTCTCTCTCTCCCAAGCCATCTCAGCCCGCTCTTCTCCCCGCCACCACCCCACCACTACCCCCCGCCTCCTCCCTTCTTCCCTTTCTCTCTCCTCCTCCTCCTCCTCCTCCTCTTCTTCTTCCCTTCTTTCCTCCTCCTTTTCGCTCAAGTCACGGCGAGGCGTGACCCGACGCTCCGCCGCCGCTGTTGTTAAGGCTACGGCGGTGGAAGTCCTTGACACTTCTTCCGCTGACGACACTGCCCTGATCGAGAAATCTGTGAACACGATCAGGTTTCTGGCGATCGATGCGGTGGAGAAGGCGAATTCGGGTCATCCGGGTTTGCCCATGGGGTGTGCTCCGATGGGTCACATTTTGTATGATGAGGTCATGCGGTACAACCCGAAAAACCCGTATTGGTTCAACCGTGACCGCTTCGTTTTGTCCGCCGGGCATGGGTGCATGCTTCAGTATGCCCTTCTTCATTTGGCCGGCTATGATAGTGTCACCGTAAGTGCTTTTCTCTCTCTCTTTGATGGTGGATCTTTGAGTGTTGATGGATTGGTTGAATTGGGTTTTGGTTGTTTTGATCTGGGTGTTTGGTATTTTTCGCTAATTTGTGAGTTTGATTGCTTCTGTGTACTTGCTTATGCTTTGCTAAATGAAGATTGAAGACTTGGGTTGACCTAATATATGAATGTCTTACTTGAGTCTTCATTAGTTTTATCTGGGGATCTATTTTTGTTTTTGCAATTCATCTGAAGTCATTTGATGATTTTGTGAATTTGGACGGCTAGTGATTTGGTCGTAAGTTGTGATTTTTCTCCCTTGTTTTGGTTCTCGAGTGGACTGAAGGTTTTTATGTTGTTGCAGACTTATGTTTGACGAATTGTATTAATTCTTGTAGTTGCCCCATGTAACCATGTTGCATCAACTTTGCTGTCAACTGCGTTGGTTTTCAAGGGTAGAATGAAGGGATGGTTGTTGCTTTCATACCGTCTTAAGTATTTATGTCGATACATATATTGAGTTTGTTGTATTTGATATATCACTATCAGATAAAAGCATCCACCAGAAAGGACAAAGAAATGAAGTCTGTGTACATATCTGGCATCTGTTTTTTCCTCTAGGGCTATAATTTGGGTGATATGCGCAATTTTTTTTTTCAAAAAAAAAAACAAAGGTGAACTTTTGTATACTTGTGCATTGTTATTTTGCCAAAGGATTGCTTAATAGTCTGTTTTTCTTTTGTTGGTGTTATCTACATCAGGAAGAAGATTTGAAGAACTTCCGTCAGTGGGAAAGCAGGACTCCTGGTCACCCAGAGAACTTCGAGACTCCTGGTGTTGAAGTTACCACTGGTTGGAACTGAAGATTGAGATTTTCTCTATGTTTTAGCCTGAATTTTGATGCACATTTGTTGGATCGTTCACTTGTATAAGGGACTAAGTGTATGGTCATTGGTTTTGCAGGTCCACTTGGGCAAGGAATTGCCAATGCTGTTGGGTTGGCCCTTGCAGAGAAGCACTTGGCTGCTCGGTTTAACAAGCCCGATATGGAGATTGTGGATCACTACACGTACGTTTGACGCATTCACTTATTTGTGCTGTTTTGTGATACATCGGTTTTTGAGCATATCGACCATGTTCCTCATCTTGGTTGTGCCTTTTGATGTATTTAGGTATGCGATATTGGGAGATGGTTGTCAAATGGAAGGTGTTTCCCAGGAAGCTTGTTCCCTGGCAGGGCACTGGGGACTTGGAAAGCTTATTGCCTTCTATGATGACAATCATATTTCTATTGATGGTAGCACAGAGATTGCATTCACTGAGGATGTTGACAGGCGTTTTGAGGCCCTGGGATGGCATGTAATTTGGGTTAAGAATGGGAATAATGGTTATGATGAAATTCGTGCTGCCATCAAAGAAGCCAAGGCTGTTAAGGATAAACCAACTTTGATAAAGGTATAAATAACTTCTTGGATGAGTGTTCTCATCATGTTTAGTTGGACAAGTTAGCTGTCAAGTTGTGGAATGTATCACTAATTCTATGCCCACAGGTTACAACTACTATTGGTTATGGTTCTCCAAATAAGGCGAATTCGTACAGCGTTCATGGGAGTGCCTTGGGAGCTAAGGAAGTTGAAGCAACAAGGAACAATCTAGGATGGGCACATGAGCCATTCCATGTCCCCGAGGATGTTAAAAAGTAAGTTATTATGAAATGGTCATTTGTCAAGTCTACTACTTAATGCTTGGATTGAATTTTTCGCTGGATAATCGGTCTCTTAAACTTATCGATTGCTGTCAGACATTGGAGTCGTCATACCCCTCAGGGAGCAGCTCTTGAGGCTGAATGGAATGCCAAGTTTGCTGAGTATGAAATGAAGTACAAAGAAGAAGCTGCTGAGTTGAAGTCTATTATTAGTGGTGAATTACCTGCTGGCTGGGAGAAGGCACTGCCGGTGAGTTCTCATTGTAATTTCCTAAGATTGTTTTATGTTTTGTCAGAACACTTCTCCGTGGATTCTGCAATTAGATATATTCCTGTTGAAATTTCTGGAGGATCATGGTCTTTAAAATAAGCCTGAATTCATTTTGAAAACCACACTTTCGATCCCTTTGCAGACATACACCACAGAGAGCCCTGCTGATGCTACCAGAAACCTATCACAACAATGCCTGAATGCACTCGCAAAGGTTCTCCCTGGTTTTCTTGGTGGAAGCGCCGACCTTGCTTCCTCCAACATGACATTACTGAAAATGTTTGGTAACTTCCAAAAGGATACTCCTGAGGAAAGGAACTTGAGATTCGGCGTTAGAGAACATGGAATGGGAGCCATCTGCAATGGGATTGCTCTGCATAGCCCAGGCTTCATTCCCTACTGTGCAACCTTCTTCGTTTTCACAGACTACATGAGAGCTTCCATAAGAATGGCCGCCTTGTCACAAGCTGGGGTCATCTTTGTCATGACTCACGATTCAATTGGGCTTGGGGAAGATGGTCCAACTCATCAACCCATTGAGCACTTGGCAAGTTTTAGGGCAATGCCCAATGTCTTCATGCTTCGTCCGGCAGATGGTACAGAGACAGCTGGTGCCTACAAGGTTGCAGTTCAACATCGGAAGACACCTTCAATCCTTGCTCTTTCCCGTCAAAAGCTTCCCCAGCTTGCTGGGACTTCTGTTGAAGGAGTCGAAAAGGGTGGTTACGTGGTTTCCGACAACTCAACCGGGAACAACCCAGATGTTATTTTGATGGGAACCGGGTCTGAACTGGAAATTGCCGCCAAAGCAGCTGATGAGCTGAAAAAGGAAGGAAAGGCTGTGAGAGTTGTGTCACTCATCTCCTGGGAGCTCTTTGATGCTCAACCAGAGTCGTACAAGGAGAGTGTTTTGCCAGCAGCTGTGACTGCTAGAGTTAGCATTGAAGCTGGATCCACATTCGGGTGGTTGAAATATGTTGGTAGCAAGGGCAAGGCAATCGGAATTGACCGATTTGGTGCCAGTGCCCCGGCCGGGAAGATCTACAAGGAGTTTGGAATTACAAAAGAGGCCGTCATTGAAGCAGCCAAGTCACTTTGCTGAACATGGTCTATCTTCCAAGGTTTTCACCAACTGGGATGTCAGATCTTGTTAAGCTAGGTAGAACATTGAATTCTTCTGGACATGCTGGTTTTTCTCATCTCAGAATAAGAAGAAAATAAGTTTGTGTTTATTTCCCAAAAGCAGCAGAAAACTACAAATGAAGCTGAAGCCAAATTGGAACTGAGAAGGATTCTCCCCGCGGATTTTTATAATTTGTATGAGCCTTTGGATTATTGTAAAACCTTAGTAATTTGTTCTATTTGGTCGCATGTCGACTTTTGTGTTTTTCCCTGTTTCTTTTGTATGTTTTTTTCTTCTTATGACGAGCCACGGAGGCATATTGCAAAGCTCTGATTGTGCATTGTCTTCCTCTTCATATCCTCCTCTTGTGATGAGCCCCTTTCTTATTTGTTTGTGTTGTGATCTTTGTGAACTATATTTCAGTTGGATCCATGCTGTAAGGCAGCAGTTGTAAACTAAAGGAATTTTCATGAGGTCATTTATGCCAGTTCAACAAGAAAATTACATGCCTGTGAACTTGTTCTTGAATAGGGCATTCATGATTTTTGGCACAAACTTGTGTTTGTCTAGGGAACCGTGCACAGTATGGAGGTGTGGTGGGCAGCGATGAGTTGTGCTGACTTAGCCCGTATGATGGGTTAAAGCTGTGCGAATTTGAAGTTCTCTGAACTTAATGTTGTTAAATGATCGATATGAAATGACATATAAAATGAAATTTAATATTCTATCTCCATTTTCAAAATTTTATGAGTTCAACACTTCAACTAGTTGATAGTTTTGCAAAAGAAAATCTCGACTTGCTTGGATTACTCTAATTTGCATGAATACTTGTTAATTTTTTTTTATATAAATTAGGTCATAAACAAAAAGTAATGCATAAAGTTCAAATGAGGCTTTACGTACTTAAACAATTGAATTTTATTAGTGTGGGATAAATTTTACTTTCTCACTCTAACAATACTAAACTAGAATATTAAGCCAATAGTATGATTTGCACTAACTGTTGAAATTCTTATAGAATAATTTGAAAACCTAATTTTGGGTTACTACAAGCCCCCCAAAAAAAAAAAGAGGGTGGAGTTTTTAAAGCCTCGTTTGATTTAAAAAGAATAAGAAAATGGTCCCACACAAAGAGGCGCCTAACTCTTAAAAAACATGGATTTTGTGGGGGTGGGTGAGAAGTGACAGAGGAACCTACAGTGAAGGGGCTGCGTTCCAATCAGCACTCTAAAAAAAGGGTCTGCCAAACCGCAAAGGTGGACCAGACAGAGAAGGTGGGAAGACTAGCGGCTGTTTTCCTTCACATCCGCAGTTCATTCTGTTCGGTGTCATTGTTTTCCTTAACGTCAGAAAGAACAAAAAACACATGGAAGAAGTGGGTAGGGTTTACAAGAATTCGTTAAAATTAGCTGTTTTAGGACCTGTTTTTTTCGTAGGTAAATTAGAATAGGTAAAAGAGTGAAATAAATTGAGATTAGCTGAGGTAGGTTAAGGTGGGTTGAAATTGGTATTTTTTTAAGGTGGGTTGAAATAGATTGAAGTAGGCTGAAGTGAATTGAAGTATATTAAAGTGTGTTAAAGTTGGTATATTTTTTTTGTAGTGGGTTCAAGTGGATTAAAATAATGAGAATATAATTATGTGTGATAATTTATGAAGTTATTGTAATTTTTAGTGCATTTTTTCGCAGAATGGTAATTTCACAATTTTGTAACCATTTTTCTGGAAGTTGGAGGTTGGCACAACTTGTCAATTATTTTGACGATTTGGGTTAAAAAATTTATTGATAACAACTTTTTATATACGGGCCTTTTTTTTCATGGGTAAATTTGAAAATACCAGCATCAACCCACTTCAACCTACTTTAATATATTTAAACCCACTTTAACCTGCTTCAACCCACTTCTACTATCAACTAAAGTTCAATTTATAACATTAAAAAAATCCAACATACTTCAACCTACTTCAACCCACCTCAACCTGCTTCAACCCACCTCAACCTTTTACCCACCCCAATTTACCCACGAAAGTAACAGGCCCGTATTCGAAAAATTTAGATATAACATAAGAAAATAGTATAATCGTAATTGTTACAAAATATATCATCAATATAAATTTGTTATTAATTTTAAAATATAGGAGGTGGCACTGATACATGCTTAAATGTTTTGCGCCGTTTAATTTGTGCGATGCATTCCTATAATCATTTTCATATCTCAACGTTTTCATCTATGTCTCACGTTTACAAATTGCAATTAGAAATTAAATGATTCCCGAAGGTATGGATTTTGAACACGATAAGAAATTATCAAATTTCATAGTTGCAGACGGAATACTTTTTTTTTTCTAATTTTTTTAGGTCTTGTTTTTTTCGTAAGTCAATTCTAAAATACAAACTTCAACCCACTTCAATCTACTTTTATTATTTTAACCAAGTTTAATTTATCACATAAAAAAATTCAACCCACTTTAATGTACTTTAACCCACCTCAACCTACTTCAACCTATCTTAACCTACTTTACCCTTTTACCCACCCCAATTTACTTATAAATTTCTACCATTTTCAAATCATACTACTTTACAAAAATAATTAAATCTCACATGATACTTTACAAATTATTAAAATTATGAAGGGGTGGGTTGAAGTTTGTTGAAGTTGGTTGAAATGGGTTGAAGTAGGTTGAGGTTGGTATTTTTTTCACGTGAGTTGAAGTTGGTTGAAGTGGGTTGAAGTAAATTGAAGTAAGTTGAGGTTGGTAAATCCAAAAGGACCTACGAAAAGAACAGGGCTTTAGTAATTGTTAGCTATTTTACTAGCTATTAGTGGTTTTATTAGTGATTAATTGTGATCCATTAGTGGTTAGTAGTTAGCGGTTAGTGGTTTCACTAGCTATTTAAAATAAATATGTTTGGTAAATGTAACCATTGAAGTAATAAATTTATGTAAAATGACTAAAAACTGCACAATAAATAAATATTTTTAGTAAATGAAAAGAAAAATTTTATAATTGCAATGCAACCACTATCTAGATGTTTTTAAAAGCTACTTTCATTAACTTTTGAAATACACTATATAAACCTCTAACCACTACCTCATCCGCTACTTTACGGAACACTTTTAAGTAGTGGTCCACAGCATTTTAACCACTACAAATCACTAACCTCTACTTTAACCTTTATTACTGAATACAACCTTTGTTTAGGCTTTTATCATTAGTAATTTGAAAATTCAGATAGAAATCTATAAATAGATTAAGCTTATATCATTTGTTTTTAGTTCATTTATGCATTTGGCAATGGATTTGATATCACTATCTACATCAATGCATCACAATAAAGGAGTAGAGAATTGAAACTGGAATGGAATTAGCTAACTGGATGTTATATTGGAGATATTCGTAGAGTTGATAAAAAATTTGATATGACTAACTATATTATTCTGTATATGCTTGTGCTTTGCAGGGTACATGCACAAATACAATCAACTAACAAAGACACACCATATGAATTATTATACAGTACCAAATAACGAATTAAGCAACCAACTAAATAATACAATTTAGTATTTTTCAACGAGTCATCATCAAAACAAGAAATTGAACAATAATTTCTAATTTATATTGGTAAATTTAAAATCTCATGACTTAACACAAACAAGGGTTTTTTAATCACAAATAGTTGGCAGTGATCAACATTGCACGCCTAAAATTAGGCCAATTATAAAAACGAAAACAAACATATAAAGCATACAAACTAGTGGTCATCATCTATGATTGCATTCCAAGAGTCAAAATTGCAATAGTCAGGTTGCGAGTAATTTACATTTAGGTACATCGAGTTTTGGTCTAATCATTTAGAAGACCATCTTTTCAAAAACTTTACTGTCAGGATTATCGAGTTTTTGTGCGATTTACATTTGGGGGACAGGATACTATTTAAATAAATAAAAATTTATTTTCAAGTTTCTAAACTTTTCATATTTGCAAATCTACTCTCAATCCTTAAAAGCTTACTTTCAAAAAATTTAAAATTGTGCTTGTGGTTTTTGCTCACTAATATATCTCGGCGTCCTCTTTCACCTGATATCAGAGCCTCGTGCACAAAATTAATTGAGATTATTAAGTTAATTGATGACTAATTAAGCTAATTAATTATGATTAATGCTTGAACCATCACCTGCTTGCCCTGATCCTAATTATTCACATATTGTTCACTCACTGAAAGGTAATATCTCATTAGCACCTCAATTAAACTATATTACTGATATAATTTTAAAATTAAAAGCTGAATTGGCTAAAATTAAGGAACTAAAAGAGTTTAAGAATCAGTTAACTACTGCCCATATTTCTCCTATTAACGAAGTTAGACATAGCAAAAAACTACTCCTAGAATTAGCATTCCTTTTTAGCATAAATGTCCTTTTCAAAACCCAAAAAATAAGATTCAATTTTCTTTGCGAGTGATAAAAATTCAAAAAGAAGTAGGAGAACAATCTGGTGCAAAATCTACTTAAAAAAAGAAAAAAAAGATGGAATATGAACAATATACTCTTGAAGAGCTACAAAAAATGTTTGATGAAGAACAAAATCCAGAAGAACTAAATAAAATCATGAGCGCAATTAGTGACAAACATAACATTTTGTCTGATAATAATGAAGAGACCAATAATATCCAACTAGAGGAATAAATATATTAGCAGATGAATCTGATTAAATTAGAAGATCTCAATATTTTACCATTAGAAGAAATTAGAAGAAAACTTGATAAGAAATATGGTAAAATGACTAATGAAAATGAAATCAATAAGATCGGAGAATAAATTGACTTATATGACACAGAGACTAATCTTGTTCCTAAACCTAAAGAATTTGATAAACCATTCGGAGGAAATACTCATTTCCTAAGACCTAGATATGTTCTTACTGGACGTACAAGTAATTTTTTCTTCGGGTTTATCCCAAGGAAAATCACGACCTATGAAGAGATTGGTCTTATCCTAATTAGCCAAATTGGATATATCTTAAACATTGATTGAGCCCGTAATAGAGAGGAGGTATTTGAGCACTGAAAAAGAGGAATGAACAGTGTCTTAAACCTAAATACTACATGGACTACGGTAAATTTTTTAAATTATATCGAGCATAGTTTCTCTGACATTGTAGGTGACTGGTATGATTCATTAAGTGAAGATGGTAAAAATATATGAAGAATGATGAAAACACCAACTGCTATGTTCAGAAGTCTGTGCAAAGAAATTGAAACTGAATTCATAGGAGCTAAAATTGATTCCGAAGAAAAAACACGAGAATGACAAAGAAAAATTAACAACATAGAACTATGGGACATGAGGTACCTAGAAAATTATATTACAGAATTCAGTCAATATTATTACAAAATTGGGCATAATGAAACAAATCTTGGCATGTTCTATACAAGTTGCCATATCCTATAAATTCTATAATTAATGAAAAATACATGGCATGGTTTGAACGAACAGATGTTGTTAATACCATTGGTTCAAGAATTTTCTATTTGTGAAAATGGATCAATGAACAATATCTTGATCTTCAAAAGTAAAAGAAGATTATGAAGCAATTCTTGATTTCTTGAGATTTACCCCACCAATGGGGGAAAAAACCTGAGAAGAGGAAAAAAAAGGGAAATTCTATAAGAAAAAGAGCTTTAACAAGCAAAGAGGCGACAAATATAGAAGAAAATATTACAACAAACCAAGTCCTAAAAAACGTAGATTTTTTAGGAAAGTTACTTATTGCCTGACATGAAAAAACAACTGCAAATGTTGGGCATGTAGAGAAGTAGGACATTATGCCAATTAATGCAAAAACAGAAAGAATAACAAACTTATTGAAACCTTGGGAAGCCTAGATTATATTAAGCTTAGTAAAGATGAGGCATTAGACATAGCCCTAGGTAACAACAAAGGAATTATTGAAATTATAGAGGACAATGAATATAAAGAAAGTGATTATGAATAAATAAGTCATATGATAGAAAGTAGCTCGGTTAGCCTTGGTGATCTTCAAGAAGAAGAGTTTATTATAGACAATGATCATGAAGAAGTCAAAGGAGATTGGGTTCTTCCCATAATCCAAAAAGACATGATCGATAAAAAATTCATCTTTCAAATAAAAAGCAAATACGTATGTGAAATGATGAAAGGAGATCTTAAGATAAAGGATTGTGAGTATGACATTGGGGAAGTTAATCTCATTAATTGGGAGAATATCCTTAAGCATAACAAAGATAGAAAGTATAGATATATCCATGTCGGAAGTACCAAAATTCAAATCACTCCATTACAATATTATGGTAAAGATATTGATCTTTACGCTTTACTTTGTGATATTAGGCACACCAAATTTGATAATCAGATAATCATAGGGATAAAAACTAATTTATGTAATTGGTCAGTAGGTTTCAACTGTCGACTTGGATATTACGTGAGTCTAATAGATGAATTTGTTAAAAATTTCTTATCCCTTAAGATAAAAACAGTTGGAATGGACATGGCAAGAGGAAGATATCCTTTAAGGATATTTTGAAAAATTATCTACAAGTTAGATAATACGATAGATTCTAAGACTAAGGTGACAATGATAGAGGTAGAAACATTTGAAATTCCTGCCCCATGCAAAAGATCCAAAGGATCAAGTCCAATCCACAAGAGATAAAAATCGATCGGATATCTAGCTTTGCCAATCCTACAAAGATCAATAAAAAAAATATAATAAAAATTGATGAGGAAGATAAAATTACTATTAAACCCCAATTATTAAGAAGTATGAGTACAAAGTCAGATTGAAGAGAAGGATTTTTATCCGCTAAAGAAGAGCTTAAAGAAGATTATACAATTAGCATGGCCAATGAAATAAATAGAATGAGTTTTAAAATTGCAAGACCCAGTCTAGATCGACTAACAAGTCTAGATAGAAAGGTCATTGGGTATAAAACAAGAACTGTTAGTGAACCAATTTATGAGGATGAATTAGTCAAAAATATGACTATGAAAATATGCTATAAGGCTACTAATACAAACCCTAATAGCATCTATATCCCAATAAAGGTATGTTTAGAGGGATAAAATAAATATGAACTATGTGCTTACATAGACAATGGTTGTTCTGTATGCTTTAGAAAAAGATCATTATTTCCTGAGTTTGTGTGGAAAAGAATTAAAATTCCTTTACAAGTAAGGATAGCGCATAATAGTGTTATGAGCCACAATGAAGCTACAGAAGAGTTATCCATAGAATTAGGAGGAGTTCAATATATTATACCGGTTCTATGAGCTACTGATCAACCCTGTCATGATATAATTATTGGAAATAATTTTCAAAAATTATATTCTCCATGCACTCAGACCATAAACCAAATAATATTTATAATAAATAGTCACTCAGTTCCTATTGAAAAATTAAGTAAGGCTTACGCTCATCAGAAAATTGAATTTACACGCAGCTAGCTTAGTGAGAAGGTAATGCCTGCACAATGAGAAGTAGCACTAACAATCTTATTACTCTAGTTTTCTATTAAAGAGCAGATTGTTGAACAATAAGATACATTATGCAAAGGACTCTACTCTGACAATCCTATGAAATTTTAGAATAAAGACAAAACATTTGCTAAAATCACTTTATTAAATCCCAATACTATCATCCGAGTTAAACAAATGGTGTATATCTACTAGGATATTCAAGAGTTTAATAAACAAATTAAAGAACTTTTGGATAAATGATTGATTAGAAACAATAAGAATTCTCACACCAGTCTCGCTTTCATGGTAAGAAATCATGCTGAACAAAAAAGAGGAAAAGTTAGAATGGTAATCAATTATAAAAAGCTTAATGACAATACTGTCTTTGATGGTTACTATATTCCTAACAAAATAGTCTTTTTTAACAGAATTCAAAAAGCCTCTTAGTTCTCGAAAATAGATTGCAAAAGCGGTTATTGGCAAATAAAATGGATGAGGAAAGTATTCCTTTAACTGCATTTAGTGTCCCACAAGGACATTACGAATGGATAGTAATGCCATTTGGTCTCAAAAATGCACCTCAAATATTTCAGAGAGGAATGGATAACATCTTCAAAGGCCTTAATCATTGTTGTTTAGTTTACATTGATGATATCCTTATCTTTTCCAAAACCATAGAATAGCACAAAGACGATATCTTGGCTGTCACTCAAAGATGCATTGATCATGGTATTATACTTGAAAAAAATAAGTGCATTTATGCTGAACAAGAAATTGAGTTTTTAGTACTAGAGATAAAAGTTGGACAGATTATTATACAAAATTATATTTTGAAAAAAATAGAAAATTTTTCTGAAAAAATTGAAGATATGAAGCAACTAGAAAGGTTTCTTGATGTCTTACCTATACTTCCGATTTCATTAAAGATTTGGCTAAATTAAGAAAACTATTGCAACTAACACTCAAGAAAGATGTTGGCTGGATATGGACCACTAACGATTTAAAGATTGTCAAAAACTTCAAAAGGATGTGTAAAAATCTTCATGTCTTTAATTTGCCTAACGAATGAGATGATTTAGTTCTTGAAACAGATGCCAACAATAAATACTGGAGTGTGGTACTCAAAATCAAAGAAGGAGAAAAACTTTACAAATATTGCAGTGGAAGCTTTAATAAAGCAGGATGCAACTATCCCACGATGGAAAAAGAAATCCTTGCAGTCATAAGGGGATTTGAAAAATTCTTAATCTTTTTAGCCCCAAAACCTTTTCTCATTCGAACTAATTGTAAAGGAATACTTAGTTTTGTGAAAAAGAATTTATCAAATATGCAAGCGCAACGGCGACTCCTGCGTTGACAATTATGACTTAACTAATTTTTCTTCTCTATTGAACACATACAGGGATCGAAGAATCCTCTGGTAGACAGTCTAACTCGAGAGCTCGCCAATGGTGATTATCAAAACCGACCTCCTGCCAGAAAAGGAGGAAGTCCTTAATGAAATATCAGTTCTATTAGAGCGGGTTACGCCTTCTAGTAAAATTCTTATTGATAACCTAGAATTCCATACAAAAAGTAGATCACGCTTTAGTCTATGATCTACTGCCTACCTAATAGCCCAGAGATTTTTCCTTTTAGTGTTATAAATTAATTATCTTGAGTGTCCTTATAAAATCTAAGAAAAAATAAGTTCTCTTGTCCAAGAGAAATGATTCAATGAGTGATATGCAGCCTGCATCGACTTTTATCATCATTATTCATATGATATTTAGGAGTGTTAGAGTACAACAATCTACTTTTCTGATAGGTCCGAAGTTGGTGGTGTTTATTTTCCAGCAAATTCATTATCTCTAAATAACCCTGTTTATAAAGTCTGGAAATACGGAATGGTTCTTTATTTCATAGAAATTCCATATCCAAAATTTCAATTTTTCTCAACTCTAACTAAATTCCAGTAACGCATGTTTAGCGGATCCATTGGATTCTCACATCTTCTGATGGTCCAACGAAGGTTCCAGTTCGCAGATGCCTTAATTTAAAAATTTATAGTGCCCTGATTGAATATGAAAATGGGAAAGCCAAACCAACTCATTATCTCATCCAAATTGTTGATTGTGAAGATCCCAATCATGAACGATAAAATTGGATTTATGAAAATCTAGTATGTCTAGTAACTGATCTTGCATTATCAAGAACTATTGGATTTTTCAACATTTATCATCAATGTAGGGCATTAATCGAAAAAGGAAAAACGTTAATGCATTGTGGAAACGCTACTTTCGCCTATGATAATGAATTTAAAGACTACATGAAGGTGAAAGGAGCAGTATCAGAAAATATCTTTGATTATCTCTTTGATATTGGAGTTGAAAAATTCTTATCAGAAGAAGGGAAGAAAGATCTCCTTGAATTATTTGAAGAATGTGACCCAGAATATCTTAAGCAAATTGATGAAGATTTTGATAATTATGCAGATAATGATGGTCTCGAAAATATAATTGGAGATGAAAGCATGCAGAATCTCAATAATGATGACTAATCTTATCATCATTAAAAGTTCTGAAAAGGCTGCCCATTATTGTACTATTTTGACAAGTGTCTGGTCTGTAAAATAAAATATATACTGTAGCCGTCAGCGTACTGTAGACAACTGTATCCATGTGAAAAATCTTTATATACTGTAACTTTTAGGGCATCCTATGTAGCCCCATCCCCTCTATAAATAGAGAGGTCAAGTACTGAAAGGGGACACATTGAGCATTTTTGAGCAAAAGAGAAGTTGGAATTCTCCATTTCTCTATGAGCAAGTATCTCTAGTGATCTTAACTTAAGTCCCTCTTTAAAGCATTCTATTGTAATATAACCACTTTCAAACTTTTAATAAAAGAAATTTTCCAGTAGGAAACATTATTCAATCGAACCTTATGTCTTAAATATTATAATTTATTGATTAAAATCTCACTATCCTTAAAAATATAAAACTTAATTAGTGACTACAGTTTGAGGTAGGAAACGAAATAGATCTGTGCTGTGCCTGATTTAAGGAAGGTGGGGTTGAGATTAGCAATCTCTATAAACTGGAAGTTAAAGAAACGCCAGGGTCCAGCGCCAACTAAGTTTAGGTAGCAGTCGAAACTCTCTAATTAAGTTTTATTTTGCTAAGTATGATGGACCTATAACCACAGAAAGTATAATATATAAGATATAAGTAGTAGATTGTGATAACTAGTACCAATAAAGTTATTATAAGAAGTTAAATCAAGCATATTTTGAGAAAAAATCCTAAAAATAGGTTATTTGCGTAGCCAACCCTTTTCAGGGGCTTTTTTGTAATTTCTAAAAGTTCAAAGATTAAATTATAAATAAAAAGGATCAAAAAGTCACTTGTACTAAAATTGGAGATATCAAAGTGTAAAGATTTTCAAAACCAGATTTTACGTGTGAATACGCTAAAACTAGAGGTACCAAATTGTAAAATTTTCTCAGGTTGCCCATTAAAATAAGATAAATATGTGCAATTATATTTAATCAACCTAACACCAAAAAGACAATCTCATTCAATAACTTGCTTATTCATGATCTTAATTTTAAAATATACGTATATATTTGATATCCTCCTCTATCTGTTTTTGCTGGGGAGTAAAACCTAGAAGTTAACATGAGCATAATTTAAACCTACGTGGCTAATACTAATAGTCTTTTTTTTTTTTTTTGGGTGGTGCATATGAGACACAAAAGCTCAATATATGTGAGATTTAGACTTAAGAATTTGAAATAATTTTTAAAGATTTTATCAAATAGACTAGTTGACACCTACAACTGATGCGAATAGTTGATCCATGATTGCTTTCACACTCTGAAAAGATGCAGATGCCAAAGTATGCTTTAAACAAAAATGATGTCGGATTTAGGCCTTGTTCTTTTCGTTAGTCAACCCCAATTTATCAATTTCAACAACTTTAATAAAAAAATATTCACTTCAATCCACTTGAACTTTAACCAACTTCAATAAATTTCAACCCACTTTCAATTATTTTAATCAACTTCTACCCATCAGATAAAAAAATTTAACCCACTTCAACTCACTTCAATAAAAAAATAGTTACTTTAATCCATTTCTGTCAATCTCGATCAACTTCACTCACATTTTAATTCGTATTTTCTAACGAAAAAAACATGTCCTCATGATGGCGCCGTGAGGGACCAATATATGATGATGGCCCAAGTAAGGGAGTGAAAAAAGGCCCACATATTTGTTTTACCTAAAGAAAACAGCAAGCAACAACCAAGGAAGAGAAGGTTTTCCTTTCTTTTCCTTTTCTTTTTTTTTTGGGGGGGGGGGGTTGGTAGGAAGAGAGCTTCACCTAACCCAGGTCGGCATTTTCCATTTCAAGGGCAAGGGGGTTGGTGAAGTTGAGTCCTGACATGAATTATGCATGAAACATAATGTTTTAAGCAATATTGTAATGATCTAATCTTATAAATGTTTATGCCCCCAAGATATTCAATTCAATTAAAAAGAATTACATGCTGGTTTTTAATTAATGGGAAAAAATGTTTAGAAAAAAATTTTTGCACCCTTGTCAAAATTGGAATCATTTTAGCATTATTTAAAAAAATCTTATTATAATTCTATAAAATTTGCAGCACTTTTTTGAAGGTCTTGTAACAGATATAGGCCATAAATAAATTTGACTTACTAAAAAAAAAAAGATATGGTCTTTCCAAATTAAGCAGTAGTAACATCGAAAATTTGTCACATATTGAATTATGAAAATACAAATTACTTCCATTTTGTAACTTTATAAAATTTAAAGCTGATTAGCCTTTGTGATCTACTAGCAATCAGTAAGGGCCTATTCTTTTTGTGGGTAAATTGAGGTGGATAAAAGGGTGAAGTGGATTGAAGTAGGTTGGGGTGGGTTGAAGTAGGTTGAAGTGAGTCGAAGTAGGTTGAAGTGGGTTGAATTTTTTTATGTGATAAATTGAAATGGGTTAAAATAGTGGAAGTGGATTGAAGTAGGTTGAAGTGGATTGAAGTGAGTTAAAATAGGTTGAAATAAATTGAAGTGAGTTGAGGTTGATATTTTGAAATTGACCCACGAAAAAAATAGGTCCTAAGTGGTAACAAATACATGAAAGATATACGGCAGTTAAAGTTCAATTATATTTGATCATTTTGATTAGAATACATTTGATGACAAAGAATATATCTCAGACCCTGTTCTTTTCGTTGGTAAATTCTAATTTGAATTTACCAACTTCAATTCACTTTAACCCATTTTATTAATTTCAATTAAAAAATACTCACTTCAATCAACTTTAATCCACTTCTCACTATTTTAATCATTTTTTTCTTATTATATAAAAAAATTCAATCAACTTCAATCAAAAAAATATTTACTTTAATTTACTTCTTTCAATTTTAATCTAACTTCATCCATTTTTTAATTTATATTTTGCAACGAATATTTAATTTTTTACGAGAAGGAAAGAGAGATTTTGGGGGACAAAGAACGAAGAAAACAACATTAGCGTACCTACCAGCCTTTTCTCTCTTAGCCGTGGGCCATTTGGTTGGTGAGCTCTCTTCCCCATTTCTGCCCCTGTTCCTAACCTGAATTGCACAAACACCTCTTGTTTTCTCTCTCCTACCAAAACCCACCACATTTCTGCCTTTTCTCTCTCCAAACATCCCACCACAAGCAGGAAAGAGAGAACAGAAGAGTAATGGCTCAAGCGACAAGCATATCCAGCGGTGTCCAAGGCAGCCAATTGTGCCCCAATTTGCCCAAAACCCATCAACTCAAATCCTGGGGCACCCTGAATTTTCGATCAAAATCGAGACTTTCACCAAATTTTCAGTCTTTGAGGAATGAAAATGTTGCTGGGCAATCACCAGTTTTTAGGGTTCGTGCTTCATTTGCTCCTACAGCTGCTGAGAAACCCTCAACTGCCCCACAAATTACATTGCAACCCATTAAGGAGATCTCTGGTACTGTCAATTTGCCTGGTTCTAAGTCCTTGTCTAATCGAATTCTCCTACTTGCTGCCCTCTCTGAGGTATCTCCCTCATATTTGACTTTCTTCCGCATTTTGGGTTGACTTATTTTGGTTCATTAAGCTTGCAAGTCTCTTGTTAGTATGCCTATTTTGTAATGGTTTTGACTGATCGAAGTTAGAGATGAGAGTATGTGGAGCATTGTTGTCCAAAGAATTTAGCCGGGTAACCATTTAATGAATGGTGAATTGGGGTCTTTAGCAACCCAAGTCGCCCTTTTTTTTTTCCTAAGGAAAAAATTGTGATATGGAAATTTTTGTGATTTGAAAAAAATTGCTGAACCTCTTTGGTAGAATTGGAAGTATTCGAAGCATGGTGCCTTGAAGAGATCAGCAGAAAACTCATTAGTTGTTTTTCCAGTGGATTGGTATCTTATATGTCTTTCCGATTGCTCGTTGGAAGTTTCATGATTTGTTGGAATTGAAAGGTATTTTAAGTAACACTAGCTGTAGATTAGATAGCCTTATCACGTTCCGAAACCAAAGATTCATGGTATCACACCCAACGAAACTCATAGTGAATTTGAAGCTGTAGAAGCTTAGTTCTTTTATTTCTCAGATTAGGCATATTGTTAAGGAAAGGATTGCTTCAGCTGATCAATTAGCCAAATCAGCAGTTAATGGGGGTGCTGGATGTGGCCTTGGTCTCCGGGTTGTAAAATGTTCTCGTTTTACACAAATTTTTCCGATCTCCGTAGGTTTCTCTGTTATTGTGTTTGTTGGCAGGCTTACATGTGGGGTCTGCGGAGGTCCTAGAAGAGAACAGCTGATTGTTAATTTGGTAATTGATAGCGTTTGTAACATATTTGCTGTCCAGGGGGGGGGGGTCCTAGTTTTCGGGCCGTTATTTGAGCTTAACTATGCCTTTTGTGTATCAGAGGAGCCTCTGAGATAAGAGGAATGAGCGCCAACACATCTTAAGTGTCAAAGTTTCTTTATTTCAGCAGTTGCTTGAGTTGATTGTTTGTTTCATTCTGTTGCATGATAGTTTTATTTGTGATTTTTGCTATGTTGAGCCTGTTGCATCTTGAACAAAATTTTTGAAGTTTTGCTTTACAGATTGATGGGAAAAAGAATTAGGGCATACAAAGTCTTTTGACATGATTGCATTTTGGCATCTATTGGGAGAGTTTCCATTCTGATATGGGCATGTGACCTGAGAATGGTTGGTTGAATTTGTTGTGGTTGCGTTTTGTATTCTAACTATGCTTGAAATGTGCAACATGTCTTCCGCGCTTTCTGCTTTCTCCTTCCCAAATAGTAATCATGTTCACCTAGAACTCCTAACATTCTGCTCCGAATTATGATACAGGGGACTACAGTAGTTGACAACTTGCTATATAGTGATGATATCCGTTACATGCTTGATGCTTTGAGAACACTTGGGCTAAAGGTGGAGGATGATAGTGCAACCAAAAGGGCTGTTGTGGAGGGTTGTGGTGGTATATTTCCTGCTGGTAAAGATACAAGGGGTGAGATTGAACTGTTCCTTGGAAATGCTGGGACGGCCATGCGACCGCTGACTGCTGCTGTTACTGTTGCTGGAGGGAATTCTAGGTTTGTATAACTATGCATCTCAAGTTTCAACTTGGTATCTTAAAGCGTTATAAGCTAATATTTTATTTATTTATTTATTTTTTATGTATGAGTGATAATCTTTGTAAGCCAAGATACTTATAATATTCTATTGTGCTTTGTCCTTAACTATGATCTTTTTGCAAATTCTTATATGAGACACTCTCATTAATTATCTAGTGAGCGACATGTTTAGGCCTAGGTTATAGCCCAAGCAGTTTTTTCTTATGTCTTTTTAACTTATTTTATTGTTTTGATGTCTCTGCATAACATGCATGTAACTTTTGCATTTCGGCAGATTTGCCAATGAGAGATTTCTTTTCTCTTTTGATGATAATAGAAGCATATTGGTTAACAAATGAAAGCAACTGTTGCTGATGGTGAAGAGCCAGAAATATATGGAACGTGTCAACAAGGACTCTTGCAGACATACCCCAAAGGGGGTTTTGGGACTGTCAAATTTGTATATGCCCAAAAAGTAATGAATATCATCCCTGAACAGCAAAAGTTATGTATCAGTGACTCCAGAAGACCTGGCTTCACTAATATCCTTAGAACAGCCAAAAAACTGAACTGGAATGGGTGAACATCTTCCAGATCCAGTAATTCATATCCTGCCTAGGCTTTTGTTTTTGTTTGTTTGTCTCTGTGTGTGTGTGTTCTTTTTTGTTTTTTTTTTTTTTTTGGGGGGGGGGGTGTTTAGATAGCAAGCTTATGTTTACATTTCAGGTCAGTTTTACATGCTTGCATATATGACGAATGGGCCTGTGTACATTTTGCTACTAAATGGATTACTGGGATTTGTTGTATAGTTATCAGGGCCATCCAAATACCTTGGTATGTGGTAGGAAATTTTAGTTCCTGTTTCTCTGAAGCTTAAGGGAAGATCATATTTATCATCACAAGTATTGAGCTAAAATAGATGATGATAATTTAAAAGATGTCTTCGCCTCTTCTTTCAAGTGGAATCTACAATCTTTCTATGCTTGTTCTTTAGAAATTGATGGATCTTAACTGCTGGTTGATTTCCAGCTATGTACTTGATGGAGTACCAAGAATGAGGGAGCGACCAATTGGGGATCTGGTAGCAGGTTTGAAGCAGCTTGGTGCTGATGTTGACTGTTTTCTTGGCACAAACTGCCCTCCTGTTCGTGTAAATGCTAAAGGAGGCCTCCCTGGTGGAAAAGTAAGATTCTTGTGCCAGCTTTTTGGGTGAAGTGGAACTGGTTTGAAGTCATATCAGTAATAGCTTGTAATTAACCAATGAGGTTTACATAGTTTCCTTTGGAAAACAAATTTTGATGGTTAATTACATACATTGTGTTCTCATCAAAAAAGTTATATACCACTATGTTAGGTCTCAGTTTATGGACCAAGCATGGAACTAGAATGATTTGGGCAGCTCACGTTCCAAAGATCATAATCATTTTGATGTGATAAGTAAGCTAAAATAAGTTAAAGATAGCAGCTACCTATTGTGGTAAAATCCTCCGGACTGATTTGAGGGACTTCCGTTTGAAAACTGTCTTCGTTCATGTTTATCACCCCGATTGAACCAAGACATAAAATGAAATAAAGGAATTTGCATGCTGATAACAATCAAAAGGTACCAAATGCTTAGGGTACTTGCTTAGATGGTCTTATTGAGTTATAATTATCATTAAGACAGCATGGAACTCAGTATAGGTCTTACCATGATTTGCATAGTGATTGATATTCAAGCTCAGTTTAGTTTGTGATAACATGCCACTTTTTCCACTGTATTGATGTCTTTTTACTTAACATATCTGCAGGTGAAGCTCTCCGGATCAGTTAGTAGCCAATATCTGACGGCTCTGCTTATGGCTTGTCCTTTAGCTCTTGGAGATGTGGAGGTTGAAATCGTTGACAAACTGATTTCTGTTCCTTACGTGGAGATGACAATGAAATTAATGGAACGTTTTGGAGTTACTATAGAGCATAGTAGTAGCTGGGACAGGTTCTTGATTCGAGGTGGTCAGAAGTACAAGTGAGTCTTCTATTTTTCTATTATGCAGTTATGCCCCTTTCTCTATAACATGCAGTTTACTGAGTATGAAACTTCATCAGGTCTCCTGGAAAAGCATTTGTTGAGGGGGATGCTTCAAGTGCTAGCTACTTTCTAGCTGGGGCTGCAGTCACTGGTGGGACTGTCACTGTTGAGGGTTGTGGTACAAGCAGTTTACAGGTACAAAAACTGGGTAGTATTTCGTTTTTTGACAAGGAACTGTGCAGTATTCCTTATCTTCCACTAAGGCTTCATGAAGCATCTACATTATGATCTTCATCCTGAAGAATGTATTCGGACACCAGACTAGCCTTATGGGGGATAAGCTTGAGTTCCCTTGTTGGCCCAAGTTAAAAGATTCATACATGTTGAAGCATTGAGTACCCAACATTGATGTTGCTGTTGAAGTCAATGTCCTATTCTGAAAATTGTTTGTTTTAGCCTAAAGTAAATGTCCAATGGGCTATATCCATGTTGGAGTGTGAACTGTATGTGTCTTAACGCAGTTACTTAAGTGAAAGAAAGAGTTCCAGTGACGGTGTAGCATTGATTTTAGCAAACACTGCTGATTCACGGAGAATACCTTTTGTCAACGACTTTGGCTTAGAGTTGCATGGAAACTTGATCTGGACAATGTCTTTAGGAGTGCCCCATGATCTGTGTAGCATAGTGTATGGCTCCCCTCTACCTCTGTGCCCTTAGGTGAGAGCTTGATGATTTTTATATGATGTCATCCCACTATGGTTTGTATGATATAATATGAGCAAGTTAGAATGGCCAAACAATGCATATACAGATTCTGCTTTTATGATGGAAATGTCTTTTCTTTTGAACCAAGTCTTACCAGTCCAGTGGTTAATTTTCTCCAGGGTGATGTAAAATTTGCTGAGGTCCTTGAGAAGATGGGTTGCAAGGTTAGCTGGACAGAGAACAGTGTCACTGTCACTGGACCACCCAGGAATGCATCTGGCAGGAAGCACTTGCGTGCCATTGATGTCAACATGAACAAAATGCCAGACGTTGCAATGACCCTTGCTGTTGTTGCCCTTTATGCTGATGGCCCCACCGCTATCAGAGATGGTATGCCTTCCCCAACTCTGTTATGAACCCTAGATCCGCGTTCTTACATGTTTGGGTATTTTAGTTTTTTGTTTACATTTGTACTAGGCACCTGATAACAATACCTCGGATTCTGATGAAGCGTTCAAAAAAAGTTTTGAGCCCGAGTGTTGAACTTGCTCATTTTAGTGTCAAATGTGCAACTTGCCAATATGGGTACTTGACGTGAAACAAATAATCAAAGAAACATAGCTTTATTGTGAGATTTAAGTTGTCAGTGGCACATTGGCAACTAGATTGCTTTGTCGTTGAAAGTGCAGACAGTGTCCAATTGTTTCTTGTCTGTTCTGATGGTGGTAGATCATTCCCTGCTTATCGATTGGCTTCACTGGGGTTGTGATTTTTGATGCTCCTGAGAGCATCTGCGTGTACAAATCAGGAGTCAGGGACCACTTGTGTTGCATTGAGTTGCTCAGCACCAAATTTAAACCAGATAACTGCCCTAGAGATTCAGATTTCTGATTTTGTCATTTTCTTAAATATTTTGTTTAGGCTCACCTTAAAAAGTTGTCAGACGTAAGTAAAGTAAGCAGGGCCGTCTCTCAAGAATAACTTGTGTGACATAGTGATGGGAATTAGGTTTGACTGTTAGGCTTTGTTCTTTTCATACAGGCCTCCCTTTTCTTCTGGTTTGATATATGGAAAAATTACATCCCTCTGTTCAATAAAACTCGAATGAAAGTTTTTGCAAGTTTCATAGGCTAGAGGAGTAATTGGAATATGAATTTTTAATAATTCCAGACAAGTGAGGTTGTGTAACATTTAGAATCTAAAATTTGGATGATTCTGAATGAATATGTGCCTGCAATATAGAAATTCCTGGATTGTGTATGAATTATGTGGAAGGGACGGGGCCTCTTGTCTGCCCCAAAATAATGCACCAGAAATTTATTGTGGCTTTGATTGTACGAACAGTGGCTAGCTGGAGAGTAAAGGAAACAGAGCGGATGATAGCCATTTGCACAGAACTCAGAAAGGTGAGCCCTCTTATGACCTTGTTCATTGATGTTGATTCCTCACCTTTTTCAGATACTGCACTTTCACACTATCATGTACTCTCTTCATTTATTTTATGTTACTTTTTTTTTTTGGTTTTTTTTTGGGGGGGGGGGGGTTGCACGGAGTGATGTAGAATCTGACAATTGTGCATGGCTTTGGGAAATTTTCCAGCTGGGTGCTACGGTTGAAGAAGGACCTGATTATTGCATTATAACCCCACCTGAGAAACTGAATATGACTGCCATTGACACGTACGATGATCACCGGATGGCGATGGCGTTCTCCCTTGCAGCCTGTGCTGATGTGCCCGTCACCATCAAGGATCCGGGTTGTACACGAAAGACCTTCCCGGACTACTTCGAGGTGTTGCAGAGGTTTGCCAAGCATTGAGAATTGCCATCCTTCTGATCAAACACGAGGGGATCTGATTGATTACAAGAGGTTACTAGAAGTCGAAGATGTTTTGTTCTTGAACCATCATTCTTATTCTTTGTATTACTTTGTAAGACTTTAACTCAAGCATGTATTAGTAATGGTCCTGTATCATTTAATCAGAAAAGAATAAGAAGTTTTGTAAACAGAACTTTAATAATGTGACTTGGAGAGGGGTTAAAGCTAATTTTTGAGGGTAACTTGCAACTCGGAAGATTATCTTGAATGGGAACGTTTTGCCAAGAGATGCACGCGACATGAAGGAAAAATAGTTCAAGCAAGGAAGGAAGAGAGATAATAGGCTCTTTTTCTTTTTGTTTTTGTCGCGATAGAAATGAAAATTAGTTCAACATGATACGGTCTCATGCAGGAATTACTGGATTAATGCTTCATGGACGTAGTTTGCTAGATAAATTTGACTAGTTGTGCTTATTTCCATTAGTTTCAAGGGAGGGAACTATTTCCTTCCATTTTCAGGTCTCTATGACGTTGGTACTTTGTCAGTTTGAGTCCTGTCCTATACTGCACTTCTGCTATGTACTTGGTCAGTTTATTTTTTTGGGGGGGGGGGGTTAGAAGTTACAACAAAAAACATAAATATTTAGATGAGGCTATCTCACATAAAAGTTATTAGTGATTTTTTTCATATATAAGATCCATGATCAAATATTGATGGCTATATAATGCATTAGTTGATGTGAGTATTTATATAGATGAAATAACTTTGGCAAATATGTCATGTCTCCCGTCTCCTACTGTACGAGGTCTATAAAACCTCTTAAATAGGGACCCATGATCCTCCCTCCCCATATCTTTTTATTTGATGTGCAGAAAGGTTTGGGGGTCTACTTGCACAGGCAAGTAGGAGTGGTCAGTTGCATAGAATCTGTGTCTCAAAATATGCTCTTGTAATTTCTTATCGATTTTTTGCGGTCGATAGTTTGGTATTCCGTAGAGCAGGGCTAGAGGAGGCTTAGAAACTGAAGACAATGTTAAAGGCATATGAGAACGCTTCAGGACAGGCTATACAACAATAACAACACCACTACCTTCCAGTGTGGGTCCCGTTTTCGCGGAGTAAGGGGAGATCCAATGTAGGCAGCATTACCTTTACCAGCATCCCTGCCCGTAGAGAGATCGAATCCAATAGACCCACAAAGCATAATTTTGTGAAAACATTTTATAGAAGAAGGATTTTGTAAAAACATTTAATGGAAAAAAAAACTAAAGATACGCAACAGGAAAAGAACTAATAAATATTAATAAATTATGTGGCTGTAACTAAGTACAATATAAGTACACATAATAGAGAAGGTACTATACCTTAACAAATAGAGATAGACAAAAACGTCTCTTCCCAAATGTATATACTACCTGCATATAAACACGACACGAAAAAACCACAACCAGAACTACCCTACCGTAACCGAAAAACCACAACCAAATCAGGTGCCCAACTCTCTGAGATCTAAGATGCTAATCCCATCCCGCCATAATCTCTTATTGCCATGTCCTCCGTCAATCATACAACTTTCAAGTCGTCTCTAATCACCTCGTCCAAACTCTTTTTAGGTCGTTCCCTCCCCCTTTTACCTTCAGGGATGTTAATCATCTGACATCTCCTTACTGGAGCGTCCACACTCCTTCTTTTTACATGGCAAACCATCTGAGTCTTATTTGTCGCATCTTATCTTCGATGAGAGCCACTTTAACTACATCTCTAATTACTCCATTCATAATTCTATCCATTCTCGTATAACGACACATCTACTTAATCATCTTCATCTCTGCTAGCATCAACCTTTGAGCCTGTATCTTTTTTATAGGCCAACACTCCTATCCATACAGTACAGCAGGTCTAACTACCATATGATAAACTTTGTCTTTCAATCCTACAGGAATCCTCTTATCACATAGCACACCTGAAGCATACTTTCATTTTTACCAACCCACTTTTATGGGCTGGTTAATATATTCGTCAATATCCCATTCTGTTGGGTGATCGAGCCTAAATATTTAAACTTCTCGATCTTCGGTATCGATGTATCGTCATCCCATCAATGGTGACTTCTCCCCCCATCATCCCTTCCACTGAAACAACAATATAGGTATTCAGTAAATCATCAATCTTCTTTGGCTCAGCTGTTGCAGAGCGAAGTATGATAGAAATTCAGGAGATTTTGCATGGGAGCACTCCTTTGGGCTACCGGAAGTATTTGGGTTTCCAATCGTTGATTAGGCGGAAAAAGAAAGAGAACTTTGCATATTAAGGGTGAGTGTATGGAAGAAGACTAAGGAATGGAAAACACGCTTTTATCCAGGGCCGGAAGGAAGGCGCTTCTCAAGTCAGTAGCCCAATCAATGCAAACATATGCGATGAGTGTGTTTTTGCTCCCCATGGCTCTCTGCAACAAGATTTTAAAGATGCTTCCAGGAAAAAGGAATAAGGTGGATGTTATGGGAGCGCATGTGTGCTCCAAAAAAGTATGGAGGAATGGGGTTTTTAAGGCCCTTTACAATTCCATACATAATTTTCTAAGTGCTAGGTTGGGCTACTTGCCTGGTTATGCTTGGATATGTATAGTGAAAGGTTTGTGAGCTATGCCGTTGTATATCAGATACCTAGAAGTGTGTACTCTCTTTTGTCATGTATGTATATTTTTCTAACGTATGTTTGTCACATAGACAATTTATAATGTGTAGCGCTGATGTGACTCGTAACAGTATGTATTCCTAACAGTATGATATAGGCTTTCTTGAGCTACTAGAGAAGAGTGTTAGGATGTTTTCTTTTGCAGGGGAGTTGTGGAATAGGTATAGAGAGCTCGAAGACTTAAATATGTGATTAAAAAACTATTTAGTATAAAGTTTATTGCTAAGTTTGATTTTGGATATTTAATCCTCTCTCTAGGACCAAACAAAGTTACTAAGTTCGATGAATTGCTCGTTTTAGTTTGCACCAGCTGCAACCTCTCGTAGTAGAAGCAAGTAAGGTCTAATAATGATGTTTAATAATAAAAACTTGTAACAACTATATAATATGATATTTGTGATCTATCTTTAAATTCAAGAGGAATGGCTATAAATTTTCTACATTTGGATCCCTAAATTCCACAACAAACCTTTGGTTCAAAAAAACATACATTCAATTAAAAAAAAGAATATGAAGCCTAGATTTTTTCCTAGTTTTTAGGAAAACTATCATCTCCAAATAACCTAAAATCTTCTAAGATTTGCTAATTCCCCATTAATTCATGTGAAAACTAAATTCTCCCCTCTCTCATTCCCATAGAGTAAATTAAGACCATCCTCTTGATAAATAAATTAAAAAAGAACATCCTTACCCTTTTTTTTGGGGGACCTCAAAAGCACAAGAGATATAAACCCCCAAAAAAAAACCCTAATTTGAAGGCATTACAACCAATCAAATTAAAGCCGGCTGGATAAACCACAATTATATGCATTCAATCATTCTGTTTGTTTCTCATTTACCCACAAAATATAATTTTAACCTGGGTGGTGTTAATTTTAGCAAATCAAAGCATTTAATGTAACTCCCTCTTTGTTTAAAAACTTAATTAATCCATCAAAAAGTAGAAAACAAAACAAAACCAACATGCAAAAGCAAAAAAATCACAATTTTTCAATTTTTTGTTTTTAAGTCAACAGCCAATCTCATTTTTTGGTTTTTACTACCCTTTGACTGTTATTTTGATTTTATGGATCTCCTTGTTTGTTTCCTCAATTTTTTCAAAAATTTCCCCATCTCTCTCCTCCATAATTAAAACTCCATCCCCCCCCCCCCCCCAAAACAGCCAACAGCCTCTCCAAGAAACCAGAAGATTCCCCCACCAGGCCACCACTATCCTCCCCTTTTCCTCTCATTCTTTGGGTCTTCCCTTGTCTTCAACTCCATTTCTACTCAGTAACAGGGGGAAAACAAAAGGAGGGAGAGGGAGGGAGAAATAATAAAGAAAGAAGCAGAAACAAAAGAAAGAACAAGAGACAAGAAAGTTTCGATTTTTCCTCCGAAATCTCACATTTTGAGTAAAACCCATATACCAAAACTCAATTGCAAGCAAAACCCAGAAAAATTGCTGCTTGCATTAGCACATTAGGTTTCTGGGTTGGGGAGGAGTAAACCATAGAGAAAGAGGAAGATTGATTGATTGATTCATTAATTTTGAATCAACCCCATTTTTTGATGAAGCAAATGCCTCATCTAGATAGCGCCCCGTCAACCCCAGGAAGGTTCAAGATGGACAAATCTCCTTTCATTCATCATCGTCTTCGATGGCATTCAACCCCTTGTGCCAAGCTCACATTTTGGTCCTTGGTTTTGTTGGGTCTTATTTTGATGTTCTTCTTTCATTCTTCTCAATCCAATTCCAATTCTTCTCCCATTTCCTCCTCTTTTTCCGATTACACTACCTTCTCGTGGGGCGGACCCAAATGGGAGAAACGGGTGCGGAGCTCCGCCAAGGTCCGAGCCCCAAATGGGATATCGGTCTTGGTTACCGGGGCAGCCGGTTTTGTGGGTACCCATGTCTCAGCTGCCCTTAAAAAAAGGGGAGATGGTGTTCTTGGGTTGGATAATTTCAATGACTATTATGACCCTTCATTGAAGAGGGCAAGGCAAGCTTTGTTGGAGAGAAGTGGTGTGTTCATTGTTGAAGGAGATATCAATGATGAAGCCCTTTTGAAGAAGCTATTTGAGGTGGTGCCATTTACCCATGTTATGCATTTGGCTGCTCAAGCTGGGGTTAGATATGCTATGCGAAACCCTGCATCTTACGTTCATAGTAATGTTGCTGGATTTGTTAGTTTGCTTGAAGTTTGTAAATCCGCAAAACCTCAACCTGCAATTGTTTGGGCATCATCTAGTTCTGTTTATGGTTTGAATACTAAGGTGCCCTTCTCTGAGAAGGATAGGACTGATCAACCTGCTAGTTTATATGCTGCTACTAAGAAAGCTGGGGAAGAAATTGCACATACTTATAACCATATCTATGGACTTTCCTTAACTGGTTTGAGGTTCTTTACTGTGTATGGACCTTGGGGTAGACCAGATATGGCATACTTCTTTTTTACTAGGGATATATTGAAACGGAAAGCGATCCCGATCTTTGAGGCCCCCAATCATGGGACTGTTGCCCGCGATTTCACGTACATTGATGACATTGTGAAGGGGTGTTTGGGGGCATTGGATACTGCTGAGAAGAGTACTGGTAGTGGGGGTAAGAAAACCGGCCCTGCTCAATTGAGGGTGTTCAATTTGGGGAACACCTCGCCTGTGCCTGTTTCTGATCTTGTTTCCATATTGGAGAAGCTCCTAAAAGTGAAGGCAAAGAGGACGGTGATGAAATTGCCTAGGAATGGTGATGTGCAATTCACACATGCCAACATCAGTCTTGCTCAGAGAGAGCTTGGGTATAGGCCCACGACTGATCTTCAGACAGGGTTGAAGAAATTTGTCCGATGGTATGTAACTTACTACAAGACTGGCAAGAAAAGCGCAGAATGATGTGAGTTTTGGTTCCACTATAGGATTCGTCAAATTCTTGTTCATTGACTCGTGTAATTGTTTTGCCCTTTATCTGCACATTGCCCCCGGCATCTCCTATTTTATGTATCTGGATGATGCCTCGTAATGAGAATGCTTCCCTTCCCATGGTGGAGAAGTTCAGGATTACAGGGCATCATTTGGGCGTTCTAAGCTGTACAAGATCCATCGATTTTCCCCTTGTCATTTTTACCACTATTTCTTGAGATTGTAATTTGTCGTAGTTTTAGCAATGTAGAAGTCGTTATTGATTGAGCATATGCCCATTGTTAGACATGTATTGTTGCAATGCAGTTTGAATAAAACTAGGGAACAATGTCTAAATTTTTGGGGACTTCCAATTCAATTTCTGAAATAGTGTCATTTCAATTGTTGTTAAAAATATGATTAAGTGATGTTTGGCTCTAAATGATATGATTCGTTAATCTTCAATTAGCCTGCCCTCTCGGGAATTCAGAAAACTCTTGATTTGCGTCACATGTTTTTTAAAAACTTGATTTGGCTTGATGTTGCAATGCCATCTTACTTGCAGTTAAGCTTTCAGCGTTCTTATCGCTCAAGTAAAAGGTGACTCAAAAGTGAAAACGTAAAAATACGATGGTCTGGTCAGGAAAATCTTCTTGTTTCTATTTATGGCTGTGTTAGCCATGCCATCTTGATTCCTTATCCTGAGATATCTTTCTTCTTAGTGTAAGCGGTAGAATATGTGAGGCTTCTTGGTTGAGAGTGATTAAGACACACCAATGACACCATGTTGGTTGTCGGAATGACACCATTCATGTAAGGCTGCTACATCTGACCCCCCCACCTCCTCCACACCTCACCTGGTGGCGGGAATTTTGGGATATTGGATTGTTATCACAGCCAGAGGAGCAATTGACATCCCATAGGATTGTTTGGACTTTTTAAGTTTTAAGGGATACTACCATTTAGGTACTGAGTAAAAACCGCGACATCATAGTGTGAATTCCATAGAAGCAGCACTTAGGAGATGTGCACGCAAGTACCCTTACCCTTGAAAAACAGTATCTATTGCTAAAAGACCTTCAAGAACATTTAAAGATGCTGTTATTAGCACTAAATCCTGCTGCAATTTTGGGTAAAAAGGAAGTTGCAGGAATATATTACGCATTTCTAGCTGATAGACTTTTTCTGTGATTAAGTTTCCTTTTAAGTCACATTTGGAGCTAGAATCAAAGCTTCGAATTTGATAGCATGTTATTGTATTGTGAATGCATGCACTCCAATCACTGGTACTGGGTCCTGTGTTAAATCCAGCTGTGTAACAAATACTGTGATACGCTTATCATGCAAAATGGAGTGCTTGGTTTTGTGGCTTTGTGCCTTTTTCTGATGTGAGGCATGCCTTGGACCACAAATGTAGTTTTCCTCCATGTTGTGTTCTCAGCAAGGTCGATTCGTTAGATGTCTATATCTTCTTGTAGTTGCATGCACTTGCAACGGTACAAGTTATGTGAGAATGACTTTTGATTATTCCAACGAACAATTAAAGGTCATCGTTCTTGATTTTGACTGTATAACTTTCCTAATAAGATTTCCTGTGTTTGGTGCTTACATATCTATCAGAAGCAATCTGTTTTGCTTCCTTTCTTCTTTGTGTATCTACTATGTATTTTCTTCATATCGCACTTGATGTTTGCCTTCACTGTGTGGGGAGTAGTTGATCACCCTTTTTTTAAAAAAAAAAATAATTGTGAGACTTATGCCTTAAAGGCTCAGATTTGATATCTCGTCTTCTATGGCATTCGGAGACATTGTCAATGAGCGTGACAAACACGTTGTTAGGTCATATTACTCGTTCAAAACTAGAAGTATGCATTGGTTGGTCTTCTTTCAGATCTGTGGTGCATTTTGTGTTGGATGAGCATCCAATTAATGTACCTGCATTGTTCCTTTCATCAGCAATCACCCATTTACAGCATTGAGACATTTGAACGAGCATTCTCTCAAATCATTTGTCGAGTTTGCCCCTAAACTATCTACATATGTTAGGGCATTCCTAGCCTGAGTTTCAGTTTTTGGAACTCAGACCCGCCACATCAGCAAGAATTCCATAATTGTGGAACTTGTATTCCATTCAATTTCCCAACCAATGGAACTCATTCCAGAATAATAAATTAAATATTTGAGATGAAGGTATTTATATACATAATTTTCCAGCCAAAAAAAAATTAAAACACAAAAAATGGCCCGCGGGACGGAACGCCCCCGAGTTCCGTACCTCGTTTGTTCCATGCATGGCACTGGGTGGGAAGGCCGCGTGTCTTGTCCATGGCGTGCAAGTTACCCGCAAGACATGAGCTTCGAATGCCCTTACTACATTGGTTGGCCGCCAAATCTGCAAATGCATCATCAGTTACAATAATAACCGGATTAATTTCATGTAACATCGTATCATACGTACTTTCATACACCCTTTTTATGGGTTGTGTTTATACTTGCGTTTCATATATACACTAGAGAAGGTATCTCCTTATCAATAGGATTGCTCGACTGCCTACATTTGGATTTTCCAAACTGTGCTGTATTCTATACATTAGAGAAGCTACATAGCAAGTTTGGGTTGGACTAAAAGGTTGGTTCAATCAACCAAACTCAAGTATTGGACGCCTAATTTGGTCTTCTTCAATTCTCCTTTAAACCACGAGTTAGACCGTAATTAACATTGTAACAGGATTCTAAAGACCGAATTATAACTCGTATTATGCACCAAGTTTATCGCTCTTCTTCTACATAAGAGGCATGCAGTACACGTTCATATAAGACTGACTTGGCTGCTGTGTGGATTCAGCAATTGGTCTCCTCCCAGGGCTTCTTCCGCAGCAATTTTAGGCACAAGTGGTAGAAATTAAAGAGGCAGCAGCAGCCAGCAAGCTAACGTCTTCAATTGGCTTATGCTGATTAATTCCTCTTAGCTGGCGCCATAAAACGTGTTTGCAAATAAGCAATAGGGAAAAAATAAATTGGCTAAATGTTGAGAATTGTTGAACTTGATGTATAATATAGTTGAACAAAAATTCAATATGATTACATAAAAACCAAATACAGAAAGGTTGAAATTTCGACAGTAATAATATTGGCAAATGCATCAACTGCTTTTAACTGCTCTTAAAAATAATTAACTGAATAAAGAAAATTAGTGCACCTACATAGAGATAAGAACAAAATCTGAATTACTCTCTGGGCCTTATTCTTTTCGTTGGTGAATTTCAATTAACCGATTTTAACCCACTTTGCGAACTTCAATAACAAAAAAATACCAACGTCAACCCACTAGCTTAACCAACTTCTACCCATCATATAAAAAATATATCAACTTCAACTCACTTCAACCAACTTCACCTATTTCCTAACCGCTATTTCCCAACGGAAAGAATAGGCCCTAAATGTTGATTGCAAGCTAACCACAAAATGAGTGATTTAGTAAGACTTATCCAACCTTCTATTGAGAACATATGGTCTTCTTTTGTATGGTGGGAATCATTTGATATGTTTTGGTTTCTTGCTTTGGTGTGGCTTCTTATGGATGGACATCATTTGTTGTTGGTGGTATACTCTTTGCTTTTGAGTTTACTAATTTGTTGTAAAAGGCAATATTATGATAACTTATTATGAGATCGGGTGACGAGATACGCAATACAAATTAGAAGAGTTGGTTGTGATTTAATGTCACTATTATGTCTCGTGATAATATTTCGTGAGACCGTCTTATCCAAGACTGACTGTTTTGAGTTTAGGTGGTTTTGGATGGTTCTTGTTAGACTAGATTACTTTCATTATGGGTATGTAATTCATTGGGCCTAAGGTTGATCCATACCAAATCCTTCACGGACTACACATTTGGGCCCTAAGCCCATTCTCCAACCCCCCCACCCAAAAAAAAAGATAAAAAGAAATGAAGATTGAGAAGACCGAAGAGCGTAGAAAGGATAAAACGGCGCCGTAGTTATTTAGGGTTTTCGGTTCTAACGCGAGATAAATAATCCCATTTTTCGTAACCTAGAGATACTCCAGAATAGAGAGTGAGAGAGAGAGCAGCCGTCTCCCAGACCCAGCTATCGAGCAAACCCAGAACGAGCTGCAACAATGGTATTCTCGCTCATCCTCCTCTACCCATCTTCTTCTGTATCTTCTTATGTAATTTGCGATCTAATTTAGGGTTTTGTGTTATTGGATTTGAATGAATTGTGAATAGTCGTTGGTGGCGAACGAAGAATTTCAGCACATTCTGCGTCTTCTCAACACCAACGTTGATGGGAAACAGAAGATCATGTTTGCCATGACTTCTATCAAGGGTATTGGTCGACGTTACGCCAACATCTGCTGCAAGAAGGCCGATATTGATATGAACAAAAGGTATAAGTAAAACCCTTGTTTGTTTTTATCTATTTTCTTTCAAATTGATTGATGGTGTGTTGTTCTTTCGCAATGGGTTTCCTGGTTCGAATCGTATTCTTTTTTTGTGTTGAAAATGGAAAAGGAAGTAGCTTTAAAACAAGGGTTCTGAATTAGGGTTTTAGGCTACGGGTAAAGTGTCGTGATTTTGGTTAATGTATTGACTTTGTGGAGTTCTGGGAACTTGATGGTACTGTAAAACTATATCTTTAGGAAAATGTGTTGGGTAATCATGATGAACTTACCCAGCTTGGAATCTTAGTGTTTGTTAGAGTTGTTTATATGGGTGTTTGTTTTGTAGATTGTTGCGTTTGGCAGGCCTCTGCTGTGTTTGTTTAGCTTTGTATATTTATCTCTCCTGTCAAGGTAGTGTTGTCCTGGGTTTTTTATTTTCTGGTATTTGGAGAAAAAAAAGTCTGATTGTCTTCGTTTAAGATAGGATTTTGTACAAGTTTAATTTTGTGGACTGTAGTACAGTTTAGTTTGGGCGACCAATTATTTATCATAGAAGGCTTTGCAGATTGATTGTCATGGGAAAGCAGGGTTTTGCTGATTGCAACTTTAGAACATGATAGCATGATAGAAATCAATGCTTGACCCCTTGATTAGAATTGTCTGCAAAATCAATGATTGGCTTCTCAATTGAAATTTAGTTTCATGGCATCTAATTTGTTTCTCTTAATTGTTTCAGTGGTTATGCATTCTAATTTCTGTTGTGAACATGTCCATTGTCTTGTTTTCTGGTTTCAATGGCTTGTCAAGTATTAGATTTGGGCATTTTCTGAACTTGGTTGTTTACCTTGATTAGAATCCTCGACAGCACGGTAATACTAGTATCAAGAGCTTGATGAGTTCTCTTTTATGTAAATCTTGTTTGAAGTTGTTTTTCTGGCATTTTTACACTTTTGCCTTTGTTATCTGTAATTATCTGGTTTGAATTGTCTGTAGGGCTGGTGAGCTCTCTGCGGCAGAGCTTGACAATCTGATGACTGTCGTAGCTAACCCTAGGCAGTTCAAGATCCCCGACTGGTTCCTCAACAGACAGAAGGATTACAAGGATGGCAGATACAGTCAGGTTGTTTCAAATGCCCTTGACATGAAGCTGAGAGATGACCTTGAGCGTCTCAAGAAGATCAGGTTTGTCCCGAGTTTTGCTTTGTTCATACAGTTTTGGTTTGTTACTTCTTACCTGAGATTAAGCACTAGTTCAAGGGGTGCACTTCAGTTGATTGTTGTATGAGTTCCATACAGAAGATATCGAATTTATCTCTGATGGGTAATCACTTGCTGAGTGTAGGGTGGATTTATAACATCTAGTCGTGAAAAGAAAGCCTTTTTTACTTGATTATCAGCTAATATAAATATGATTCTCCTTGTTTTTGACAGAAACCACCGTGGTCTCCGACACTACTGGGGTCTGAGAGTGCGTGGACAGCACACCAAGACTACTGGACGCAGGGGTAAGACAGTTGGTGTCTCAAAGAAGCGTTGAAGACATGGAGGGTTGTCTGCCTTTTTGGATCCCTTCATCACAAGTTACTGTGTTTTGTTTTTACCTGGGTTGAAACTTAGAATGATAAATGGACTACCGTTTTGGCCATTTTATGTGGTTGATGTTATTTTTGTAGATCATAGATTACAACTCTTGATCTTATGTTGAGAGAGGTTATTTGGTTGTGGTATTAGTTCCTTGTTTCCCTCTTGGTCTTCTGCTATTGTTATAACACCAATTGCAATGTTGGTTATGCATTGTTTAGTCAGTTATGTGCTAGCCAATGCATTGTTTGAGATGGTGGCAATGGATTGAGCATGGTTCGAGCTTGGAAGCCTGAAGTGGCTTTTGAGTATTCAGTTAATAGTCAAGAAGTTTAGTGTTTGGAATCCTAGTAGTTAAGTATTCGATTGTCCTTAAAACTTGTCATGGCAGATGATGCTGGGCTCACGAGGCCGTCAGTATTACAACTCTTGATCTTACGTGGGGAGAGGTTATTTGGTTGTGGTATTATTTCCTCGTTTCCCTCTTGGTCTTCGGCTATTGTTATAACAATATAACGCCAATTGCAATGTTGGTTAGGCATTGTTTAGTTAGTGGTGTGCTAGCCAATGCATTGTTTGAGGTGGTGGTAATGGATTGAGGATGGTTCGAGCTTGGAAGCCTGAAGTGGCTTTTTAAGTATTCTGTTAATAGTCAAATATTAGTGTTTGGAATCTGTGCTTTGTTAAGTATTCGATTGTCCTTGAAACTTGTCATGGCAGATGAGGCTTGGTTCATGAGACTGTTAGTATTAGTTGCAACAAACTCTGGCGTTGTCATATCTGGCTAATTGATGTATTATATCTAAGTAGGTTTAAGTGAAATTTATCATGAGAGTTTGCCGTGGAAATTTAGAAATGGGATTGACAGAATAGAACGGAACATATTTGTGTCTTCAAATGAGTAAAATATGTTGTTCGCGACTACGTAATGATGTCTGTTTAGATTATGACATGATAGTCTCGGTATGACATTGAAAAAGTGTATCTAGACTGTCAAGACGCATTGAGACGATTGGCAATGGTATATACGTTTCAAACATGTTGAGCTATGCATGAGGGTGGAGACGGGGTGAAATTGAGATCTAATGTGACTATAACCTCAGCCACCAAACAAAACCCTCATTTGATCCATTCTTCGTAATGTCATCCTTAATGGCATCACATGATCTGTCCTCAACAGCGCCTTTGACAAGTACATTCTGCACTAACAATTGAAGTAGTCCTTATCAAAAAAACAATTGAAGTATTCACCTTCTGGAATTTAATGCCTTCATAATAGTTGCTAGTGACTTTGATTATGTGAGCCATAACTCCTCTTCGAGTGCTTCCAACTCTAGTTTGTGAATCCAATGAAAAAAGTATCGCCAAATACTAGTTGTGCAATTTCCTCTGCATTTTGTTCATTAGTTGTAAAGCATTACTGATAGTCACAAACTAAAATGGACTCAACAACAATATCAGAAATTCAGGTGCAGCCCAACTTGACCTGACAATCATATTATCTTTCGGGGAACTCAAAGCCGTGATACACTGACATTCATGCTGTTGAAAGTTATTCTTTCTGTTTTTTAAATACTTCGCTCAACATCGAACTCAACGATTTTCAATCATTAGATAAACTAATGATTTAGATAACTAACGGTCTGCTGTCCAAAAACCCACGGATAAATAGCGGGTTAGAAGACATACCATCTTCCTAATTGCGTTGCATTCATCTGTGCCTGCAACCTGGTATTGGACATGTTTTACCCACGCCTCATCACCTAGCTTTTATAACCGTGGAAGAATCGCAGAGATCTTAGCTTACTCTTCACTATCCTCTGACTTACTTTCCTCTTCGCTCTCCTCAAAATTCAGTCGATTAAGGTTCCTTTCCAGTGGTGGAAGCCCGTAGTCAGAATCGCAGGAATTGGCATCTTCATCAGTCAATGCTCCATCCTTGCGTTCTTCATTTTGTAGGGCTTTGGAGGCCTGAGAGCTTTGTTGCTGGGATAACCAGGAATTCTGAACGGAAATTATTTCAGCACTATCTTTGCATTGATGATAAGCCTTAAGGAGCTCCTTGTTAAGTGATAAGAATGCATGCCCCCACTTGAACTTGCCGAGCAACAGATTTGCAGTCTCTTCTTCTCCACAAATAAACAAAGCAGCAGACAAAGCTTCCACACAAGATAGCTCCAATGGCCTACCATAGTTCACTGGATTTGCGGCTACTAGCCAAGGTAGTAACCGAGGAGCGCCACATCTGAGTTCCACAAAGGGCACATCACTCAGCCGGGCCCAAGAGCAGTCCATGACGGCCAACCCACGCTGCTTTATAAGTGGGTAGTCCTCTCATGAGACACAATCAGTCCCAACAGGGTTTAGGACAATGCCCCCAAACCCAGCAGTCACACGTAGCTCTTTTAGCAGGTTAAACCGAGCCAGTTTCCTTCCTGTACACCTTTTTGCATCGCACTGTCCAAAGTCCCACATTGCGAGCTGAATCTTTGGATTTGCTTGTTCACTCTCTTCATCAGTTGGAAATCTGGAACGGAGAGAAATTCCTTCCGCAGAGGGGTCATGGCTGGAGCTAGGTTGGCCTCGGTGGGAACGGTGGTTTCTTCGCTGCCTGGGTCTGTTGTAGCCCATGGTGAATGGCAGCAAGAAAAGGTGAACGACAAAATTTTTATATTATCCCTCACCCTGCAAAAGAGCTGTATATTATAACTCCTCATTCATGCAATAATTAGCATACAAGTACAGAAGCAAAGAGGGGTCGTGGATTGGTTTTCAGCCATCTCAAAATGGGTTGACAATGACAACAAATACGGTGTATAGCATTATGCCATGCTTAACGGGTATGATGAGGTAGTTTATGCGACTCCATGACATTGTGGCTTCAGTTGGGGCCAGACGCTAAAGTGCAAAGACGCCAAAAAAGAAATGACACGGCACACACCTAAAATTTCCAGTAAACGCTCTTGCCAGGTGAAGGGTATATCAAACCTACACTGCTCCACAGCCCCCCCCCCCCCCTTTTTTCAAAGTTGTTCTTTGTATCTTGAAGTCTCACAATTTACAAGTTGTTTTGGGATCCAAGAAGGAGGAAGGGGATGCCAAATGCCAACCAGCAACAGTTAATAAAGGCCAAGAGTGGAAGTTTATGGGAATTTAGGATTTGTCTAACCGTTTGTAAAGAGAGTGAGCAAGATCAACAAAACTATTTTCTCCCCTCAAACCTTGTTAGGCAAATCTTCCTGAGAGGGTAAACAAGAGCAATGATAAATATCCTTTTTTTTCTCACTCCTCTTTCTTCCTGGCCCCCAAAATCTTCTCAGTTAATTATGACAATGAATTCCCAATTATAAACATCATTTCGATAGAACGTGTCATCTCAAGGGATAAACGCCAATGAATAACCTTCCATCCTTTACCTTCATGTGTTGCCTAGAATGAAAGTAAACACCATCTTGAAACATGGACAGGATGTTCGTTCTCAGTTAACATTGAAGAGTCTCTTGTAACAGCCTTCCTGCCACCATGGGCAAGGCAACTTGCCTACATCAAGATCCCCATAGACCCTACTTCATGGGATCCACAAAGGCTGGTGGTAGTGTCACACACTTGACTTAACTCTCCTTTCCCTCACTATTATTGATTGAATGACTCATCTATGGCCTCATAAACTCCTTGACAAACCATCGATTGAACACAATCAAGAGTTGTCCAAACCCACACAAGGGCACCAGACATTTCTCCATCATAAGAGTTCAAATCCAACCATCAAAATTCAACCATACTTATCACTCTTTCAAGTACTGACGACAAATCCATGAAAAGGATAACACGAAAACCCATCAGCATATAAATTTTACTCCTTGATATGAACTAACCCATTTGACAGGCACATATCAAAATTCAAAACACTCAGATTAAGAATCACAATGTTAATTCAACAAGCCAGGGATCGGGCAATAATTTAGCCTGTTGATAATTATCATGGCTAAAAAAGAATTGCCTTCCCCCCTCCTCCCTCTCCCCCCCCCCCCCCCAAAAAAAGGAGCAAGCTTTCACCCTAAAAGCGTCACAGGCAAAACCCCAAGACTTTAAGATTAGATATTGAAAACAACACTAATAACAATCATGAAACAAGAAGCCCAGAAGGAATAGCAGGAAACCAATAGCTAACTTTGTTTCCATGATTCCATCTCCTACAACAAATTCAAAAAAAAAAAAAGTAATTTCACAGATGCATCATACATAGTAACACAGATCACGGTATCATGGATAAAGGGCAAATGCTTACTTGAGATGAGCTGTTGAGACAAGCCGATAACTTCACAGGTTAGAGTCGATGAGAAAGAGCAAAGTCAGGCCTTGGTTAAGGAATTTCAGAGAAGGATGGGAAAAACTGAAAACCCAGGACTTCTACTGCTCCTCTTTTTTTTTGGGGGGGGGGGGGGGGGTGGTTGGGGGGACAGGTGCAAAAAAATTTAAAATTTAGTTGGAAAAAAAGATCACAGTAGAAAAATTTTTACTTTATGCATTGATAATAATGACTTTATATATTGAGAGACTGGAGATAAAATTAAAGTAATATGAGAAACAGTTACGTTAGTAAAGAGTGGTTTTCATATGTTATAAAATAGTCAAAATAATATCAAGATATTAATTTATATTTATGAAGTTAAATGTTAACATAAACAGAATCCATTTTTAAAAAATGTGTACAATAGTGAGACAATATAGTATTTTATTTTTAATTAATGGCAAACTAGACAATATAGTATTTTATTTATATTAAAGTAAATGAGACTGACAAATCCAAGAAGGGTGGGGTAAATGGTCATAATCCAAAGAAACCAAGTGCAAAGGCCTGCCAAGTGGAATTACTTCTCTTGCAAGGGGAATTCCTCCTCCCAGTCCCAAATTTGAATGTGGGACGTCCTAAGTAGAAGATGTTTATATATCATTTGAGTTAGAGTTCATTGGTGAGATTGTATAATATTGATTTGGCTTATTCTTTAAGTAACTTCATGTACACTAGTAGTTGTGTGTATTTAGCTGATAGATATTAATTAGGTTTCGAAAAAGATATTTTTTATATAAAATTTTATACGGACTAAAGCAAAATGCATCTTTAAACTTCCTCTGCTCCATTTCTGTGGATAGTAGGTAATCTACGGTTTTTAAATCTAAGATTAATCGAAACCAATTTCTCCATAATTTTGCAATTCAGCAGGGGTAAGACTGTTACATCAGATCCCCTAAACCCCCTGGTGGCTGGATTTTTTGGGTATTGGATTTGGATTTGGTTTTGGAAATAAGACTTTATACGCATTACTTTAATTGAGCTCTTATTAGCATTGGAAAATTCGTGGGAAATGAAAAACAAATATAATAAGCTTTCGTATGTATGGCAAAAATTAAAGAGATACTACTGCTAGTACTTTTAGTATGAACCCCCCCTTTTGCAGAGTTTGAGAAAATTCAAGTATACGCATTCTTATCATTATGAGCACTTGTTCAAACAAAGAAATTGATTTCAAGAGGCCCATAAAAAATTCTTCAGACAACATCTTCAAATCTTTTTGAAACACATGCAAAATAAGAACACTAGATATAAAAAAAAATATCATGCGATATTTGATATGAAAAAGAAACATTGTGGAAAACTAGTGCAACGAACAAAAACAAGTCCTTCTACTGCTACAGCCAGTAGTAATAATAATAATAATAATAATAATAATAATAATAATTTGTTAGCAATAATAATAATAATTTGCGATGTAGAATGTAAAACATAATGCATCTGAGTCTTGATTTTTACTATCAATTTATAATCCTATGAAAAGAGGTACCTGAAATATGATATAACTGAAGAAAAAAAAAAAAATTCCTCTCAGCCCTTAGGGCATAAGACCAAAACAAATGTTTGCAGGGACATGATTCTTTTTGCATACATGCTCCAATGAATTCCACATTTTGTTGTTTTCATGCCTCAGGTACACGTATTTGTTCACTTGATCATGTCAGAGTTCTTTTATGGAGTGACCAATGCTATTGCTATGAATAGCCTGATGGTTAACTGACATTCAGACAACATTACCTGCTAACTTAGGCAATAGTGTCGTAGTATAACTAGTTCAACCTTTCAGAATCGCATATGAAACTTAAATTCATATCCCATTCACACCGATCTTTGTATCTCCTTTCCTTTTAACAGACCTTCCTGTTTGGAGAGATTATTTCTGACAATTTCTAGCTCCTACTCTGGAACAGGGAAGGGGGGGGGGGTTTACATTTCTACTGGACACCTGCTTCAAAAACGTAGGGAGACAGGAGCCTACGAGACAATAGGAGGGAAACACAAACCAGAACCAACTTCTGACCATTGATCAAGAACCTCATTTACAATCCTCTAATTCAATACAGATGGTTCCAACACAAATTTCACATGACCCTTTGACATATTCAATCTGTTTTACGACGCCAAAGACGTTGAATTGTCAGAGACTTGAGTCTGGAAAGGCACTGGCCTTCTATCAGGCCACGTCTCGATTCTCTCAAAATATTTTGCAGGCACAACACCATCAAAACCCTCTGTCAGTATTACCTTGTTTTCTGACATGTAAAGCTTCAGTCCCTCTGCCATCAAAGTAAATTTGATAAGAATTTAATCAGTAGGATTTCCAGAGATGAGGTCAACACAAAATGATAGAAACCAGCTTCTGGCGAAAATAATGTGCTGTAGCCTGTAAGCAACCATTGTCTTAATAAGATTAATGTCCGGCAATTGTCTTACCATCCAGCGCTTTCTTGACATTGAGGAAGATGAGCAAGTTCACATCACGTCGCATACCTGCAACAATAACCCATACTGAGATTCAGCCCGTTCAGGTTCAATAAGTATAAACAAAACATAGACGTGTTCAAAAAAAAGAAAAACTTCGGTTGAGCGACTTTGGTACTCTGAAGTCTGAACAAAATACTGGTTGAATGGCATAGGCCCTGTACAGACAACGCCCCCCCCCCCCCTCTTTCCCTCAAAACTAGTAATGTCTGGGTGACATCTGGTTAATTTAATTTGTTCGTAGAGCATTAAATGAACCCAATCCTTGAGGAGTCTAATGAAAACAAACCTCTAGTTTTACCACGAGCAGGAAAAGCCGCCTTCATCTCGTCCAGGCAACCCAACCAGCGAAAGGTGGGACTCGGTTAATTTTTATTTGGTTTCGTGTGACTCGGGTTTCAATAAGAAGGATCCAAAATTTTATTTTCAGCACCTCACTAATGAGATCCAATTTCATAAAATTTGCCTCGGTTCTATTTATTTATAATTCAGAGTACCCTTGTTGAGAAGTGCGCTCAGAGGAAGCCATAATCAAATTAATAGGCAATACGAAGCAGCAATTGGCCATATAGTGATACACCCATAAGGAAAATGCAAAACGTGAAAATTTACTAATGCGAAATCAAATGTTCATCATACATACCACTAATTACCTCTCCATCTGATGGCAAGCCAGATGTGAAGTGAACGTGTAATCTATTCATTCGCTTCAGGCCATGAGTAAGAATAGATTCGAGATGCTTCTTATATGTCCCGTGAACACATACTGCACATGAAGAAACCGAAATTAAATTAAGTTCTGATTAAGCAAATTTCAAGCCAGCAAATGGAACTTGAAGCGGGTAATCATTGCTCTTACCAGGGATCTCTTCAGCAGAGAGGATAGGCTTCAATAAGCTCTCAGTTTCTACCACCTAAACAGCCAAGAGAGCGCATATCCAGATAAGAGACTAAACTAGCAAACAATGCACCTATACACGGCAATAGTGCAATGCAGGATTCGTACCTTACCTCTACGGAATGGCCTTGGTTTGCACGTATGAACAACTCTCCGTCATCTTCCAGAAGGCCAAGCCTCTGCTTATTGTCTATCCTCACTGCCTGAAAAATGCAGAGCACACAGCCAAGTGTATAGCCAGAACTAAGGATAGAGAGCACAAAAGAGTGCACATCACAAGTGTATCAATATATCATTTTGGTCAGTCTCATAAAACTCAGATACTCCCTCCCCCCCCCCCCCCTTCATTAAAAAAAACGACAATACAATCGTAAGGTAGAACGAAATAAAGAGATCAAGATGGATGGAGTAAATACATTAGTTTTAGATTCTGATCATGATCTTATTTTCGTACTACTGAGGATTTTTTTTTGGGGGGGGGGGGGGATCTCCATATATTAGTTCTCATTCACCCTATGGGAAGGGTTGGAAGGAATAGAAAGCTAGAACAAGGTAGAAGCATTGATGGATTCAGTGGATTGCTACAGTTCCACATTCCAAGCAGCTGAAAAAGTCCCTTTTGGTTTTTTTTTTTGGGGTTAAAAAAAAAACCGTTTGATTTTGGATGATAGTGGACTACTCATCAACCCACCCAAAAAAAAAAAAAAAAAAAAAAGATCACAGTGGACTAAGACAAAGTTACTCCAAAATTACTCTCTAAACCATCCTCAGCTCCTCCTACAGTGGAGTCTTATGTCACCCAATAGGGGGGTTAAAACAATACCTCGTCACATCCTCCACTCCTATGGTGGAGTGTTATGTCACACAATAGTGGGGATAAAACTATGTACATCTAACCCTGCAGATATGGTGTCATTTGTTTTTGATTAGGTTTGGTAATTTTGGTTGAACTCTGATGACATGATCTCATCCGTTTCACTCTACCTGCAATAGGCTAAGTTCACTTAGTTGCATGAGCTTTATCTCACAACCTAAATTACACGGTACAGCAACAATCATTTTGCTCTTCAACAAACAATCGAAGAACTGGGCAACTCGTGCCTCATGATATGTTGGTCCAAATAACAACCATATCCATGAAAGCACGAAACTAAAGGATGCTACATGGATGACAAATCTCTGTCACCAATCAAGAGAAGATAAAGATCTAGGAAGCATGATTAACTACAAAAAAGGGGCTCACTAATGTAATTTAAAATGAAAATCTTAAGAATTAGAAATCAGTACCCATCAGAATTTAGGAAAGGAAATTTTATAACGAATCATGTATTCTGATCTAAACCTTGAGCCTTTTTCAAGACGTTTCATTTAATGAATCCTTCATTTTTGGATTAAAAAAAAAGAAAAAGAATCCCTTGGTTTAAAAGTAGTTGTTTGGATAGCAACTTTGAACAAGAAATTTGGAGAAAGCAAAAGTCATTTGGGAAGGACACCTAGGTGTCATTTAGAAAGAAGTTCTAGGAGTTGTAAGTTCCCTTTCTGAAACCCTCTTCTTATTTTATCCAAACAAGGATTAGAAATTTAGGTACCAAAAAATATAAAGGCACAGTTTAAGTGAAGACACATTTTCAACTTCCATACTCAAACACAGTGCCTGTACCTACAGCAAACAGAAACAGAGTCACCAACCTCTCGAATTTCATCCACAGAATGTGAACGTAGTGGAACATTTGCTCGTGTTTTCAAATTCAGCTTTAATATGTCTTGTACCCTAACAAATCCGTCACTTCGCATATCCAAATTCAGCTCGGTTGCCATATGCCTCAATATACGTGTCCTGAGAAGCATTGATACATGAATTAACTCACTCTTCATGTATATACATGCACAAAGTAGAGCAAAAATACTCACATTATTCTAAGAAGCATTGATACATGAATTAACTCACTTTTCATGTATATACATGCACAAAGTAGAGCAAAAATACTCACATTATTCAGCCAGAGATAATGTGACCAAAAAAGATTTCATATGATATGCATACATTCCGCTTCCAACAATAACATTAATGAATTTGAGTGTCATTATCGAGGGATCACAAATCTCAGCAGCAAGTTAAAATTTCCTCTTGAAAAACAAAGAAAAAATGGCAGAAACAAGGTCATGCAGTACTTACAATAGTCTTCCAAGAGCATCAATTCTGTTTGAAGTACCACCACCGCCACCACTACCACCACCACCACGACCTCGAGCACGAGCTCGAGCTCGAGGTCTTTGATTATCCCTATCCATGTCTATAGATCCTCTTCCTCTACCACCGCTACAAGTTCAAAAACATGGAAGAAAGAAACAGCACCAACATCAGAAATAGCCACACTTACAGAACAAATACTACCCAATCAAAATTATCAATCACCTCATCATGCAGCTTTATTTATAATCTACCAAACCAATTGTGTTCAATTTTATAAACAAACTGATGATGCAGGGTTGCAATTCATTGTTCTCGTCCCTCAATGACAACCCTCCCAGAAAAAGTAAACAGAACCCACTGGAAAAATAGCACAATTGACATTCAAGCATACTTGTGCAATCAAACCCATTCATAATCAGCACTGAAAATAAGAAATAACAATCAATTACTCAATTGTAATTAGTGTAATAAACCCAATGGAACTTAGCTAAAGATAATTCAGGAGAATGATAGAAACCCACAAATTGTAATAACCTTTTTTCTAAAGTAACCCTTCAAATACTCCTCATATATGAGAGAGGGAGGAGAGAGACCTCTGTTTAGAAGAAGCGAATGAAGAGAAAGACGAGGTGGGGGAGCTTGCTGTGTTTATTTGGGTCCGTACAACAATGGCAGCCGAGGGGAAGAACGTAGAGAGAGGACGACGAAGAAGAAGACCCAGATAAAAGCTACTGCTAATTGCTGCTGACCATCTCCCAATCATCAGATCCATCTCTCTCTCTCTCCCTCTCTCCCCCTCCCCCTCCCCCTCCGTGCGATTGGTCACCGCTACGAAGCACGGCGGTGCAAGATACCTATTCTGCACACAATTGCACAGGGGATTTTAGTAGGAATTCTTTTAATAGTATACTTTTTAAAAAAATACAATTTAGTATCTCAAATTAATGTCATAATTAATATTATTTCAAAAATAAGGCTAAAAAATATTTACCTTTCTAATTTTATGTTCACACAATATTATATTGTAACGCCCCGCCTGAAGGGGACGGGCGCGCTACCACCTTGGACACTCGCTTAGGAGCATCTATAAGGTTCTATGATCTTAACTAACTTATTGATAGCAGCGGAAGCTCTAATCACAGTCTAACGAAAGTTCGGGCCGGTAATTCTAAAACATACATTGCATATATACTTAAACCATATACAAGAAAAGTTCTTACATATGTCTCATCCCAAAATGTACATCCATACTTGTACTTATAAACATAATCATAGCATAAACATATAGCGAGGCCTGCATTCCCAACTAGGTTCTTTAAAAGTGTTTCACAACCGGCTAGCTTTCTTAATGCTCTTACGATCCCTTTTTGCTTCACAACCTGAAAAATGGTGAGGTCATGAGCTCCTCGACCCCAGTGAATAACCCTTACCTTCCCCGTTGTTACACTTTGCACATTAACCGATTAACACATAATCATACAGTACAGGTAACTCATGACATATAGACAGAACATATCATATGACATGAGTAAGGTGACATAAGAACATTCATCTGCTTCAAGAACCAAAATAAATTCATACCCTCCATATCTAATATGTTAAAAAATACACACAACGTATTTATGTCATGGAACGGCAATTAGAGTAGCTTAGTCGTACTTGTCCCATACCAGGTACGATTCAAGGATTCTCGTTTTTACTTAAATCCTTAAACAAACTCCGCTGTTAGTTTATTCACTAAACTAACCATGATTGTCCCATACCAATCATGTTCTTTAGGCTCATAGTCCTCACTAGAGTCCAAAAGAAAGCAAAGTCTGCTAAGCAACCTAACGGCCCGCCCATAACCATAATTGGCACATACATCAAAGTAACTTTATCACAAAAGTTCACATAAACACATAATATGTATATTACAACATGCTTATCAATCACAAGCTCATAGATATTTTGAATGAACCTTCAAATCCAAATCTAAAAGCAAAATCCAAAACTAAGATCAAAACCAATTCAGATCCAAAAGGATTTCCATGTCATAACTAAAGTCCAAGTCCAAGGCAATTACCATTTTCATAACATTTCCAAAATCCAAATCCATGTCAAAATCCAAGCCAAAATCATATCCAAAGTCCAAATCCATATCCAAAGTCCAAATCCAAGTCAAAACCAATTTCACAACACATCACATATTCCTAACTGAATGCAAAACTTTTAGTTTAGGGGAAATCAACTCATGACCCACCCAAAGAACCATCACAACGCAGGAGTGAAAAACACATCCTGGTTGCCCTGCTACGGCTCAAACATATGGTACCAATCAATGGTGGACCAGCCACAACACATTCATATGGTCCCAACCAGGCACCCAACGCTCTAAAGGACGCGAACTGCCCACAACACAAACCATGGAATCACATTCATATCCTAGTAAGTTTAGGCCGAAACCTTCCTCACTAGGGACCCACATGGCTCACACACATACATAAGGTCGACATTCATATCCCAGGGGATTGGTTATAGCCTCTCCCACTAGGCGATCTGAATATAACAACAGTCACTACTATGACCATAGCTCTAGAACGTTTTGTAATAGCCTCAGTCAAGACATGATCTCTTTCCCCAAAAACGTAACTTAATAAAATCATATAATCACATTTTTATTTTTAAAGAAATTCAATTCCACAATTGTAACAAAAACATAATCGAAATAGAGCATATTTCAACTCAAAATACCTTTCATAATTTTCCCAAACTTCATCACACAATCAGAATTCTTAAGAAGCTCAACAGTGGCCTTTTCATATCTAATTTATGGATTAAACATACAAATAACCCATAATTACACTAAGCAAGGTACTTTAACTCAAAAATTCATAACTCACAGCATACACATCCAATCTTCACCAAACTCTGCAGGAAATTGACAAATGACATGTAGATTCTAACATATTAATTTCATGATTTTTGTCCAGGCTAATCATTCCCAGAAATTCAAACAGTCAGCCAAAATACTCAAAAATCTGTGAATTAAACTCAAAAATTCATAACTTTTTGCATACCCAACCAAAATTCACAACAATTTACCAGAAAACACCAAATACCATGAGGAATCTACAGTAATATTTTGATAATTTTTCTCTAAGTAACTCCTTCAAAATAATTAAAACAGTAACCGAAAACCATGCACCCAAAACAGGGCAGTATCAATAGAAAATTCATAACTCCTAAAATACACCTCCAAAATTCATAAAAATTTACAGAATACTTCTAGACATCAGCCTTATTCTACAGTAAAAATTGCATAATTTTTCTCCAACCCCATAGCTCATAGTAATTCCAAACACCATCTGAATTTACATACTGAAAACAGGGCAGCTTCAAATAAAAATTCATAACTTACACACTACACACCTAAAATTCACGAAATTTTACAGAAAGTTGCCTAATACCATGAGTAACCTACAGTAAAAATTTGAGGATTTTTCGAGCATCCAAAAATTCCCAGAAAATCTGACAGTACACGAATCCTTGAAAAATCCGAAAATTAACCATATTTCTCTACTCTCTTCCTCATCCCAAATACAAGCAATCAACGCAAAATCCATAGTATAGCATGTGTTTGGATGAATTCAGAACATACCCATCAATTCACAACATCCACATAACTCACAAATCACAAATAAACATGAAAGTTTTAGTAGTAGGTTTCTAACAAATTGATTTAGAATTCTAATCCAATAAACCCTAAAATCTCATATTCAAAGCTTCAATTCGAATTTAATTTTGCAAATTCGAACATAAATCTCAAAGTAATCTTCCCCTAATCAATTTTAGGGTTAGAGAAAGTAAAAATTACTCAACTTGAATTGAAATCAAAATCAAAACTGTAATCCTCTTCTCCTTCTTCTTCTTCTTCCCCTTCTTCTTCTCCTTTTCTCCTTCTTCTTCTCTCCTGTCTGCGTGTGTGTGTGTCGTGGAAAGAACTAGAGAACCCCCCCTTTTTAGTTTTGCTTTCTTTTTTTTTTTTGACCGACTCTCCCCCCTTTTTTATTCCTTTTTCGGTCAAGTCTCCCTTTTGACGACTCCTTCAAATTTTATTTTTTTTTTGGGCGTTACATATATTGATCTTAATATCTCAAAAAATATTATCCCTATAATATATCTAATAACTATGAGAAAGAATATGTAACACTCCTAACGTTACAGTTTTCTCAGAGAAAGACTATTAAGGTAACCTGCTCAAATCTGAATGGAAGATAACTTAAGAGCAAGAACAGTGGTGAGCTAATTTTTTGTCTCACAAGTGGGGGCCTACCACTGCCACATCAACCCTCTCTCTAACTTTTTACCTCACAAGTCTCATCATCTTCAATGGTTGGTTCACTACTTTGGCTCACCAAATAAAATAATACCCATGGACCCACACCCAAATACACAACTACTTTTTTAAAATCCCCCCAAAAAAACAAAATAACAATAAAACTTTAAAAAACAACAAAAAAGAAAAAAGGGGAAGGGGGATGGCTTGCGGCAGGGAGCCGCCCCGCGAGCCAGCTCCTCCTCCCATTTTCTTTCCCGCGGGCTAATCAGTGCATTTGCTCTAAAGAAATAAAAAGTAGGGTCACTCACTCGCATTATACCTTTCTAGGGTGAGCCCCGCTTGACTTATTCGTATGTTTAGTCTAATATTTAAAACTAAGACATTTACATAACAGATGTGCCACTTATACAAAATTGGGTAGGCTTTTCTAATTTTCATAAACCTCACAAAAGATAAATATTTACATAATCTTACATACATAATCAAATATTACAGAACCAAATCATAACAAAATCCAACTAGACCACAACCCATCCAAAAGTATGATTCTTGGCGCTCTCCACACATCAGTCACATGCCCATCGATATGGGGAAAACGGGAAAGATAATGGGAATGAGTAACGACGACTCAGTAAATAAAACCCCCTAGCCCAAAACAATACTCAAAATACATAATAACTTACGAAAGTCTTTCGCAAATCATTTTGGTTGAAAAGCTTTTACATAATTCAACATATACAAATCATAATCCAAGAGAGAGAGTAGTCATACCAAGAGCTTAAACTTCAGAAGAAACCATAATACATCAACTTGCCATAGTAAATTTACGTAAACTCAAAAACATAGAAAAAGGTTTTAAATATAAGTATCGTTTACTAAAAGCATACATAACAATTAAATGACATAAGTGGGGAGTCTAGACTCTCATAGGTGACATGTACCTCTCCGTATAGAAATCATATAGCGCTGAGACGTAACTGACATGCCAAGATTTCAGACGAGAATCAAACCTTCATCCCTGAGCTGTCTCATCGTAACTTAACTTATACCCGGCAGGATACTAAGCCACTGTCCCTGGGTCTCAGACTTAAGTTCAAAGTTTCCAGAGCAGCTCCTCCACGTACACATAAATATAACTGCTTATATTTTATACATATACACGTACTACTTATATTTGTTCATACAAATGCTTTATGAATTTATAACATGAAAACATAGTCTTCTAACAAAAACAGTTTCAGCATTTAACAACCAGAATAGTGACCTAAGAAGGGGGGCTTGGAAACCATTTTACGTCCAAGGAATTGTTTGAGTCAAGATTCAAACAACTTGACTCTGCTAGAAGTTAACCTTGGGCAAACTCAACAAGTCCCAAATTTTCAAAATCACAAAAATTGGATACCCAGTCATATCCAGAAGGATGAACGAGTTGGAACCCCAAACGCGACAGTGTAAACGAGCATTGATACTAAAATATTGTCAATCTTTTTTTGGTAACCCTGTGTATATGACTTTCAAAGTAAGATTAGGCTTGGCTAAAAGAGGAATTCACCTTAAAAGCATTGGAAACAAGAGATTTAAACCTTAGGCTTGTAGAAGTTCTCCTTTCTCTATGAGATAGTTAAAACCTCCCATGCCTCCCATAAATTTGATGAAACCCTTAATTTTAAGCAAAGTTCAAAGTGAAGCTCAAGCGAAACTAAACTTTGTTATAATAACTAAAAATTTAGTTAATAAATTCTAAACTAGGGTTATACCCTTGCGATGCAAGGACATAATTGAAATGTTTTTAAAATATATTACGAACATAATAGATAGTTTCTTTTCGAATAGTAAAAATAAATCGATATGTCGAATTATTTAATTATCAAAAGTTGAGCGTTTTGCTAGATTCTTTTTTTGTTGTAACAACATCTTCTTCATTCTTAATATAAATTCACTTTTTTATTTCATTTGTTCAATATTTCATTATTAAACGATTATAGTTTTGGAGAATAAATTTTATTACTAAATAGTAATGACTATATGACATTGGGTCACTTTAATATATAGAATTGATATTGCATTACAAAATAATTATTTTTTTGAGTTATCATTGTTTCTTTTTCTTTTTTCGTTGAATTATTTTAAATTCCTTTTATATATGTACCATAATTATTTATTTACTATTATTTGAAAATTGTCTAATATAGGAGATGTCTTTTCTTTTGTGGGCAAGTTTTAGTAGATAAATGAACCAACTTTTTCTTTATCTTAATTTAATAAAAATTATATTACCTTCTTACTAATGACTACATAAGATATGTGAAAAGTGCATACAAGAAGTTTGGCCAATTGTCATTTTAAGTTCAATTAAATATAAATAAGCAATAAAAATGTATCAATTTTAAAGTAGTAATAATTTCATAACAATGTAATTATTATTTTTTTGAGTTATTATTGTTTCTTTTATTTTTTCCGTTTAAATCACTTAAAATTCCTGTTGTTTTCATAATATAATTATTTATTTACTATTTCCTGGTCAAAATTCTCTAATATCTGTAACATCTATTTTTATAGACAAACTTTATGGACCACCTTTTAAATTTATTAATGCAATGATTATTTTATTATAGTATATTAATAATAAATATATAAGATATGCAAAAAGTTATTTTTTAAAATAAATATATCATTACATTAGTTAAACCATAAATGGACATTTATGTAGCTAATTAATTCTACGCAGCATTATACATAATATCCTAAGTGGCTTGACACATGGCACTCTTACATTGTTTCCATCTAACTTTTAATATATATATATATATATATATATATATATTATATATATATATATATATATATATATATATATATATATATATATAATGATGATGATGATGACGACAACGACGACTAGGGTTATATTTTAGATATATTAAGAACATAATAGATAGTTTCATTTCGAATAGTAAAAATAAATCGATATGTCAGATTATTTAATTACCAAAAGTTGAGCATTTTGCTAGATTATTTTTTTGCCGTAACAACATCTGCTTCATTCTTAATATGAACTCACTTTTTTATATCATTTATTCAATATTTCATTGTTAAATGATTATAGTTTTGGAGAATAAATTTTATTACTAAATAGTAATGACTATATCACATTGGGTCACTTTAATATATAGAATTGATATCGCATTACAAAATAATTATTTTTTTTGAGTTATCATTGTCTCTTTTTCTTTTTTCATTGAATTATTTTAGATTCCTTTTATATATGTACCATAATTATTTATTTACTATTGTTTGAAAATTGTCTAATATAGGAGATGTCTTTTCTTTTGTGGGCAAGTTTTAGTAGATAAATGGACCAACTTTTTATTTATCTTAATTTAATAAAAATTATATTATCTTCTTACTAATGACTACATAAGACATGTGAAAAGTGCATGTAAGAAGTTTGGCCAATTGTCATTTTAAGTTCAATTAAATATCAATAAGCAATAAAAATGTATCAATTTTAAAAGTAGTAATAATTTCATAACAACGTAATTATTATTTTTTTGAGTTATTATTGTTTCTTTTATTTTTTCCATTTAAATCACTTAAAATTCCTTTTGTTTTCATAATATAATTATTTATTTACTATTTTCTGGTCAAAATTCTCTAATATCTGTAACATCTATTTTTATGGGCAAACTTTATGGACCACCTTTTAAATTTATTAATGTAATGAATATTTTATTATAGCATATTTATAAATATATAAGATATGCAAAAAGTCATTTTTTAAAATAAATATATCATTGCATTAGTTAAATCATAAATGGACATTATTTTTATGTAGCTAATTAATTAATTCTACGCGGTATTATACATGGCATCCTAAGTGGCCTGATACATGGCACTCTTACATTGATTCCATCCAACTTTTAATATATATATATATGATGATATATATGATATATGATATGATGATATGATATGATATATGATATGATGATGATGATGATGATGATGATGATGATAATAATAATAATAATTAATTATTATTATTATTATTATTATTATTATTATTATTATTATTATTATTATTATTAATTGTTGTTGTTGTTGTTTATTTCAATGGACCCAAACGTTTATTTCCAAAGGTGTAAGTTTCAGTCATCCATGATATATCAATTGACCTAAATGTAAATAACGCATTAATATTTTGATTATGCTACGATTCTTGAAACTCCTTCAATTCCCATCAACGAACTTGACCCTTAATATGTGTAAAAAATTATTACATAATTAATATCCTTCTACCTACCCAATTTATGATAGTAATACCCTTTTACCTACCAATATGTGAAAAATTATTAAATAATCAATGAACTCGGCTCTTATTTTGAGGTTACTTTGTCATCTAATCCTAAAGTTGTATAGATATTTCAAATATTGAATTAAAATGTGACGCTCAATTTTATTAAATGACACTAATTAACGGAATTAACATCGATCAGATTCGGACTATTACCGCCTCGGCCATGCATGTCTGACCTCCCCCTCCCCAAAAAAAACACACTCTCCTCCTTGCCGTCAACCAACAACTCGGCAAGAAGCCAACAATGGCCATAAAAAGGGGGGGGGGGGCGCGCTCTTGCTACTCAAGTACCTTGATCCTAAAAACCAGCCAAGATTTGTCCATATTGCATCTAGTAACAAAAATAGTCCTGGTGTTATCATAGCTAAATTTACATGTAGATGATATAGATTTTGGTCATGTTGGATATTCTATGAGATTTGCTACAACTGTTGAGCTTTTCCTCCCCATATAAGAGCACATCTCTCAATTCATAGATGATAGATGAAAGCTGAAAATATAGGATAAAAGACTTGTTTTTTTTCTCACTCACCCTGTAATTTATTGGGATAGAATCTTAACCAAAAAACCAACTCTTATAAAAAGTATGTAGTAGTAACCAAATGAGCAAGTTCATGTCTTGAATTAGATTTCTTAGAATGAAACTAGAGCTAATTCATATTCATATAAGATCCTAAATAATTCCAGAATTTATTAAATTGAGTCTAAAATTTAATTTAGTGTGTATCGGAATAACCCTTCAAGATCTCAAGTTTAGCATGCTACAACTCAATGAACTCATGCCTCCAAATCCGCACATCACAAAAGTGACAAAACTGCAAAATAAAGCACAATTAGGTAATTGCCCATGCCCCCAAATGACAATCAAGAAAGACTTCTTTTTGCTTTTTTATTTTCGGGGGTGTTTGGAGGGTGTTTTTTTTAAATTTTGGGTGCTTTTTTTTTGGGGGGGGGGGGGGGGTTTCTCTTACCGGTTACTCGTACTGCCAGTCATCCACATTGCACGGAGGATTCGAATCCTCAGTGTCTCACAATCATCTCACTCACCCTCGCACCCTCCAGAATTCAGTCAGTACTGTCCTGACTGCTGTGCTGTTGAAGTACCCACTTCCAACAGAACAACCCAGAAAAAATGGAGTTGACCCAGCGCCTCGCCTTGCTTTCAATGGCATTCTCTCTCCTATGCATACCAATTGTTTGTTTAAATGCCGAACTGAAGAGTCTCATGGACATAAAAGCCGCCCTTGACCCTCGAGGCGCCTATCTCTCCTCATGGGTTGGTGATGGGGACCCTTGTGGAGGGACATTTGAGGGTCTTGCTTGCAATGAGCATGGCAAAGTGGCTAACATTTCTTTGCAGGGTAAAGGGCTTGATGGGGTTTTGCCATCCGCCATTGGTGAGCTCACTAGCCTGTCTGGGTTGTACCTGCATTTCAATAGATTAAGTGGGGAGATACCCAGAGAGATTTCTGGGTTGACTCAGTTAACGGATCTGTATTTGAATGTCAATAATTTTAGTGGAAGTATTCCTGAAGCGGTTGGGATTACGTCTAGCTTGCAAGGTTAGCTCTTGATTTCCTGTTTCAAATGCAAAGTTTCAATCTTTAAATTTTGTCTGTCTTTTGATATGTCTTGTTTAATCTGGATGTTATGTTGTTTGAGCTAGAAGTATCTAATTAACTTCTTATTGGGACGTCTCAGCATGCCCATTTGGCTTTTAGCATATCTTTCCCTCTCTTTTCTCAGTGGACAAAAGAAGAGGTGTAAAAAAGCACGCACTTTTTCCTATTTCTCATGGATTGATCCTCTAGTAGTACCTGATTTGCTTTTTATAGCAGTGTTTATGACTTTAGTGTATGCTGTCGCAGGATACTTGTTGGATTATTGTCATGGGAATTTCCAAGATTTTCGTTTAATTTTTCAAAATGTCATGTTCATGGTCAAACTAATGTGAACCTTCTAGGGAATGTGTTTCATATTTGCTTTTCTTCTTCTGCAGTTTTGCAGCTGTGTTATAATAATTTAAGTGGAAATGTACCTACACAGCTTGGGTATCTCCAGAAGCTTAATATTCTTGCTCTTCAGTACAATCAATTGACAGGGGCAATACCTGCTAGTTTGGGAGACATGGGCATGTTAACCAGGTTGGATTTAAGCTTCAATAGGCTTTCTGGCTCCATTCCTCTTAAGTTAGCTGAAGCACGCTCACTAAGAATCCTTGATATTCGAAACAATACTCTTTCTGGCAATGTACCCATTGGTAATTTGCTCTTTTAACCAAACGTTCTCAGTTTAATTCATGTTTTGGCTAGCATATGGGTTGAATTTGAAAGCAAGAAACTAACCTACATTTTATCAAATAAAGCTCTGCAGAAGATGACTGATGGGTTCCAATATGACAACAATCCCGGTTTATGTGGAGCTGGGTTTGCCTCCTTGAAATTGTGCACTGATTCTGATAATCGAAGTTTTAATAAACCCGAAGCATTTGCTCCTGGATCTGGTGGGTATGCTAGGAAAGATCTACCAGAATCAGCAGACCTTCAGAAAAATTGCAACCAAGTGCACTGCTCAAACCCTTCTAAGAATTCACATGCTGGTGTTGTTTCTGGATTAGTTGTAGCTGCTTTAGTTACCGTCGTTGGACTTTCCACATTTACTTGGTATTGCCGCCAGAAGCAAAAGATAGGAAATACTTTAGAATCTGCTGATGCTCGGCTTAGCACTGATCAAGAGAAGGAAGTCTGCAGGAGGAGCACTTCTCGTTTAACCAGTCTTGAGTATTCAAGTAGTTGGGATCCTCTAGGAAGAGGTTCGCAGGAAGTTATGGAGAGTTTTATGTTCAATTTGGAGGATGTTGAGTCTGCTACAAAACATTTTTCTGAAGTCAACTTTTTGGGAAGGAGTCATTACTCAGCTGTATATAAGGGAGTCCTAAGGGATGGTTCACTTGTTGCCATCAAACGCATAGCCAAGACAAGCTGCAAGTCTGATGAAGCTGAGTTCTTGAACGGATTGAAAATTTTGATGTCATTGCAGCATGGAAACCTTGTCAATTTTAGAGGGTTTTGTTGTTCAAAGGGGAGAGGAGAGTGTTTTCTTATTTATGATTTTGTCCCAAACGGAAACTTGCTTGAATATCTTGACTTAAAGGCTGGCGATGAGAAGGTCCTTGAATGGTCTACTCGAGTTTCCATCATCAAGGGCATTGCCAAAGGTTAGCATGTATGATCTTCTTTGTGACCGTTACAATTCTGCATTCACATTTGTGCCCGAATCAATTTCCTATTAATCTGCCTTATGTGAGGCTCTTTTCTGATTTGATACAGGAGACTGTCCAAGGGCCTGTCTGATAGCTATGTGAAATATTGCCCATCAGAATTTGTATATGTAATTGAAGTCATAACCTTTACTTCCAGTAACATGATCCTCTAATCATGATTCATGAAAGAACTGTGGTTCTAGAAATCTAAACTTGGTTTTCCTTTGGATGAATTTAGACTGTGGAACTTGAAAATGATCTCCATTTGTGAACTTCTATTCTGTTCATCTGCATGACATCCTTGGGAGGAAAGTTGAGAACTTTTGCACATGAATCAGATAATTAGAAGGCTTGTTTTCAAAGATTGATTGTGACTGTTGAACTTCCCTTTTCTTTCCTTTTTCCTTTTTTTTTTTGGGTGGCCGGTTGGGGGGGGGGGGGATTAGCGGCACCCTCATAGCCCCCACATGTCTCTAGAATTGGTATCATACTGGGTAGATATTATCATTACTGCTCCTATAGCCATGAAATAGCTTCGAAATGCCATCCCCCAAGCCTTGGTGACTTGTTGCTTTCATACTGTCCGGAGGACGTCTTATGAAGTATCTAACTTGTCTATTCATCACTCCATTCCAGGTGTTGACTATTTGCACACACCTCAACCAAACAAACCTGCTTTAGTCCACCAGAACATATCAGCTGAGAAGGTGCTCATTGACTGCCGCCTCAGCCCCCTACTTGTAGGTTCAGGTCTCCAAAAACTCCTAGCTGATGACATTGTCTTCTCTATGCTCAAAGCTAGTGCTGCCATGGGTTACCTGGCTCCCGAGTACACAACTACTGGGAAGTTTACAGAAAAGAGTGACGTCTATGCATTTGGCATGCTTGTTTTCCAAATCCTCTTGGGAAAAAGTAGAATTGATCAATCAAATCGCCAAGGTGCTGATTCTGGCAGGTTTGAAGATTTCATCGACCTGAATCTTAATGGAAAGTATTCAGAATCCGAGGCCGCTAAGCTAGGTAAAATTGCATTATATTGCACTCATGAGCTCCCTCATCAAAGGCCACCGATCAACACCGTCAGACAAGAACTAAGTCTATTGTATGACAGTTCCTGATCTAGAAATTGACTTTCGTCCCCCAATCTTCCAATTAGTGATAATGGGCAAATGCTAACTAGAAGCTAATCTCATTTGCACCATCTATGTAATTCTGTTGTAGCTTGGCTGTTATACTAATAAATCAGTCCGCTGTAAGCTTGGAAATTTTTAGGAATGGAGGACTGATGGTGTAACTTAATTAGTAATTAGGGCTCGTCAGGCAGTTTTAAGGAGTAGGCTAGAGTCATGTAGTTGTTAGTACGTCGGTTCTGACTTTGTTTGCTATATGTCTGGCAACTTTGAAGTTGAACTGGTCTCTGGTATTTATGCAATGAACTTTTAATATTTTGTTGTATTCTTTTTCATCTGTGGCTGAATTTTGCGGGACTCTGCCTCCTTTGAAACCATTCTTCTTAAAGTTTTTGACAGAAGAGATGGAAGAAACAATGATAGTAGTGCAGAACTGAAATATTTGCAGTCAGATGACTCAGATGTCATATTTTAAGTAGAAGAGACAATCAAGTATCTTGTGGAATTATAGCCAAGTTTTTGAAAACGTTTTGCAGAGAAATGGCTTTTCTAATTTAAATGGGGGAACAATTTATGCAGACTGAAGAAAGCAACCCTTCTTAATGAATGCCCATGTGAATTCTGGCCCAACTTGATACTACTATGCTCTGGGCCCACCAACCCATCCAAATCCCAGTGCCTTCTTCATTTCATTGTGGAAGTATGTATGCCTTTGCAAAATCCCATTTGGGTTTGGATTTAATTCAAGTAGGAAAAGAAAATTAATAAAGAAATTTTTCTTAAGCTAGATCTATTTTTCCCAAAATGATATAAAAGATAAAATAAATTCAGGATTAGAATAAAGTATGATAATTGACAATAAGTAATAAAAAAAATAATACTTAATTTTTTTATGTTTATTTTGGGCAGAAATTTATGGAAACATCACTAATTTTTGATCATGTGATGTGTTTCTTCGCTCTGAAAAATACATGCCATAAATATGAAATTATATATATCTCATAAAATACTGGGAGGCAAGATATAAATAAAAAGTTATGAATTAAAATTTGAAAAGTTTAAAACATATAATCCTTTTTATTTCTTTGTCTTATTTTAGAACAACGTAGTAGGTAGAGTAAAAAGGTGTAATCTTTTGCATAAAGTTTAAGTAGTGTGTTTAGATTCTCTACAAAACTATATATTTTTTAGGGCATGCTCTTTTCAACTTATCATAAGTAACTTATTGCTTATCAATGTTGATGAATATTGAATGTGTTGATCACTGAAAATTAATGCTGATAAATACCTGTCAATGCTGACTATGACTAAAATTGTGAGTGAAAACTATGACTAAGTACTGATCAGTACTGATTAATATTGATGAGTGTTGATCAGTCCTTAAAGGTGTTGCTTAGTGATAAATGCTGATGATAAGTATTTATAATAAGTTGAAAAGAATACTCTTATTGATATACTAATATACCCATGATTTTTTTTGTGTATTTCTTAAAAATAAAAATAAAGCATACTTTGAGTTGATTAGCATTTATTACTCTAGAATTTCTTCCAATTAATGAGAGTGGGGGGGGGGGGGGGAAGACATAAAATAGAGATAAATCTCAATGAAATCGACCATTCTCTATGACATATTATACCTATCAAAGCTCCCCACCTATCTTGGAACAAAAATGCCATATTCACCTAATTTAAAACTCATGCAACTTGACAAAATAAAGAGAACATTGCAAAACACAAATTTTAAGTTTGGATTGCTCATAATAGGCGGATGATAGATTATCTTACTCAAATTGACTAAGAATCAAATTATTTAGGTTTAAGATTTACCTTCAATTCATTTAATCAAATTATTAAGAAGTTAATCTTAACGGATTGAATAGATGACTCTTGGGTCAGTTTATTTTCTAAATATTAAAATTATTTATGGTATGATTAAATTAGATTGTCTTATATTTTGAGTCTGATTAGAATATTATTTTTTATGTTATTGTAATGTTGGATAAAATTAAGATAAAACGGTCTATATTTTGTGGTTAGATTGTCGTATTGAAGCCTGTGATATCTTAAAAAAATTCGACAATAACAACAAGTATTGACAATCTTTTTCTTTCACATTAAACTACAAGTATCTTTTGATTTCAAATTGAATACAAATCAATGTTATCAAGGCAGTTAACAAATTAATAATGTCATTTATCCTATATTAGTATGGACCCGTGCTATGCACGGAGCATTTAAATTTAAGATATATTTTTTTAAAAAATTAATTAAAAATTTCAAAACCAATGACAAAGACTCTTATGTTATATATGTGTAGAAATTAATATTGTGTACTAATCAATATTTATCAAATTTGTCCTTATAGGAAGTCAGATGCTTATTATGTTTTAATTTAAGTTTTACAAAATTAAAGTTTTACTTAACATTGAAGAATATATTTCTTTGCATTCAATTCAGATTATAAATGCCAGATAGGAAATCAATATTTTTCAAATTTGTCCTTTTTTTGAAAAAAACGAAATACATTAATTTTCAAAATTGATTAAATGTAGAATATGTTTGCTCATTTCAATACCAAAACATGTAAAATATTGATGCTCATTTCAAAAACAAAACATATAAAATATTGTTGCTCATTTCAACACCATACACCATCAGTAATTATGATTTGGAATAACACAATCTAAATTTCTGCTATAAGTAAAATTCCATTATATAGCTAATACAATGTTGAGAAAGGAAATTAAAATATACCACATAGCCCTTTTTCGATGCCTAATAAAATAAATTCGTGCTTTCGCACGGTGCCTAATAAAATAAACCATTAAAAAATATTATTAAAAAGATAAGTCGACCATTACTTGAATAGATTTAGAATTTTCATGATTTTTTACCCATATAATAACAGTCCTATAACGTGCCATAAATATGATCGGAAATTAGAATTAGAACTTCCGAACAAATAACTAAACGGCGAACAATAAAACAACAAATGATAATTAACAATTTAATAGCTCCAATCAATTAAACAAGAAAAGATATTCAGATAGTTAGAGAGAGAACTTACTTTTTAAGCGCATCCTTCATTTCAGAAGTAACATCCTTGGCCTCCTGGAGACTCGGTACCAGTCCAAACACTACCATCGGATTTCCCGCATCGATCGGTCCACGATCAAACCGTCATCCACGTTGCCGGCGAAATCCCAGTCGTCGACGTCCGAAGCCGCCGTCTGAATCTCGGGTTCCACCGTCAAACCACCAGCCTGCTCCAAGAAAGACGACACCATGCAGGTCAAAGCCGGTCGGACCGCCTTCGACACCAAACTCGCTGAAAAATCAGGAGGATGAGAGTTAAATGGTAAAATTCATATTATGGATTGTACCTAAAGAGGAAGAAAATGGTGACAATTCTCTCTATTTCTCATCTCCACCTTCTCTTTCATCCATCTGTCTCTCTCTTTTCCCCAAAAAAAAAAAAAAAAAAACCTTCAATCTATATACATATATGCATATGTGTGTGTGTAATATATGTATGTATATATATTATATATGGATATATATATATATATCTATATATATAATATATATATATATATTATATATATATATATATATATTATATATATATGTGTGGTGTGTTGTGTGTGCGCGCGCGCGCGCGTATAATATTATGTATGTATACATATACATATATATATATATATATCTATATATATATATAATATATATAATATATATATGTAGTAGTATATACATGCACATAAATATATATATATATTATATGATAATATGTACAATATATATACTAATATATATATGAGTGTATATAATATATATATATAATATATATATATGTATATATATATATATATATATATATATATATATATATATATATATATATATATATATATATATATGATATACTTCATTGATGAAATGTAGTTTTCCTAAAAAAAGAAAAGAAATGTAGAATAAAAGTTTATGATCATATGATATACTTTACATACCGTCTGTAAATACAAATTAATAATTCAAGTTATGACATACTAAGATTGCTAATTAATTCTGATCCGCTCCTAAAAAAATGATAATGAAATATTATTTTTTTATTTTTTCCACTGGAAATCGTCCTCCATATCCACATCTTCTCGATCCTCTCTTCGTGGGAATAAGATTTTATGTGGTTATTGATGATAGAGAGGGTGACGTGGGAAAGTAGGGAAATGGGGGGATATCAATTAGTGAATTTTTATGAATTTTAAAATTTAAAATCAAATTAACTTCTAACTGTTTTGAATATTTTGACATAATTAATGAGAAGCTTGAATTGAGGGAGGGAAGTATTCTTAGGCTACCATTCATTTTTACACTTATCTTATAAAGATGTATATATAATTCTTTTACTATATGCGATAACGTTGATAAGATTAACTTTTGCTTTTTATTAAAAACCTTACATTGTAAGAGCATTGACCACAGTATTAATCAATAAAAGAGTAAGTCTATGGAGAGAATTAGTTCAACCCTTATTGGCAAGTTTTATAATAAACATATCTTATTTCACGCATTTCCTCAAGCTGTAGACAAACAAAAATATGGAAAAAAAATAAAAAAATTGAAAAGCAAAAAACTAAAGGAGAGCATGGAAGCAACTCTTCTATCAGAGTTAGGTTTCGATCCTGGGACCTGTCTGGGGGAAAAAAAAAAATTGAAGAGTAAAAAAACAAAGCAGGGCAGGAAAACAACTCTGCTGTCAGAGCCAGGTTTCGATCCTGAGATATGTAAGATCTGTAAATTTTTATGAATTTTAAAATTTAAAATCAAATTAATTTCTAACTATTTTAAAATTTAAAATAATGTAAATAATTAAAAGGCCATGATTCACTGTTGAGTTTAAATTCACGGTTGCTATTTGAGGAGGACAAAACAAAGGAGGGTAAGGAAGCACCTCTTCTGTCAAAGCCAGGTTTCGATTCTGGGATCTATGAAACCTGTGAATTTTTATAAATTTTAAAATTTAAAATTAAATTAATTTCTAACTGTTTAAATTTTAAAATAATGTGAATAATTGAAAGGTCAGGATTCATTGTCGAGTTTAAATCCACAGTTGCTATCTACTGAAACTCCATAAATCACTCTCCATGCAGTATTTGAGAATTCCTCAATTGTAAGCATTCTACCCATTTTAGCACTTGTTACAATATAAAGATATGGGGTTAATAGAATGGCCTATTAGTTTTGCTATGTATGCATGATCCTGTATATAGTTGCAACAATATTTTAGGTATCCCTTCTAATGTGTATATTTTCATTAATTATATGCGCGTTTGTGTGTTCGTGTGTAACTTTTTTTGCATAAAGGGGTAAAAATATTTAATAAAAATATTTTAAAATACTTTTTAATGTAAAAGACAATATAGTCCTTATTGAATTAATGAAATAATTAAAAGTTTTGATTAACAAAAATATTAATCTCCTAATCGCATCTTGTTTCTTTGAACTGGCCATAGATCGAAGTACCTTCAGTCGCCACCTAGTGGTCTTGGGTTAGTACGCCATGGTTGTCATTTGGCAGGAGCAATAGTTGTGCTTGGGAAGATGAAGTGAAGAATCGGCCTCTTCGATCATAGAGATATCTGAAGAGGTAAAGACCATTTGTATCTGAATTTGTCTAGAATCCGTGAAAGCAAGATTTTCATCAGGAGGAGTTGTTGTTGTCACTGTTATTTTTCTTGATAAAAAATTTGAGTTAAAATTAAATAAAATTAAAGGTTTTTAAAATGCGTGAATAACTTACAAACTTTTAAAAATTGCAGTGTACAATTGACTTTGAAAAAGTGATTTTTGTTAATTTTCCCCTAATTTTCTGGTCTTGTTAGTTTCATTACTTAATTTTCTTAAAAATGAGAGTGTAAAATTAAATAAAATTAAAGGTTTTTAAAATGCGTGAATAACTTACAAACTTTTAAAAATTGCAGTGTACAATTGACTTTGAAAAAGTGATTTTTGTTAATTTTCCCCTAATTTTCTGGTCTTGTTAGTTTCATTACTTAATTTTCTTAAAAATGAGACGTGTGTGGTATATATATATATATATATATATATATATATATAATATATATATATATATATATATAGTATATATATATATATTATATATATATATCGTCCATGTGCAAGCAAGATGGGAGGGATGCTTGGATAGGTGCGTAATTTTTAGATTTTTATTGATTAAAATTGTTAATTATTTAACCTCAATATATGTAATGTCCTTATTGTGGATTACAAAATTGCTTCCGAAGAAGTGTAAAACACTACTAAATTACAAAGCCCTTAAAAATATTTCCTACAAAATAGAGGGTCGCTCACATTGGGTTTTTTTTTCTCCTTTTATATGCTCATGAGGAAAACTATTCAGTACAAGTTGCAATTTTCCCATTTGAAAACGTATTTTCCTTGGTAACATTATAAGTTATGTCAAGCATGACCAAGATAAGTAGGATGTCTACAAGATTAATTATAATTCGACCTTTTTAATTACAGATTTAATTATAGATGATAAAGTACTCAACCCTTCATATTCAAATCTTGTGAATCGAGAAAATCTATACGGGGAGAGTTCTACTCCTTATTGAACCAATAATAGCTTGATTTTATTGAAATGGAATATACAAGACCTATATATATATATATATATATATATATATATATATATATATATATATATATATATATATATTTCGATTGAAATTTCTTCCATTTCTCAAGATCTGGATGTTTGTACTGGTCAAGAATATATAAAGTGTTAGGTATTCTCTAGATCCCCAATGGACACGTAAACTAGTACTAAAATATGTCTTTAAATAGAATGAATCTTTACTTTTGAGGCTGGAATTGGAACTTGGAAGCGCATTAATTCATATATAGGTGTGAGTGTTATTGGAAATTGGAGTCTCCAAATTAAATTAATCATATGCCATATGCTAATCAATTCATTTACCTATTTTCTTTGGCACAATGGTTATCAAAATAAGTTTAATACATTTATTGATGATATTCTAAATTTGAATCTTAGAATGCACAATCAAACAAATTTATACGAATGAGCCAACAGCCAATAGTTTATATGAATGATTTTTCATCAAATGTATTAGGGGTGAAATTACAATTATTTTTATAAACTTAGACAGTTCGATAAGGTTAAATTCTCATCAACCTCGCAAATTGAAGGGACAAAAAGGGCATATGTAGAAAAGTAATTTTTATTTTTCTTATTCTAAATCCAAGTAGGTAAAAATGTACGAACTCATCTTTACAACTTTCAACTGTGGATCAAGATTCAAATTAATGTACTACTAGTATAACACAAGGAAATGCTGGCATGTATACACAACTCCCTTGGATGAGCTTTCCAACACCCATGATTTAGGTAATACTAAAGGAACCATCTAAGATTTAGGTAATACTAAAGGAACCATCTAAGCTTTTTATCAAAAACCACAAAGCTAGATGTGCATATATCACAAACTTCTCTAGTTTACAACTAATTAACATTTACAATAGTCTTAACGGTGATTAAAGAGGATTTTTTTTTTTAAAAAAGGTTTTGGATCCTCTATTTTACTGGAGTGGAGCTACCATCACAGATTTTCTCCATTCACAAGACTCGAAGTCGAGAATTTACTTAAGAGGAACAAGTGTCAAACCACTTGAACCAATCTGTGTTGGTTACGTTGATTAAATAGGAATATGATGATGCATATTTATGCTTGTATGATCCTTTGTTGAGGGCAAATGACCCTAAAAACATGTTCCTCTCCGGTGCACTTGTCTATCTTCACTATCCATGTGCTCTTCTTTCTGGTGGGTGCGGTGCCATAGCCCCTAGTGCTCAGGGTTTTAGGCACATCACTAACTAGTAGCCCTTCTCCAATGGGTAAGAAGTGTCCCAACTCCTTCCTGGAGGGCACCATGTATAGGGCATTGTAGCCTATCACTAGTGCCCCATTTTGCTGACCTGTCTTGAAAATTACTTCTTGATCATTGATCCTACAATCAACTACTAAGAAGTCTACATCCTTGTACTGATTGATTAGTAAAATGTGTGGGTCTCCTATCACAAGCTCTACATGGTTTAAGTGACCTGACAATTCAGATTTTGACAGTTGGACCTCCTTTATGCCAGGCAAAATGCAAACCACTCGACCGCCAGTCTGGTGGGCCGCGGCCACCAAGGCTAGGGTGGTTGGCCCTGCTATGGATCCGCACACCTCCACCATGAGTTGGGCATTGTTGCCACCGGCTAAGGCAGATATAAACTCTGCCACATCTGGCTCTTTGCCTTTTTTTCCCTATCAAAACCAACCACAAAAACATAAATCATTCAATATGATTCAAAATAGTACAATAACATACCAATATCAATATATATAGTCGAATATTAACTAACTAAAACTACGAAAAAGATGGTCTCTATTATTTAAAAGATAATACAAGACTCACCATCTTAATGGTCCTAAGGTAAGCTCCTGTGGCATTTTGAGCACACCAATTAGCCATCTTGTGTGATATGTGATTTGTTTGATTTCAATGATTTTTCTTGAAGCTTGAAGAAGCAAAGTGCTTTAGGTATGAATGCATATATATACCAATACAAAGAGGCTTTGGTGCTGGGAGCAACTGAGGCAGGTTCTTTAGAATTACCTAACTTATTATTTATTTTATTATTTATTATTTTAAATGGCCATGTTGACCAAGATCTCTCTTTTTTGTTTTTTTTTTTTTCATGGTGCAATTATATGTGCATCAGTAATGTTTTAGTTGGCTTCTTCTAATTAATTAATAGTATATTGAATAAAGATTCTGATGATGTGATATGCTCTTACATGCAATTATATCTGTTCTCATCTGCTCTCAGAAATATGATATACATATTGTTTAATTAGTCAAAATCTCCATAATAACTCCTTGAATGTAACAACCAACAACTATATATGGAGGATACTCTTTTCTTTCTCCTTGACATTACGTGTGAAAGCAAGTCCCAATGAAAAAAATTTGTGGTCAATAGAAACTCTTTGCAAAATGCTAAATTTTAGGGTCTATGAAGAGACATCACTTGTGTTAGATGATGTTTCTCATTTTGATTTGTTAAGATATATGCGTATGTGTGATTACCGAAATCTCTCTTTTTTTTAAAAGACGCTATTATGAATGAAAATCACTTGTTTGAGTTACATTTTTATAGATATAATATTTTGAATTTTAATTTTTACATACTATGTTCGATTTATCCTTACAATAATTGATGTTCTTTTTAAAGAACACGAATACATAGTTAAATCATTTATCATTTATCAATTGTGATAATTAGAAGTTTTTGCACTATTAATAATATAGTATTACCTATCTAATCTTAACAGTTAATAGTCATATAGTAACCGATCTTAAACAGTGTAATGCTTATATATATATATATATATACACTTTCCATGCTAGTCTAATATCTATTTTGAAATTGTATCCACACACTCTAACGGTCTCCTACACTTATCCTAATCAAATCCAATCTTTGTGGAAAAAAGAAGATGTTTCAATTTAATTATCAAAAGGTTTTCAACTCTTCAACATAAGAAATACAAGGACCATCTTAGCAATCTAGTTAGCTCAATCATGTTTTTTTTTTTTTTTGGGGTTTTTTTGGGGGGGGGGGGTGTGGAAGGCTCAATCATAACTTTGTGAACTTGGCATACTATAATTGAAGTGAACGCGATAAGCCACAATGGGGAGCACAGATGGAACACGTGATAATCAGGACACATAGCCCCCCCCAAAAAAAAAAAAAATGATTTTGTGACCTTCCTACATCATGCTATAATTGCTGCTTTATGCATAAATCATATATGATTGTGTATAAAGTGGGAACTAATTTTAATTTGATAATTATTTTTAAATACTTTACGCAATAAGTTAATATTTAAGTGGTTTATTTATAGGAAAGACCTAATTTAATATATTGAAACTTACTCTCATTCTTTTAGTTTGACTAACAAAGTCTTTAATATATTGTGTTACCTGAAAAGAAGGATATTATTCATCCGAACGATGAATGCTTATTATACATGCGCCTATATCTATATATGCATATATGGCTTGAGAGTTGCAAAAGTAAAGATTGGGGTGGGTGGTGGGGGGGCGTATCCAATGCAAGCCCATAGTTTTGTACGTAAGCCATTTAACTTAATTAATATTTAGATTAATGATAGATCGATAGATATTGTTGTCTTTTACCCAAGCATATTCAATAATACTCCATAATATAACATAGTTTTAAGTTAGATAATCTTATCTAAAATGAATTATATTGATTTAACTCCAATTCTCAAGTGAAAATCCTCTTCAGGAAAAAATTAAGAGTGCTACACCATGTTGTTATATTGTGCTTTCTCGAATTAATTACAATAATTATTATTCCAAAGATTACTGTGCTTATTTCTAAATTTTAATCTTGTAAAAATGCAACAGTTAAAAGTCAATTTATGTTAAATGTATGATGCAAATTGTGAAATTATTAGTAATAAAGATTTGTAAAATCTCAATGGCACTCACTGATTAAAAACCAACAATAATGAAAATTTCAATTTATTTTAAATGAGACCATATTATATATGTACAAGTGTGAGACACAAAGGGAAAGATAGTTAAATTCATGCAAGAGACTGGGAACTTTCCAAGATGCATGAACGGATGAACCAAAGGCAAGTAAAATGGCCGACAATCAAGACACAGATCTAAGTGGAATCAAGTGGTATGGCTTGTTCATAATCATAAAATTATGATTGGCTGGAATTAAAAATAAATATAAAAAAATGACTCACCGCTAGAAGGAGGGCTTGAACCTCCGACCTTGTGGTTAACAGCCACACGCTCTAACCAACTGAGCTATTCCAGCTTCTTAGTAATGCAGTTGCTCTGGGTTTTAATGAGAAAGATATCCAAAAATCAATTTTGAAATTAACGAAAGCTATAAAAGTTTGGGATCTAAAATAATATGTATAGAAATTATAAGATAAAATGAACTATTTTTTTTAAGTAATTTGTGAAAAAAATACAAGTATAATGTAACATAATTTTAATCTACATAAAATTATATTAAGTGAGTTTTAATCTAGCTTATCTTCAGTTAAATTCTCATAAATCAGACTTTTAGATGGGCCCACTTAGCTTATTTTAGGTGAAATCTTTAACACTTCCAACTTTCAAGTAGTCAGTTTACCCGCAGCAAGAAAGACAAATAGCCGCCAAGACAGTTGGACACGATACAACACTCCTCCGAGGTGGGCACTGGGCACACACTTCTGCTCTGTGCAGGAATTGTGTGTGTTAGAGGCTTGTGGGTTTGGACTTTCGACTTGGACTTGACATGCCCTCCCCTGGCCTGTCAAGATCTGCTTGGTACCCTGTAATAGGAGCTTTGTGGGCTGGCCCACTTACCCTTGTTTTTTTTTTAAAAAAAAAAAAAACCGATACAACATTCTTCTGAGGCGGGAGAAAATAATTTAAGCTCTGGAATTTTTGTTGACAGTTTAAACAGGATTTGTCTAATCAAACATTTCTGAAGAAAATTAAACAAATTGATCTATATAATGGAGGAACAAATAGCTAGCTTTGAAGTAAAGTTTTGGGGGGGGGGAACCAACAGAAAGATTACTTATTGCCCTTCGGCTCAAAAATTATAACCAATCAGGTGAAAGACTAAGAGGGCTAAACCCTGGTCACAATAGTCCATTGTTCAAGCCTGTAGCAGTGCAAAAACAACTTTCGATATCAAAATATGGCTATGCGATATCTTCAAAGATCCCTAACCAACCATTAACCGCTTTTGCTCAAAGCATACAATCCTCCTGTCAAGTTTACATTGATTCCCGAACGTTCAGAATACAGGGCATTTGCATATGCAGTCTCCCCAAGTCCGAGTGATCCAATCACCATTTGAGTGGAGAAGCCTATTTCTTAAGGGCATTCATCTTATCTCTGAGGTAGTATAGCTTAGCCCGCCTCACCTTTTTCTTGTCTAGCACTTTAATCTCCTTTATGTTGGGTGAGTACCTGTCATGAATAGATTATTGGTTAATAATCCGTCAACATTTATCACCCAACTTAGAAGGCAGAAAACTAGAAATGGCCCAAATCGGCGAATGAAATATAGAGTAGTTTTCCGAGTTCATACAATGGGAGAAGACTCTCAACTCCAACTCCAGCAACTAGCCGCCTTACTCTAAATGTTGTATTTAAACCCGCATTCCGCCTCGCTATAACAACGCCCTTTATTGTGGTAATCCGCCGTTTGTTCTCTGGAACTTCCTGTTGAGAGAGAGAGAGAGAGAGAGAGAGAGAGAGAGAGAGAGAGAGAAGATAATAGAGTGACAATACTGAGTACAATGAAGAGTGAAGACAGAAGAGAAGACTGAAGGGTTATCTCCATTAAGCTTCACATACCAATTTGAGCTGGACAATATAACCAGGCTTAATATCAGGGATTTCCCTCTGTGCCTTTACCTCCTCAACTGCTTCTCTATCTAGAATCTATTGAGAACATAATGAATGGAGCATAAGAACAGCGAAGAAATGCATATGAATCCACGCAAAGAAGATAAGCAACAAAGCAAGTATACCTGCATGATGTGCCTTGCTGTTTTATCAGGCCTCTTGAATTTTATCCGGGTAGGCCTGTCGACTTCCTCAGCACTAGCATCATTAGATGGTGGTTCTATTGGACTAGTAGCTGTTGTGAAGCACCTGCTGCGACAAGCAGCGGTGACCAAAGACCAATGACTTATAGTGAACTCTGCACCTCCATTGAAGACAGCTAATGAAGGCACACCAAATCCATGTGCAGAAGCAGACTCATGGCTAAGTTTCCTTCCCTGAGAGAGTTCAAAATCAGTACACAATAGTTTTCAGCCTGAAATAGTTTGTTATTTCTCATCTCTTTCGTATACAGGCTACACAGGAAAGTTATTACTAGAATTATCTACATCAGCTTCAAAAGATGTAAGAATTGTGCAACAACAGCCAGAACCATGCGATCCCATGACCCAATTACCACTCTCAGTTCTCCCACCTATGATGGAGACAGAGGAGGGATCAGATGTACACAGTCTTAACCTTGCACTTCCACAGAGACTATTTCTATTGGAGCCTTGATTCAAACCTGCCTTGCTAGCATTTTGCAACAAGCAGAAGCAGAAAGTAGTCCAACAAGACAGGTTGACATGATGTAATGACGACAAAATTGCAAAAGAAACTGACTCTTTAGCCCCATTACAAAATTAACAAAAAGTAAACCAATAACAATAACTTGCAGCTCCATAACTGCAAATCAACATGACCGAGTAAACGTGGCAGATCTATATGATGAGATTTACCCAGCTCAGCTTCCATATAGAAAGAAAAATGACACCCTTGTTTTTCAGCCCCCACCCCCCCCCCCGAAAAAAGGGAGGGAAGGGGCAGTTGCAGGTGAAAGGATTTGATAAAGGAGACGGCTGAATTTTTCATTCAGGATGCAATATCTCTCATGGTTTTCTATTAAAATGCCACACTAATCCCAAGTGTAAAATCCAAACTATGAAGATCAACGAGCAGCTAATAGTCTAATACTACGGAAAGATTCATTCACTTGGGAAACTATTACTACTTTTATATACACCAATCCCGCAACCAGCAGAAAACTATACAAGGTATGAAATTCCCTGTATCAGGCCTTTCCTTCCATATGTCATAGACAACATTTTTTTGAAAAGCCTCCACAAAGTTGATGTCAAAATTAGGTGTCACACTCTGACAATTATGTAAACACACTAATCTTCTATAGGTTATTAGGTTAATGAAAAGGACTCATCCAATAAAACTTAGAAGTGAATCATAAACTCTCATGCTAATAATCTGAACAGAGAACATTATGGTAACTACTTGCAAACAACCGTAAACGAAGGAAACATAGAGAAACATGAAACGAAAAAGAGAGAATGTTATTGTTCGAATGACAGGAGTAGAATGCTTTGCCATCTCTCATCAGCTCCATCGACAGCAGAGTGCAGTTTTATATCAGGAACTCGGGATGTCACCGAAAACAATGGAAAGCATATTCATTGTCATGTTTTAAACGTTGAGTACAATTAATGCCCAAACGTTGTTAATCCACACTGAACAGACTCCACTACGTACTCCATACACTACGCTTCACCGTCACTTGTTCATCCGTAAAAACTAAACATCACAAGAAATACAAAGCCTCCTCTGACGGCCAACCCCCCCCCCCCCCCCCCCCCCCCCCCCCCCCCCAAAAAAAAGGGACAACTGACTTCTATCAGCCACCAAAGCTTCCTCAATGAAAGAGAACCTCTCGGACCCAAATAGTAGTATCTCTCCCTACCCCTAGTTTTTTGTTGTTCTGTAACACTCAAATCACTGTTGCCAATGAAAAAACCTAAACAGAATTTCCTCATTTACTTCTCCTCAAAAACAAAGAGATTGCATACGCTTCCTAAGACCCATCGGCCTGAAAATTCTAAATTTCACATGAACTGTAATCACAATCGTAGACTACATACTTCAGAAATCATAAATTCCTTCACATTTTAATCACTCTATGCATTTGTATTCAACCCCACAATAGCCCAGCCATAAACATGAACCCACATAACCAATCTCCCAGCAAAATCAAATTCCAAAATCATTCTTCAACACAAAATCATTTCTAAGTAGTAAAAGTGGCAGAAAAATTGGGTAAGAGAAGTTGGAAATGCAATACCGAAGCTACTGAGGCGAAAGAACCAAACTTGCGGACCGACCAGAATGAGCGGAAATTAGAAGAACCCAATGCAGTATTATTCGAAACAAAATTTCCCAAATTGACGCCATCACAGGCTGATGAGCTAACCCTAAAAGGCAGGATTGAACTGGAGGAAGTGAACTCTGAGCTGATTCTGCATTGCGATCGAAGGGCCCTAATGAGAGATTGCATTGCTTCTTGGGAGAGGTACCAAGTAATTTTTTGTTGGATTGATTGATGAATGCCTAGAATTACGAATCGCAATGAGTTAGGGTTTTGATTTGCCGAAAATGGTTGTTGATCTCACGCCCCCATAACTTCTGCAAAACCCTACTGCTTGCTGTTTGGGTAAGTGGCGTTGAACTTGATGGGGTCTACGTCTATCAGTGAATGAATAGACCAAATTGCCCCTTGCAATTGGAGCCTAAACTCAACACCTCTTCATGTCAGGATCGCAGGAATAGGAGGTTTTGAGGGATTAAAATTGTCATTGTGCTCGAAACTATAGTGTTGTTTACAAAATAGAAAATATGGTTGATTCATCGATAATTATACGATGAAAATTTTGATTTGATTTTAAAAAGTGTATAAAATCATTTTGTATGAAAATTTACATTACTGGCAACCCTAAGCCTCATTATTTTGCTAGTTCCTTATGTAAGTAGGTAAATTTTCTTCTTTGCATAGATAAATTCGATTATTAATTATTGCGAGTTACATAATTCAATATCCATATGTAATCGAAACCTGGAAACTCCTTTAATTCGGTTTTCTCTTGAAAACTTGCCCAATTCGATGCCAAGAAAAATAAGTTGCCATGCCAATTTTGAGACGAATTTGTTGAAATGAAAATTAGATTAATAACAAATAAACATTCTATCTAAATAAATACCAAATAATGTCATGGACATTAAATAATGTCACATAGAAGAGAAATTTCGATGAAAATAAACAAGATTATATATTACAAGGTGGTTGCATGTATCACATGAACTTTAGTTCTTATTACATAGAAAAGTAAATAACCAATGAACAAAAAGAATGTTCACTAGTAATAAAAAAGATTTACATATAGATATAGAAGAGATTTTCTCGGAGATTCTTTTAAGTAATTCCACCAAACTTTTTTTTTTAAAAAAAAGAAATTGCTAACGCAATCAACTAATAAGAAAAGATAGTGCAAACAAATGCCGGCCAAACAATATGTAAAAGTTTTTTTTTGGGCTTTTTTTTTTGGGGGGTTTGGGGGGAGTGGGTGGGAGAGACAAGAAGGCATTTTAACTTAGAGCATTAGTAGCAAGGACTTGCGTTCCTCTCTCATGGGTCCCACTGTCATTTGGCAGCTATCCATTGATTACCCTTGCGCATGCCATGCGGGGAGGCACGACAGTGTGCTCTTTAATGTGTGCCTTCATTTATTTGTCCTTTTGTAATGTTTTTTGTTTTTTGCCGTTCTTAAAAAATATTATTTAGATTATTAAAAAAAAAATTATATTTCTAGGGGGTCCATTACAAATATTTTATTGATTAATTTAAGTTAAAGTTTCATGGGTTAAATAAATACAAAAATGCGAGTTCTAAAAAATTAAAACTTTTACTGATATGACAGAATAAAGTTTCAAAATATAGAATGTGGATTGGAAATGCTCTTAACAATTCTTCATTAATGAGGACCGTGCCTTGAAAATGGAAGACAGACATGTCTTCAAAAGGTATCACGAAACACGATCTTCTGCAATCAGTAAAATCCTAAGAGGTATTATGATACATTACATAAAATACATAAGATTTCTCAGTGTTGGTACAGCTAAAACCCACAAATGCAGCAATCCATTCACCTTTGCCAAGATATGAACCCCGTCAAATTGAATCCCAGCATCACACAACCACCCCCCAAGGCCCCAACACCACCCCCCCCCCCGGGCAAAAAAAAAAAAAAACCAATAAACCTGAAAAAAAGGAAGATTAGAAAGCTAGAAACAGGTAAATCAGCCCACCCAAAGCCTTACAAAACAAACTTGGCTGCTCCTTGCAAACATCAGTTCTCTCGCCACATCTGATTGCCGCCCGGAATAGTTTGCTTTACAGAAGAAAGCGCGGAACACACAAGAGGACCAGAGCCCCATGAGTCACCACCTTCTTAATCAAGGATGACGAGCATGGCAGTTTTAAGAGGGCTCAGAAATCTGAATCTATGGGTCCGAATGAACATTCCGGAAGTTCTGAAGCAGACCAGTATTAAAACTCCTGTGAATCGAGGTCAGGCTTTGATGGATAATCAAGACCCTGGAGTTCTGGCATCCTTCGAATGTCTTCTTCTGAATATTTTGGGATGAGCCAATACTTCTTGTCCATTCCAAACACCTGCGAAGGCATACAGTGCTTTTTAACCAAGAAGCAACTAACAGAAACACCCAGCATAAGAAACTTTTTTGTGGCCAGGGGGGCAGGGGGGCAGCACCTACATATGCAAGCTACAAAGTTTCACATCTCATACAGAGCATATCAAAACTGATTTAAGATAAAACTTAGTTGATCCAAGTATCAGACTGCATGAGACTCCATGAAATCACTTTTAGAGGAGTGGAAACAAAATCTACGCAGCTTTCATTACTAGTCCTACGTTAACCAGAATGTTCATATTGCGTCAAATACTACTGTTGATACCAGGAAATGGATATTCTGTACATTTGGCTGTTCATTTTAGACAAAGAGCACACACAAATTTTAGAAAATGGCTGAATCCAACACCCAGCTTTAGTAGATACCTTAAAATGATAAGGACAGTTGATCCTCAAATAGTGACAAACAATACACATAATCTTAAAAAACAGCCAAGTCTGACAACTAGACTTGTTTTGGCTACATCGCAGTCCAATATGGATATGGTCAACTAAGGAAGCGTAATCATTACCACTTTATGACATTGGGCAAGTCACAATAAATTCAACCCATCATAAAAAATGCTGCTGATCGATTAAACTAATATTTGCAGTAGTACTTAGTCTGCAAATACAATGGCTCTGTCTGCCGATAAGGAATACTCTTTTCAGGGACTCAACTCTTTCCAGGCTGGCCAAGCATCCAAAAGCAAAATGTTCAACAAACTCATAATCAGGAGTTCAGCTCCCATGACTTTTGCCACTATCATTCAGTATGAACTTGACAACTAAGACGAAAATTGCATAGGAAGACTCGTCAAAGTTCCACGCCAGAAAATAGACCTGTGATAATTTTTAAACCACCTCAAAACTCTAGTCTAAGCATTGGGTCTCAACTCCCAATACAAGACGTAAACTTAGAAATCTCAGAGAGAAGACCACTCTTGAATCTGAATTGTAAGCACCAGGACCACCTGATAGACATCCTACTCATTTATCAGAAAATACCTTGACTATATCGGCAGCACTCTTACTAACAATGCACGAACTGGTAAATGAGGGCTGAACTTTGATATTAGAACTACTGCTATTTCTTTTTTTTAAAACCTTTTAAGGCTAGAACTTTTTTGGGGGGGGGGGGGCGCTCATGGCCTAGTTTAGCTCCCTAATGTAACTTGATATTTCCTCCAAGCATGGTATACAAAAGGATACCAAGAAGACCCAATATAGGAAAATTGGAGGGCTTGTGCCTTCTACTTCAGCACTCCTTGCAGCAAATCAAATTTCTAATAGCTGAATGTTCAAGATTTCACATATCAGGGAAAAAAAAAAACTATGTAAACATTGCTCACCTGCTCAAAATTTTTCTTTTTGCCAAGATCATAACGCCACTTTGGTGTTGTCTTCTTCTCATATGCCTAACCAGACAACAATGAAGAAATTAAACATAATTCCTTCATAACCGTGTGTCTTCAAAAACAACAGCTAGATTCGTAAGAACCATTGTAGATTATATAGAACAGAATCACATTATCTACAGAAGGATTGATTCCCCTTCTAATTTTAAGCCGGCTAAAATGAGACTTTTGGACAATGTTTTCAACGTCAGATTATAGTGCACTGAAGCAAAACTAGCTCATGGGCAGTAAATGCTAATAAAATCCAGGGTCCAAATGGACACACCCTCTCTATGTTCAGAGGTAAGGCAGTGTACATCAAACCCCCACGCCCAACCAACTGCAAAGGGTGGGAGAGGGAGGCAAGCATCCCACTAAGGCGAGAATCCCAGGTATTTGTTTGGATTTAAATTAGGAAATTGAGGATTGCTTCAACTGAAATTATGAAAGAAACCAACACCAAGATGGTTTTATGCATCTCCCGTATCTATGAATGAGGGGTGCAGCTGCAACACAGGAGAGGGCATCATATGCACCATTGCTTGGACTGTTAATTTCACAGCAAAATAACCAAAAACTTACAAGCTACAATGATAATTGACTAACTTTGACACTTAAGACAAGTTTTGTTTTGACTTTTGAGTTTTGAATGATGACAAGTCAAACCAAGTAACATAAGTGCTTCTCCACCAAGGTTTGACGGTAGAATAATTTCTCAAAGTTTGAACCTTTTTCCCCAGCAGGCTTAGGCCAAAGTAGAAATCTCTTAAGAAAATACAGGTTTTTTATTTTGGGGAGGAGGGTCGGAGAAAGAGTGAGATGTTTGAAGGTGATTATAATGAAACAAATGCCAACAACACATGTATGAGATAAATCAACCAATACTAATCATCCTCCACCTCAAGGAAAAGGCAAAAGACCAATTATGTTCAAAAATACGTCTCAGATCACCATAAAGCAGCATAAGATAACTCAAAATGGACTAAACTCAAATATTCAATACCTCGATAGTTGTGGTATTAGCTGCCACCAAGGATATGTGCATGATCAGAAATCCCATAACACTCAAGGCAAATGCCAAGTTCAAGACTGCAACAACTTGTAAGAAGAATGTTTTTGCATGAGATGAAAAAGTATTGCATAAGCACAGTGTGCAAGCGAGTCTGGAAAACATATTGTTCATTTGACATTACCAAATGCTAGGAAAGTGGCTGCAAGACTGCTTGGTGATCCAGGTATCTCTCCATCATTAAAGAATGCTATAAATTGTGGCAGCAATGATATTGTTACAAGAGTGGTCTCCAGAAACGTGTAGAACTGCATAACAATCAACCAAGAATAAAGAGGTGAGAAAATGAACATCTGTATTCATTGTGTATTTACATGTAGAAAGAACATCCTGACAAATCTGCATGTGTAAATAAGAATTTCATTTCGTAACACTATCAGGAAGAAATCCAAACATCATATGAAAGACAAAACAGAGACTAAGAAAGATATAGCCACTGAAAAAGTCCGCAAAGGAATAGCTCGCCTCATCCATGATGCATACATTTAAACAGGGCTTGCATCTGACGCTTGGGGATCAGCTCACAAGAAGACATACATATCTCACAAATATTGAAAGACATCACCAGAAAACATGACAGCAAAGCAACATGGAAACACCCTGCTGGAGCACCAGGTGATCTCACACAAATTCGGAAGAATTGTGTCCACATTACCACATATGTCAACACTCGTTACCAAATCCTTGGGTTTGAATGGCAACCAATGTTCTCATAGTGGTCGTGCGTAGTCTAAGTGTTTTTCATGTTTCGAAATCCTGCAGTACAATGGTAATGCCAAAATGGCAACACCGGCAGGCAGACAGAATGAAGTCGCATCCTGAAGTAGGACTACCCACAGTGGTGGTCAGTAGTAGACTAGTAGTACCACCCTCACCCTGGAAAGTAGAGAGAAAGTGGATCTTTTGACTTGGCAAGCAGCAGTCCTGTTGTTTTTCTTTTTCTTTTTTAAATGGGGGATTGACTCGGTAATTGAGTTGGCAGGTGAAACAGGGTACTGAGATCAGGTGAAGCTAGCACATGAACATCAACCATGAAAGGCGAGTTTGCAAAAATTAAAAAGTAATAGTGGCCCCAGGAAGTCGATTCTTTTAATAAAGAAAAAGCAACTACTTAATTTGTTTTTCTCCCCTGAAAATTACAAATAAGAGAAACTTAATAATAATTCCCATGTAGAGTAACTACAGAGTTGCCCCCCCCCCCCCTCTCTCTCTGAGAATTACTCTTTATGCAAAAACGACATGTAGAGTAACTCAAATGAGGATTTGCATTGTAAAAGTCTAAGTACACATTACTCTCTGTAAATTTTGATATGCATGCTCTCTTTCATGAGGGATAGTTTGCGCGCAACATAATGCTGCTGAAAGACTCAATCATGAAGACTCAACTGCATCATCATCTTTGGGACACCTACATCAGCATGTTTGTGCGCCTAACGATGATAGGGTAGAAACTTGCCTCAACAATTGGCAGAATACTTGCCTCTAATGCCAGATTAACTAGAAAGAAAATTGGCACTCAAAAGAAATACAACTACAAAAACCCAGACCAACAAAGGTCCAGCTTATATCTAATAAAACCTCAAGTCTCATAAAGAACCATGTACTCAACCATGCAAGCACAGAATGAATACCATCATCTCCCAATGGACTTTCAACTAGATGCCCTAGTAGAAATTTGCATAGAAGTTGAAGCTTAAAACACGTGGATCTGGAATCTAATTCCCTGACAAGAGTAACAACTAAAATAACTGCAGAAGTTATTGCATACTACTCCATGGCAATTCTTGATTAGACCCATATCACCACAAAACTACTTGTACATTTCTTTTTCCTAGGAGCCTAACAATGGAATAGAGTTGCTATGAGTTTGATGAAAATGACTTTTGTGGCTCCATAGTCTATATCAAGAGTCAGGAACATCATTAGTTACGCGGCTCATTTTTTACATGAAACGCCGTATTTAAACTTATAAAATAATTTTAAAATATTTAGCAGAAGAAATTTTGATACGTTCCGCTATTTGTGAGGAGTACCAGTTAAGAAGGGCACATCTGACATCTTATCTACTCTGCTTAGATTGACTATTACTGTCAGGGACTAGTTGCACACATACTTTAGCTCCCAGGACCTGCATTTAACAAAATTATTGGTGGGTGGTGCTGACGTCTTTTAAGGAAGAGATCCTTTTATCTGAATCAGACTTGCTTATGAAGTGATAACATTGAAAGTAATGTTGACACAGAGCTATAGAATGAAGCTCCTGCATTTCATTTCTCATTTCATTCCAAATCCTCAATGGCTCCTCTGGACCTCAGTAAGGATGTAATAATACAGAATTAGACAGGAGTTAACAACAAGCACTATATGCTCCCAGATCAACAGCCCAAGGCAAGGCTGGTCATTTGGATACTCTCGTATCAGAACAAGCTTGTTCTTAAGAAGGGCCTCTTACAACTGTCCTGGTGAACAGGCTGAGTTGCTGATTTCTGATTAAAGCTCAAACAGATTCCATAAGTCCTAGTTCCCTGTCATATCCCCTCCACTTAATAATATTTAAAAAAATGTAAGAGAACTCCCATTGCGTGTCAGCATGACTGTAAGCCTTAAATGTCAAATCGCATTTTATATCATGAAAGATAGACATCCAGCGATATTCCAACCAAACACATTTTAAAAATCCCATGGAAACTTAAACATAAGCAAGTACGGGACTCCCAAGCAATATTTATAAATGGCAGAAATTAGAAACCAACAAAGGCCCACCCATGCGTAGAGGTTGTTAAAATACATGTGATCATATAGCGAACCAGCGTTAGAGAGAGATGAGAAGACACGTCCAGACATACCAGGAAGAGAAGGAAATACTTGTAGTTTAATGCCCCAACACAATTGACGACCCATACACAATGGTGATCCATTTTTAGAACACACCTCCCACCTGGTATAATCAGTAGCATATGAGATTATTGACCTATCGGTGAAAGCACTCAGGACATATAAAACAGAGAAGAAATACTCACAGACAGAACAATGATGGCAACGAGGAGGCTTCAGCTGATTGCATTTTCTACAAAATCGAATTTTCGGGTGAGGATCGACCTGCCCTCCACCGTGTTCTGGGACAGTTAATGGTTGACTCTCACCTCTCTCCTCGTCTATTGTAGGCCGCCAATTTGGGGGTACACAGCCCGGATCAGTGAAAACAACAGAGAAGTAACTCCATAGTAGCATCACTAACTGTGAGCCAATGATTCTTAAGTCAGACACATCAAATCCAGCAAAATTCACCATGAGTTCCCCCAGCAGGTTTCTGAGGCAAATTTGTCATTGCAGCCGGAAAAACAAGGAACATAAATAGCAAAAATACAAAGCTGTTTCAATCAGCTTTGAATATCTACGGGTCAGTACAGCAAAAGGGAAAAATTAGTACTCCTATATACAGCAATGTATGTGATCAGTATCTACAATAGCCCAAACAAATGATGAAAAGAATTTGCTAAAAGCAGAAAACAAAAAAAAGGAAGAACCAAGCAACATTCAAGCAATTGTCACAGTGAAGTAGAATTCCTGAAATAGAAAGTAATCTAATCAGCCAAAAAACCATTCTTGATTTTCATTGCTGAAATAGAAAGTAATCTAATCAGCAAAAACAACCATTGTTGATTTTCACTGCACTAGATTGATCAATGTGAAGCAACCATGAATTGAGCTCACTCACTAGCTACATCAATCAAGTAAAACCCAGAAAAATCAGTAGGAACCCAATTAAGCAAAACCCAGAAAAAGAAACAACAATCACGGAACAAATTCAATCAAATTAAGCAAAACCCAGAAAATCATAAATCCAAATTACAAACCCTACTACTCAAATTGACTCACCAATCCATGAAAAGGAATCAATACAGCAATGGCAATTAGGGAATCAAGACCACCATCAGCCAAAGCGGGGGCATAGCTGGTGCAAACGACGGAGTAATACGTGACACCCACGACACCCAATACGAGCAAGATCATGATCGAGCCCAGACCACGTAGAGCCGTGCAGAACCTGAAGACGTTCCACGCCATTACAGTCCCGGATCTATACATAACTCCAGAAGAAATTCAACAACTTTTGTTGAACAATCAAAACATCAAAATTCTGGGTTTTGATTTTTGTTTCTTTCTCTTTTCCTTCCCCCTGTTTTGAGCTTTGATTTGAGGAGATCTGAATGCTGGAAAATCAACACAGGGGGATTGTGAATGTGTGATGATGGGAAAAGCAACGAAGGGAGGCGCGTGTAATGCAAGCGCCGGTGCTGGGGTTGGGGGGTTGCTGAAGAGGAATGAGACTAGATAGAAGGGGAATTTGGGGGATGGCACGGGAAATTAGAGTGTGTTTTAATTCTTCAGATAGGAAAAAATCCGATAAATTGCGTGAAAGAGAGCATTTTGTTCTTAAACATATGAGTGACGGCAGGTGATGTCACGCTTGACCCGACCCATTTTAGGGACTTCCTACTTTAAACTTTGAACTTTGAACTTTGAACTTGCAAAACTTTGTTTTCTTCTTTCTTTGTACATGGCCAATTTTTATTTATTTTATTTTATTTTATTTTATCACTATTAACAGTGGGCTTAAGTCAATTGAACATGTTCTGTACTGCAATAAGATACGGGCTGTGTTTGGCAACGGCATTTGAATAGCATTTAGTGTTTTGATCAGATCGATATACTAATTAGTTAATTTTTAATGTTCGATAAATTAGTATTTTAACTAATATTTCAAGTAGCGTTTAACATTTTAAGTAATGTTTTTGAAAAGCTAATGGTATTAACGTTTGATATTTAAAAGTAGTATTTTTTATTTTTTAGCCAAAAAATATCCTTTAAAACTTTTATCTTTGAAAATCATATATATCCTTTTATGTCAATTTATATTAATAAACTAACATAACAGCTAAATTTATCGAACACATTAGTTTCAGTCGCAATCTAAATAGCTTTCTACTAACAGCTAAATTAGAAACGCTATCCGCTATCTAAACATCTATCCGCTACCTGAACCGCTATCCGCTACCTAAATAACTAATTTTGTCAAACAGGGCCTCAGTTATAAGTTGTAAAAAAAAATGTTAGAAGTTATAAAAAAGTAACTGTAAAAAAAAAAGTTGTAAAATGATGTACAAGTTGCAAGGAGTTATGAGAAATTGTAAGTATAGATATAAGCAGCTGTTGAGTTATTAAAAAATTGTATACACATAGTTTTTAGATATGTATGCATAATTGTTGGTCTTTAATCTATGATTTGTAAAATAAATTATTTAATGAAAGTAAATTACGTGTAATATGTCAGTAATATTTATGAAATTGATTTTATACATTACTAAACAAATTATTTTTTTAACATTATATAAACAAGTTTTGTTTTTCTCCAATTATCATTTTGGATGAGACAAAATAGTATTCAAGTAACATAATGAATGAAAATAAACCTTTAAAGTTTAAGCAAGTCAATAAAACCACAATAAAATATATTCAAGCCCACAAATTTTTGGAACCAAATATGCTCTACACAGCTACACTTGATGCAGCTTTTGTATTGATATTAGTTTCACTCCCCACAAGCAGATTACCAAAAATAACAATTTGTCTCAACAAAATTGAATAGAATGAAATCCTATATGAATTGACAACTATAAATTAATATTTTTAATATAATATTACAAAAAATAAAAATACACTGCTCAAAATAGTAAGAAAGCATTATTCTGCATAAATATAGCATGTCAATTTTCACGTTTTTACTGTTGTGCATAAGAAGGGCAATATCAATCTCAACAATATACCCAAATGTTGATGGACTATGCAATATTCATTTGCATGATGATAACAACTGAATTATCATGGATAAACTTAGGGATAAAATAGCTAAAATGCTTTCGTCATCTACAGTTTGACTCTTTTCATATATGATTCACATCGAAACTAAAATATGAATGCAATTTTTGCATTATAATTTTAAAAGCATGTTAACTTGTTTTCTCTACAATGGCTTGTATGATTCACGTTGAAACTCAAATATAGTTTATGTCGCTAAATTCTGTTTTTATGTATATACGAATTTTATGTTCATAAAAAATGCGCAGATTTTTCATCTTGGCAATATATATATACACACACACATACACACACACACATATACATACATACATATTTCTAAAAATATGAGAAAACATAAATGACAAGTTGAATGTTATATGTATATATATATATATATATATATATATATATATATATATATATATATATATATATATCTATATATATATATAACCATGTCATAAACATTCACAAAAATTATTCATTGATCAATAATTAAAGAGATGTAAGAAAATATAAGTAGATGCAAGAGACTGTAGGAAGATGTAAAAAGATGTAAAAAATTGTAAGAATTTTGTTTAAGATGAAGGAAATTATAAGCAGTTTTATGAAGTTGTAAGGATATGCAGTTGTAGTCTAAATGCCCACTATCACAAAAAAGAATAGGGCTAAAAGAGTGAAAAAACCACACCAATGATAGTATGGAGCAAGTATTGCCTTGTACACAAGTATTTGCGATAAGATATTAAGATTTAGGGACGAAGCTAGAGGGCGAAGTACTGTGGCCTAGGAGTGTTTATCATGTGAAACCCGTACTTGTTCCTAAATGAAGGGGTGAGAAGATTGGATTTCAATTTTATTCATTATTTTTGGTTCGTCTGTCTTCTTGCTCATCTCATAGGAAAGGTCAGTAATAGCAATGTTGTTGAGATCCAAGCTTACGTTAAAGAGTTAGACTAGGTTAAAATTTCGCTATTATATGATATAATAATTATAATTTATCATATTATTCATATAATATTACGTGTGGAAATAACATGGCACATGAAAGTTTAATTGGAAATCTTGAAATCTAATTCACACTTTTCTATCCTGTGTAGTTGTGAATTATTGTAAATTTATAGTCCAAACTTTCAATTAACATAAATGGAACATGAACATCACTATTATTCCAAATCAATTATAAATTATTAAAGAAAAAACTAGACAAATTCATTATAAACATATTATATCATGTTCATGTTGTCACTTAGGATTGAATATGAGAATTAATGTTGTTAAATAGGATTACTTTGAAACATCTAACTTAGCCATGGTCAACTTATTTTAACCAAACTCATCTGAAGTGAACTGAGCTGAACTTATTTTTGTTTAACTGAAATTGAATCGAGCTGAACTCCAGTCTATTGAATTTTAAACTTATTTGTACTGGACTAAACTTATACAAAAAAAAATTAAGTTGAAGATAATTCGGGCCTTAATTGTTACTATTAACTTATTTTTTGATAAATTATAGAGTACAAAAAATATTGAATTTTAAAATTAAAAAATTATGTTTACACCGATAAAAAAGTAGTCTACGAACACATTGTGATTGGTTAATTTTAAATTTTATTATTAAAGTCTCCTATTTTTCATGGTGACACGTTCCATTTAATTATGCAATTAAAAAATTATGTTTACACCGATAAAAAAGTAGTATACCAATACATTGTGATTGGTTAATTTTAAATTTTATTATTAAAGTCTCTTATTTTTCATGGTGACATGTTCCATATAATTATGCAATATCATATTAATATAGATTAATATAGTCATTAGTACCTTACAAATGATTAAACAGAAAAACATACAACATGAATCCAAAAAAAATAATGCAAAATGTGTTCCTAGATTAAGTTAATAAAAAATCAAAGAAAGGTCATCATTTTTAGTTCCTTAGATAATAATACATCAACCCCTAACTTTGAACTTATTATTATTTTCTATCGTCATAATTGCGAACAAAAAAATAACGTTTTTGCATAGCAAACATATGACCATAATAATATTAAAAAAATTTAGTATGTTGACTGTTGTGGGACAAGTGTCATGGTGTGATTGGGTGTCTTTTTTAAAAAATTTGCAATTTTATGCCACTAAAAATAATTAAACTAATTGCATTAATATTGTAATTTAATAAAGGAAATATATTGTAGGGATTCCCTATAATTTCTCTTCAAATGGCCTTTTTTTTTGGGTTGTAAAATGTATACTTAATATAATATTAAAAGGTATAGCAACATATGACTAGGAAAGCTTGTTGGAATCTTACCGATAAAATTCTCTTTAATTTTCATGGTTAGTCCATCTTCAATTCCTGTATTCCCATAAAAAGTGTGCGCCTTAAAACTGTCACAATTTCAACCAGAATTAATATCCAATTTTGGCCATAACCCAAATTAAATATGTTGCCGAAAGAGTGAACCAGTTTGATTGTAAGGAAGCCACAGGGCTTTATTTTGTATGTAGTAAACAATCACCAAATGATGTACTCATAATCTTAAATTTACGCGAGTCAAAGACTAATACAACATAAATTTTTCATAATCATGCTTTGACAATCTAAACTATAAACAACATAGTCTTTACCATTTGACGTATTTGCAAACAGCTAATTTACCGTACACTTTTTGCTCAACCACTAATGCAAAGAGCTATCTAGCTAGATCAATTTATGCCATAGCTATTTCACTAGGTTTGGGTAGGTTGTATTTGTACTATAATTGGGCGGTTGGCTATTGAGTGGTTAGCCTATAACTTTTCGGCAAAATTGATTAATTGACTTTGATTGGAATTAAGACTAAAGCATAGTGGTAAATTCAATCTTTAGAAAAATTTATCAATGATAATCCAACTTCCGTTCAACTCCCAAAAAAAATAAAAAATAAAAAAATCAACCTCCTTTAAAAGTTGATATGAAAAGTTGCATTCCAACAACTTCTTAAAAATTTAAAAGTTAGCTTCTAAGGAGAGTAATTTCCTTCCATTGTTTCTTACCAACCACCATAATTAGATAAAATTGAACAAGTTATTATAGAAAGTTAGTACAAAAATTTTACCAAATGCAACCATTTTTTTTTTGATAAATCATGCAGCTGTAACTGTAAAAAGTAATACTACATCAGGACTCAATAACAAAAATAAATAGAAGTAGTGCATACCTACCATCAGGAGTGTTCATGGTTCGGGTACCCAAACCAAAAGAGATTTCGGTTTTGGGTACCCAAAATTTTAGGTCGGCGAAATCGTGAACCATATCCGAACCGAAACATTCGGGTAACCGCAATTCGGGTACCTGAAAATTTCGATTCGGGTTTTCATTTACCCAATAACTCATTTTTTCTAAATTTTTTTTTTCCTACTTTGCCTAATAATTTTGCTTTATCCATGGTATAATTATTTTATTTATACTATAAAACATTGTCTTATTGCGCCAAGTTGCACTTGAAATTACTACACAATATGACAATACTACGGGATATCTTACCACCATTCACATTTCAATTTAGTCCACATATTCATAAGGCATAAGCTTATTAATATCATATTCATGCTCAACTCATTCAAACAAAACAATGCAACGAATTCAAAGGGTATGTTTGACTTACAAAGTATTTAGGGAATGGATAATGTAAAAAAATTCAAAAAAGCCAAAAAAAACGTTTCGGGTTTTCGGGTACTCGAATCTTTAAAATATCCGAACTGTACTCGAACCAATAACCGGGAAAAAATTGATTCGGGTACCCAAACGAAAATTTTTAAATATTTCAGTTCAGGTACCTAAGATTTCGAATCGGGTATCGAGTTCTCGGTTCGGGTTATTGGTTACGAATATTTTTGAACACTCCTATCTACCACTGGTATGAAACGCTATCAAAGAGAACACCCAACACCTATTATCACCTACCTCCTAGTTCCTCCAGCTGAACTCCTCACATTTAAAGCTCAACATCTTGCAAGTCATGCATCACCCACCCATCTATAAATCAACGCCACCTATTTTCATACAAAAAAGCAAGATAAAAGTCCTTACTCTTCTCTTTGGTCTTCCATGTTCTAGACCATGCTCCAGAAAATGCCACAAAGAGCACAAGTTCAAAAAATGGTGCAGCTCTATGCCATGATTTTCATAGTGACTGCAAAATCCATTGAAGCTAAGTGGATTAGGTTGATAATCACAAGCTTCTTTCATTAGCCAGCCAAGCAAGTTATTGAAATAAGATAGGAATAGAATTGAAGTTCAAAGCCAGCATCTATGTGGTGTAAGGAGGGGAGTCTTTCGAGGCTCGAGCCCAAAGAGCAACTCGCCACTTAGGGCCATTTGCAGCCACTGGAATGAGTTCCAGTGGGATCTTCTCAGGTTCCACACGCGAGTTTTTTTCGTTGTTGCATCCAACGTAACGTGTTTCATGAAATGATACTTATAGAGAAATATGGTAGAGTTCCTTCATGCATTCCAATTCTTCATTGATTTTATTATTTCTTTACTTCAAAATCAGTTTTTTCTTTTTTTTGAACTCAAAAATATATATGTGCGTTATAAAGCGGGTCCATAATAAATATTTTATATGATAATTCAAGTTGAAGTTTTATGAGTTGGAGAAGTAAAGAAATGTAAGTTCCAAAAAAGGAAAAATTTTTGCGGATGGGGCAGGGTGGAGTTCCAAAATTTGGAATGTAGGTTGGGAATGCCCTAATTTTATGGCACACCGCATTTGACTCCCGCGTTAGCTCCTGAAAAATTATTCCATTTCTCTGCATCCAAATGCTCAAAGCTATTGCAAAGAAAGTAAGTATGAAAGTATCCACAATTTCTTCCTCATTTTGTTGGTTAGTCCCCTAAATATCCAAGCCTCATACAATTGCGTGAAGGCGTTTGAGATTGCAATACTTTGCCCATGATCAATAGCAACAGCACTATAGCAGTTCATATGCTCTAAGATATAGGGCAAGTGGCCAGTAGATGGTCCCAATCCTTTGTAGAATATCTCACATACTCCTACCACACAATATACATGATTTGAGAAATAGCCATAAATTAAATTACAATTTTTCACTTTTGATGCTTTGATCTTCATGAAATTTAAATGCTTTTGAAGATTAAACAAACAACCAAACAGTAGCACCACGAAATTTTTCTTTTTGCCAAGATCATAACGCCACTTTGGTGTTGTCTTCTTCTCATATGCCTAACCAGACAACAATGAAGAAGTCAACCATAGTTCCATAACTATGAGTCTTCAAAAATAACAGCTAGATTGGTAAGAACCATAGTAGATAATATCGAACAGAATTACATTGTCTACAAGAGGATTGATTCCCCTTCTAATTTTGAGCCAGCTAAAATGGCACTTTTGGACAATTTTTTGAACGTCAGACTATAGTGCACCGAAGCAAAATGGCGCATGGCAGTAAATGCTAATAAAATCCAAGGTTCAATAGACACACCCTCTCTATGTTCAGGGGCAAGGAAGTGTACATCTAGCCCCAATGCCCAACCATCTGCAAAGGATTTTGGGGGGGGGGGGGGGGGGGAGCATACTACTTAAGCAAGAATCCCAGGTATTCGTTTGGATTTCAATTAGGAAATTGAGGACTGCTTCAACAGAAATTATGATAGAAACCAACACCAAGATGGTTTTGCGCATCTCCCGTATCTATGAATGAGGGGTGTAGCTATGACAGGGGGCGTCATATGCACCATTGCTGGGACTATACATTTCACAGAAAAAATAACCAAAAGTTTACAAGCTATGATGATACCTGACTAACTTTGACACTTAGGACAAGTTTGTATATGTTTTGACTTTTGAATCATGAAACTCCAAGTCAAACCGAGTAACATAAGTGCTTTTCCACCAAGGCTCGACACTAGAATGATTTCTCAAAGTTTGAACCTTTTTCCCCATCAGGCTTAAGTTAAACGAGAAATCTCTTAAGAAACTTTGATTTTTTTTGGGGGGGGGTGTCGAAGGTAGGAGAACGAGTGAGATGTTTGAAGGTGACTGTCAGAGGCCAACACTCATGAATGACATAAATTGACCGATACCAATCATCCTTTACGTCAAAGAACAGGTGTTTAAATACCGCAAGTCACGGCGTAACTGTAACTAGCAAGCGACAAGTACAGGTCATATCCACAGGAGACCTGCTTTCAACTACCAGAACTAATCAACTAACTCAATCTAGGCAGAATAATTCAGATTGATAAAAACTGAAAGCCAGCAATTCTAACCTGCTGAGCACTAATGAAATTTGACTACTCAATAAATGACAGGAATCTCAGGTTGGGGTTCACCGCACTATTATGCCTCGCGAATCATGAACTGGAACATGAAAACCTATCCACGCAAATGATTGGAATGGAAAGATTATAAACTGAAGCACATATATGCCTTCTCTCAAAGGTCAGTAGACTGACTACGCAAACCTAGTTATCTATTTTCATGAAACTGGATTTCTCAAAGCCACAAGATTAAGTAATCAAGAATCCCAATTGAAACCCTAACTATTCTCACATTAAATAAATCAATTGCCCATGAAGATGCACTAGATAAAGGATTCAATTTTCGTTTATCTCCCAAATTCTAATTAAGAATAACGAATAAAGCTCTTTCAAACAATTCGCTAAGAAATTAGCACTAAGCAAGAATCCAATTCACAAGCATGAATAAATCACAAACAGCCTCTAACATGATTCGATTCGGCATAACAGGGGTTAATCCCAACCTAAGATACAAGAACTTAGCCAACAATCATATTGAATGCAATAATTTAAAAACTTAATTCAATAGACATGGATGAACAACCAAAACCCTAAAAGCGATATCAAGAGAGAAAGGCAAAAGAAGCAAACTGGAATTAATTGTCGCTGAAAGGTAATACAATCTTCAATCTTAATAAATCCGAAAGCATGAATAAACTCTCATAATGAAAACCTAGAAATCTCCTCTCAAAAGTGCTTTAAAAAAAAAAAGAAAAGAGAGAGTCCCCGAAGACTGCGTCGAATGGCGTTTAAGTCGCAGCGGCCCGGGGTGGCAGCTCGGGGTGACCATGGCGCCCTGACTGGGTTGGCACGGTTGTGCCCCCCAGCACGAGGTGGCCGTGCCACCCTACTGCTCGGTGCTTCGGGATTTTTCGGCATGGCACGACTGTGCTAGTTGGTGTGGGGTCCTCATGCCAAATCTTCGGGTCTAACCGGTCCCTTTCTTGACTTGCAGTTTGTCATCTTAGCTCTCCTTTCTACCAATGTTAGTAGATTTTCTTGGTTTCTTGACAGGAACTCCTGAAAACGCGAAACACCGCTATATGAGTAAAATTTAGATCAAAGGAGGCTAATTTGACCCTTTTCTCCTCAAGATCAAACATGAAAACTATGAAAAAAGGAATCAACTAGGGGATAAAATAAGGTCGAAATAGAGGTTTATCAACTCCCCCATACTTATCTCTTGCTTGTCTTCAAGGAATATCGAAGATGGAGATAAACTTCTAGTCACAAGCTTCTCCAGGCAAGAGATGGACAATCAATAGATCAAGCTAAATCATGTATTAAAGGAAGGCAAGTCAAGGTGTGAAACAATCTCAATTGAACACGCACACCCTCCATTCATGAAGCCCCCTACACATATGCAATACATCAAATACCCCAATATTGAAGCACATAATAAGACAAGACCTTCCTCAATAAGTGATGAGTAAGCAAGACAGATAGAACCTTACTTTAGGACAAAGTAAAACACTCCCCTCAGTGTATTTAGAATATGTAACAAGGGTGCACTCAATACTCTATTCAATCAAGAAAACTATCATAAGTTTGGTGGAGTTCTCGATTCTCCACCACTTGATGCAAAATGCAATATACCAACCATGAGAACTTGTAAAAAGAATGTAATGGGGCTACGGGTAAAGGGTGAGAAGTGGAGTAAATTTGGGAAGAGTGAAACTAGTAGTCAAAAGATTACGGGGCCAAAAAAAAACTTTCACAGCTAATGTCGGAATAGCAACTTCACATCCCAATTGGAAATTGAGCGATAAACCGTACAAAAACCTCCAGGGAGGAATTAAACGATCTTATTGTATTACCCTCATGCCAATCACTTTATCCACAACTTTTCTACCTTTTTCTTTTCTTCTCTTTTTTTTCTTTTTCTTTGCTTCCCTTTTTTTTCTTCTTTTCTATTTCTTTTCTTTGAAGTGAAAAAAGACATGTGAATGGCATGGGAAATACAGAGACAGATCACAAATCCTCCAAAACAAGCCACCAATAAAGTATCCAAGGTGAACTAACCTCCAAAGCAAACCCAACTTAAATAGAAGTGTTGCTTTACTAGACCTTGACAAGGATATGGAGAATATGGATAGGTTAAGTGTGCAGTGCGTATGGTGCAATAACAAAGACAACGGAAAATACACAAAGGGCTAGTAAAGGGGATAGTACACATTAATGGGTGGCTTTTTGGCTCATGTGGCTAAATGAAATTACATCTTTTGATATTTAAATGTCATGATCATGGTTGTGTGAGAATGTGAGAATGGATTTAAGGTGCATTGTGAGTAAGGCACTGTTGAATTTTTGGAGTTCTGGTATATTTTGTTCTTGTCGAGGGTGATCTCTATCTTACCTTCTAAATTGGAGTTATTTGATGTAGTGGAATCTACATTTGCTGCGAAGCTGGGAGGGTGGTTGCTCATCTTCTCCATTTCTTTGTCATTTTGCCACGTTTATTCTTGTCGAAGTATTCTGATTGTATTTTCTATCTTCATCTTCCATAGCTTTTCTTTTCTTCCATCCAAACTCCTTGATTTTCTGCACATTCAACCCAACGACCAACAAATTAAGCACTGCATCCATGATGAAATTGGTTTGGCACTACAAAAGCTCTTGTTTTTTAGTCATAAGCAATAATAGTAGTGCCAGTTCAAGTGTGCTCACCATCACTAAAATTCTTTTTGCCTCAGTGACACATTCCATAAAAAGCAGGGCTTTCTCCCCTCGGCAGGAATTGATCCAACTTCTTACCTATATCTCGATCACGTGCATCAGTTATTTAAAGATTTGAATTTCGTCTCTATGTTTTAGATTCACAATTATTTATGCATGACAAATGTCATTTGACGTTTTAATAATGAAATAATTGCACCCTTCATTTAAAAAAAAAAAAAAGAAAGTAAAGAGGAGGCGAGAGAAAGAACCATTCTTATGGATTTTCAGTTTATAACTATGGTGGCGAAAATAGCGGAAGAAGGCTTTCAGATAACTTCTTTAGTGCTCCCTCTTTCTTGATCTTGGCAAAAATAGTTTTTAGAATTTGGATTATATGGCTACCTAATAATTTTACAGTGCGAGTCCTCAGGTCTACTAATTAGTATGTTCATTGCTTGGTGAAACATTTATTTTCTGCAACTCACTCTTATCTCACTGTTGTATATGGACATAATGATGCTGAGTTGAGACATGATCTTTGGAGAAACCCAACAGATATGGCAGAACATATCTCTGAACCTTAGATAGTATCGGGTGACTTCAATCACCTATTTGCAACGCCTCGACACATCCCGAGTCACAGACAATTACATGCAGTTATAAGGAACAACTATTAAGCCACACTTGGGGTGTTACAATTACCCCCACTTGAAGCGCACAACATCCTCGTTGTATCTCACTAACCGACCGACTTACAAGTCCTCTTGACCAACAATCCATCCTGGTATCTTTAATCCACTAGGTTACTGCCTAGGGCTCTCCCGTCAACTGGCGCAACTTATGGTTGTGGGTCAACTCTGATACTATCTGTAATCGCCCAACCCCCACCCGAGCCGTGATAGTTACCATTAACAACTTTAAGGACTATCAGCTGACCCCACAAATCACTACAAGTCTTTCTGGCATACCTTGTCCTCGCTCACACGCTGCTTGGGAAACTTCCTACGAGGTCACCCATCCTAAGATTTCTACCCAGCGAGCACACTTAATTGTAGAGTTTTTAAGAGTGGGCTTCCCGAAAAGGAAGGTGAACTTTTGTTGATAAAAGTAGTCACTTCAAATCCTTTTAAGCCACACTCGGAGTGTTACCCTACTCCATCTTGGTGATGGAGGCCTATCTGTGACTCGACATAACGTAGAGTAGTTTCAAAATTGTATTTATCAAGATGGTGTAATGCCCTGACATTTTGGGAGAATTACTTTTAGAAATTATCTTATTTATGTGGAGGCTTAAAAGTCCGGCGTGCTACGTCGTGTCACCTAAGAGGTGACTCAAGGCTTATACTGTGGACAATAACATTGGTTGTAACCAAAAAGTGGCGTTGAGCGACTAATCATTGTATTCTGATTGGAAGTTCGATAGAGCCATTACTATAAGTAGTGTATTGTATAAATAATTAACATTGTAAATAGTGAGCCTATATCTTCTAAGTGGAGCAGAGCACTAGGAGTATTCGTAGGGAGTATTGGATGTAAGATTAAGCCCTCTCCTTATGGCACAAAGATTTAGGGGGTGGATAGAAAAATATATGTGGATTAATGCCAATATCCTCAATATAATTCAATGGAATTAACTAGTTACCTAGTCAAAAGTAATTATTATGTGGTGATATTATAAGAAGACTCAATGACCAGCTAGCGAGGGGTAGGAGAGAGAAAGGGGGTGAGGCGGGGGTAGTTATCCAGTGGTTACCTCGGGGTAAGGGGCTCGCGGGGAGGCTCATGGGGATGAGCCGGCTCGCGGGGGCCTTTTGCTTGCTTTTTTATTTTTTAATATTTTTAATTAGTTTTTTTTCCTAAAAACAAAGTTATGTGTTATAAATTATGTTTATGAGTATTATTTTATTTAGTGAGCTAAAATAATAGAACTTTTATTGAAAAAAAGGAAGAATTGTAAACCAAAAAATTAACTCACTAGTTAATATTGCCCCAGTTGTGAGTAAAAAACATGGCTTGCCGCAGAAGTGCTCTAACATGCTGCTTACGGAGCTCGGGATGATAATGTAAGATCTGCTGTTTACTGGGTATTGTCTTACTGCTCAGCACGTCCATGGTTCTGCTGGAGGAGACAGAGAGAGAAACATGGCAGATATGGAGACCCATACAAGAGCGACCACCTTCTTCACAAAGCTCGTCTTCTCTCTCTCTGTCTCTCTATTATCTCAATTCCGCCATTGTCAATCATCGTGGTGCTCCGCAAGACTGACGCAGAGCTCGAATTGCAACGATGTCGATGTCGGATTCTGATTCGGGGTTCAATCGTGGAGGTTACAAGAATTTCCGCCAGATAATTAGGGACAGTGAGTTATCTGTCTCTCTTCCCTCTCGTAATTCGGATTTTTTGAATGATTTCTGGAAATGTTTCAGTAATTTTGAGAAGGGCCACTTGATGATGAATTTTCACACTTTCCATGCAGCTGAATGCCTGAAACAGTCATTGTGACCCCTGCTCTCCCAAAAAAGGAAATCCTTGGATTATGAATTGCACAATTGATGGTGTCTTCCATTTTGCATAGACTAGTAATACTAAGTTCAGGTCCTATGAAGATGATCTCTTGAGAATTGAAGAATAGGGTTGTGTGCATCTAGCTCTGCTATCGTGCCTAGTTGTGACTTAGGGATATTTGTTTGCTTTGGCATTAGATACCCGTGAAATTGGGCTCTTCTTCTCATTGCTGATGTACTTACTGAAATCTTAATCACAAATCTCATTTTGCAGTCGTTAGCCTTTTCTTTTCTTTTTCAACCACTTTTCGTGTGGTGCATTTATAATCTAAGAGAATTGGTAAATGATTGCCTCAGGGGTGATAATTACCAGTTTAACGAATTACCCTGATTGTAACAATTTGAATAATGCATTCTTGATTGAGCCGGCTTTTATTTTTTGATTGAGGACATTTTTGTGGTTAGTGTAAAAATGGGATAATGATTTATCAGAATTTAAATTCTTATTTTAAAATGAGTTTGCTGTTTGCAGTGTATTTGTTTATATAATATAGCAAATAATTGTAGGATTTTAATCGTGGTTATTTAATGAGCCTTTTTTTTTTTTTTTTTTGCGGGGAGAGTTTATATGTTAGCTTATTAATAAATTCGGATGTGATTTTATTTGCATATTCACCAGAAGGATTTATCCAATTAATGGAGTTGAATTCACAAAGATTGTGTGAATAAAAATGCTTTTGGAGGGTTTTTTCGGTTTGTGCTGTGTGTATGTTAGGATAGGTGTCAAATAACAAATACTCGGTCAAACTTGATAACAATTAGCAAACGTAGAAGCTCTTATTCGCAATATTACCAACAGTATCCCAATCCTTTAGTAATTGCTCGGGAGATCATTTAGTGTGTAGATTGTGTTAAGTGTCCATTGTACTTGTTAATATAGCTTGTTGCATGTCCGTGTAGCTGACTATTATAAAACATGGAACTTTTTCAGTTGTGTTTATGGAGGAATGATTTCTAAGTTTTGATACATTATTGACCGACAATACTCCATTGCTTGCTCAACCTAGTTTGTCCTTTTGTACATGTAGTTCATGGATTTGGTTTCTTTTACTAACACACGTTTTTCTTTTAGGGTTGTTGAATGAAATGCTGAAATCAACTTTCAGCGATTCGAAATCATGGAAGGTCCGTTCACTATTTGCATTTGGAGAATAACGAGAATTCTCTCTCTCTCTCTCTCTCTCTCTCTCTCTCTCTCTCTCGTGTACATACATAAACAATTGCGTGCACACATGGAGATAAAATATGTAGTGGAAATGTACAAGAATGAGAATAAGCATTCACACGGCTTTTTATTCAAGATAACAGATCCTGTTTAATTTTTCGGGGGGAAGGCTTGATGGTGGAAAATCTTGGGCATGATTGTTTGGAATAAGTCCCCAGAATAGTCTTCATACTCCATGCATGCAAGTTATAAAAACATGAACCTGTAAATCTTGTCTTTCTTGTGCAACCTGGGAAAAACCTGAGTAAAGCAATCGTCAGGGATCTAGAGGAAGCGTTTGGCTTTGATACACAACAAATGTGGGATTTCCTTTCCTAACGTCAAGCCTTGCGTCAAGAGTAACAATGTACAGCTATCCTGTATAGAAAAACTATCTGTCGACTTATAGGTCTAACCTCCTCAATGTCTGGAACTTGGGAGAAAGTCCCAACATGTTATAATTATGTCTCTGCATATATATTTCTAGTTTGACTTAACTGTTCATTGAATTATCAAAGCTAAGCCTACGCATGGCTATGCATGTTAAATTCATAATGAACTACACAAGATCATGTAAATTTCTTCCTTTTTATGGGCCGTAGGAGATGGAAGGTAAACCCTCGAATGTAATTTCTGTCCATTGGCTGAAAGTATTAGAAAATTTGCTATAGTTGGGTCAAAGTAAATTATAACATTAATGAATGCAATTGAAGTCAAAACCTTCATAGTTCCATTACTTGGCATTTCTTGTTTGGGTTGTCTCTACCATTGTTTAAAAGTATACTCAACCATTGTTTCTAATAAGTTGGGTACCCCTGAAATTTTACACTAATGTGAGGAACAGGACTTCTCTGCCAACAGATTGCTGTCCTATGCATTTACCTTCTCTGCATTTGTTTCAATGGCTTGACATTTTTAGCATTTTGTGTAGGAATAAAGCGTCCTGTGTCATGTCCCAACATATGAAATATTCTTTGTTGTTGAACTTTTCCTTCCTTTATTGATCACGGCATTTTCTGCTTTAGGTTTTGATCATGGACAAAGTCACTGTCAAAGTTATGTCATCATCATGCAGTATGACTGATATTACAGCTGAGGGGATCTCGTGTAAGCTTTCGTGGCTCTGGCTATATATTATAATTGATAGGGTTAAAAGATCCCTACAGGCCTTGATCCTTTTGGGTTCAAGTGATGCCAAATCTGTCTTCTCAATGTACTAATATATAAGATAGTTTCCTGCCTTAAGTTATCAGGTCATTAGTTTTTTTGTGGTGCAGTTGAACTTGACTTGGGTTACTTAGTTCTTAAATATATTCTTCATCTGAATTTTCCTTTTCGAGTCCCTTGGTCACTTGAGGTTTGGATACAATTAAACTTTGTTTAGGTAATAGGATTTAGTCACCTTAGGATGAAAACAGTTTACTTTTCTGCCTTCAGATCGATTGTGGATCATATTTGATTTTACTTAGAATTTTGGCTAGTTAGATCAGAAGATAAGGTACTTTCACTTCTAGTCTGGTTGACAACTTAGCAAAAGCTATGCATGGAAGATCATGTGTCCTAATTTCATTATTTTAGAAGATTTCTAGCTTGATTTGGCAATGCTTCCACTCTGCATCTGGGACCGTCCTGTTTTCCTATTAAGTCTAATGGATGTTGCCCGCCAATTCTTGCATATCTCCTGCCATGCCTGTGAACTCAGGCTGCTGTAGTTTTTCATACTCTAATAATTGATTCATTTGCAGTGGTGGAAGATCTCTTCAGGAGAAGGCAACCTTTGCCCTCCATGGATGCTATCTATTTCATACAACCATCGAAGGAAAAGTAATTCCGGATCTATTTACTTTCTGAAATTCATCATAATTATAACTGAGAAGTGCTTGGACGTGCTGCATTAACCCATGCTTAATTGAAAAGAAATCAGGAAAAAAAGAGCAATCAGAATAAGACATTTGACCTGACATCAGTTCACTCTTTTGATATCAATTACTAGTACCATTTTCTGTGACAGATTGCTTTCAAGCTCTGTCACTTTTTAAGTTGACCTTGGAAAAAATTTAGTCAATCCGATAACTGACCCAAACCTGCCTGTAAGAAGTTTTGGACAAGATTTGAGAATTTGAACCCATTTGGACCTTGGATGAAACCGCTAGGATTAGGGTTGGCCCTCTGTGCTAGGCCCCTTTCCCTTTTGTTAAGTATCTTCTCATGCGAAATTTCTACTTATCCAATTATTTGTGTTGGTTTTTGTCTCTTAATAAGAATATCGTAACCATCAGAACTTAACTTTAAAAGAGCAAAATTCATATATCTCCACCCTATTTCAATTTTTTCCTAAGTATCCTTTTTGTCAGACCACTACTATAGTCTATTGCTTCGACTCCATCCCGATGCACTATGTGACCTTTTTCAAAGTACAACCAAGTGAACTAACTGAACACATCATCTTCTAACCGAATCAAAGAGGCCACCATATAAAGTAGTACATATAAAGTAGTATGTGTGGGGGAAAAAAGGGAACTATATGTGGTTGACCATCTCCTTGAGGACGAACCAAAACTGCATCATTAAGTATGTTTCATTAGAAATTTGGTGTCTGTAACAATTAGATATCTATGCAACTTTCTTTTCTCTTTTTCGTTACTTTTTGTTGTTGAGACTTGAGAGAACATGATTCACAATGAATCTAAGGTTCTCTACTTTGGGTCCTATAAAAAGTTATAAATATCATAGTTGAAGTTCCGTACAGGATCCTTTTTTGTTTAAAAATTGTTTTAATGGTTATAGTGCTTCTAGGAGAGGGAAAAAAAGAAAAATCGAGACCACTTCTTATCCGCTTGGTTGACCCAGACCCTGACACTTTGGACTTAGAGTTTAACACTTTCGAACTCGAAACTGATATATGACTGGCGATATCTTACCCACTTGCGCATATGGGCTGGTCTACTTTTAAGTATGCTAAATATTTGGTTTGGAAGAGATCTTATTCGGGATTCGGAAGGTTCTGCACCTTTTCAAGTGAAGTTTGCAGGGCCATTTAAATGATGAAACTTGGAAGGAAGTACTATGCAAGGAATAGGCCCTTGAGACCAAATCGATCTAGGGACTGATCACTTTTGCATGTTATTATTTGAAAAATATGGAAATCCACTGCTTTTTATATATACCATAACAGTTTTAGTGGGTTGAGTACTTGAGTTTCCTCCTCTTAGCAGTTTTAGGGCCTGCTTTTTCATCGGTAAATCCCATTTTACCAACTTCAATCAACTTCTACCAATTTCTGCAAACTCTAACAAAAAATTCTAATCCTATCCAACTTCAACCAACTTTTTAACCATCATCTACCGACTTCTACCAACTCTTACCAATTTCTTTTAAAATTTCTTACAAAGAAATCCTTACTCATTTACATTTCTTACCAACATCCTCCAACATATACCAACTTCTATCAACTTCTTCTAATCTTTTTCAACCTTAATCAACTCCTACCAATCATCCCCTCCCCCCAAAAAACCCAACTTCTAGCAATCTTTACCAACTTCTCCAATTTTCCATCTCCTATTTACCAACGAAAAGGACAGGCCTTAATGGGTTGACTTTCCTCCTTACGAGAATGGCTGTTGACATCTGAAAGTAGTGAACCTAAAATGAGAAAAGTTGAGCACTTATGCTACTAGGTATCTAGGAGGATGTTATGCTGTGGACGATTGTTATTCCAAGGCCACAATTATTTGTACTTTTAAAGCTGTTTTCTAATGGATTTTGGGATATGTTTGGGCTAGGAATAAGCCCCCTAACATTGAATAGATTTGTGATTTTCTGGTGCGAGAATTTTTCATGGAGGCTTATTATTCTTTGGGAATGGGGAAAACTGCTGGTTGTTGGATAGATCAGTTAGATAATAGCATGATATGAGCATCTTCTGACCAGCATGGCTGTTGATTCTTAACAATATTGAACTCCAAAATGACAAAATAAGGATGAGTTAATAGATATAATTGTGGGCCGTTTGTTAAAACTATCACAATTTTAATTGTGAAATCTTTTCTAAGGTAGTAGAGAGAAAGATATGCTGGAACTATTATGGTACAGAAGGCAATGTACTATGTTTTAGTATTACTATCACCTGAAGAGTGAAGTGAAATCTGTGTTGAGCAGCTAAATGTTTTGGAAGTGGACAAACAAACAGAGATACTTTGTTTTGACATAGGCTGCCTCTCTGCCCAGTGAAAGATTGTGGCGACAGCACACTCAAGAGCAGGCAGCAGGAAGTGACAAGCATGGACGAAAAACCAAAAAAGAAGGGAGGGAAAATGAAGCAATTGAAAAAGGCAATATGATGGGCATGTGGTCTCTTCCAAGCCTTCTTTGTAATTCTTATAAAATTTGGTTCATTTTTGCAACACTGCGTTTCGTACCTGGCAGGCCATACTGTCTTCAGTCAGTGCGAAAGGGTACAAGCATCTTGTTGAACGGGTGGTAGTCTCTTGGAAATCAAGGAAAATGAAATAGTTGTCCTTGTCCGTATGTTTAGGATGGTGCTGCAGGGAATGTGACGGAGGATATGAGACAAAGACATGCATCAATGCTTTTGAAAAGAAATCTGTTGGGAAATTAGGTTTCTAGGTGAGGCATTTAGTAGTTGTAGGCTAAAAATTTCATGTTGTTTTTAGCTTATAGCATCTTATATCATTAAATTTTTTTGTGTCTATCACGTTGCAAGGATTTCGTGGTTAGATGATACTTCTTTCATGTTTTGTCCGTAAGTTTGGGTTTCTGCTTGGTCTCCCTCCTTGAGTTTTAATTGCTTGCCACAAAAACAAGGAACTCTTCAAAATGGCTTTCTTCTGATGATTAGCAAATAACAGCTGTTTGTCTCAAGCATAAGGCACTTTACGAATATCACATAATGATGTAGTTCTGTGGTGCATAACGGATGATTTGTTGTTATTTTTGAGTGTGTGGATTTTAAATACCCTGAACCGAAAGTTCTGACCATTTGTTCAGCAGTGAAGGTACATATTGGCGTAACTACTTGAGGATGAATCATATGTAGTGTGTTGATGGCCAGTCATATTCAGGGCCTTGTTTTTGTTGTAAACAAATTAAAATATGGTCTATATAGTGCGTTACACCTTCTAATATTGCGTATTCTGGTATTCTGATAGTGGGAATCCACATCATGATCTACATTTGTATTCGAACTGCTTCACATTTGTCTCATATTATGGAGACATTGATGTTGTGTGGCATGGTTCCATGTCTTTTGTCTGCTTCCCTCAAGCCAGACTGCACTCCATTCAATTAAAGAGTATGTGGGTGGGTAAACTGTGATGATGCTTTTAATGGACCATAGTATCTGCCTGAACTTGGGAAAATATTCCCTTATGGTTTAGGATCTCGCAATAGCCTTTAGAATATGCATATGAGAAGTAGGGGGATGTCTAAGGGTCTGGTCAGGTGAGAGACCGACTTTTTTGAGGGTTTCACTGTCAAAGCACTTTACCTTGAGATTTCTCTTTTCAGAATTGGATGTCATTTTTCTGAGGGCTGTGAAAGATCATGCAGAGGACTTCTTTCGTGTTGTTATGCAAGTCTTGTTCCTTGTGTAAAAGCTATATTGGAGGTTCATGCTTGCAGAAATGGGGTAAAGTTTTGGTTAACACATGCTTCATCTGCTAAGGAGTTTTGGAATATGGTGGACATCTTCATTTACTTAGAGAAGTGCCCATTCCTTGTGGGAATTAGCCTTGAACTGCTTGCATTTTCCCTCATTTGCTGTGCTTATTGAAGTTAGCTCTTAGCATGGAGGGTTCCCTGGCAGCAGAATTAGGAAGGATGCACTTTGAAAAGATCCTTTGTGCTTATCTTTTGGTTCGTTTGGCTGAAAGAAACAAAAGGTTTTTTTTTTTTTTTTTGGGGGGGGGGGGTTGAGATGTCCATCAACATAGCAATGGATATGTGGATTTGAAGTCTTGTATTTTTGGGGTTGTGAGGATCTCTATTTCTCCTGGTTAGGTGCTCTGTTTCTTTTGTTGTTAGCCTTTTTCTGGCTGTAGTAAAAGTATTATACGTTGGATGCCTTCTCTGTTTCCACTTTTTTTTTTTTTTTCATTCATTAAATATATAGCATATATAATTATTCATCCTTTTTCGTTAGACCTGAAGTCCTTGACGATATGTCCCTAGCTCTCTGCGAGCTATCTCTCACTTAGTTATTAAAAATACCCTTACACTTACTATTTGCTTGTTAACAGAATTAGTGCTGTGATATATGCCTAACTTCTCCCTTGCTTCCTTGCAGCATAATAATGTTCTTGTCCGATATGTCTGGAAGAGAACCTTTGTACAAAAAGTACGTTACATTCCAGTATGCTCAATATATAGTTATGTGCTTTCCTACGATCTTGAAGTGATTACAGTTCCGTTTGCATCGGCTAATTGTTTCTAATCATTTTCCTTTTCAACTCAGAGCATTTGTGTTTTTCAGTACACCTGTCCCAAAACAATTAGTTAATCACATCAAGAGTGATATGAGCGTGGTACCCCGTATTGGTGCCCTAAGAGAGGTTAGAGTGATTTCCTTTAGTCTTTATACAAGGAATTTGAATGTCAAAAATTTATGGCCGTCTTGTAATGTGCAGATGAATTTGGAATTCTTTCCTGTTGACAGCCAGGTGTGAGATGCACATATTCCGTGTCTATTTTCATTCATACTCTGATAGTTTCCATTTGGTGGATGTGTGGTTGTAAACACATGCCGTGAACCCCATGCAAAAAGAAAAGGGGGGGGGGTGTGCCTTCACATGCTTACTTTTGGTGGTAATTGTAGGCATTTGTTACTGATCATGACATGGCTTTAGAGGAGCTCTGTGGGAAAAGTGCAGAAAATCCTCGGAAATTCAATGCATGTTTGAACACAATGGCAACCCGTGTTGCCTCAGTCTTTGCTTCACTGAAGGTACATATCCAGATATTCTGGGGTGCTCTAATACTTTTATGTGGCTATGCATATTTTTCCATCTTGTTATGTTCATCCAAAAAAGCATGAGTGCATAATCCTCACACTGTTACATTTCTATGCATATGTTCATCTTGTTCAGCGACAACTTTTCAAGTTTTATTCAGTGTTTGACCAAGTCAAAACACTACTTATTCCAATTACTATTGTTCAATAAAAGAGTGTTTATCATTCATATTTAGTGATTTGCATGGTGATGATACAATTATTAGCATTTCATAAGATATGTTTGGTAACTCACCTATGTTTCGCAACCTTCTCTATTATCGTAACCAAAACAAACTGTGAAGTACCATCTAAGGCAATGCATGCGCATGTGTATATGTTTGGATTTCTTTTCTTTTTTTGGGGGGGGGGGGGGTATGCACATGAGCACATCTATGTTCTTGAAGTGGTGGCTCTTTATGATGGACACTGGATTTGAAAGGTATGAATGCCATACTTCACGACTTTGCCTCCTCGTCTTGCTAAATACACTCTATGTGTTTGCATCTTCCTCTCCTTTGCTAAAACAGTTTTGCAAAGATTTTATTAACACGTCTATTAGTTTTCCTTGGCCAAAACTTTGGTCTGCCAAGAAGATACGCATATCAGCATTATAGAAAAAATGGTCTATTCACGACATTGATAGGGTTTGATTTTTCAACTAGTTGTCATGAAATGGAAGGAGGGAAGGGGAGTTTGGGTGGAAATATATGTGTATATGTAGTATGCTATAGTGGAATTTGAGGAGGCATACTTAGTGTTGTGTATTATATCACTCTACCATAAAATATGGTAATTTGATTAGAGTTGTGTTTTTTTGCAATCAGCTCACCTCAGCTCCACTATCGTAGTTGGGAGTTGCCATTTCTAGGGATCTGGCCCTTCAGGATTGAAATCTTTGTTCAAAACTGAGCTTTCATTTTTGCAGGCTGTTATGGGTCAGATTTGTGGGTTGCTTAAGTTTTTCAGGTCTAGTTGTTTTTAAGAATGAGTTAGCGAGCTTTATTTGAGTTTTATGCAGCTCCTTATCAGCTTGACATCTAATCAGACAACTTTACCCTGAAAAGAGCTGTCTAACTGCCTATCCCATTGTGGAACCAGACTACTTTTTGGTATGGGTATTTGGTTGGCATGATGCGGTCATAATCTTACCCTATCTGCTTACAGGAGCTTCCTCATGTGCGGTATCGAGCTGCGAAGGACCCAGATACAGCATCTTCTTGTGACCTAGTTCCCTCAAAGTTTGCATCAGCAGTTTGGGAGTGTCTCAAGAATTATAAGTCTAGTATTCCAAATTTCCCCCAGAAGGAAACATGCGAGTTGCTTATCCTTGATAGATCTGTTGATCAGGTTATTGGAGACTCTTTCCAGATTTTTCGAGTTCCATGCTGTTATCCTTTATTATCACTGAGACTTTAAAATTTCTCTTCAGATTGCTCCGGTGATACATGAATGGACTTATGATGCCATCTGCCATGACTTGCTGGAGATGAATGGCAACAAATTGGTGTTAGAGGTTTGTCCTACTGTAATTACTTTCTGTGTTCTTGGCTGTGTGCTTTGCTGGAAGCTTATGGGGGTGCTTCGTAATAGGTCACTCACAAATCGAGCGGTCAGCCTGAAAGAAAGGAAATCCTTCTTGAAGATACTGATCCTCTATGGCTAGAGATCCGTCATTTACACGTAGCAGAAGTATGTTTACTGGACTTGTGTTTCATTACTCAAAATTCAAGTGCTATCTCATTGATAGTTTAATGAACGATTGGGTCTCAGGCTAGTGAACGGCTACATGACAAAATGACCAACTTTGCCTTGAAGAACAAAGCTGTACAGCTGAGTCAGGCCTTGAGGTTTGGGTGAATATATTTGCTTCTCGGATATTTATGCATGATTCCTAATGTTGTCCTTACATGTTTACCATCTGATGTGGGTGAATTCATCCCTGGGTCTCTTAAAAAAAACCTTTTACTATATCTGTGTTTGTTACATGCATTGCATTTTACAGTTGTAGTACTCTCAACTAGTTAGTGATATGCTAAGGTTTGTGCAAAGTTGGATGCTTGAAAAGATCCTTAATTCTTTTCACTCAAATAAGCATTTTGTTAAAGATATTCTGCACAGTGGAATTATTTTCCTTAGATATGCCTGTTTTGTATGCTGTTCATAGGCTAAATTTGCTGCCATTTGTTTTCAGAGGGCATCTGGTTCTGTTGGCTTGCTGCCTTTTGTGTCACCATGATCATTAACTGTTTCTGCTTGTAATTGGCCTTTTGTAGTCTAGCGGTTTGTCTTTTGGGAATCATTTTTCTGCTTTTTTTTGGAGTGTGGGAGGGTGTTCTCCTTTTCTACCCATGCTACCATTTATTTCTTTTTTTTTTTTTGGGGGTTGATTGGCTATGCTTTGCATGTAAGATGAGAAGGATAAGGAAGGACCATGTGCGTTCATATGCTGTCCGGATTCCAAGGACGTTTGTCTTAGTTTCCACTGTCCCCAATTTGAACCATTGGTGTAGCTGTCAGTCTGGAACATTTATCTTTTTTTTAGGGATGCTTTTCAGCCTATTCTTGCAAATTATAGCATGGACCAATGACACAGAATGCATTTCTTTGCCCTTTTTCTTGAAAGTAACTTTTTGCTCAATCTTTGATTTTCAATATATGTTGTCAATTATATAAATATTGATGTTTATTTCCAGTATTTCAATTATTCGCCATCTTTGAATTTGTCCATGCACAACAAAATTGTAAAGTAACAAATATATCATCAATCTTAAGAGAACTGTATAAATTTGTACAGACAGGAGGAAAGGGTACTATTGTTTCTGTCGTGAATTCATGCTATGTTTTGATCAACACGCATTTGTTTTTGTCATGTTTTATTTCACAGATGTTGAGATTTTGTGATGTCTTATTGATATTTTGGGTCATTAATGTATAACTATTTGTGATAAATATTTAGTAATGACTCATGAACATTCACATAGCAAGTTGTGAACATTTTAAGTTAGCAGCTACAGCCATACAGAAGTGTTTTTTGTTAATTTTCTAAATTATATATGTGTACCCTCACCCCCCCCCCCCAAAAAAAGGAAAACAAGTAGGAAGTGAGAGGGCATAGAGAGCAAATCATATTTAGTAGGTCTTGCCTGCAACAGTTGCTTAGCCAAGCTTAGGTGCCATCATATTTATGCGAGTAGTTGATGGACATTACTGGTCATGTAGAAATGGAGCCGAACTTTCTACCCGGGACTTGCAAAAGATGGTCCAGGCTTTGCCACAATATACGGAACATGTGGAAAAGCTTTCTTTACATGTGGAGGTACGATTGTTCCAGTGAAGCACCGTTTTATTCTCTTTTGAATATAAAGCCCCTTTGAAACTTAATTGCTTCCAAAACGTTGGACTTTTATAATCATTGGAGAATAGCAGTTGCATTAGTTCTTCCCTGTCTTGTTGCATGGTTTTCCTTGGTAGTTTACCCATTTTCATTGTTCCACCTCATCAATATGATGTAAGACTCTCCTAATGGCATTCCAATGAGAAGCAGTGATTTGATTGATATAGGTGTATGCAGCTGGATGTAGTTCTAGATTTTGGAGCAGTTAGCTTAAGGAAGACTTAAGATAAATCATAATTTTATGCTGTTAATAGAGTAGAAGGGCAAACAGGATTCATATGGTAAACCCATCTTCAACTTTGTTTAAAACCTTACGAGACCTTTCTTTTAAAAAAAGTTTGGGAATATTATTGAAACACCCTCCAAAACTTTCAAATCTTAAAAGTATTAATTGATGCATTTGCAGGGAAGTTTTGGAATCCTGTTTCTAGCCTTCGTGGCTATACACTCATTGGTAGGAATCAGGCTAGCAAGGATGACCATATTGATCAGGATGTCCAGTATTATAGTATATGGTAGATCATCCTTCTAACTATCATATGGAAGAGCTGATCGAGTTTTAGTGTTTTTACTTTGCCATCTTGATGAGGATGTCGAGTATGGTTCATATACAATGCCATATGAATACAACTTGAGAACTTTGTTCTTGCTTCTTACCTTGTTTCTACTAGCATTTTGCATGCTCAGCTTTTTCCTCGTTCATGTGCAGATTGCTGGAAAAATTAACAAAATTATCAGGGATATGGGACTTCGAGAACTTGGGCAACTGGAACAGGATATAGTCTTCGGAGATGCTGGAACTAAGGAGGTCATCACCTTCCTAAGGGCAAATCAGGTTTTTATCTGACATCTGCTGGAATATTGGTGTGTCATTTTTGATGTTGTGGATATTGAATAATGAATCTGTGGTTTTCTAATGAAGTGCTTCAATATCTAGGATGCATCTGTCGAGAATAAATTGCGCTTGTTGATGATTTATGGGTCAGTGCACCCTGACAAGTTTGAAGGAGACAAAGCCTCAAAATTAATGCAGGTTAGGGGGCATCAAATTCTATGTATCAATGAGGTTGTGTCCTACTTTCTATGTCTTTTTAGGTAAATTGAGCAGATTGTGATTTTTTTATCAGAAGATGAGCTTATATGATAAATGCATTTACAGTTCATGCTGAAGAGTGTCTAATCATTGCATGTGCATAGAGCATACCAAAGAGCTTAGACTTAATCATCGATATAACTTCTACAGCTTAAATGGGTATTTAAGGGCTTCTGGAGTGGATCTTGGTCTGGTCCTTAGCATGGATTCAAAATGTGGCCGATCCGCGATGGAATGGCTGCATCAGAAAGGGTTTGGAGTTGAGCGAACATGTTTTCACCCTACGACATCCGCGACATGGAACGTGATCACTGTATTAGAGCGAATTATCCGTACTGTGAATGAAACCGCAATCGCGGCCGAACCCGCATTTTGAATGTTTGGTTCCTAGTTAAACCGATCAGAGTGGTAGGTCTGCTCCATATCTGACAACCTTACTCGAAATGGCCGAAACAAACATTTTGGAGGCAACATAATTTTGCCCACCTTCCGAATTGGCCTTAATGAGAAAGACCTCTCTCCGTGTTTTCCCCTTTCTCCAAAACTTCAGTGTTCAGAATTTAGTTTCAAAAGTGGTCAAAGGTATCCAACAGGGAAAGCCACCTTGGTAAAATTTTTTGATTTTGACCCCTTGACCTTTTTTTTTGAAGTTTTTTGTTTGCGCTTGAGTGAAGTCTGAAAAATTGCTCATAACTTGAATAGAAGACGCCACCTTCTTTTTGAGGGGCTGAATAAAAGCTGGGAGTTATTAATGCTAAACTTCACAGCTTCTGCTTTACCAAGCACTATTTGAAGCGTTGATTGAACAGTTTTCTTATTGTCTTAGGTGTGATGAATTAATGACTAATGAGCCACTGATTCACTGACTAATTGATCTGGTTGTGCTGCTTCGTGTTCTGTGCTCTTTTGTTTTGAGCCAATTTCAAATTCTGTGGCGTCTCTGAAGTAGAACATATTTAAATTTGAAAAAATGGATGATGCTCGACTAAAATATTGTTTTATTGAGAACTGTAATATTAGTTCTAATACTAGTTAGTAGTTATCCACTGCTTGTTATAGTTTATATAAATAGAAGTCTAAAATGTAAATGTACTAGTAATACAAATACTGTAAGATGGCTCTCCAGATGAAAATTTTGTGCCAATTGTTCAGCCTGATCTAGGTAGTGTGTCCAGTTAGCCCAATGTCTCAGCCAGTTCTCTTGCTGGTCCGCTCTCACTGATGTCCTGTAACGGAGTATTTACTACTGAATACTAACAAAAAGTTCTTTTGGCATGCTCGTCGTGACTTTTGTTTTTCACATGCATCTTTCCTAATTTATCATGTGTTATGTATGTATTTCTGATGAATTTACTTGTATGTATTTCTGATGAATTTACTCTCTTGTTCCCGTTTCTATGTATAAGAGCATCTGGACCTTGAGCATACTTTTCCAAATAACTATTGACAAAAGTACTCCCTGCTGTCTTTGAACTAGGACTTCATGTTTGGGCCTATCTATAATATATGTAACAGAAATTACATTTCTCCTTCCAGTTGGCCAAATTATCAGCTGAAGATATGAAGGCTGTGAAAAACATGAAACTGCTTGCCGGTTCATCTAATAATCAGGAGAAATCAAGTGGAAGCTTCTTGCTGACATTTGATGGACAGAGGGTAAAATCATATGGGTTTCAATTCTCAACGAGTAAATTTTGGTTCTTGTGTAAGTAAATGCTTAACTAGCTTTCCCTGCTGACCTGTCCATCACCAGAAGAAAGTAGCTGTGAGAAAAGATAGAACAAGTGATGAGGAGGAAGCATGGGCATTATCCAAATTCTATCCATTGCTAGAGGTGAGTTATCCTAAAATATACTGATTTCATCGCTTCGGCACATTTATATTTCTGTCTTTCTGAACATCATCCTGTACTGTACGACATTGTCATCTGGAAGCGAATGATTATCAAATGAGTGGAATCCATGAGGTGTTTTTGTAAATAGGGCCCAAATCCATACTGTAGAACTTCTTGGCAGTTTTTTCCCTTTTTTTGGGGGGGGGGGGGGGGGGGTGCTTCAGGTCTACCAACCTTAAACCTAAGATGCAGAGACGCTACTTCTGTTGGACACTTGGACCTTTGATGGCTGCCTACTACTGAATAGAAAAAGAATAGAGGATGATCTAATGAGACAATTGAGATATTTTGCTCTAATTCAATATGATCGAAGCAAAAGAAAAGATAGTAAAAGTGGCTTGTTTTTCCCCATTCGAATATTTGACACGTTCTTTTAATAGGATTTGTTCTAAGATAGATACTTCCAGATTGAGCAGGTTAGGGAACTAAGGAGAGAGACTCAAATCCTTGTCTCCCTAAACCTTGAACCAAATAGACACCTAGCGTCCATCTATGGCACGTGTGTGAAGATTATATGTATGCAACTTTGCCTGTATTATTCTATTATAGAGAGGCTATTTATCTTGAACCCTGCATTTGAATGGCGGCAACTGCCTACTACTTCTAACCAAAAAAGGAAGAGGACAATTGAGATATTTTGCTTTACTTCATACAATCATTTCCTCAACGCCGTATGAATCTGTTCCCTGGTTTTTCTACCATGTATTGGAGGTTGGAGCTGCACTTACATGTACTCAAGTAGTTTAAATGCCACACAGGGAGGGTTGTGAGTATCTCACAATCTCACACGATCCAACCATAGAATATAGTTGACTTAAGAAATTGGCCGGAAAGCACACTAAATAATTGTGTTTCACTTTTGCGGTCTTGATATTTGAAATGAGTGTAAGTGCTTTGAGGATCAAGCAAACCAAGCAAACAGCGCCACCTAGTGTGTGGATCCTGCATAAGCGAGGTTTTGGGTAGATCTACATGTAGGTAGCCTTACCCATTGTTTCCCAGATGTATTGTATGAAATGAAAACGCCAAAGCAGGACTATTATATGCACTAAATGCTTTGAGGATCAATTGATTCTTATTCTGATTCTTCTAAGTTGGCCTACTCTATCTAGACGTGCACTGGTTCAACAAAAGTATTAACCCTTGGCATGGATCACAATGAAGTGGGTGTGTGGAAATTTAGATGTAACGTCGAGCCTGATAGTCAAAGCTGGTTTCTGCAAGACAATAAATTTCCTTGCAAAGGGTTCGACCATATTTTTATACATTAAAATCTACGAGGAGTTATAATTCTATGAATGGTAAGGGCATTCTTGTATAATTTTCAATTTTTTGCAGTGGCTTTTCATATCTAATTTTAATCAACAGTTCTCCAATGTCCTTTAGTGGTTGCTGTCCTTGCTTCTATGTCCTAGCTTGCCTGCACACACCGCATGTGTTTTGTACTCCCAGTTAAGAAAACAATTTGAAAAGAAGCTATGAAAGGTGAGCTAAGCATGAAGAAATGAAATTACATAAAAGTCAAAGAAATAGGTAGAAAACGCACAAATGTTTTTATGGGTCATTTGGATACAACCTCATTAGCTGCTCAGGGTAAGATTGTCCCCACCTAGATTTCCCCTGACCTCACTTTGGCAGGATCCACATGTGTTTTTGTTATTGTCATTGTTAGTTCTTTTCCATGAAAGTTCTTGACTCTGATTTTATGCCAATGCTGGCAGCTTTCCACTAAAGATTCGCCATATGGAAAGATTGCAGCCACTTGCCACAGCTGTAACTATCAATTATAAAATTAGAAATCCAGTATCACATACCAAGCTTGACCTCAAACCACTCCTAGGTGATTGCCCTAGAAGGCTGCCGCATTGAGTACCAATGCCACCACCCACTTCAAGCAAGAACAACTTAACAACCATTTAATTGATTGAAAAGAACAACTCGGCAATCCTCCAATCATGATACATCCCGTTCTTGGTTAGTTGCGGCAAAAGCTGTGATGTCATTGTGGGACATGGATGCCGCCTAGGCCCCAAGATATACTGAGTCTTGAGCAGTATGAATAATGGACAAGTTGAAAGTCCTAGGTCATAGTATTATTTTCTCTTTTCCAGTAAGTGATTCTCATGAGGACAATTTGTTTTCCCTATACTTCAGGAACTGATAGAAGAAATTGACAAAGGTGAGTTGTCAAAGACTGACTATCAAATCATTAATGAACCAAGTCGAAGCATAAAGGAATGTAGAAAAAGCCAGCGAACAACAGTCACTACAACAACTGCTCCTTGTTCCGTGAGATCACGGCGGACAGCAACTTGGGCTCGCCAGCAACACTCTGATGATGGAAGCGGGTACCCTATCTGTTTTCGCAAACGCTCGTTTTCTTGCTGAATCTCACATTTACCCCGTCACCCCCCCTATGTTGATCTAGTTTTTGTTATTGTGGTTCCTTTTAGTGACTCTGTGTTGGGACACGCATCTGGTGATTTTAAGATGGTTGGATCACGTATTTTCATATTTCTCATTGGTGGGGCTACTAGATCTGAGGTAAAAGATCCATGGTTTCTTAAGGCTACAACATAGCAACTGGGCTACTGGAATTCATTCGTTGTTTTGAAAGCCTTTTTTCCCCATGTCACTCTATCCTCAGATTCGAGCATGTCACAAGCTCACTACAAAGCTTAAGAGGGAAGTCATTCTTGGTTCCACAAGTATAGATGATCCTCCACAGTATATAACAGTAATTTCTCTCATCTCTTGCTTTTGTATTATGTATAGTGCAATTTGAAGATAAACAACTCGTCACTCCTTACTTAGAATTCATTCCTTGAGTGTCTCAACCCCTCAGTGTGATTCCGCCTTTGGTGAGGGCTTGGGAGGTCTTGATATATGTGCACAGGGTAAATAGTGGAGACTAGCAAGAGTGTCCTAGAGATGATAGCTATTCTTTGCTCAAATTTTGATTGCAGATGGTAGAGATTTTTCTTTCTTCAATTTGGCCAATGTTTTGCTTGTCCACAATCTTTTGTGCACGCTAAAACACTTATCCTTTCAATGTGCATGCTATGTTCCTGAACTTACTGGTATTTGATCACCATAACTTTTTGAATGCAATGAATGTCATGCCGCTTCTGGCCATTTGTACACAATGCTCTTTTCTCTGCATCTTATGTCATAGATATGATCCAGTTTGTTTGTTCTTGTGGCATTTTATTGCTTTATATGCATTTCCTAACTACTTAACTTGTACTCGAACATATCTTCATTAGTAAGTTAGCATTCCCGTCATCTGTTATCTCTTATTTCTGAAGAGCCTAAAAGTGGCAAGACTTTATGAGGCCTGTTGTGACACTCTGAATTGCTTCAGTAGAAATTGATCTTTTTAAATTTGCAGACATCTGAAATCCTATAAGACACTTAATGCTTATTGCATGATGTATTGACAACATACAAAAGCTTCTGGCATAGAACCGAACATGCTTTTTATGAATCTATCAAAGTGATCTGATTGGAACTTATGATTTGAGTTATCTATGCAGAAATTGAAGCTGTTTTCAGAAGACCTTTCTCTAAGCCGCCTTAAGATTTGAGCATTTGGGCTAGAAAGTTGCGACAGAAAATTCTGACACGCCTTGCGTTCAGTTAAGCATTTTCTCACTGTAGATACACGAGATTCCATTGGCCATCCGTCTTCGATTCTCGGGTTTCATCCATGAACCCTTTGTTGCGAAGGATTTATTTGTAGCAGAAGGGCATCAAGACTGTGTGCCGCTTGAATTTAGCATTAGTTCGGATAGAGGTCTAGCAAGGCTGCCGACACTTCTTTCTCCATTGTAAGTGGAAGAAATGCGGCCTACTGTTGTCCCGATAAAATGATCGACAGCAAAACATATTCCATATGTTCAGAGAAAATTTCCTGGAACTGTCGTCCTATCATTTCGAGTAACAACAATAGTGTGCGGAATAGTATTCCCCCCCCCCCCCCCCTACATGCATCGAATGGGAATACGTGAAAGCTTTGACAGTGTGTTAGAGACATTTTGTAGAATGTTTGGAGTGTTTAATGCCGCAATTTCTTATGTGCTCCTGGGAGCATATGCTCTCGTTGTCTACGTGTATATATTTTTCATGCTTGTATTTGTCATATATTAATTTTTTTAATATATATTTGATGATGTAGCTCATAGGAGTATATACTCTCAGGAGTATTATGATGGAATCCATGCTTCAAAGCTTCATTTGTTTTTGCCTGCATTTCAGTTTTCCTGCCTCTTATTAGCATGGCAACAGTCAAATTATGTGGTTTAACCGCCCCCAAAAAAAAAAAATAATGAATCATATTAGAATTCCATGAGTGGCTCAGCAAATAAGAGTGTTATGGACTGGATCAGTTGCAAGGTATGAGATTTGTCCCACGTGAGTTGTATGGGTAACTGATGAGGGATTTATAGATTAAATGGATTCTCATTTAATAGGCTAATTTGGGATAAGTTCTCATATTTGGTTTGTAACAAAAAGCAAGATGAAGAAAGCATCAAAACACTGGATTTCCATGGCCCAAAAAAGAAACGAAAAGGCAAAACAACGACCTGAAAGCTCAGCCCAAAAAACCCCAAAAAAGAAAGGGATAAATGAAAAACACGCCCACCGTGGGGCTCGAACCCACGACCACAAGGTTAAGAGCCTTGCGCTCTACCGACTGAGCTAGACGGGCCGTGGCAGCTGTTTGCTGTTGCTTCCTTTTGAGGGAAAGAAAAAGGACGCCTTTGTAGTATTAGTGGTAAATTAAATGATTTTGAAAAAGAATGTCAGGATTAGATTTTTTTTTAAAGTTGTATGCATTTCCAAAATTTACTCATCTAAAAAAAGATTTTATGAATCGATTCTTAAAAATTTTAGAGAATATTTTTATAACCTGTATGATATATTAGATTTATACATATAACAGCTCACTTCAATATGTAATGATTTGCATAAAAATTTAATCTATTTTAAATAATCGTTTTAAATACATATGTAAGCCTTGCATTAACAGAATTTATTAGATTTATACATGTAACATCTTATTTTTATAACCTATTTATTTTTAAATACATATTTTTAGAACCTATATTATTTATGAGATTTATACATATAACATCACCGACCTTTTTTATTTTTCTTGGGCTCAGTGCTGTAGGTTGGGCATGCTGATACTGTTCTAAGCCCAATCAAGATATTGCGGCTCAGCATGTCCATACCCGGGAAAAAAAAAAAAAGAAAAAAACCAGCTTGATTTAATCACACCAACAAAATAACCACCGAGAAAGAGAGAGATTGAGAGCTTGAATCCTATAAAAATGGCATCAATTTCAATGGCATACTCAATCAACTATCACTACAAACCTAGAAAAGTTCTTCAACAAAAAGCTCATAATAATCATCAATGCCCTAATTTTCCAACCCATCTTCGCAATCGCATCATCTCTTGTCGAGATGAGCAGCAACAGCAGAACAAGGGCAATGTTAGTCGCAGGGAAATCATTCTTAGAAGCAGCGAATTGGCTACTCTTGGTGCAATTTTCCATTGCAGGTGAATTTTTTTCAAACATTTATCAGTTAATTTGTTTATTCATTGCCCAAATTATTTACATTTTGTTTCTTGCCAGAATGAGGGCTAAGAATGGATGAATTCATTGATTGACATGTGTAGGATATGTGCGAGATTGCAATAGAAATCATAGTTGAATGAATGCACTGCTAAAATAACAAAATAAATTGTTCGTTCTCGAAAACTGATTGCTTCTGACACACTGAATGCTTCTGTTACATTTAATCAATGTGTGATGAATTTGTGACATATTTATCTGTTCTATTGGCCCTATTTTTGATTTTGTTTTGGTGGGTGATGAACAGTGGAACAAAGCCAAGTTATCTGGGAGTGCAGAAGAGCCCACCAGCATTGGCATTGTGTCCTGCCACTAAAAACTGTGTATCCACCTCTGAGACCCCATCTGACCTTGCCCACTATACCCCTCCCTGGTATGCTCTCTATCCTCCCCCCTTTTTTAACTTTCTGATATCTAATATTCAAAGAAAGACCATAACTGTGGCCGCCCTACATGGGGAGATCTAATTTTGACATTAGCATATTCCCACCGGTTCAAACCAGATAGCATTTAAGAGTGGTTAGCAGCGTTTAGGATTAGCAGTCAGTGTTTAGTAACCATTGAGTGTTTACTTAAACACTGAAACGGACAGAGCGTTAGCATACACTACTGCACTGTCAAATTGGTCAAGCACTTCCATTTTCCTGGACTGCTGTGTTGCTAAGGTAGCCTAACTAGGGTCCATCTTATGGGAACAAACTATTGGAGAAAGCATGGGAGAGGAGGGGGATAAGGTGGAGGAATCTAAGCTCGCACATCCTTGACCAAAGGTGCAGTAAATCTTATTAGACAACCCTTTGATGGTTCGACTCATCTGAAGGCATACACTCCACATTGTTTTTTCTTAAACCTGACGGTAGACTACCAAATTAATCTCACTTGAAGTTGTCTAATACGTATTTTTGTTTCACCTTGTGTGTGATTACCTATTTCCTGAAAAATTAGCAGACTTTTTTGACTAAAGTTGACATCCAACCTTCAGGGCACAAGATGAGATCAAGAATCTGAGCAACGTATCACGTAAAGAGATCAGAAATTTTAATAGAGCCAGTAGTGAGGAAAGTTGGCGGATCTTGTTAGGGTAGAGTGACTAATGTTGGGTACATAGAAATCAAGTATGGCCAGCTACTGTTTGGATGGATTTTAGGCCAGATCATCTTTGGTTTGTTTCATCGTTTCCTACTAGTTGCTGATGGAGTTGGTAAAATGGGTGAAATTACTCTAGCTTTCTGGTTCATTTGAAGTGACCACTTACTGAACTGAACCCTTGCCCTTGTTTTGACCACTGACAGGAACTACAACCCTGAACAAGGACGAGGGAGCAAAAACCCTATTACCAGAGAAGTGGCAATGCAGGAGCTTCTTGATGTTGTAAGACGCACCACATTTGAACATGTTCTACCTTTTTTGTGTGGTTTAAAACCAAAAAAACTTATTACCTTTTCCCCCCAAAAAAATCGAAAATAATTGCCCAACCTTCAAGTTTTGTGGACAAATTCTCATGTTTTTGTTTTATCAACTTCAGTTAACTATGTAGAACAAATGACAAACAATACCCCTCATTGCAGATAAAATCAACAAAACCGGACAACTTCACGCCTCGAATCATTGAAAAGAAAGATGACTATGTGCGCGTGGAATATGAAAGCCCCATTATGGGGGTAAGTGTGTTCTTGCACCAAAAACTGTACAAAAGCCAGTTGTTCTAGGCATGGCGATGAGAACTAATTTGAATGTATGTTTTTATGTAGTTCGTAGATGATGTAGAGTTCTGGTTTCCACCGGGGAAGAAATCGATTATAGAATACAGATCCGCATCTCGATTGGGGAATTTTGATTTTGATGTGAATCGGAAAAGAATCAAGGTAAGGGCTGACAGTCACATGCACAATGTCAGTGTCAAAGTTGTGAACTTACATTAGTTTTGGTTCAATTTGGTGTCTAACTTAAGAATGTTGCTTGAATCAGGCATTGAGAAAAGAGCTAGAGAAAAGAGGATGGGCTTCAGAGGACGCATTTTAGCCGTATAGTCCCCTTTGACTTGTATCACATAATGACTTGTAACAAATAACAATGGCGGAGTTCACTACCATAGTGGAGCTTTTACTTCTAAACTATTAAGCATCAGTTAGCACCGTAATTTCTTGTAAACTTGGTGTTTTTTTTTTTTTTTTGGGTAAAACAAAATTAAGTTGAAGACTATTAAGGCCACGAACAACCAAACCTACTTCGGCTAACAACTTGCACCAGACCAAGCTGACCGTTTGGACTTGGCCAAGGTTGACTTTATGAGCTGAGCTGAGCTGAGCTAAACCAACAGATGCATAACATCGCTATCCAACTCAGAGTACTCGACCATCTGTGGTTTATACGCATTGGCCACCAAATAGAATGGAAACTGAAATACAAGAAACATGAATTGTGCTCATGATATTTGCTTCTACAAAGCTAATCCCACAAAAGTATAAATACAAGGAGCCAGTCATTGTCTTCCAGCTCCAGCATGCATAGTTGCATACATGTTGCTCAATGATCATCAAATATTGAAAGCAACAACAGCTTAATGTATACATCAAGAGCAACACAATAACACCCCTAAAACATAGGAATCAATCTTTCCTGAGGTCCATGTACTCACGGCGCATTCCTTCGCTGTTTAGAACAACTATTTCCAGCTTGTCTCCCTGCCAAAACAGAATTCAAACTCAGTAAATGAATGCATTAAGTTGCAGAGTTTTCCACTCCTACCTTTTGGGGGGGGGGGGGATATCCCAAAAATTCATAATCTGGGCTCTAATAGAACAAAGAAATTCATTGATCCTTCATGTTTAGGCAATCTGACAGCAGCAACACAACCTCTTCCACCAGTCCCATATCAGGAACTGATATTTGGAACGTGGTGAATAGGTTTAAATGTAAGAACGTAACATGCCAGCAGGTGATACAAGTAGTGTAAATAGGATGCAAGTGAAATAGCGTGTGCAATGTAGCTAAATAGTTATAGCTTCTAGCTTTTAGGATTTCCCATCTCCCACTTATATTTTCATTTTAAAGCAGTGAAGATAGTTGCACTCTTGTGTGCCCACTGCACACTGCATCCCACATCCATTCAAAATTGCAGAACCAAAGTGAACGTAACACGTTAACACTCACAGTGTAAATATCCCTTTCAGTTGCAGATGCAAAGGCAGTTTTCACCAAATCTATTGCTTCCGGTTCTGACAGAGGGGTAACAGCATCCTGCATATTTCATCAGCTTTCTGATCAGATACACGTGCTAAGCTATTGGGGAACAATTTTCTGTGAACAGGTAGGGAAAATCAAGGGCATACCCTCGCAGGTAACAAGAGAGGGCTGGGAGCCTTCAGTTGGTTATCCAGGAATGGCATGATGAGCTTTGCACCAGAGCCCTGAGAACTGTAACCAACCTTCTCATATGAGCCAACAGCATCATAGGTGAAGACACAGCCTTTACCTGACACATTAAAGATGCAGAGAAGGGGTGGTTAACGGACTCAGTTTTCAGTTCAGGCATTTTGTTAATGCATCAAATATACAAAAAGGAAATTAGAGAAACAGAGACTGCGATTTAGTGTGCTACCTTCATTATCAAGGCCACCCAACACATTGAAAGCATAGTAGGGAAAGAAACGTTTATAGTAAAGAGTGTTGGAGAGGAGCTGGGCCATTGCAGGGCAACTCATCTGCTTGTTGTGCTGATGTTGATAGATCTGTATACAATTAGAAACAACATGAGGAAAGTTCAGTAGTGGTATTGAATTTTTATACCAGCAAGGCACAGAAAATTTCATCCATGGTAGCATCAAGTGACAACAAAGAAAATGAAGATTTAACCGAAAATAATCATAACTAGAGTTAGTTCCTCCCCTTTTGTCCTTCTCTTTGAAGGAGGGCGGTGGGGGAGGTTATGATTTTGGATTAACTTTTTGTTTAGCAATGGCTATTCAGTCAATAGTCCAGTAACGCTAAACAGCCAGTAACAGCATCAACTGGAAATGGGCATAGATGAAGTGTGATAAATGTCAAAGAAAAAATATCATCATTATGCTTCTGCTCCCCTCTCCCAGCCTCCAGGCAGCACCCCCAACGGTATGCAAGGAGGGAGGAGGGGGCTAAAACAGACAAGAAGACCAACATACAATAATGATAGAGGTTATTTCCAAGAGATCTACAAAAAAAAATCTTGGGAATATGTACATTCTAAATCAATCATATCATACTGAATGTTGACATATTCAGCGACTAGGTTATAACAACAACATAAGTCATTATAAAATCATTCTACTGTAGCTGACAAAACTTACCAGGTGCCTTGCTTCCAAGTGCTTCTGTAATGCCCTTACATCAGCCTGGAATCCAGATGAAGCTAAGAAACTTTTATCTGCGCTGCAAGATCAGTGGAAGAACAGTCAGATAACCCAGTTAACATGGTGTAAACATAAAATATCATGCTTGGTGTTTCAAGATGGGAACATATATACACATATGAACTTCTAGCTGATTGGAGGTGGTTATGATCCCTCAAAATATGTCACAGAATCTAGTTTTGTCAGTTGAGGATCTATTTGCGCTGATTGAGGTAAAAGGTAAGATGGTTCAGTCTCTGCAAAAAGGTCACTTCCCTAGAGAATTTGAAAGTATAACTGAAGGCTTATAGTAAATCTTAATCAAAAGCAGTTTGATGGAAAAAGTCAGGATTTGAGACTTTTGCAGTCTGATTATCAATTTCAGGATGCTGAGACATTGCGTGAAGATGACACATTCACTGATGAACAAGGTGAAAAGGAGAGAAGGAGCCTTGTAAGAGGTTGGGTGGACAGTTAATCATGTTGCTATTGGCCCTACAATGCATACTGGTTTTTGAGACAAATGATGATAATGGATACGAATCCTCGTACTCATAAGGTTAACGGAAAGAAAACAATACAGTGATATTAAGGCTATCCTTCGGCCATCACTATAGCTGGAGATGGTAATAAACCAGGAGACTAGAGACATCAAAACCAAGTGGAATTGATACAGCATTAATGCTAACAGATGGCATTGCATTTGCTCAAGCAAATAATTGGGCTATTTCTTAGTTTACGGACGAGGTTAAACCACACTGCTGACCTAACAGGATTAAAAAGGGGGATGTATAATGGACACTAATAGTTCATCAGTTGGAATAATAGGGATTTTAAGGGGACTGATAGCGAGAGAATGTCATAACTTAAATCTGAGGACTGGATTCAGGATTGTAAGCAGGCGATTGCCTGATCCGACAGCTCCAGGGAGATATTTATTGTGAATTGATTTACTTTTGATTCAATATTCTAACTATAATTGTGCATACAAAAACACGAGGACGATTCTATTCCACTGCTAATTTGTGGAAGGAAAAAGGTAGCATAGTCTTTTGGCAGGATCGCAAATTTTCAAATACAAAGTTGCACCAAAAAAAAAAAAAAAAGGATCTAGGCAATTGACAGCAACTAGGGTCACACCACCTGATGTGCAATTGCAAAAAATAAGAACAATATTCCCAACTAATGAGTCAAGCTGTCGAAGATCGACTCTTACAAGGAATAAACACATCATATAAAGCAGTCACGGACGCATGTATTGATGTATAACATTGCCGAGAACAGCTTAACTACCAACTTCACTCAACGGAGGGGTCCTTTTGGGGGGGGGGGATGGAGGGGAAGTGTCCTCCAAAAGGGAAGATCTACAATTCCCTCAGCATTCAATAGGAGCCATCCAATAGGTTTCCCTATAAGGGGTTTCATTATCGCTCATAAAGTTGCTCACTTGTTGGATATGCTTCATTTTTAAGGAAGAAGATGGCTGTGCACTCCCATTTAGCTTAAAAGGCAAAAACCTAAAGCCGGTTACCTCTGTGAGGAAACATCATTCAAGGCAATGATCAAACAAAGCAAGCAACCAAAGCATCCATAGGTAAAATAATAGATACTATGGAGAGTTGGAGACAATCAGACAAGATAGGTAAGGACTCAAGCTTTGGAGGTAAGGGCAGCCTTGAAATCACTTAATCAGCCCCACTTCAACTTCTAATCTTTAATGATGACGTGGCCGCATGTGTGCCACAGCCTAATCTACACTTCATCATACACATGTACATATACAGCCAGAATTTTCTCAAGTAATGAACTTTTTAACAGATGCTTTCCACAATCAGCCAACCCACAGTTAGCAATCACCATCTTCCAGAGGCCATTGGCAAAAACAACCCCCAAGTTCACACACACACACACACACACACACACACACACACAAATAGAACAAAAATTATAGAGAGGAATAGAAACCCACTAAGATTCGACCCATAAAAGACAGCTCACAAATTTAAAACCTAGACTAACAATCTCTGCCCCAGTCAAACAAATCAAAACCCAGATAGAAATTGAAGCATTCAAATCCACCACACACCAGAAATGTGAGGAGGGACATTATCAAAAAGATCCAGAACAAAAGGCAACATGAATTAAAAAAAGAGTACATACAGTTTGCAAATCTTGGAGTAGTCGCGGGTGAGAATGTTATAGCCAGTGGACATACGAGTATCAGCAGCGATCACACAGTAATCAGCACCAGCTACCGCCACACAAGTCCTGATTGATTGATTTATATATGCACACAAATTCAATAAGTTTAGGTGAAAAGGGGGCAAAATGGCAAAATTAAGCAATTACGAAACCTAATTCAGAAATGTTGGGGAGAGAGAAACAAGGAGAGAGAGATGTACCCTCCATTGAAATCGTAGGGAGACCAATTTGCTTGCTGCTTCGTCATCCTGCTTAGTCGATCCAGAGAGAGAGAGAGAGAGAGATTGGCAAATAAAAGGAATTCCAGGTTTTCGCCTAAAATACTGAACTCTACTGGTTCTTTTCTTCTTGCTCAAGAATGGCAGAAATCAGGAGTTGTGCGACGTCGTTTTCGGGGAATAAGGCCGTGAGGGGAAGCTCAAATCTAGCGGGTACACTATAATCCGACCCGAAAGCCCAAACAGCAAAAGTTCAACAGGGAGATTTCTAAAACGTATGAAAGAATTAGAATTAGGCCTATAACTTTAAGTAGATTTCTTATCAAAAGAATTATTTAAGCTTATGTTTGCTTTTTTTATATAAAAAAGGCAATTAGTTTCTTTTTTCCTAGGTTTATTCCCAGCGTCATAGGGTTCTTTTAAAAATAAGTGAATCGTCTGAACGTGAGCCCAACACCAAGTAATGGATGTGAAGATGGATGAAGTTTGGAGGAGACAACCAAGGCAACAACAGAGTTAGGCCAACAGTCAGTTTTGGCCGCACAAGAACAGTCACAATGCCCGGTTACATCATGTTAACCTAGATAGTCACAATGCTCGGTTCCATCATGTTAGGTGACTGCAACGTTTGGTTAGATCATGTCAAGTACAATAATATTGTCTGCTTGCCTGTATCAACAGTGCAAAATACGTTATTTTGCACTTTGTCTAGAGAAATTATATGTGTACTGACAGATATAACAACGAAAGTACACCAACTAATTTAGTAAATTAATTTATATTCTTAAACACGTACTGTTATTGTGAGACTTTCCATTTAGTTAAATCATACTGTGCTAGTGTGAATGATGCACTTTTAGTCCGCATACTTGGAGACTGTTTTGCCTATGGCTCGTGTTCCCTTGCGTACATTTGCGTGTTAGAATGATTGTTTTGCCAACAGCACTTGTGTTTCATATGAAATGGTTAACTAATTGATTACTGAAGCCGCACATTAATTTATCAAACGGTTTGATTACATAACATCAAATCTGGAGCTTGATAACTCAAGCTGAAAAAAAAACCAATTACAGCCAACATCATAAATTGGCAATCACAACTCAACCTAAATTGCCAGGGACTTCATTTGATTTCAGAATAAACCACTCAGCTGACCACCTTGTAATCTGATCCTCCATATCCAAAGAAGCTCCTCTAATATCTATCAAACATTTAACAGTTCTTAAAATTTCAGGGGTACGAAAAAGGCCCCTGTGCAACAACGGAAGACCTTAACCTAAAGGTTTTTTCAAGACATTTCCTCCTGTGATTAGCCGATTAGCAGCACACAAGCCAGACTCATGGATGACTGGAGTGCTCAAACTGGTAAACTCCTGCATGTCATGTACAGCATTCCTGATCCAAAAGCCTAAATTAGACTAAACTGGAGTAACTAACATGGCAAACTGCGTTTCCTGTACCTTGATCTACTACACAGGCAAGTAGGCAACCGATCATCCAATTAGCAGCAAATAGCCTATTGCATCCTGCATTTATCAAACAATCAAATTGCCTTTTTTAATAAAAAGATGAAAAAGATATGTAAGTCGGGCCACTCCACTGGGCCCCTATCCAAGGATACCCACTAGGTTTTGCCTGGATTAATTGATTAGCATTGTGCTAAAGGCGCTTTGGCTCAACAAGTTGCCATTATGCAAAGGGCAAATCAGTAATTTTAGATGAGTATAGAACATAATGTGCAACCATAGAGTAGGTGTTTGATACATTACCCTCCACCAGGCAAGGATATGTTGATATCTGTGGTTGATGTCCTCCTTTCCTGCATAGGATGTGTGTTTGGCCAACTATCTCGCTGAAAAGATGCAGTGGAATTGAGGGTCTGCATTTGGCTAACAGTAGGGTTGTGTCCCTGGCCATTGCAGGCTTCCTTGTCCGCAGTTGCTGCAGAAGTAGGAGGTGGAGCCGCAGTAATAGTAAAAGCAGCAGGGGCAGACTGCACTTTGGGCTTCTTTGGCTTGAGCTCGGGTGGCATACTTGGCAAGAAACTCCCAACAATGATCTGATAAAGAAGAGTCAAGAGAATAGAAGCATCAATCGTCATGCCATGCCTCAAATGCATTCAGTTTCACTGAATGTCTTCGCTATTACTATGACCGAATTTGGGCTGCCTTGGAAAGGAAACCCCACTGTCTTTCTGGCTCCGGGATTCTGGCCCTATTTGCAATTGTAACGGAAGTCTTGACATGCCCAAAGGCTACAGCGTAGTTCATACAAGATTATGAAGATTAATGCTACCGGGATGTAATGACAACTATAAGTACGATTAGTAAACTGACCAGTGTCTAATTACCCGATGGAAACCCATATACAGCCCACATCAGAAATAGGCAACAAGATGTTGCTGTAATCAACTCCACTTCACACAAACTGACCTGCAATTTCCTCTTTGATATTGCTGATATTATCTTGACAAGATTATCGTACAAAACAGATACCATACTGAAGTATGGCCGTACCCTGAAACAACCTAAGTTTGGAATCTACAAACTGAATAACATAGTTACGAATACTAACAACGAGGGCGAGGCATTTAAAAAATCAATTCGCTCTTTCCTTCAAATGATGTGATTGATGCAAAACAAATCTATAAATATGGGCAATTCAACTAGATGCATCCCTTCTATTGAACCTTGTTAGATTATGCCAAAGGCAAAATAGAGATGGAAAAAAGTTAACACAGCAGAAAGGAAGCCGGTCACCCCAAAAAAAAAAAAAAAAACGCTGGAAAATATCATACACTGCCATGAGCATTTCCAAAACAGCCTAAGGCAGAAGCACCAAAAGAAAAAGCATCAATCACAAGCAAGTCAAATCATTTACCTGAACAGAACTAGCAGCAATCAGCAATCCAGCAATGCATCCCCCAACAACTTGACCATTTGGGCTTGACAAAGAAACACTCAGGCCACCAGCTCTATATCTTGCTCCTTCTCTCTCAGTTGGTGTATATGACCCACACAAGTTAACTATCTCAAAGCGTCCCTATGATAAGCAGAAAACAAGTCACTTGAATGTAAATTGACTCTAGCAAACTTACTGGTATGTAACATTCATCAATCAGACAAACAAGCTAATAAGATGATAAAGAGAAATATTAACATCTGAATTTGATGAGAAAACAACAGAAAAAAAAAGGGGTAAGTCATCCAGCAGAACCCACACAGTTCAAGTGGAGCTAACAAACAGTGATTTGCACAAGTAAAAGACATGACCCCACAGCACAAACCACAGTCAAACCTGAAAACTGCAGAGTTACTGAGTCTTGATTCATTAGCAAGTATCTGAAATTATGGGTAAGATCCTTTCAGTGGATTATACATGAGTTAACTGAATTAGTTTTGTCAACGAGTTGGACACAAATTTGACATGACAATGCAGCACTTCTCCAAATGCGGTCTTTCCATAAAACAAAGGTTTCACGCAAATTTCCCATATGATGGGACTTGCGGAGTAACGTTAGCTAAAACTTGTCATAGCCAGAGTTTGGTGTGTTATCAACATATAAGATTCAGATATACACAGGAGTTAAGTGTGACCCACTAAGCATTCGCATACATCAATGCAAGGCTATAGACCATGGTTTACTACCATAGGAAAACAATTTCTCATCTCTCGATGATATGAAGGCATCACAAAGATGCTGGTGTTTCTTCTTAGTTACTGACTGAAAAGGTACTGGAATTTCAGGCAGTAAGTAGAGTTAGGTGAAGGACTATACTCTATAGCATGCACAGGAACAGTTTAGCTAGAATTCGATTTAAACACTCACGTCAGTGTATGTAGGTTGCAATCTATGTGCGCTTTTCGAACAGCCAAAAGTCGTATTGGGGAAAATTGCCAAATTCTTCTGTTTGAATCATAGGGCACTAAGCACCATGTGTTCCGAACTCCATGTGTTGTGCAGCAGTAAGCAGCCAACAGTTCTTTGTCTAGGTGACAACAGAAGTAGTCTCCCTCAAATTTCAGCAAGGCTGCTACATCTATCCCACTCTACCAAGGCAAGGGTTATGGAGTGGGATACTAAGGTTGCAATCACACGAAGGAGACAGACTGCATCTCTGACGTCACGTATGAAGACAAGAATGTTCTAAATTGCAATCGCAGCACATGAGAACAGAACAAGATTTTATTTTTTTCTTTTTTGGGAGGGTGCAAAGACAGGTGGCATTTGAAACTAGGCCTCTTGATCAAAAGCCCAAATGTTTTCTTAAGCAAGCAAGCTGACACCTACACAAGGCTGAGATTTAGGACAGTGAGTGTGCGTAATAGATAGAGAACAAACAAGAGGTCTCGATGTATGGATACCATATGTTTCCAAGAGTACTTCCACACCATTTTTGACACAAAACACTTTTTATACCGCACCATTGACATGGCAAAAAATTTTAGCACACTACTTTTTCCTGGAACCATTAACATGGCAAAAAACTTTGATGCTATGGGATGTTCAATTAAGGACAACCAATTCGTAGATGCAATTTCTCATTTTCCAACCAAGCCAAAACATGGCATCTTGTACACCTAGTTAAGCATCAGTATTCCAAGATAGAAACAGCATTGTCACGAATTACACATACTGAAACCACCACATTAAAAGAAGTATAAGGAAACAAAATGTGTGGAATGAGTGCTTACTTCATATGTCAATGTACCTCCAGAGGAATCAGTTTGACGAAGTGTAGCACTAGAGACCATTCCACTAGCTGAAAGAATGCAGATAGCCCGTGGTCCTTGTTGGCAAAAGGATATAAGCTTTGCTGAAACATCCTGAATAGATCAGTAGACAACTAATATCATCAAGTGTTGCTCCCCAAGGACCATAGGTTCACATTAGGGCAAATAATAAAGCAGACAGAAATATTCATTCTCAAGCATCTAATTGTCAAATAAGTTTTGCTGTAACATCCTGCATGGACCACTAGACAATTAATATGATCAATTGTTGTTCCCAAAGACCATAGGTTCAGCTCAGAGCAAATAATAAAGTAGACAGAAATATTCATTCCCAAGCACCTACTTGTCAAATGGCAAAAACCATTCCCCAATTTTGCCATTAATAATTGTTCGTAAACCACTTTCAGTTCAGTCTATATCTCTAAAAAGAAGGAAAAACAAAGAACAACAACAACAACAATTCAATAGACCCACAAAAAGATTAGAGAAAACATTTTATAGTTGAAAATCCTTTGATAAAATAAAAATAAATGCATAAGTAGATAGATAAAATAAATGAAGAAGCGCTATACCACAAATACCAATAGTTCTCATAATAACTACTACAAGCATATACAAGACCTGGAAACACACTATAAGCGATAGCCAGATCAAAGCACCACCAATTTAAAAGCCCTCGGGAACAAGGAAAACCAAAGAGCAAAGGTCGGGGGGATCCAAATTATAGCCACCGGTGAACTGTTAGCCTCATACAGGGGGCCCCCGCCATTCCATATGGAGGTTGATGCATCAGTGTCATACCACACAATAGATATTATTATTTTACCATGCCCATTGTTTTCTAGTTGCCACCAAGTATAACATACAGAATGTGAATCACTATACTACTACTGCGAGTGAGAAGGTAATAGTATATGTTTAATAACGCTGGTACTTTAGAATTGCACAAATGGCATGATATTCGCACAGGCTCTAGAGTCTAGACGAACTGAAAAGGACTTTTACTTCACCTCCCTCTCATTTATGTTGATTGCTCACATGTGAAGTAACAGGTGCTAGAAGTGAAGAACTCAAATTTTGCAGAAACACATAGAAAAACATGACAGTGGTGAAATTTGTTGCTGCTGCCGTAAGCTTTCAAAACATCACAGGACATGACAAATTTAAGTCCTAACTGGCAGTTGCTGATGGAATCTGTCCAAAGGGTGGATCACAGAGGCGCCATTCTGAGGTGACATTAGTAAACCATCTATTTATAGTGAATGATTCACTCAAGCCCCCTCCCCCACCTGTGAGAGAGAGAGAGAGAGAGAGAGAGAGAGAGAGAGAGGTTTATCTATCCCCTTAAGGCCTTAACGAAAAAGTTATAGAAATCAGCACTCATCAATTCACAGTCAGCTACCCACTAGTGAGAGCATAAATACCAGATGATGCCAAGTCCAAGTTAATTCACGTCCAAATGCATAAAAAACAATGAGATCCAAACTTTACCTTCCACGAGGACACAATAGCTAAGTTCTACTCCATTATTCATTATAGCCACGTTATTACTCCACCCACATAAGTTCAAAACGTCGAATTACTATATCTCCAATAACAAATGTGTCCCCGCTGCATGAACGGAGAAGGGAGGAATTTGTTTGCTTGGATAATTAGGTCTTTAAGCCATGTTGTTGTAGATACAAGTCATGAAGTACTGACATGCTATGTCACATGGACTTAGGTACAAGGTGTTGAACACTGGTATATATCTAAGTGTCCACTCCAACTCATCAAAGTTCTAAATTCAGGACATGGGAGCACTGTATAAAATTCAGGTGTGAAACAGGGACTTGCCATTGTAACATGAAATTTAGGACAAATGTTTCAAGAAAATCACCGTAATAATCAAGTCAAATATCCAATAATACTCCAATCAATTATCCAAAAATCATATTGAATTACAACCAAAAAACAAACCGATAGTTGATGTCTGAATCATTCAACACAACCACTAATGCAAAATAATAAGGACGACCTTCCCGCCTTTTTTCATCGCAGCTAATCTAGGCTTTGGATCGGTGTCCACTACATATCCCATGGCTTATTCGTGCCAAGTTGCGTCCGCCATAAAGCAGGCAAAATGGCAAGTCCATATATCACAGTAGGCATGGCATAGAAAGAGACATGGTCAAACATATTGACAGCACTATTTTACAGACAGCATGCCAAACCAAAGCATGGTTATGTCCATGAACAAAGAAGAAGGTGACGAGCTATGATGCCCGGACTCTCCATTTTGCCCCGCATTACCCATGTCGGACACGACACTCTGCATATAGGACATGGGATCCACGTCAGACCCTTATCCAAACTCTAAAGTGGCAAGGGTGAAAAAAATTAGGAATATGTGGTCTTTTTCTTTCTTCACTCATTATTATTTTAATGGATCTTTAATGTTCAACCATTTGACAAGTGGACAACCTTGTAACTATTGAAATATTCTAAGAACATTAACTTGAAATTGCAACTTCCATATGTAAATTATGAGTCCTCATATCCGTGTCCAAATTTTGGATGGTGTCCCCGTGTCCTAAAGTTCAAACTTTGATGAGTTGGACACTCAGACCAGTAACCATGTCTAACACCCCATAACAAGTCCATGAAACATTGGTGACGAGTTGGGAAGTCATTATCCTATCATCCAAATCAAGGAAGATACAAACTCGTCTATGTCCAAATGAGAAGCTTCTATGTACACCCCTTGAACTATGAGGTGCTTGGTTTCTGTTAGTCCTATGATTTCGCATAAACACGCACTCATTTTAAGCTTTCACCAACCAGCCGATGTAACTCGAATTTCAAAAGTTAAATTAAAAATAACTAGATGGCCACTATAATCCTGGCTCCTCATAACATACCTCACCAGCGTTCACTGTTATGACATGAGGAGTGAAGTTGGCACCATCAATACGTCCAAAACCTTCACCTGCATTAAGATAAATAAGAACATTCATGAAAAAATAGTTGCATTTAGGACAAGCAAAATCTTTGGCACCCTCTAACATATAAAAACGGGACCAGAGACTGGACACACCACTTGACCCACCTCAAAAAAATAATTGCAATCCAGATGCATAACCATGATTTAGCTAAAACAATCCAAATTTTGCATGGGAAAGAGCAGCTCAGTCTGTAATTAAGTATTCAACGTTTTTCAAATGTTGGTTATATTTTCTTTGCTGCATTCTCATACTGATTCTATTCTGCTACTCCAATTCTTGTTTGCACTAACTATCTCCACACCAAAGGGACAATGTTATCTCTCATTTCCCACTCTGTCCCCTTTTCAGTTAAGATTTTATGGTGGCCTAAGCAACTCACAGAGTTTTAAAGGAAGGGCAAGAGGGCCAAGATCATTACTTTTTGACTTAAATGTATTATCACAACCCTTTTCATATGGACTTTCAATTTTCAGAATATATGAGGTGGAAGTGAACTGCACAGAAGGGAAACTTTTGGTAATAGAATATCATGATTCCATTCAGCCAATCCCATGCCCATAGCTGGATGTACATGAACTACAAACATAACTAAGGGCACAAGTTTATGAGAGCTCTAGAAGTACTTCATTTCCTTTAGTTTCACTTTGTAACTGATTGTGAAACTGAATAATATAATGTACTAAGAAATTTGTATATGTGTCAATCCGTGCTGCTACTAAGAAATACTCAAAAACTCTCATTAGACCAGAAACAATTATTATCAAGGTATACGAAAGGGAGGAGCCTCTTGTCCACCTTGTGGAACCTGAACAGCTGAAAAGCCCATCTTGGGCAATTTTTCCAGCTTGGTTCATAGCAGACTAAAGCAAAAGTGCTCCTAAACTAGACAATGCATTGCCAGATTTGCTATGAGAAATTTCTGCATGCTTTCTGCAAGCAAACAAAAAATCCAGAGTTGAACAGTCATCTCAAGGATTTACAACTGAATAGAATGCATGCCTGTCTCGTTTAATCATCAAGCATTCAAAATGAAAATCCAATTACCCATAGAAACCATCTCAAATCTCGGCTGCTGTTTGGCTATTGAAGCAGCTGACTTCCCTCGACCCCGCTTTCCACTTGGATAACTACCGGCAGATGGTGGAACCGCTGATGAAATCGGCGTTGGCGATAGTACTCTCGCTGCATTACCATCTTGACTATATTTCCTAGGCCTCCCCCTCTTCTTTTTCTCCATCCCTTCCGACATGCCACCACTTACTGGGGTCAAAACTCCTGCTGGTGATACAATAGACTGGCCCAGATCACTCCTAGGTGCGACATGGTAACTTGATGGATTTTCCACTCCAATGACCCTTACACCCGATGTGATGTTTTCTTTTACCTCCATGCATACATATATATTCGTCCAGAGACAGATTCCAATCCCAAATGTGCCTCTAAGACCCCAAATAACCTACCTGAGGCGTTTCTTCCCTGGAATTCCTGCATCCACAATTTTCCATTGCAAAACCCTCGTCAAAGACATACCCATTTTAAAGCCACTATCAGCATAGTGAAGATTCACTCATAAGGATAGTTCATATTCCAAAATGCCCCATCAAGTGGTACTCATGCACCTGCAACATATTAATTAGTTCTCCACAGAAAACTGCTGGTTCTTCTCAATCGTACAGAATCAAACATGCAACCTTCAAATAATTACTAGAAGCCAAAGAATAACATAAATTAGCAAATACCCACTAAGTATTAAACTTCACTGCGTTCTTTAACTCACATTTTCAAACCAGATTTGAACATAGACTTAAATCTGAAAATTAAAACCCCTCAAAACCCCACATTCTACTGGCAAAACACTTGTTACAGACTAACCCAGAATCAGACTAATTTTCCACCAAAGCTAAAAACACGATTAGAGCACGATGCACACTTAATTTAAGCAACCCAGAAAAGCTACTGAGCAAAAAGAGTACAAAAGCGAGGGGTATAGTGTAAATGTTCAAACCTTAAACGAGCTCTATATAGCTCAAAAAGCTGCCAAGCGACACCTTTCTAAGGATCAAGCGGAGCAAGCTCGCCGCCGGTGAGATATGGCCGCCGCTCCCTCAGATTTTCCGGCGAATACAAAATTAAATTAATTAATATATGAAACAAAATAGGGGAAAGAGTTTTCGGGTTGTTTGAAGTGAGAAAATCAGTGCTTGTCTGAAGTGAGACGCTAGACAGAGAAAGAGAGCGTGATAGAAGGAAGGGGGGGTGAAGAAGAAGAAGAAGAAGAAGAAGAAGAAGGACACGGTTTGGAAAATGGAGGAAATTACTTTATTGTGAACTAACTGAAAAATTGTTTAATCAATTTGAGTTTGGGATTTTGCCAAAATCGAAAATAAAATACAATTTGAGGAGACCTTTGGAATCCGGGAAAGCAAGTTTGAATCTCAAAGGGTGCAATGGTAAAACGTTGGGTTGGGGAATCGTGTTTGGTAATTAGTTTTTAGAAGAGTTTTTGGTCGACAAAAGTTTTTTACATAAGAATTAACTGTTTGATTAAGTTAAAAAGTTAATTTAATGTTGAATAAGAAAGCTTTTTAAAAGAGTTTTTTGAATCAAAAAAGTTAATTTTATGTAGATGTTGGAAGAGTTTTTTGAAAAATTAGTTTTTTAGACCTATTTAGCAAATAGTTATTAACTATTTACTGTTAGCTGTATGTATTAACTGTTTATTGTTAGTTGTCTCTATTAGCTTATTGCATTAGCTATTTGTAAAAAAGTATTTGGTGAAATTAGTTGTTTATATAAAAGTTGTTTAATAAAATTACTTTTCTACCCTTTACTCTATTTTGTTATTTATGTACACATGAATTTCATTCTTTGGCATTTAATTTTCTTCTCAATATTATGAATTAAAATTTAAATAATATGTATAATAACATTTATTTATAAAGTCTAATTTTGTTAACTGTACTTATATTTATCTAATCTTCTTTTCAATATTACGAAGTAAAATTTACGCAATATTTACTACCTATAATATTGTTTGCTTTTTATTTGAACATAGAATTTGTTTATTATTAGTTTGTTTTTATTTTTCAATATGAGATGAAATTTACATGGTATTCAAAATATGTATTATGTAAAAATAATTGACATAAATGATTTAACTTTTTTTTTTAAGAAATGGCAATTGGTATAATTTAGGTAAACATTTGGGCATTATAGTCATTTGGAAATCAAAACTCAAACAACCATTTGAAAAAAATACTTTGTCTAATTAACTTTTTGAGAAATGACTTTTTTGGATCAAAAAGCCAATCCAAACAGCTATTAGTCAAACAGCTAAAACAGCTACTTGAACAGTCAAAATACTTCGAAACAACCAATTTTGGATTAAAAGCTATCCAAACTACCAACAACTAAACATCCCTTTGTCTCACATCTTTACTAGAAAAATTAATTTCACCAGACAATTTTTTTCAACAAATGGCTATGTTAAACAGTTAATACAACAGCTAACTCAAACAACTAATAAATAATAAATATAGCTAACCACTAACAACAGTTTGACAAATAGAGCCTTAAGTCACAATCACAAAGGTAAATGAATAGATAATTGGCGTGTTTGATAAACAATTTTTTGAAAAGTTTTTTTTTTGGTCAAAAAGTTTGACTAAGCTTAGTATTTTGACATAGTCAAGAAGCTAACTTAGGTTTAATAGAACAGCTTTTTAGGCCCAAACAGCTAATTGGATTTTTCGCTCTCACAACTTTCTCAATAACAGCTAATTTCACCAAACAGTTTTTCTACAATTAACTAATTCAAACGGCGAATACAAATAGTTGATTTAAATAGCTAAAAACTAATATAAACAGATAACAGATAATAGTTAATAGTCGTTTATCAAACAGGGCCAATTATTGATGGAGTAATTGATGTCTTTGGTAGCGAACTATTGTCGTATTTTATCTTCTAGATGGATTTCTAGTTGTTGGGTTGCTTATTAATGTCGAGGTACTTTGAAATCGAAGTTGTGATATTTAAGTACGTGTGAATGTATATGTAATGTAACTTTTGTCAGTTTGTGTCACATGACAATTGAAGTGATTGTTATACATGTGATCTCATGTCTGTCTGTAAACCTTAACAAGGTATTCTACGTTTGGACTTACATGGTCGCGCCTTTTGGGCTCATGAGGGTACTTAGAATGCTAAAACATTTATAAAAAAACTCAAATGCCGATGTTTTTGAAGTAGGTTATTGATATACATGGTTGTTTGGAAGTTACTAAGGAAGACAAAGTCAATATTTGGAACAATAAGCCGTTGCTTTTTATCGCTTAATAAGGTGTTATTTAATTTTTTTGATACAAAACTTAATAATGTGCTATTGTATATGTGAAAACGTGACTATTTAAAATGATGATGATGATGATGATGATTATTATTATTATTATTATTATTATTATTATTATTATTGATGTGTATGCATGGATGGTTGTTAGTAAAAAGGATTAAGTGTAAATTCGAACTCTAGAAGTTCATGGGGTGTTTGGCAAACAGCTTTTTAGTAAAAAAGAGTTTTTTTGATCAAAATTAGCTATTTGACCAAGTGAAAAAGCTAATCTGGGTGTTTGGTGAAAGAGTTTTTAAGAAGAGTTTTTAGGTCCAAAAAGCTAATTTTATGAGCTTTTTGGAGTACCTTTTTGAAGAATTTTTTTTGTTCCACAACTTTCTCAAAAGTAACTAATTTTATCAAACAGTTTTTCAACAAACGATTAATTCAAATAGTTAATTCAAATAGTTAGCAGTTAACAGCTAATACAAATAACTAACAACTAATAGCTAACAGCTGTTTGTCAAATAGGGCCCCTAACTATATTGATATAATTTTTGGTTATGAGTACATATGGCTACTTAGCATGCTCACATTTTCATGAAATTTATGAATATCTTGCACTTTCGATTGCCGGTAATGGTATATATACTTGCTTGGGTGCTACTAAAGAGTGGTGAATGGAAAATTTTAATTGTAATGCCCATTTGTTGGGGGCTACGATTGATAAAATTTCTGATTCGTCTTTAGTCGTTTCAAGAAGCCGAAAGTATATGACACCATTTTGGTACTTGTTCAAAAAATTGTCATCATTTGGCTAATTGTTCAAAAAATTGTCATAGGTGAGTCACGAGCAGCAGAACTCCGCCAAATTGAAATCGGCTAGCTGTATGTGATATTGGATACAAGAATTTTATTGGAATTTGCGAGTTGTGTTTGGAGTTTTGACACTTATTTAATTGATAAATAAATAAAATGAGATAAAAGTGTATTTCAGCCATTTACTACTCGTTTCACCTACGACTAGATATGGGTGATCGATTCAGGTGGAAGTCCACCCACTCCAAATCTGACCTATTGTCAGGTCTAAATTGGAGCAATTTGGAGTATATTAAAACAAGTTTGATTAGTAGTTAGCAAGTTTGAACAGGTTGGATCATATTGGAGCATGTATAAGGTTCAATATACTCACAACGAACATGCCTCATACATATTAGGTGGGAAGAGGAAAAGAAAAGAGAAGCAAAAATGAACATACCAAAGTACAAAACATCATCAATATAATGGGTCATCAAGATAGTTACGTAACATTATGATAATCAATACTGACGTTGGACAATAATTAGGGGGAAAAAATCCCGGATCATCTTCATTGACTATGAAGAATTGACCCAATGCCAAGAAATTTATGGGAGAAATATGAGATGCTGAAGGAGAAGAATTCTTCGAAGTTTTGGAATACTTATCATTTCAAATAGCACCAGGAAAAAACAAAACTATATATTAGTGTTCCAAAACTTCGAAGTTTTGGAATACTAATATATAGTTTCTTTCCCCCTGGTGCTATTTGAAATGATAAGTTTAATCAAACAATTGTTATTAAAATATTGTGTATGAACTTTTTATGGGGAAAAAAGATATCAAATTAGATAAATAGGTATCATCTACTCAATTGAGGTCATCAACATCTTACACGTACATCTGTATCTTATATACATCTAGATGATCGTCATAATCAGTAGCTCCGTCAAAAGAATTGATGATTTGCATCTCGACTTTCTTGAAGCGCGGTGCCTCCATAATTACCCTCCTAAAAGGAGTCGAGAAGGAGGACTCTCTCCAAAGAGAACCGCTAATCCGTAACACCGATTGCCTACCTCAACCAATGAGGGTGAATCGCAGTGCTTGGATGATACCTCTTTCTTCTATCGCCCTTTTGGCCCGAACATTCAGAGAAGGGACAAGTGTTCCGGGCCCTTCTGACGGATCTGGCCAGTGAAGGAGCTTTCTCTTATGAGCTTTCTAGCTCTAAGCAGCGGGGGCGTGAGGATTAGTCATGCCTTTCATACCATTCGGCACCTTTGCTTTTGGATGTATACTAGCTTTTAACCCGTGCGTTGTGCGAATGTTTTTACTCTTTAAGTACTAACTATAAAGTTTTTAATGTACATCTTAATGTTGAATTTGCAATGTACTAATTTTAATAACGTTGACAGTAATATTATTGGTATCAGCATAATCGATATGAAGATGTCTCTAATAACAATATAAATATTAAATATTTGAGGTAATATTTAATTTTAAAAATTATGATGGCAATTCCTGTTCTTTTTTTAATAGAAAAATCCTATTCATTGTTAAAGATGAAATATTATAGTGACATTATTTTATTTATCTGAGTTGAAAATATCTTTTTAATTTTAGATATTTTCTTTTCTTTTAAAAAACATGTTGCATAATAGATCTGTTTAGCAACCCAATCTTTATCATTCATTCACCCAATTTTGTTTAATGAAAACTTATAAAATGGGAGAGACATAATATATCTCCATATTTTTCTAAAAAACTAAATAAATCTCCAAAATTTTAAAAATAATTTAGTGCATGACTTCTCCATAATGCAAGATACTACTAATTATTACATGCATGTACTGGATTCAAAAAATAAGATCCCACAAAATACATTATAAACAAAGGGCATATGAAGAATACAACAAAAAATATAAAATTTTATTTGTTAACGCCTTTACAGTTAATAGCCACATGTTTTAATAAGTCAGCATTACTTATTTGTTTCTCTTGTATCTCAACAACACTCATTCCAACAGAAGTATAATCCAATTCAACATAGTCCAACTTTGTAATATGCATGTCGTCATTGTTATTATGCAATGCACTTGTCTCCTCTTCTATTAAAAGTAATTCAAACTAACTAAACAACGACTTCAAGGTACAAAATCCAAACAATTCCAACTTTAATGGCCCCATACTCATTGACTTTTTAGATTGCTTAGCATATTTGTATCGAAGGAGTTAAGCCAATCTAGAAAAATTAACCATTATTGTTATCATTAGCATAATTCTCTAACATTAATTAGTATTAGTCATGTACATACAATTTTTCTTTTCACATTATATGGCTAATGCGAGAATCATATTACTTATACTAGTGTTATATCCCTTGCTATGCAAGGACATGAGTTAATTTTGTTATTAAAAAATAATTAAAATATACTAATTTATTGAAATAAGTTAATTTTTGTATGATAGAATAGCTATTATGCTATCGTAATAGTTCATGGAGGCCTGCATATGTTTTTTCTTGCCCTCAATTAGATTACTTAAAATTACATTTTTTTGACATTAAAATTATTTGTTGAATTAGTTTAAATTTTTAACCTTTAATATACAAGTGATAATCCTGTCATTTTTTTATGAAAATATGTTACTATTCTACTAATTATTGCATAAATTATTCATTAAGTGGTCAAGTCTTTTAATGTAATGTAGCATTGTGTTAAATTAGCGTTACTTTTTTGTGACTATTCAAATGCCTATGTAGTTAGTTTTTTTTAAAATTAAATTTCAACCGCAAAGTAATAATATATATAATAACATATAGTGAATCCTATCATTTTTTTCCCCTTTTCGAAGGTTAGTAAATCCTAGTTAATAACATTAATGTTAATTAATATGAATCAACTAACATCCACCAATTATAACTTGTCAATTCATTATTTTATGCCACATCAGCATGCCACATGTCATTCATACATGATTTGTATCCAACTTTTAATATATATATATGATAGAGTTGTGACGAATCGTGTGGGAGCGACACCGCTATGGGCTTTTCGAAGAACTTGCTTAGCTTCGATGATCTTCCTAGTGTTTACATCCTGCAAAGCGCTTGCCTCACCCCGGGGAATCGGTTCCGATTCTGCTGGTGAGGAGGAGTATACATGAGAGCAGCCTTCATTTTCTCACATACGCCTCGGATCACAACTTCATACGCTTGCATAAATGCCTCCCCTAACTGTTATAAGGTAATAAACTGTTGAATGGAAGGGCGATCAACCTAGTTCTCAACGAAACTCTGTGCTGGGGAGTCGCCATGGCCCCTTAGTATGTCCTCATTCGCCCGTGTCTACCCTTTTTCCCTTGCTTCGCTATTTTGGATCCAGTGTCAACCATTTTACGATGCTTCCCCATAGACGACATTAATATGTTTCAGAAGACACTAGAAAGAGTGCGAGAGAAGCTCGAACTTACTCTCGGTTGACGTGTAACTTAACTGTATGAGCTGATGTTTCCGCTCCTCGGCAACTTGCACTAAGGTTAATCCTGGTTGTTTTTCCCAATGAAGGCCTCTTTAATGCTCAAGTCAGTCTCAAAGTAAGAAAAGGTAATAGGAAAAGAGAAAAGAGTTGACAAAGTTTACATTATTTGGAGTATGTGAGATGAGGATGTCAAATCATGAATAGTATAAAAAGTTCTCCCAAATAGGTAAAACCTGGGACATTTATAGCCTTGGGGTTTACAGCTATGGGCAAAGTGGTAATTTTCCATACTGGGGATAAAATTATCGATGTACCTCTACTTTGTGGTGATCCCTTAACATTTGTTTGACTTCGTATGCGCCATGTGTTACCTGCCCATTGGAGGGGTCCTAAATATCCCAATCACTTTCTTTCTAAGTAAAATTAAAGATTAGTTCTTCTAAATGAAAGGATTCAAATTATGAAATCTTCGATAGTACAATTATATTCTAGAAATGTTAGATATGTAGGAACAAAAACCTTAAATCAAATGATCAGAAAGGTGTGATATCTTGGCATATAAACCTTTCCCATTTTCCCCTGAAAATGTTTTACACATAACTTGATATTTTGCTATATTGATACTCTGAAAATGATTTAATTTGTAAAATTCACAATCAACTGTTCCAATCTTTATTAAATCAACTTGAAACTTAGGCATTTGCATACTCTCTGCCCAAAAAAAAAAAAAAAAAAAAAAAAAAAAAAAAGAAGAAGAAGAGGGAACAACATTCATAAAACTGAAAGTCACAATATTGCATGCATATGCAAGAGGATGACATCTTCAAAGCTTTAATTTTGTTTGTATTCTTTCAATCTTCCCTTTTATCGCTGGCTAATCAGATATACATATACCATGGTGAGTACCTATACATACCCTTTCTTTCCCTTTTCTCTTTTACTATTTTTATTTTATATTTTCATTTTATGAAAAAAATGACAAGAGGAATTAATTAGTTTATATGACGATTTAACTGTATTTTATTTCTAATTTGGAGTTTTTTTGGCTCTTTGATCTTCTGATAATTAATCAAAATAAAGTTATTGTCTATTTATCAGCAAAACTTTGATTTCTTCTAAAAGAACTAAATGATATATATTGTTATTAATTAAAAACTAACTTTAAATTAGAAAGTTGACTATATGATTAATGTATATTGTTATATATTTTTTTTGATATTGAGGATTTTTATTTAAATTTGTGGTAATATTTAATTTGAAAGACATTAGAAAACCTGATACTTAAACCTCGCAACTAAAAAAAACAAAAAACTTAAAGAAAGCCACTCTAAGAGTATTGGAAAAGACCAGCATCAAATAGAGACACACTAGGGGCATGTTCATTATATTTGTATTGGATGAGCAGCTCACAGGTTTGAGTAGGTCGGAGCAAGTCTAGGTAGTTTGAACAAGTCCGATTAGCAGAGAGCAGATTTCAGTGTATTAGAGTAGGTTGGAATATATTTGACTAGCAGTTAATAGATTGGAGTAGTTTTGAAAGTAAGCTTGTGAGTGTGTTAGAGTAGGTTTGACTAGCAAGTTGAAATAGGTCTGACAATTTCACCAAAATTCAATGGAAACTGGACTCACCTGACTCGAAAAATTGGATAAAAATCGGTTAAACAAGTGAACTAAATAGGTAACAGATGATCAGGTGATGGACAGGGTCGGATTTAGTTTGATGGTCTTTGGACACACACACACACATACACACATATAATTAAACAATTGTTTGTGTTGAACATGTAGCTTTGGACAATTACTTTTTTCCCCTTGCAAGAGACAATTTATTTGACATCCTTTATTATTTGTGGTGACCATTGTGTTTAAGGTTTGGGCATGTGATTCTCATTGGTCATTATTTTGTATCTTTTTGAATTGTGTGTTATGTTTGAAGCTTCGAAACTTATTTAAGTGATAAGTAAACAAAATGAGACAAAAGTGTATTTCACCCATTTACCACTCGTTTCACCCATGGATGGGGGTGATCGATTTAGGTGGAGGTTCACCCGCTCAAAATCCAACCCATTGACAGCCTTAATTTGAAGCATATTACAGTATGTTTGACTAATAGTTAATAGGTATTAAAGAGCATATTAGAGAATATTGGAGCGTATAACAGATTCAATATGCTCACAACGAATAAGCCCTATATATATTAGGCGGGCCTCACCTTAATTAAGGGTGTGTTCCCCCCCCCAAAAAAAGGGAAAAGAAAAGAGATGCAAAAACGAATAGACCAAAGTACAAAACACCATCAATGGGTCATCAAGATAGCCACATAACATTATGATAATCAATGCTAAAGGTGGACAATAACTAGCGGGGAAAAACATCCCGGATCATCTTCATTAACCATGAAGTATGCACCTAAAGCAAAGAAATTTATAGGAGCATTATTATGCAGAAGTTCTGGAATACTAACATATATATATTTCCTTTTTTTTTTCCTGGTGCTATTTGAAATGATAAGTTAAATAAAACAATTATTATTTAAATGTAGTGTATGAACTTTTTATGGGGAAAAAACATATCAGATTAGATAAATGAGTATCATCTAGTCAAATGAGGTCAGAAGCATAACTTTAAATTCACCGTCCGGAAAATTATATCGTAGCTAGGACAGTATACGCTCTGTACCATTGTTCATGCACGATAATATCGTTGTTCGTATATTCAGTCATATGCATGAATAGTGTATTGACCATGTTTGTGTGCATGAACTAATGGAAGATAACAGTATGAGTACATGCTCCTATCCAAGGTTCATAGTATAGTCTCTGCCTTTGGAACATATTTACAATAGAAAAAAAGGAGAAAAATTGGGAAAATGAGTGCAAAATGAGGTATATTATCTGGTAGTCTGAACAAAATCCTACAGTAGCATGTACTCTTATCATCCAGCTATATAAAAGGGATCACAATATCGACAGTCATAAAAATATACAAACAAACATCAAACATGGCATCCCCAACTACACGGCTAGCACTAGTCTCTGTCTTCCTTTTCTCTATTCTTGTGCTCCAAATCCTAGCCAGAGCTCCAGGTACCCTGGATCATCCCCCTCTCTTTAACTCGAACTATTACACACATTTTATTTAATTTAATTTGTGTTAGTTTGTTAGTTAATCGGTTCTACCTGTGATCCATGTTCGGGTAAGGATGAAACATGTCATGTTAAAATTAATTACAAGCCGGATGATTCATTCACACAAGCTCATAATCGACCTTTTGTTGCAGATTTTGAGTTAGTCGATAATTCTTCTCGTCATATTATAAAACTACTGTCATCATGAATTTTTACGTATGTTATTAGGGACTTCTGTTTGATACCTTTCTTTGCACACTGCCGGGGGGGGGGGTTTACGTAACTCTTACTCTCATGCACTTCTTGATTTGTTTATTTTATTCTTTATCATACAATAATTGTCCAACATTTTCAAGATTAACAAGAGAAAAAAAAAATCAATGTAATTAATTAGGAGGAATTCCTGACATACACTAACTTAAAATGTCCTCCAAATTACATTCGAATCACAACCTGAACTTCTGACATACACTAACTTAAAATGTTTTTTTCCAACCAAACTCGGTAATTACAATTATTTTCCCATGTCTACATTATTGTATACATCGTAATTAAGTACCTTAATTAGTCAGACATATTTACCTAGTTTGGACATTTGTTGTTCTTCTTCAGTGCACTTGTACTTGAAATATGCTTCAATTATTGAAGTCACAATTAAGATATGTTTGCTAAATTAATTAATATCTTGACATGAATGTGATGTGATAGGAGTATTGGTGAAAAATGACTGGGTGTGCACAACCATAATGAGTTGCAAAACAAAGGCAGACTGTCCTCCAATATGCCAGGAGTTTGGAATGTATGATCCTCGAAATTACTCTTGTGTGCCCCGCCCTAATTGGCCTCCTACCAATATGACTTGCAAATGTTGCATTAGTTAGGGAAAAATCAAGCAATTACATAATTGATTAACGTAGTGGATTAATATATATTAATCCACAATTACTGTTAAGTTGTTCACTCCATCTTGTACTACTTAGTATTGAATTTTACTCATCTAGATATCATTTTGTACTACATAATAAAAACAATGTATTTTTCTCATGGATTTTTCCTATATTGTAATTAATTTGAGATTATGGATTTTCAGTTTTGTTTGTTTCGTTATCTCAACCGTTGGCCTATCAAAAATATAAACGTAGTGAATTTTGAATGTAGATCGACTCTTTTAGTATATCATGGCAATCTATTTAACCAAAGAATGTAAATACATGCAAAGAAAGAATAATTCAAATCCAAATCCAATACCCCAAAAATCCCGACACGGAGTGTTGGGGGTCTAATGGAGTGATAGTAGTCATGCCCTTTAATTGCAAAATTACGAAGAGATTGACTCTGATTCCTAGATTTAAAAACCGTAGACTACCTAATAGTCCATAAAAATGGAGCAGAGCAAGTTTAAGGATATTTTGCTTTAATCCGTACAATTCAAGTTGAAAAGAAGTGATATCAGGAGATCAAAAAGCAACATCGCTGTGCAAAGAAAGACTCAAGTACCAAATTGTGTTATTAAAATGCATAAGTACGTTTGTATCAAAACAATCAATTATGTAGTACAAGCTAGGCAATCCGCTTGGTAAATTTATCGAGTGTATTAGACAAGTAAATCATTATCAAGTATTAAAACTTGAATTCCAACTCACAATTATGGGACTAATTATGAATGATGAAATAGAGTTTCTTCCATAATCAAGCGAAATTAATCTTCCAATGTTCCATGAAGTAAAAGATATATATATATATATATATATATATATATATCTATCTATCTTTACCTTATATGATCATGATGAATTGATCACACATTTTGCATGCCCATCTTTAAGTAATGATTGTAAATCAGTGGGAAAACTTTCCAAAGCTACATAACTACCAAAGATGATAGTAATCTGATTTTAATTAGGAGAATTCTATAATCATGGCAATTCAGCAATTTGTTGCTATTATTATCTGTTAAATTTGAGAGCAGTCTATGAAAAATAAAAATATGCAAAAATAACAAATGGAAAAAAAATATTCATTTTTCTTTTTATACAACCTACATAGTCATTTTCTCTAGGATTCTTCCTAAATTATCATCCTGGAAGATACAAATAATGTCCCTATGCGGGTCCTCATTCCACACTATTGTGGAATGTAATGACAAATCATACTTTGGTAGCCAGTCAACTGTATGATTTCTTGCTTAAAAATATGAGTGTTAATAACATTGTTACAAAGTTGAATGTAAAATCCCGACTTAGATCTCCCACAACGCTTGAATTGAATGTGACCTTGAATTGAATGACAAATCATACTTTGGTAGCTTTGCTTGTATTATTGCTTTGATGCCATTTCTCATGGCTATTATTTTTGCTGCCAAACTGATGTTGCTTGTAAATATTTCTTAACCATTCTTCCCATGGAGCTGGTTAGCAAATCCCCAAATAATTAGGCATACGTACGGAGGGCGAGAGTTGGTTTCTTTAATTCTTTCTTTTTTTCTCATATTAATTAATTGGTGTAGTAGATAGATGATAATTGTTTTATCCCTTTTGTTCTTAAATTCTATCAAAGACTTAAGATTAAAGATTTGCTTTTAGTTTAGTGGTTCTGACAAAGTCAGATTAGACTGCCTACAATTCACCCCTTAGGGTGGGGCCCTTCTTTGGACCCTGAGTGAATGCGGGATGTTTGTGCACTGGGTTGCCTTTTTTTGTTCGGTTAAGTTGTCGAGATTATAGGGTTGTGTGAAATTGTAACAACTGACCTTTTGTTTTATTATTTTTGTTTTTGGTTTCAGGGAACCTTTTTTTTTTTTTTTTAAGTTGTAATTGTTAGTTTGAAATTTGAAACTTAAGCCTGTTAAGATTAGGCGTCCAAAAGATTTTTGGCAGGATTACATAAAATTGCAAGAGTGAGGGAAGAAATGCTTATTAATCCCTTAACATACTACTATTTATAATACAAAGATTTATAATATAAAAATTAAGTTATGGGGAAATACTGTCACAAATATTGTTATGTTGAATTGGGACAATATGTTATTTCATGTCGATTCTAGTTCAATATAAGATCGTAAAGGAACTTTTTTGTTCTATTATTGATTACCAATGTTGAGAACTTGAGATTGTCACTATGAATTTCTTTCTTTTGAGTCTTCCTTGATACTTTATTTGACTAAAGTAAAATTGTTATTAACTTATAAGGAGCAACGATCTTATTGTGTAAGTGTATAATATATTAATCAGTGACGTTTTTTTTTTTTGGGGGAAAGAAAGCGATAATATTAATAATACTTAAGTCATATACAAAACAAGTATAGTAAGACTTCTAGGATCCTCAGGCCAAAAAAAAATAAGAGAGGGCAACGCTCCTCCTGTGAGCAAAACGAGAGGATGGAAGAGACCCATCCCCCAAGAGGACCCGGAGATAACACAACTGATATACAAAATAACCTTCCTAGTACACAGTCGAACTTGACAGAAGGCGACTTAGGCATGGTCCATCTGCGAACGCTCCTCGTCCTGTAGACGCTGTGCAAAGAGGTAAATTTCCTTGTCCAGGTTCAATGCAAGTTGTATGGAGCTGGGCGGCTCCGAATGAATCACCAGAGCATCCGTTTGCTCTTTCTGGCTGAACGCAAGCACAGCAGCAACGAGATTGATTGGGCGCTTTGCATGATTAAAAGTTACTGTCCGCTTCCAAGCCAATAGGTCTTTCACATCACTAATAGTACCACGGAGATGGGAGCGACAGCACTTAGGACCTGCTTGAAGTTCATCAATGATTTCACGGCCAAGATCTATCTCCACATAATCCAAGTGGCATTCCCAAGCTTGCAGGCAGCAGAGCTTCTTTAAGAGTTATTAACAAAGTTTCTAGTAAACATGGAGATATAATCCGTCGGGAAATTCCAAGGAACCATTGGAAATCCGCATCATGTATTACCGCTGCACCAATAGCAAACATTCTATCAGTGACGTTGTTGTTGTAGTATTTTGGTATGTCAGTCCTTTTCTTCTCTTGTTTTCTTCTTATTTTTAATTTTGAGGGGGGCGGATTAGGGGAAAGGCATGAAGATGAGGCTTACATAACATGTATAGTGTCATAGTGTTGGATTCCCTTTCAAAAAAAAAAAAAAATCGAAGTGAATCAATGTAATTTTTCGAACAACAGTCCACATATTCCAACTAAATACTAAGGTAGTGTTTGGTTGGAAGGAAAATAGCTTTTCTGAAAATTTATTTTCTGCGGAAAATATTTTTCTAAGGAAAATTGATTTTCATGTCACATTTTCTCTTGTTTTGTATAAGATAAATTATTTTCAATTGAAAAAAGAAAAACATCAATTGAATTGTTTAAATGACGAAAAATATCGACTGAATGGTTGTAGTAGAGGTAAATGTTGACCGAACAAAGAAATTTTGAGCTCAAAGTTTATGTTTGAGTTTTTTTAATACTTCCTTTTGGACAATTAATTTTCAATCTAAACTATTGAAATTGTTTTCGTAACAAAAAATATCAACTAAATTATTTAAATGGCAAAAATATCGATTGAATTATTGTATTGGAGAAAAATATTGACCAAATGAAGGAATATCATGCTTAAAATATGAATTTGAGCATATTCTAATCTTTCATATATGATGATCAAGTTTTCGATCTAAATTGTTGTTATTGTTCCAGTCGTGAAAAATATTAACTGCATTGTTTAAGTGATAAAAAATATCAATTGAATTATTGATGTGGAAAAAAATGTTGACCAAATCAAAGAATACCGAGTTCAAAATCTGGATTTGAGCCTATTTTAATATTTTCTATCTGGTTATCAAGTTTCGATCCAAATTGTTATGTTGAAATTATTTTAGTGGCGAGTCAATTGAATTATTTTAGTGGCAAAAAATGTCGATTAAATTATTGTAGTGGAGATATATACTGACCAAATGAAAGAAATTTGAAATCAAATTTTAGATGTGAGTTTATTTTAATTTAATCTTTCCTATCGGATAGTCAAGTTTCGATCCAAACTATTGAAATCGAATTTTGCATCTAAATTTTAGTTGACCACATCGTCAAAGAGTTGAAGGAAGGAAATCAACTTTCTATCTTTTCAAAAAAGAAATCATTTTTCTCCGTTGGAGAAAAAATCATTTTCCTTGAAAAAAAGTCTTACATCCTTCATGGTGCTAAACAATGAAAAATTGGAAAATTATTTTTCTCCAACCAAATACTAAGAGTTGTTCGATCAACATAACAGTGGATTTATTATAGAAATAAATAAGTAGTACAATAGAGAGCAGTACAAGATGGGTAAATAACTTAAGAGTAACTGTGGATTAATTAACTACATCAATCAATTATGTAATTGCTTGATTTTTCCGCAAACGCAGCAATTGCAGGCCTTATTGTAAGGAGGCCAATGAGGGCGGGGCACACAAGAGGATTTTCCAGGATAAATTCCAAATTCATGACATTTTGGTGGACAATCTGCATCTGCTGAGCAAGTTCCCACAAATGTGCACTCCCACTCTCCTATCATATTCATTTCAATTAAAATACGATATTAATCAAGTTAGGTTTAATTAATCTACCCATATCAAGTGACTTCAATAATTGTAGCATATTTCAAGTACAAGTGCATTGAAGCAGAGCAAGAACCCAAATCAACTTAAATTACATGCCAAAGTTGGCAATAACTATGCTCAAAGATTGAACTTGCATGACTAATTAATAAGGTACTTATAATGTATACAATAACGTCGATATGGGGAAATAGTTATTAGCGAGTTTGGCAGGAAAAACTTTTAAAATTAGTGTATGTTAATTTTGATTATCATTCCTCCTAGTTGCATTACGTTTTTTTTTTTTTTTTTGGGTCTCTCATTAAACTTGAAAAGGTTGGACAATCTACCCTAAGACAAGGAATAAGATCGATGCACAAATCAAAAAGTGGTGCGTGAGAGAAAGAGTCCCCGCCCCCTCCCCCAATGTGTAAAGGGATGTATAAGGAAACCTGTATGTAAATTTCAAACGTGACTTCCTGCTGATATATCTAAGATTCATAACGAAAATAGTTTTGTTATCTCACGAGATAAGTTATCAGATAACTAAAAAATTTGTGGCTAGGTCAAATACGATTACGCATAAATGTATTTTCCAACTCATCTAACTTTTAGATAACATGCATGTATGTTTAATTCTTACCCCGAAACTGGATCACACACAAGTACAACACACTGATAAGCTAACAATCTCACACACAAAGTAGAATAACATATATGTGTAATACTTGTCATTGAAGAGAGGGACAGAGATCTAGGGTATACCCGGAACACTGGCTTGGATTTGGAGCACGATAAGAGAGAAAAAGAGGAGAGAGGAAAGTGCAAGCCTTGTAGTTAGGGATGCCATGTTTGATGTTTGTATATTTTTATGATAATCCAATATTTTGTGAAAGTATGTGGGCATCAAGCCTCTTTTATATTGCTTGGTGACAAGAATACCTGTTAGGTGCAGGATTTTGTTCAGACCACCAGATCCTGATTTCTTACTCACTTTTATTTTTCCTTTATTTTGTTTTATATATAATTCCTTTTTTATTAATTTATTGTATTAATTTATCCAGAACAACATGATAATTGTTTAAACTTGCATCTATTGCTTATTTGTGCATATCACTATAGAATACACAAATAATGTGGAACATTGAGGGGCAACTTGGTCATCTCAATATATAATTTTCTCTCAGCTCATAACTAACTCTTCTTGGTTTGTTACACAAAAAACTACACTTGTATATATGTAGCTTTCCTCTGTTAGTTTCACAAAAAATAACAGAATGTCCCTTTCATTCTCCATTTTGGATTGATCAATAACACTTCCATATTCCCCTTCAATCTTGCTATGAACCTTTGATTCAATTGCATTCCAGATTCTTCACATGGTATCAGAGCACACGGTTATCATTTCTGTGACTATGCTTTCGTTTTGATTAGGTTGTTGTTGTTGCTTGTTCTTGATTGACCTTCATGGCTGAATTGACGGAGAATGCAGATTCAACCTCAGATCGGAGACAGGTTGAGTTTGAAGGTTATAACAATGATCCTCTGTGGCTCCAAAGCTCAGATCATCCAGGAGCTCAGATTGTGAGTCTTAAACTGACTGGACTAAATTTCCAGAAATGGAGCAGATCTGTAAAGATTGCTCTTCGAACAAAAGGAAAGCTTGGCTTTATTGATGGTTCTTGTGTGAAGCCAGATCGAACCTCTTTCAGATTTGATCAATGGATCAAATGTGATAACATGGTGGTTAGTTGGCTCTTAAATTCTATGGTGACAGATTTATCTGAAGCTTTCTTGTATGTGAATTCAGCACAGGAACTGTGGGAAGAACTGACTGAAAGGTTTGGAGAAAGCAATGGACCATTGCTTTATCATCTGGAGAAAGAAATCACTGACTTGTATCAAGGAAGTGATTCTGTTGCAGTGTATTACACAAAGTTAAAAAAACTTTGGGATGAGATCAGTGACATGTCAGATGTTCCAATTTGTACTTGTCCTGAAACGTGCCCCTCAGTCAAGAAGACACAAGCTCTTGATCAAAGAAGAAGACTCATGCAGTTCTTGATGCACCTCAATGATGAGTATGAGGCTATCAGAGGACAAATACTCTTGTTAGATCCTTTGCCATCTGTGAACAAGGCTTATTCCATGATTCAAAGGGTGGAAAGACAGAGGCAAGTTACTAACACAACTGCAGTTTCACGAGAAATTGCAGCATGTGTTAACAAGACTAACACCCTTGCAGAAGCTGAGTCTGAAAATGCCCTGGTAGCACGGGGCCGAAACAGAAGAGATTTGAGGAAACCAAAACTGAACAAGTTCTGTGATCATTGCCAGAAACCTGGTCATGAAAAGGATCAATGTTTTAAGATCATTGGATATCCTGAGTGGTATGATGATTTCAAAAGCAGAAGGAAACCAGCAGGTTCCAGGATGGCAGCTAATGTTGCTAGTCACTTTGATATTCCAGATACTCCATTAAGTGAAAACAATCCTCTAGAAGGAGTCAGCAAGTCTCAGTTTGATTCTAGCCTGATTCAGGCTTTGGCACATGAGGTTGCAAAGCTCACAAAAGGAGTTCAGTCCAACAGTTCAAAATATGACAAACAAGACAGTGGTTTTGCCAACTTTGCAGGTAAAGGTGCATATACTGGATTTTTCAGCATTTGTTGCATAGTACAGCATAGCAAATGTGCTACTTGGATTGTTGATACAGGAGCTAGTGACCATATGGCACATGATTTGGACTTATTTGACAAATTAGATGTATTGCCTAAACCCATTTATATAACTCTTCTGGATGGATCAGCCAAACATGTTACTTTAGCAGGTAGTGTGAGACTGGATGGTAGCATTTTTCTTCAGAAGGTGTTATATGTGCCTGAGTTTAAATTCAATTTGCTCTCAGTTACCAAGCTTTTGGCAGATCAGAGGCTATGCATTCATATTTACCCTACTGAGTGTATCTTTCAGGCCCTTACAACTAAGCAGGTTGTGGCTACAGCACATGAGCATAATGGACTTTACCTTTTACAACTTCCAGCAGAAGCACGGTTATGAGGAACAATATCTTACAGCAGTCCCATAAGGATGAGAAGCCTGTCATTACAGAATGCCTTACTGCAGCTAATCAGACTAATGTTCAGCTGCCCTTAGAAGTTTTGCATGCAAGATTAGGACACGCCTCTTTGTCCAAAATGAAACATATCTCTGATTGTAAGAATGTTTTGTCAGATTCTTTTTTTTGTGAAGTTTGTATTTTAGCCAAAGCGCACAGATTACCCTTTAGCAGAAGTACTATTTCAACAATGAAGCCATTTGAACTTCTTCATTTGGATTTATGGGGACCTTACAGGGTTGCTAGTCTTAACAGGGCTAGATATTTTGTTACCACTGTGGATGACTTTACCAGGAATACTTGGACTCAATTGATTCAACACAAAACTCAAGTTTATACAGCCATAGAGCAATTTTTGCATATGGTAGACACACAGTTTCAGGCCAAAGTTTCCATGGTCAGAACTGATAATGGAACTGAGTTTATTCAGTCTGCTTGTCTAAATTTGTTTGGTGCTAAAGGCATTTTACATCAAAGATCCATTGTTAAGACACCCCAACAAAATGGGGTTGTAGAGAGGAAGCATAGATATTTGCTGACACAGCTAGAGCCATTAGGTTTCAAGCTGGATTTCCCAAACAGTTTTGGGGTGAATGTGTTCTTGCTGCTACTCACATTATTAACAAACTACCTATGGCCAATTTGAATTGGAAATCTCCTTTTGAAGTTTTGTATGGGTCTTGCCCTATTTTGGATGACTTAAGGGCTATTGGTTGTTTGTGCTTTGCCACTAATATTGGAGAAGTGGATAAGTTTGAGCCTAGAGCTTCCAGATGTGTTTTGATTGGATATACCTTTGGATTTAAGGGGTACAAGCTCTATGATCTTCAGACCAAGAAGATTTTTCACAGTAGGGATGTCATCTTTCAGGAGAAGGTGTTTCCCTTCAAGGACCAAATTTACAATGATGATCATGTCTCTCCTTCTACATCATTTATTTGGCCTCACTCTGAGGGGCCTTCTGATGATCCTTGCCATCTCCCTCCTACTTATAGTACACCTATGATGTCCAATGATTCTGCTTCCTTACCTTCTTCAGACACTTTGGTCAGACATGATTCTTTACAAGTTCCTGACTCTTTCAGCTCAGTTCCACACTGCAGTCCTATTGTCCCTCCTCTCTCACCAGAGGACACCGCTGTCTCAGTTCCTTCTGCTCCTGCACCTCCACCACCAGATCTCCGGAGGTCTGTCAGAACCAGGACTTCTCCAACATGGTTACAGGACTTTGTTCAGCCTAAATGTACTCGGGTTCAGCAGGATGCTTCTCACTTTACACAGTCTCACAGTTTGACTAGTACTGCTACCTATCCTTTATTTCATCATACAGACTTTACTCCCTTTTCTGCAGAATTTGTCACCTCTTTCTTATCTACGCTGCAAGTCTCAGAACCTCATTCCTATTCTCAAGCTCAGACCAATTCAGAATGGGTGGAGGCCATGAATAAAGAGTTAGAGGCTTTGGAAGCCAATGGCACTTGGATTCTTACTACTTTACCTCCTACCAAAAAGGCTCTTACCTCAAAATGGGTTTATAAGATCAAGTATAAACCTGATGGTACTATTGAAAGGTACAAGGCTAGGCTTGTTATCAGAGGTTTCCAGCAAGTAAAGGACAAGGATTATAAGCACACCTTTTCTCCTGTTGCTAAACTGACCACTGTGAGAATTTTCATTGCTTTAGCCACTGCCAAGGGGTGGCCTCTACATCAACTTGACATTAACAATGCTTTTTTGCATGGTTTTCTTGATGAAGAAGTATATATGTATCCACCAGAGGGTTATTCTAAAGCTAAGCCTGGCCAGGTTTGCAAATTGGAGAGATCCTTATATGGTTTGAAGCAAGCTTCTAGACAATGGAATCTAGAACTTACCAAATTCCTTCTCAAGCAGGGTTTTACTCAATCAAAGAGTGATTACTCTTTGTTTACTAAGGTTTCTCAGGGCCTTTACACTTTTATCTTGGTTTATGTTGATGATCTCTTGATTACAGGGGATGATTCTCTCTCCATTGCTCACATTAAAGTCAAACTGCATGAGGCTTTCACAATCAAAGACTTGGGACTGGCTAGATACTTTCTTGGCCTGGAGATAGCTCGATCAACCTGTGGCACTTTCCTTAACCAAAGAAAATATATTATGGATATCCTAACTGATGCTGGACTTACTGCAGCAAAGCCAGCAAAGTTCCCTATGGCAAAAGGACTGAAGCTGTCCACTGAGACAGGAGAATTGCTCCCTAACCCAGAGGCTTACAGAAGAATTATTGGCCGGTTATTATATTTGACTCTTACAAGACCTGATATTTCATATGTAGTCCAACATCTCAGCCAGTTTATACAGACTCCCAGAGTTCCACACTATGAAGCTGCTAAACATGTCCTGAGATATCTCAAAGGCACTATCTCTAAGGGCCTCTTTTACCCACAGCAGAACAATTTGCATGTTACTGCCTACTGTGATGCTGATTGGGGAAATTGCCAAATGACAGCTAGATCTTTAACCGGATATTGTGTTTTCCTTGGCTCCTCCCTCATTTCCTGGAAAACAAAGAAGCAGAAGACTGTGGCCAAGTCTACTGCTGAAGCTGAGTATAGATCTATGTCTGCCACTACATCAGAGTTGGAATGGGTTTCCTTCATATTACAAGATCTTCATGTACCTGTGTCCCTCCCTTTCAAGTTATATTGTGACAACAAAGCAGCTCTTCATATAGCAGAAAACCCTGTCTTTCATGAAAGAACCAAGCATCTCAGAATTGACTGTCATTACACTCGAGACAAGTTGCTTGCTGGCTTCCTGCAGACTGCACATACTTCCTCCCAGAATCAGTTAGCTGACATCATGACCAAGCCCTTGGGTGCACAACAACATCAGTTTCTTAGCTCCAAGCTTGGTTTGTTGGACACTCCACCAATTCCAACTTGAGGGGGGGATGTGGAACATTGAGGGGCAACTTGGTCATCTCAGTATATAATTTTCTCTCAGCTCATAACTAACTCTTCTTGGTTTGTTACACAAAAAACTACACTTGTATATATGTAGCTTTCCTCTGTTAGTTTCAAAAATAACAGAATGTCCCTTTCATTCTCCATTTTGGATTGATCAATAACACTTCCATATTCCCCTTCAATCTTGCTATGAACCTTTGATTCAATTGCATTCCAGATTCTTCACATGGTATCAGAGCCCACGGTTATCATTTCTGTGACTATGCTTTCGTTTTGATTAGGTTGTTGTTGTTGCTTGTTCTTGATTGACCTTCATGGCTGAATTGACGGAGAATGCAGATTCAACCTCAGATCGGAGACAGGTTGAGTTTGAAGGTTATAACAATGATCCTCTGTGGCTCCAAAGCTCAGATCATCCAGGAGCTCAGATTGTGAGTCTTAAACTGACTGGACTAAATTTCCAGAAATGGAGCAGATTTGTAAAGATTGCTCTTCGAACAAAAGGAAAGCTTGGCTTTATTGATGGTTCTTGTGTGAAGCCAGATCGAACCTCTTTCAGATTTGATCAATGGATCAAATGTGATAACATGGTGGTTAGTTGGCTCTTAAATTCTATGGTGACAGATTTATCTGAAGCTTTCTTGTATGTGAATTCAGCACAGGAACTGTGGGAAGAACTGAAACACCTCTTTGTCCAAAATGAAACATATCTCTGATTGTAAGAATGTTTTGTCAGATTCTTTTTTTTGTGAAGTTTGTATTTTAGCCAAAGCGCACAGATTACCCTTTAGCAGAAGTACTATTTCAACAAAGAAGCCATTTGAACTTCTTCATTTGGATTTATGGGGACCTTACAGGGTTGCTAGTCTTAACAGGGCTAGATATTTTGTTACCATTGTGGATGACTTTACCAGGAATACTTGGACTCAATTGATTCAACACAAAACTCAAGTATATAATTTTCTCTCAGCTCATAACTAACTCTTCTTGGTTTGTTACACAAAAAACTACACTTGTATATATGTAGCTTTCCTCTGTTAGTTTCACAAAAAATAACAGAATGTCCCTTTCATTCTCCATTTTGGATTGATCAATAACACTTCCATATTCCCCTTCAATCTTGCTATGAACCTTTGATTCAATTGCATTCCAGATTCTTCACAAATAATTCTATTACTATGCGTGGAGAGTTGTAGTAGGAACACGTATTTATATTCTTAAGAATACGATATAATTATTTCATAAGTTTATCAAAGTTTATTGTAGACCCTCGAAAATAAGATCGATCCACACTTAGAGTTGTTATTGTTGTTGTTTATTAATATTTAAAGTTTTATCTCTTGCAAAGATCAACTAGTTAATTTCCACTTATCTACTCCACGATAACTTTCTTTAATTTGTTATCTTTAACCTATAGGTATCAGCTAGTATAGTTGGTAAAGCTTTTGAAAATTATTACCAAAAATTTGAGTTCAAATATCTTACATTAACCTTGATGCCTCCTATACACCTAGTAAACAAAATCTCTTTTCCCTTTTTTGAGATAAATATCTTGAATTTATTATTTCTTTCTCATAGAAAATTGGTACCTTCAATTCCATTTTGAATATGGAATAGTTATTCTAACTTATATTTCTAATAACACCCCCCCCAAAAAAATTGTGTTTCATAATTTATGCCACTTGGGGCATATAATTTTGCTCCTGTTATCATGCGTGAATAATTGTAGGTATGAGCACATACTTTTGAGGATATGATAACTTTTTTCCACAAGTTTATCTGAAGATACTTTAGAGCCCTTAAAAGTGAGATCCACACTGAGCATTATTATTGTTACTATTTGTCGAAATTTAAAGTTATGTCTCTTGCATCAATCAACTAGTTAATTCCCACTTATCTATTACGAGATAACTTTCTTTAGTTTATTATCGGTAAGTTACGAATATCTGCTAGTACAGTCCGTAAAATATTTGGGAGTTCTTACTAAAGATTTGAGTTCAAATCTACCTCATTAACCTTTGTATCTCCTACACACCCAAAAAATAGAATCTCCTTTCTTATTTTTGAGATAAATATCTTGAATTCATTATCTCTTTTCTCATAGAAAGTTCATATCTTCCATTTAGATATGTAATAGTTATTCTAATTTATATTTCTAATAGCACCCCAAAAAAAAAAACATATTGCTTTTCATAATTTATGCCTCTTTCAGCCTATAGTTTTGCTCTTTATTCTCTTCGCTTTGGATCCATTGTTATTTTGTTTTATAGAAAATGGGGAATATCGTTGATCAAACCTTTGTCTCAATACATAAATCCTGCATGAGCAAATCATGAACACAATGTGGACCATTCCCAACCCAAGATCTAACAGAACAATCAAAAAGTTGAAAATGAACAAGGGTGTGAGCCGCCCTATTTCTCATTCTTGTAATATGTCGAAAATAATTAAAACCAAACTTAGCAATAAAACTAATAATATCTGAAATGATTAAACCCACTAAAGTATTAGGAGAGGTCTTTCTCTTGACCCAGGATATGATATTAGCACAGTTACCTTCAAGCTCCACCCTCCTAAACCCTTGACTAGGACCAACACAAAGGGATAGCCTTGATTGCTTTAACATCCACAGGTAAAAAAACATATTCAATCATGGCATTACTCCTTATCTCCTACATCCCTACTAATCGTATCACCAACTCTTAATAGAGCAAATTGTGTGTTAAAAGTAGTAATAACCTTGAAAGAGCTAGGTCTAGGTATCCAATTGTCCTCCCAAATATTAATGGAATACCCATCACCCACCAACCATCGATCTAACACCCTTTTGAACAACCCATCTCGCACCCCAAGGCTTTTCCAAGTGTGACTAGGGTTATGACCAATATGAGCATCAAGCATGCATTGATGAGTTTGGGAAATAGCAAACCTTTAGCACCTTAAAGACAAGGGAGTCTTCATCATGTATAATCCTTCAAATCTGCTTAGCAAGCAGAGCGGAGTAGAAATCTTCCAAGTTCCTGAAGCCAAGCTCTCTGTTCTATCTAATGTCTTAGAACAAGTCTATCTTTTGACATCCAATGAATTCTCCTTTCGTGATTCCCATAACCCCGTCAATACTTATTAATAGGAGCTTGAAAGCTGTGACAGATGTCCCCTAGAAGTCGGAACACACAAACATAGAGTATGTGGGAATAGCCTAAGGAACTGCTTTTATTAGCACCTCCTATCCAACCCAAGAGAGGTTTTTAACTTGTTAGAGTGTATAAATATATTCCTGGACCTTCAATTATAAGCTTAAGCTTTTGATTGGAATGGTTCTTAAGCATGTATCAGAGCTTGGACTTACATGTACATGGTTGTTCAAGAACCAACTCAACTAAAAGTTTAAGCTGATGGTTGAATGCTCAGGAATAGGTTTATCCTCTAACACGCCCCCTCACGTGAATGTCCTTTGGGCTTGAAGCGTGGATACTGCTCTACTTTACGCAATAAATCAATATGGGGACTGTTGAGATTCGAACTTGAGACTTCTCGCTCAGAAGGCTCTACCTTACGCAATAAATCAATATGGGGACTGTTGAGATTTGAACTTGAGACTTCTCGCTCAGAAGGCTCTGATATCATATTCAAGAACCATCTCAACCAAAAGTTTAAGCTGATAGTTAAGGCCTAAAAATAGGTTTATCCTCTAATAAGAACAAAAAATTAGATTAGGAACCTGGCTCTGATACCATGTTCAAAGACCAACTCAACCAACAACTTAAACTTTTGGTTGAGTTGGTCTGTGAACATGGTATCAAAGGTTTTCTGATCAAGATGTCTTGAGTTCAAATCTTAGCAGCCCCCATATTGATTTATTGAGCAAGGTAGGGTGAGCCTTTGCCGCAGTCATGCATGCTTCTAACCCAAAGGGCATTCGCGTGAGGGAGCGTATTAGAGTGTATAAACCTATTCATGGACCTTCAATCATCATAACCATCCAACCACTAATACGATTGCATACACGCTCTTGAGTGGGTAAGAAAGATGATGATCCGAGCTATTTTCAATCACCTCACCGCAACTAAGACTCATGCAGGGCCCATATATTTTCAAAACGCCTCCTTTTATTTTCCCTTCTCTCAACATAGTTACCTCTTAACTTCAACAGAATAGGAAGATGATCCGAGATATCATTAATTGTTGATGTGACGGGCTTTCGCCCATGGGAACATGACACTCCAATTTGAGTTGGCACAAGAACAGTCTACTCGCTCCTCAACCGATTATTACCCTCTACTAAGTTCCAACATATAAAAGGAAGACCCAAATAACCCAGATCATGCAAGTCAAAGGTATTCAGAGTATCTCTAAAAACTTCCAACACACTTTGGGATTTTAAAGGACCATCTCTCTTCTCATAGTTGAAGAAGACTTCATTCCAATCACCCGACACTAACCAAGGCATGAAACAATGATGAAGATAAAGATCAGCAATAAGATCACATGTTTTAAGCTTCATATACCCTTCAGGGAACCCATACGATCCATAAATCGCCATTCTTCTGACCCATCCAGTCATTTATTAGCAATATCAGTATGATTTTAAGCGCTAGAAAGGAATCTGACCTCTACCTCATTGTCCCACAAGAAGGCTAAAGCCTTAGCTCTGCCTCGAGAATCCTACTTTTGAAGGTCTAGAATGAACTTTAATTTTGAGAAACGTGTGAAAAAAAATATTGTATTGTTAAGAACATAGATGTGCCCCTGCCTACAATTGCTCATGCATCATGCGTCAGTATATTCTATACGGATATGCACCAATAATCAATAGCTGTAAGTTTAAACAGTCATGTAGTTGTGGATGAAAAATTAATAGTAGGTATGAGTATGAGTACATACTCCTATTCAAGGCCGATATACCTCTCAAGGATTAAGCTTAATTCAATTCAAAAGTGAAAGCTAAAACCAAGAAAGATTACAATCAAGGAAAAAGGATAGAAACTAAACTAATCTGTGGATACAGAAATCACCACCAAAGACTAATCTAGGGAGAAACTAAACTTGTTTAAGGATACAGAAACACCACCAGAAATAAGTTTAGGGCCTTTAACTGTGTTTAAGATACAGAAACACCACCTAAACAAAAGTTAAGACTCATTTGATCACCACCCTACTCGGCCTAAGTAGACATAACCAAGTAAAGTATTTCACACACACTCAAGGAGCAAAGCTCAACTTTGAGTTCAAATCAACAACATTTTGATTACAAAAGAAGGCTTCCTAAGGCCTTATATACACATTCACAAGCTGCCTAGTGAGGTTTCTTTAAGGTTAGGGGAACCTCTTAATTCTAGCTTAATTCTGGCTTAGCTTAAACATCCAAATCAGTAAAGTAGAAGCTTGCCTAATAACACTAATTACGAACTTTGAGCCTAGTTAGCCTTCATGTTTAAGCCTAAACTCAATATTAAGCAAGTAATTAACCAAGGGAGCAGCTGTCAACATGTGGAAGAAAAGGAGAAAAGTAGTTGGTTGCTTTTTGCTTTATGGTTAGCCAATGGTAATGTTTCTGCCTTTCCTTCCTTGTTCTTCATTGGTTCTTCATTTGGCTGCCTTGAAAGACTCATGATTGTGTCCAAGCTTCCTTTTACTACCTAATGATGCTGCTTGGACATGATTGGAAGGCAAGAAGATCAGCAACCACCAAACGGGCCAATCGGGTGCTTCCGGCAGAATTCAGGCTGTTTTTGCTCGCCACATATCTCACTCCAAAAGTGAGCATGATTTGGATTTCCTTCAATGGCGGGAAACCTTGAGATGTTTACTAACTCCTCCAGGTAGAAATTTAGGTTTATGACTTCATTTGATGCCCAAAAACCTTAGCTAAACCAAACTGGGCAGAACCAAGTGTAGTCCAGCATGGTTTGCAAAATGGTCTTGGTTCTTCAATATTTACGTGATTTAACTTGATTTTCTTGCTTGAAGCAAATAGCTAACATCTTGGGGAACCAAAATATGTAAAAATATTTACTTAAACCTCAAGAAGGACTAAGTAATCTTGAACATAAAACCGGGTATGTGCAATGACGAATTGACAGTTTTAACCTGCAGATTTTTCTTTTGGCTTTGAATGACCAAATGCTGTCCAAAGGGAGTGATTCATGATTCCCTGGAAAGCTAACATCTTGAGGAATCAAAATATGCAAAAAGTTCAAACTTAAACCCAAAAGAGGCCTAAGTAATGCAATGCACAAAACTAGGTAAATTTTGGCTTAACCGGACAGTTTTGACAGTTTAGATTTGAAGGATCATTTGGATGGGCAAATAAAGTCCTAATGACTTGGAGTTTACTTTATTGGAAAGCTAACTTCCCGAACTTCAAACTCATGACAAAATAAATCTCATGAAAGTCGAAATAATAAAGGACACAAAACCAGATTTGAACCTGGAATCTACTGTTATTTTGTTCCTAGCAAAAATGTGGGTTTTTTTCCCCCCTTTGGTTTGGGTTGTTGAAACCTTATTACCTTGACTAACCCCTAAGTCCAAATTGAGGTTCATGGGTAGATCTCCATTAAAGACTCTTGGCAAGTTTTACTTTTTGGTACCTACTTATGTTTTATCTGGACTTGATCAATGGGTTGGAGCCCTGCCGACCCGCCCCATCTTAACCCTAAAACATGAGGGTTAAGGTCAACTTTTTTTTGATCACCAACCAGGCCCGACCCTCAAATTGAGGGCACGCAATTGGGATGAAGGTCGGATTTGGGTCTTTGACCCTCACTTTTTTTTAAAAAATTAAAATTTAAACTTAAAACAAAATATTTTAAGTTTCATTCGTTTAAAGCTGCTTCCGCTTTCTAGTTTCTTGCATCCTCTTAGCCTCCCCCTTCCATCCACCTCTCCAAATTTCATTGACCCTTAATCCTACAGCCAAAATCTGAACAAGTGAAAAATGAACCGCTTCCGCTTTCTAGTTTCTTGCATCCTCTTACCCTCCCCCTCCCATCCACCTCTCCAAATTTCATTGACCCTTAATCCTACAGCCAAAATCTGAACAAGTGAAAAATGAAAAAGTAAGAAAGAAATTAAGATTTGGTGATATGAACAAAATCCTACAGCCAACAGATAATCTTATCACCCAGCAATATAAAAGAAGCTTGAAGTCACATACACTTTCACAAAATATTGGATTACTATAAAAATATACAAGCATCAAACATGGCATCCCTAAGCACAAGGCTTGCAGTTTTCTCCCTTATTGTGCTCCAAATCCAAGCCAGTGTGTCAGATATCCTAGATCTCTGTACCTCTCTTCAATGAGAAATATTACACACATTATTCCATTTTGCATGTGAGATTGTTAGCCTATCAGTGTGTTGTACTTGCGTGTGATCCAGTTTCGAGGTAAGAATTAAACTTGCATGCATGTTATCTTAAAGTTATATGAGTTCGAAAATTCATTTACAAGTAATCATATTTGACCTAGCTACAAATTTTTAGTTAATTGATAACTCATATCTTTTGAGATAATAAAATTGTTTTCATTATGGGTCATAGATATATTACCAGGAACTAGTGTTTGACATTTACATACATGCTATGTCCCTTTACACATTTGGGGAGGGGGCGGGGACTCTTTCTCTCATGCCCTACTTTTTGATTTGTGTATCTTATGTCCTGTCATATGGCAGATTGTCTAGCCTTTTCAAGTTTAACAAGAGACAAAAAAACGAAATGCAATTCGGAGGAACGACAACCTGAATTAACATACACTAACTTTAAAAAAATTTTCAAGCAAATTCGCTAACAATTATTTCCCCATATCGATATTATTGTAAATATTATAAATACCTTAATTAGTTGTCATGCATGTTCGAATCTATAAAGCATAGCCATAGTCAACTTTGGCATGTAATTTAAGTTGAATAGGGTTCTTGTTCTTCTTCGATGCACTTGTACTTGAAATATGCCACAATTACTGAAGTCACTTGATATTGGTATATTAATTAACATTTTGTACCAATTTCGTAGTTAACATGTGTTATCTAACTTAATTAATATCGTAGTTTGATTGAAATGAATGTGATAGGAGGGAGGAAGTGCACATTGGTGCGAACTTGCTCAGCAGATGCAGATTGTCCATCAAAATATCAAGAATTTAGAATTTATCCTGCAAAATCCTGTTGTGTGTCCCGCCCTAATTGGCCTCCTACCAATAAGGCCTGCAAGTGCATGCTGCGTTTGGGGAAAAATCAAGCAATTACATAATTAGTTAATGTAGTTAATTTATCCACAATTATTCTTAAGTTAGTTACCCGTATTGTACTACTACTATTGTACTACTCATTTATTTCTACAATAACTCCATTCTTATATTGAATGAATAATTCTTGGTATTTATTGGAAATAGACGGTCTATATATTATTCGTTAAAATTACATTGATTCACATAATTTTTTTTAAGGGGGGAATATAACAGTATGACACTGTAGATGTTATGTAGGGCTTATCTTCATGCCTCTCCCCCCCCCCCAAAAAAATGAGAAGAAAAGAAAAGAAATTCAATTAGGAGAATTCACAACCCGAATTAACAAGAGGCATGTTATGTGGGTCATGCGCTGTCGTCGAAGACAAGTCTGGTTGTTTTCTTCCTCCAATAGCACTCTAGGCTCGCCGATCTAGGCCTTCCCAGAGAAAAACCATGCAAACAACTCCAAGTAAGCGGCGCGTGCACCACATGCGCCGTCGCCTAGGTAGTGCGTTTGTAGAGTGGATAGCGTCAGTCGGTAGCTGATGATCTACACACTGGCGGTGGTGATTTCATCGAAGTGGCATAGAGACAAAGCCGGTGGGCCTTAGTTGAACGGCGGAGAGGGTGGTGGTGTCATCCTTTGGGTGGCTTTTATTGGCAGATTTCATAGCAACTGGCCACACCTCTTAATTTGATGATGGCCATGGCTGTCCAGTGGGGGGGGGGAGAGAGCAATGATAGGGAATTGATTGTGCTTCCGTGTATTAAGATGATTGGGTGGAAACCATGTGTAACTGCCACTACAAAAACGTAGTTCAACTCCGACGGACAAAGCGACGCGTCAGACAGCGTCGGAAAAATTGCAGACAAACCGACGGAATTTCAGACGACCTCCGACGGAAAATTAAATTTCCGACGGATTTTCCGACGGAAGAATATTCCGTCGGAAATTCCGACGGAAATTCCGACGGAATTCCGTCGGAATTCCAGAATTCGGACGGAATTTCCGACGGAGTTCCGTCGGAAATTCGAAATTCCGACGGGAATTCCGTCGGGGCAGAGTTCCGTCGGAATTTCCGACGGAATTTCCGACGGAATTCCGTCGGAATCCATCGGAATCCGTCGGTAATTCCGTCGGAATTCCGCGCGGATCTCGACCCCGTTTGCCCGGCTTTAAATTGGGGGGAAGGGGTGAGATTTCGAGCGGTTTGTGGAGAAATAGAGAGAGAAAGTGTTCGAAAAAGGAGAGAGGGAGAAGGAGGAAGAGAGAGAAAGTGAGATTTCAAGGTTTTGATCATCGAAAAATTTAACGGTAAGTGATATTTTTGCTTAATTTATTGTTTGAAATTGAATTGTTAAGTTAATTGATAATTTTTACGGTCTTTGTTTTTCACGTTTTGTCGCCGCCAGTGCCACCGCTAGTGTCGTCACCGTCTGTAATCAGATTGATTTTTCGGGTGTGCAAAGGTTAGTAGAATTGTTCCGCTTTCAAGTTGTGTTAATTTGATATGTGATGTTCATTTTTCGGGTATATGAAAATTAGCAGAAACATGTTTGTTCTGTTTGAATAATTATTTTTTCCGTTGAATATAAATTTGAATAACGTTACTTTTTTATTTAATTTATTAAATATGTATGTTAGAATAAGTGGAGTAAAGCATGTTAAGTATGTAGATCTGTAATAATTATTTGGTTATTTGAAAATGTTAAATATGTTAAGTATATATATTATGTTTTATTAAAATGAATAATTTAAATGAAACAAGTTTGTTTATAATCAAATATTAAATATGTTAGGCATGAATGTTTTTGGAGGTATGATTTAATTTTTTATAATTTGTTTAGTTTGAATAATTTATTTTTCTCATTGAATATAAATTTATATAACGTTAGTTTTTTAGGATAAGTGAAGTAAAACGTGTTCAGTATGTAGATCTGTAATAATTATTTGGTTATTTGAAAATGTTAAATATGTTAAGCATGTATATTATGTTTGATTAAAGTGAAAAATTTAAATAAAACAAGTTTGTTTATTATCAAATGTTAAATATGTTAGGCATGAATGTTTAGTTTGAATAATTTATTTTTTTCGTTGAATATAAATTTATATAACGTTAGTTTTTTAGAATAAGTAAAGTAAAACGTGTTGAGTATGTAGATTTGCAATAATTATTTGGTTATTTGAAAATGTTAAGTATGTTAAGCATGTATATTATGTTTTCTTAAAGTGAATAATTTAAATGAAACAAGTTTGTCTATTATAAATTGTTAAATATGTTAGGCATGAATGTTTGTTGAGGTATGATTTAATTTTTTTTAATTTGTTTAGTTTGAATAATTTATTTTATCCGTTGAATATAAATTTGAATAACGTTAGTTTTTTAATTAATTTATTAAATATGTATATCAGAATAAGTGAACTAAAACGTGTTAAGTATGTAGATCTGCAATAATTGTTTGTTTATTATAAAATGTTAAATATGTTAGGCATGAATGTTTTTTGAGGTATGATTTAATTTTTTTTAATTTGTTTAGTTTGAATAATTTATTTTTTATTTAATTTATTAAATATGTATATTACAATAAGTGGAGTAAAACATGTTAAGTATGTAGATCTGTAATAATTATTTGGTTATTTGAAAATGTTAAATATGTTAAGCATGTATATTATGTTTTATTAAAATGAATAATTTAAGTGCAACAAGTTTGTTCATTATAAAATGTTAAATATGTAAGCCATGAATGTTTTTTGAGGTTTGATTTAATTTTTTATAATGTGTTCTATGTACTTTATTTATGTCGTAAAATATGGATGTGAATTACATTCAAATTTAAGTTTGTTTATCAAGTGTATTTATTTGAACAAATAGAGTAAAATAGTATAACAATGTTAAGTATATATTATAACATATTACAAAATATATATTTATGTAATATATATATATATATATATATATATATATATATATATATATATATATGTATGTATATGTTGAGCTGGTTAAATAGATTTCTAAAAAATGTTTATTATAATTGGTTGTAGTTTACATAACAGTTAAGGCAATTATATTAGGAAGATATGGATGGACCGTTGCATCGTCAATGGATGTACAGAAGAAGAAATCCTAATGGACATGGACTTAGAGATGAGTGGTTGATGGGAATTAATATGGTTGATGGGAATTAATTGTTTAAGGACACCCACTGCAAGGTGAAAGACAAAACGTTTGTGGATAAAAAATCTGCAAAAAAATTTGTAAGTTAAATTTGGCACATTTTATTCAGAGATGAAACATATGTTACAATTGTAGGTTTAGTATGACACTTATTCATTTGTGAAAATTTTCAGGAAGACTATCACAACAAATGGCAGGAGTACTCTCAAGCTGCAACTCAAGGGAGCTCCCAACTGCCACCTATGACCCAAGAAGAGTTTTGGATTAAAGAAAATTTGGACAAGAAAGGCCGTGTATACGGTTTTGGTACGGAAGGGATGAAGTTGAAGAAATCAGCTACCATCGCAGCTGCACGTCACTCATCAGCAGAGCATTTTGATCCAAGAGAGCAAGCGCAACTCCTCAGTGAGAGCATAGCGAAGCAAGCAGAGGCTATAACTCAACTAACCAAGAAACAAGGGAAGACAGAGCGCATGCTGAAAAAGGTTTTCAGATTTTTCAAAGGTCAAAGTGCAGGTTCTTCCAGCCACATCGACTTGAACGCTGATGATGATGAAGAGGACTCCCAAAATGACAATGATGATGATCCCACAAATTTATCTGACTCTGATTAGCTGATATGATATTCGTGTAATTTATGTAATCTGCGTGTACATCTAAAACAACGTATATGTTGTACTTAATATTTATATATGTTGTACTTATATGCTGTACTTAATATTTATATATCTTGATATTTATATATGTTGTACTTAATATTTAATTTATGTTGTACTTAATATTTAATTAAGCACATTTTATTGGCAGATTTGAAACTTATTATTAATTGTTTTTTATTTTGAGAACTTTTGAAATTTAGAAACAAACTTTTCGGAAAACAAAATTTTTTTTTTAAATTATCTGAAATTCCGACGGAATTTCCGACGGAATATTCCGTCGGAAATTCCGTCGAAATTTCGGATAATTTCACAAAAAATTCGGATTATTTAAAAAAAATTTTTTTGGGAAATTCCGACGGAAATTCCGACGGAATATTCCGTCGGAAATTCCGGCCACTGTTTTCTGCAGTTTCTGCTTGACAGTATCCGACGGAATTTCCGACGGGGTTTTTCCGTCGGAAATTCCGTCGGATTCCGTCGGAGTCCGTCGGAATAAAAACTGCGACGAGCTGAATCCCGACGCCCCTTTCCGCGTCGGTGTTTCCGTCGGAAACACAATTTTCCGTCGGAAATTTGACCTTTTTCCGTCGAATTTTCCGTCGCAGATTAGATATATTTTTGTAGTGTGTCTTTCCTTCAAAGGAGGGGCTGGCCAAGAGATTGCAGGAGTATGTCGTGATCGAGATGCTTGCTGTGTGGGGCTCTTCAAGAAACTAATGTTCATGCTTTGTTTGATTGTCCACATGCTAAAGCTATTTGTCTAACTCGGGTTTTTAAGGCAGACTACTAAGGAAACCATGTACAGGATGATTTATGATGCTATCTTGTTGATGAAAGAAATGGATGTTGGGTTTATGGCCCAAATTTCTTTTACCGGCTACTTGAAATCTAAGATCATATTGTGTATTTGAGATCTTCTATATTATGGAAATTATATTATTTTCATATTTTGGGTTGAAGATTTTTTTCCTTTTTGGAAAGATGAGGTTTGGTGACCAAGATACCGTGGTGGCTAGAGTTTCCTCATCCTAGCCTTCCTACCCCTATATAACGGGGACATACTTAGGATCTAAAATTAACTTGATCACTTCAGTACTCATACATGCATTGAGAGGTAGAAGTACTTTGTGAGAGATTACAATAGAGAGGTTGTAATTTTGCTCTTAGATCAAATCACTGTGGTGATTGTGATCGTGTTGTATTCTTCCTGCTCATAGTGAATTGTTCTGGTGCTGTCGCCGTCCGTGGTTTTTCCCGCATTGGGTTTTCCACGTTATATCTCTTGTCTTCTTATTTCTGTTTTCTGTTATTCACTTGAATTCTGAATCTCTAACTCATCCTATCGCTTCCGCTATTATTGTTGCTCTAATATTATTCCTAATAAGTGGTATCAGAGTTTTGGTTTAGGATGTCTTCAATTATAAAGGTTGATATTCAGAAATTTGATAGGGAGATTAGTTTTAATCTTTGGAAGGTGCAGATAAGAGCAGTTCTTATCCAACATGGGTTGTGGAAGATTCTGCAAGGACCTCACGCGAAACCTGAGAAGGTAACTGACGAACAATGGGCAACAGACCAAAAGAAGAGGCGTGGATCGTTGACGGACGAGGAATGGGAGGAACTGGAGTTGAAGGCACTTTCGGCCATACCGTTGTGCTTGGCACCACATGTCTTGCGAGAAGTACTTGATAAGACAACTGCGGTGGCTTTTTGGGTTCGGCTGGAGGAACTCTATATGACGAAAAATCTCCCCAACAAGATCCGTTTGAAGGAAAGGTTGTATACCTTTCGTATGGCTGAAGGTACCCCTGTGCAAAAGCATTTGAATGAGTTTAACTCTATTCTGGTAGATTTGGAGAGTTTAGATGTGAAAGTTGAGGATAAGGATAAGGCTATTTTGCTTGTTGTGTCGTTACCCCCTTCTTATAAACACTTTAAGGAGATTATGCTATATAGTAATTTTAATACTATATCGTTTGAGGATGTTAAGTCAAACCTGTTGTCTAAGGAGAAGTTTAATCTTGACATTCATACTGATTCTGCTGAGGGATTAGTAGTAAGGGGTAAAACAACTGAAAAGGGGAATGGTAATAGGAGTAAGAACCGTTCTAAGTCTACAAATCCTTATGCTGGAAAGACCTGCAATTACTGTGGTAAATTGGGTCATATTATTGCTAACTGTTGGCAACTGCAAAAGAAGAGGGAGAAAGAAGAAGATAATTCTCATGAGCCTGCTGAAACTTTGTTTGCTGAATCTGATTCTGATGGTGACGTTCTGTTTGCTACCTCTACTGAAAGGGGGAGCGATTCTGATTGGATTCTGGATTTTGGGTGTACCTATCATATGTGTCCTCACAAGGATTGGTTTTCAACATATGATCCAGTTAACTCAACTGTTGTTCATATGGGCAATAATGCCCAATGTAATGTAACTGGAATCGATACTGTTAAATCAAGATCCATGATGGTGTAGTCAGGACTTTATCGAATGTTCGTCACGTTCCTGACTTGAAGTATAACCTTATCTCTTTAGGCACCCTTGAATCCAAGGGGTGCAAATATTCAGCTGAAGGTGGAGTTCTGAAGGTCTCGAAGGGCAGTCGGATTCTACTGAAGGGTTTGAGGTAAGGAGACCTCTATGTCTTGCAGGCATCTACTACGACATGTTATATGAAAAAAGGTTCATATAAGTCATCTCCCAGAGCTAAGTTCAAGCATTGCTTGGACTTAGTTGGCATTCCCAGTATTTGAGCGCCCTTCGGGGCATTGCTCCTTTTGGGGGCGTCACCCTTCGGGGTGCGATAACGGTGATCGAGAGATGGTGTTGAATTTTGGTCCAAGGTGGAGATTGTTAGGTTTATGGCCCAAATCCCTTTTATCGGCTACTTGGAATCTAAGATCATATTGTGTGTTTGAGATCTTCTATATTATGGAAATTATATTATTTTCATATTTTGGGTTGAAGATTTTTTTTCCTTTTTGGAAAGATGAGGTTTGGTGACCAAGATACCATGGTGGTTAGGGTTTCCTCATCCTAACCTTCCTGCCCCTATATAAAGGGGACATACTTAGGATCTAAAATTAACTTGATCACTCCAGTACTCACACATATATTGAGAGATAGAAGTACTTTGTGAGAGATTACAATAGAAAGGTTGCAATTCTGCTCTTAGATCAAATCACTGTGGTGATTGTGATCGTGTTGTATTCTTCCTGCTCATAGTGAATTGTTCTGGTGCTATCGCCGTCCGTGGTTTTTCCCACATTGGGTTTTCCACGTTAAATCTCTTGTCTTCTTATTTCTGTTTTCTGTTATTCACTTGAATTCTGAATCTCTAACTCATCCTATCGCTTCCGCTATTATTGTTGCTCTAATATTATTCCTAACAAGGGACACTTCAGAACTTGAAGATTTGTAGCTGTCGTGTGGACTGCGTGACATGCAAGAAATGAAATTTCGTTTTGGTGTAAGTCTTTTAATCCTCATATATGTCTTGAAAAAGACCTTCAACTTTGTGGCTAAATTTTCTGAAGCGCAGGTGAAACTTAATCATGTTGTTGCACCTGAGTTCAGGGTGGTGCTGAAGCAACAGAGGCTCGAGCTTCTCTCTTTTCAGCTAAGTATGCATGAGACCAAGGGCATAGGAGGGTGGTGCTTGAAGGTGACCGTCCTAATTTCAGATCCTGGCTGTAGATAAGGAACTCTCCTAACACTTTTAGGAGTTGTTTGGTGAGAAAAAGGAATGAAACTTGAAACCTTAGATTTCAACTTCCTTACGCAAGTATTTGGTGTTCGTTTTTTGGGTATATGTGTAACTTGAAATCTAGAGGTTTCAAGTCTCTCCCAAAATAGAGGAACTTGAATCCCCACTTCCAATAAATTCAAGATACTTATCTCTAAAATGAGAAAAGAGATTTTGTTTTTTTAGGTGCATAGGAGATACAAATTAAAGGCTAATGGAGGTAGACTTCAACTCAAATCTTCAATAACAATTTCAATTTTACCTACTATATATACTAGTTTTTACTCGTAACTTAAAGATAATAAAATAAATAAATTTATCTCATAATAGCTAGCTGAATGATGCAAGACACATAACTTTAAACTTTTATAAATAATAACAATAACAATTCTCAGTATAAATCTCATTTTTAAGGGATCTAAAATAAATTTGAATTACTTGTGAAAAAAATTTATCATATTCTTAACAGTATGTGCTCGTACCTATATAAAATTATTCATGTATGATACTAGGAGCAAATTAATTGTATGCCCAAAGGGGCATCAATTATGAAACACAATATTTTTTGGGTGGTGCTACTAGAAATATAAGTTAGAATAACTATGACATATGGAAAATGGAAGGTACGAACTTTCTATGAGAAAGAAATAATAAATTCAAGATATTTATCTCAAAAAAGAGAAAAGAAATTTTGTTGTTAGGTGCATAGGAGGCCTAAGGTGAATGTAAGCATATTTGAACTCAAATTTTCAAGAACAATTTTCAAAAACTTTACCAACTATACTAATTGATATCCATAATTTAAAGATAAAAAATAAAAGAAAGTTATCTTAGAGTGCATAAGGGGAAATTAACTAGTTGATTGATGCAAGGGACATAGCTTTAAATTTCAATAAATAACAGTAATAACTTTCAGTGCAGATCCTATTTTTAAAGGTCTAGAATAAACTTGGATAAATTAGTGAAAAATATTTTATTGCAGTATTGAGAATATGTGCTCCTACCTACAATTGTTCATGCATCGTAACGGAATTATTCGTATATTCTACAATGATATGCACGAATAACCAATAGATGTAAGTTTAAACAATCATACAGTTGTGCATGAACAATTAATGGTCGACATGGGTATGAGCACATACTCCCATCCAAGGTTCAAGGCGTAGGTTTTGGTACCTACTTATGTTCTATCTATAATGCATATGCATACATACATATACGTGTGTGTGCATGTATGTATATGTATATGCATGTATGGGCGTGTGTATACATATATATATACATATGTATATATGGAAAAATGAAAAGGTGAGTAAGAAATCAAAATCCTGTGATCTGAACAAAATCCTACACCTAACACATACTATCATCCAGCAATATAAAAGAGACTTGATGTCCCACATACTTTCACAAAATATTGGATTATCATACAAAATATACCAACGGCAAATATGGCATCCCTAACTGCAAGGCTTGCCCTTTTCTCTCTCCTCTTTTTCTCTCTTGTTATGGTCCAAATCCAAGCCAGTGTCCCAGGTATCTTAGGTCTTTCACTCTTTCTACCTTTCGTCAATTAGAAGTATTACACGCGATATTCTATTTTGTATGTCAGATTGATAACTTATCAGTGTATTTTACTTTCATGTGATCCATTTTTTGGCAAGAATTAAACATGCATGTTGTCTTAAGGTTATACAAGGAGGAAAATTGCATTTGCACGAGTTTACATTTGACCTTACTATAAATTTTGAGTTAATTGATAATTCCGGTCCCGGAGTTCAGAAACGGTGTCTAAAACTCGTGTATATCATGAGATAACAAGATAGTTTTTGTTATGGATCTCAGACATGTTAATAGGATCGGAACTTATGTTTGAAATTCATGTATAGGGTCTTCGTGTATCCGTTTACACATTTTTTGGGGGGTGGGGGACTATTTCTCTCATTCACTACTTTTTGATTTGTCTGTTCTCTGTCTTATAGAAGATTATCCAACCTTTTCAAGTTTTAACAAGAGATAAAAATGTACTTATGAGGAATCATAACCTGAATTAACATACACTAATTTTTAATTTTTTTGTCCAGCCAAACTTGCTAACAATTATTTTCCCATGTTGACATTATTGTGTACATTATCGCATGTAATTTAAGTTGACTTGGGTTCTTGTTCTTCTTCAGTATACTGGTACTTGAAATATATATGCATGCTGCAAGAATTGAAGTCACCTGATATTAATTGGTAGTAAATGGTAGATTAATTAACATTTTGCACTAATTTCATACTTAACATGTATTATTAATTAATATCGTGTTTTAATTGAAATGAATGTGATAGGAGGGGGGCAGTGCACATTGGTGGGAACTTGCACAGTAGATGCAGATTGTCCACCAAAATGTCAGGAATTTGGAATTTATCCTGGAAAATCCTCTTGCGTGCCCCGTCCTCATTGGCCTCCTACCAATAAGGCTTGTAATTGCTGCTTTGGGGGACAGTAATTACATAATTAATTAATGTAGTTAATTTGTCCACAATTACTCTTAAGTAATTTACCCATGTTGTGCTGCCCGCTATTGTAGTAATCATTTATTTCTATAATAAATCCATTCCTATATTGACTAAATAATTCTTAGTATTTATTGAGAATAGCAGGTTGTTGCTCGTTAAAAATTACATTGATTCAGTTAGTTTTTTTTTGGGGGGGGGGGGCCGACACTATGACATTATACATGTTTTGTATGCCTTATCTACATTCCCCTTCCCCTAGCCCCCCCCCCCAAAAAAAAGTACAAACAAGAAGAAAAGAAAAGAAAAGGAGAGAACTAACATACCAAAATACAACACCATCATCAATGATTAATGTGTCACACACTACCACGATAAGATAGTTTCTCCCTATACGTTAATAATAATATTACTTTAGTCAAGTAAAGGATCGAAGAAGACTCCAAAAAAAGTCATAGTAATAATCTCAAGTCATCAGTATTGGAAAACAATCAGACGAAAAAAACGTTCCTTTATGATCTTACATTGAATTAGAATCAACATAAGATAGAATATTGTGCGATGTTCAATTCAACATAACATTTGTGACATCATTTTCCCGTACCTTATTATACAAATATATCATCATTGCGAGATTCAACATAGAACATCAATATCCCACACATATTTATCATTACTATAAGGTTGCCAATACGCAAGATCATGAGCAACCTCTTTTTGCTCCTTTTGACATAGGAACCAAAACAGAATATCAAAAAGACTCCAGCACACTTGCAATGTTTGAAATGGTAATACCAACAAAATTATCCTTGCAATTCTTTTGCTTCAATTCGTGCATTAGCAATATAATAGATAATCTCCTAGCCGATGAAATTTTGATCTAGTGCTTATTAAGACGGAGGCCTAAGGTATATTAGATCTTAAGTTCTATTCTCCCATCCTTTATTGTGTTGTAAACTGTCTTTTATGACTTCTTTTATAAAATTTTTTACAAAAAGCAATAGACAACCTCCTTCAATTATGAAGGGTTTTTTCCCAATGGAAAATATACATATTTGAGTAACAAAATGCCAAATTGCCCTTAGGGTCAAGATTGTACAAGGACATTAATCGTAATGTAAAATATAAAGGCAAAATTCAATTTTTTTAAATAATTCATACAAATCTTATAAAAACTCGACTTTAAAAGTATGATAGTCTTATCATGCGTAATCTTTGGTGATATTACATGCTTGTTATCGATAGAGGATCTCACGATGTGCGTTAAAAATGAACTAAAAGTCTTCATCCCATACTTGGATCACACTTGTTGATCAAATATAATGGTCACAACAATAACCCACATTAAGTAGGCGATTACGACAGTATTAATAATTCGCATTAGCTTCTTTTATCAGTTAAGAAGTTTAGTGCTGCTTAGAAAGGATTTGATTAGGGTCTGACACTATGACACCATGTATATAGGGTTTATCTTCATACCTCTTCCCCTTAGTCCCCTCCCCCCCAAAAAAAAAATAAAAACAAGAACATAAAAAAAGGAAAAGAACTAACATATCAAAATACAATAACATCATCAATGATTAATGTGTCACACACTCACATAATAAGATGGTTGCTCCTGATAAGTCAGTAACAATTTTACTTCAGTTAAATCAAGGATCCAAGAAGACACCCCAAAAAAAAAATCATAGTAATAAACTAATGATCTCAAGTTACCAACATTGGAAAATAAGTCGGGAAAACAAGTTTTTATGATCTTGTATTTAATTAGAATCAACATAAAATAACATACTGTGATACTGTCCGATGTCGAATTCAACATAACATTTGTGACATTATTTTCCCATATATACCTTTTTTTTTTTGACGAAAGTTTCTCATACCTTATTGTACAAATTAGAGCTGGGTAATACGTAAGATCGGGTTGGGTTCGTGTTCGTGTCGAATTTAAATGGGTTGAGAATTCCTCGACCTGAGCCTAATCCGTTTATTAAACGTGTTGAAAAATCTTGACCTGTACCTAAACGAGTTGACCCACTTAATCCGTTTAAGATAAACATGTCGAGTATAATCGTCTAATTACCCATTTAAGCATTTGACATTTTCAACTAATACGTAATTTACATGGTGTTGAAGTTGAGTTTATATATCACATTGAACAATTACTCTCTAAAACTCCCCCGATTCATCATAATTTACATTTTTTAAAATTTTTGTATTCTTTATTATTTAATAAAAAGGTAAACGGATGAATGACAAATGAAAAATAAGTTGACTTGTTTAACTCATTTAATTAAACGAGTTAAATAGATACTTTTTCATGTCAGGAAACTTGAACTGAACTTAACTCATTTAATTAAACAGATTAAACGTGTCAACCTATTTAATTAAACGCGTTGAAAATTTATACCAAACCCACTTAACTTCGTGTCGGCTTCAAATCGGTAACCATATCGGGTCAGCTTTTCTTAAGTTTAGTATAAATATATCATCCATTGCCCGATCTAAGACAGAACACCAGTTTCCCACACATATTGTCAAAATGCAAGATCATGAGCACCTTTTTTTTTTTTTTTTTTTTTGCCTCTTCCGACATAGGACCAAAACACAATATGTAAATGACTCTAACACACTTGCAATGTTTGAAATGGTAAAACCAATTGCCAAAATTAATGTTAGAAGAGATATTAATGTTTAAAATCTTATAAAGAGAAAACTTTATTGTAGCAAAATTAAAACGAAACTCACAGCTATTATAGAAATTAATCAACACAGGACTTGTCTTCTGGAAAATTGAGGTTCTTCTTCTTCTTCTTCTTTTTTCTCTCTTTCAATTATAAGTTAATATTCAATGTACATATGAAATTTCCATAAGGGATAATGAGTAAAGGCATTTCAATTAAAAATTAAGTTTGGCAGTTGGATTGATATTGGAGATATCTCGCTTCAAATTCTTTTTTGGTGCAAAAGAAGGCACAAATTAAAGATTGATATTGTTAGATTTTATATTAATCAGGCCCTTAACGCAACCAAGCTACGCATATAATTCAAGTAAGATTCTAATCCAAAATCAATTAGTTGTAAGTAAAGTAATTCAAAAACTTATAAGCATACTCAAGACCCTCTATTTTATCAATATGGGACTACACCCACTTTTATATTCTTCACAGATGTAGGCAAGTTTTGAACTTAAGCCTCTAATAACTACTTTCATAAAAATTTTTAATATTTTATCAGTTAAATTGACTGACACCCACATTTTACTTTGAATTTTAGTAAGGATAACTTTACATATTTTTTAAATAACCACAACAATAATTTTTTTTTTTTTGGGGGGGGTGGGGATATGAGTAAAAAATAGGACATTATCTTGTGACATGAACACAATCCTCAACCTCACATATACTTCCATCCCGCTGTGTACAAAAAGGGGGCAGAAGCACAACTCAACTGATAAAGTACTTTTTTGTCAATAAAAAATATACATAGAAACATCGAACATCAGACATCAGACATGGCGTCTCCAACCACAAGGTTTGCAGTTGCCACTCTCCTCTTTTTCTCTCTGTTTCTTGTTCCGCAAATGCAAATCCAAGCCTTAGACCCAACTCCAGGTACTCGCTCTTTCTCGTGATCCAAACTTCAGTATTTCAAGTAGCTAAGAAGTATCATACTCTGACAGTGTATTTTATGTGTTAGATTACAGCTTATAACTGAGTTTTTGTGGATCCATCATGTTTAGAGTGAGAATTCAGTGTGGATCTTAAAGCTATATATACATATAAGATGGAGAGTTCTCTTACTAGTTGAATTTTTCACTTGATTTTTGGAGTGCTGTACTGCATACATGCTTGCAGCTATGTAAGAAGTAGTTAGAGATCTCATAAGAGAATGGTCAATAGATTTGTGTCTGAGGGAGGACGAAAAGTTTTTAAGTAGTTAGACATCACAGCACATTGAGTCTTTGATCTGCACTCGTCTAGCGGTGGCAAAAACTCAGGTTCGGGTAAAATTTAAATCCGACAAATTGAATAAGTTCTAACATTCGGATGAAATATTTTGTTCGATACCCGATTTCCTCTAGTCAGTCAAATTAGACAAGCTTAAATTTGGATCAAAATGGGAGTGTGATAGTAGGAATGGAGAAAATCTTGTGTTCGGATTTAAAATTCGGACGAAAAATTCATGACCATATCTGGTTTTTTTCAAGTCGGACAAATTCAGATAACTAGGTCGGGCATCCATGCTTTAAGCACAAAAGGACATTCGCATGAGGAGGCATATTAGAGAATAAAACCTTCCTAAGCTTTCAATCATCAGCTTAAGTTTTTGATTAAGATGGTTCTTGAACATTTAGATTTAATAAGCCGAATCAATTAATACAGTGTTTTAACTGAAATCAATGTGACAGGAATAATGGGGGAAAATAGAAAGTGGTGGTGCACAGGCATAGCAACTTGTACAGAAGATGCAGAGTGCCCAGCAAAATGCACTGAGTATGGAATCACTCCTGGAAACTCTTCTTGTGTTTCCCGCCCTAACTGGCCTCCTACCAATATGACTTGTAGTTGCTGTGTTTGGGGATTAATCAAACAATTACATCATTAATTATCCTAGTTAATTAATCCCCAATTACTCTTAAGTCATTCAATTACTCCATCTTGTACTACTTATCATTGTACTCGTTTATATTTATAATAAATCCTTTCTTATATTGATTATTGAATTACTCTTGGAATCTCTAAAATTATACAGGACGTTTTAGATATGATCATAGTTTGATGACGAACAAAGTACTCAAGCTTAAGTCGAGTTTAACGTCTAAATCTTGAAGAAATAGGAATTTGATTCAAGGATTGAAGATATTACAAGGATTTCTAGCCTCCATAATGGGTGGAGGCCTGGAGGGTATTTATTGTTCCTTATCAAGGAACTCGTTCCTGGATAATGGCATTTTTTCATAACAGCATGTAAATTTAATAATAAAGATTTCATCAATATAGTTTCAACTTGTTTTGGGTGACATAATCTCACTTAAGGCCTATTCTGATCTGATAAGGTAAACCAGATCAAGGTGTACATCCATATGGTGCACATAACATCATCCTATAAAACCATATGATTTGGGAAGAAAGTAAACCAATGAGCTTTCTATAATTAACAACATTAGAACTTCAAAGTTCTAGTAAATTGCTGGTTAATTGTCAGCCTTAATTTCTAACATACAAGGAAGAAAATCGATACAAGTTCAACAAACCAGCTATTGAAAACCCTGTTAAAATTTCAATGCAGAGATGACAGTCCTCTCTGGATAGACAAAACCTGCTCTTATCTCCTCAAAAGAGTACTCGAAATTCCCACCATTTGCTACTACTTGACCAACCTTTTTAACTGTAGTCGGAGTGCAAGGAGTGGCTGACCTTGTGGACAATGACAATGTCGATGGAGTGACTGGCAGTGACGTTGCTGGCTTCTTTGGGGTGGAGTCGTTATTGCATTCCCCGCTAGATTTGAGCTTGGTTGGGGTGCTTCTTGGTGTCCTACTGGCTGAAAGCCCTTTTGGAGTTGTGACATCCTGTTTTTCAGGAGTGTTTTTGGGGTTGACAGCCGTCTGAGCCGTGCCTGACAAGGGAGAGAAAGGCTTCCTGCTTTTTGGTGATCCCAAGTCTCTTGGATTTGTGGGTTTGGCCTGCTTCTTTTGTACATAACCATTTGTGGCACTGTTTCTCTTCCCTGTGTAGTAATGAATTGAAGAAGAAGAATATGATAAGATTTTTTTTTTTTTGGGGGAGGGGGGGTGTTGTTACAAGCGTAATACATCATGCTCGTGGATATTTCATATATGCACTCGGCTTGCGTTGCACTAACTTAACCCTGCTATGTGGCATAAATTTGCCCACCATTTGATGTCTGTGCCTTGTTTAGAATTTCATTCTAGGTGCTCTTGCATTAACCTAAAAATTGGCCAAACCCCCCGGGGGGGGGGGGGGGACTGTATGGCGTATCTGCAAGCATGATACACCATGCTACTACTTTTTGACATGCATATATTCTTAAGCATGATTTTAATTACTCTTGATAGTACTTAATAATTCCAAAGAAAGAAAGACAGAGATAGGGTGCAATAACAAGTACCTCCATTATGGTGGTGATTTGGGAGGATATTTTGGTGTGCATGAGTTAGCTTATTGATTGGATGTGAATGAAGAGCAGTTCTTCCAGGTTTCATGTTTTGTTTCTGCAGCATTGACCCACCAAGAGAGAATCTTCTGTTAGCTGCAACTCCACCACCCAGTGAATGCCTGGGGGCCTTTTTAGTGCTCTTTGTTGGGCTCGGTTTAGACCCAAAAAGTGCCTCCTGCTCTGCTAGAAGCCTTCCCTGAAGTTTCCTTTGATCCTACATTGATGTTAATCCATGAATACAACGATGAAAACAAACCAGCCCGGCTGCATACTGAATATAATTTTGTTTGAAGACTGAAGAAAGATAGCATACTCTCTGCCTTCGGCGGTCTCTTTCCTTCTCTTGCCTTAGGATGCTGTAATCGTCAAGCATCGACAGAACTGGGACCTGGATAACAGATATCATATCAGTAAATCCAACCAAACCAATAGTGCGTGCACTATGCAACCTAATGGCAAGGCAGAGCTAGATAACAGGTATATAGGCAGCTAACTAATATGACTAGAGCAAAGTTTTTACCCCGTCATACAAGAACTCTTTCCCTCTTTCTTTCTCCCATGCTTTTGTTTTGGAGGCCAAGGTCTCCACCATTGCTGCATCAATATAAGCCAAGTTCTAATATGCATCAATATGATGCTAGTGCAAAAAGGAAAAAACAAATCATCAAATGCCTAACAAGTGCTCTTGTGGAGATTCTTAGAGGCCTAACTTCATAACTATGTATAAATCGGTCACCTGATTCCACGTTGTACTCAGATTCTACTTACTCATGAATTGAAGGCATTGTTAGAGATGAAGGGAACACCAACAGGGACAACAAGTGCAAGTTGGTCAAGCTCGGAAGCATAACTCAGACCCAGAAGGCAAATAATACAGTCAGAAAGTACCTGGAATTTTGTTGACCAAAACACGAGCCTTTTCAGCACGCTTTAAACAGAGATGTCCACCTCTTCCACCATTATAACGAGACTCATCCTGAACAGTGAAGCATCCATTAGACAAGCCAGTGGGACAAATGAATAAATAAAATTCTAGAAAAGGAAAGGAAAGAAAACAAGGGTGACCAATAATTATTCCGACTTACTCTGTTGTATTCCTCTAGCCAGCATTCCTCTTCACATGCAGCCTTCCACTTCTCAACTCTTTCAAGTATTTCCTTCCTGCTGAAAGCTTCTTCTTTGGCCTCAGAGATCTGAAGCTCAATTTGCTCTAGCAAATATGAAGGGTCTATAGCCCCTGCAGGACACATGAATAACAATAAAGACATGAAAAACATGTTGCCACTACATTTGCACATAGCTGGAACTAGATGAATCCAAAAGTGGAGCTGGTGTTAGTGATCGGCTGATATTCAAAATATTTCTGCAAGAGTGAACCGATATAATTTTCCCAATCTTCTTCCTCTGAATTGACATTAACTAACTGAACTCAAAGAGCAAAGAAAGACCATTGGAAACAAAAGGCAACCCAATCTGCTTTTATTAGGCACATCATCATTTTAGATTCACTTGAGTTTTTCACAAGTTACCTGAATCTATAGCTTCAACCGAGAATTGCTTCAAACTCTGTCCTTCTAAGACCATGTGTGTCTGCCGGCATATCTCCTCAAGCTCAGACCTCTTTTTCAGTATAAGGTCCTTCATTTTGCTCAACTTCAGCCTTTCCAGTCTCAGTACTTCAGCTTCCACCTACAGAGAGGCACCCCACAAATTCATGAGAGAGAAAAAGGCTTAGTTGTTAATGCTTAGGTACATACACATACATGGCTTATGAAGTCAACTGAAAGGCAGTTTGGATCAGTAATTTCATGCTCTGAAGCAGCAATCATGGAAGTCACATTATGAAACATGTGCTGCTCATCCGACGGAGTATCCATCAAGTTCCATAACTCCAGCATTGAGCTTGCTAGATCTTGAAGCTGTAAGAGCATTCCGTGCAATGAGAAAAAGGGAAAAGTTGTAGAAAAGGGTTTGATGTATAAAGATGAATTCACCGAGTATCCATGAAATACTAACCCTTTGAAGCCTTTGTATTTTGATTTCCCTCAAATTCTGTATTGTAATGGACAGCCTTAAGATTGTATCATCGCTTATGCTCTTGGTACCCTGGCAATCATCAAGAGTGGGATGTATCTCCTGAATCTTCTCCTTGAAATCCATACCAAGCACCATACACAGACCATTCAGTGTATTCAAGTTGTCTAGCAACTGTTTCAGACGGTCACTCTGATCCCATCATCATTTTTTTTAGAGGCGGAAAAAAAAAAAAGGGAAGTAGCAGCTTGAGTCAGTCAAGTCGATAAACAACAGAGCTACTGTGCAACTTTGAGCAAAGAAACTAAAAAAGGGTGTTAACATATGAAAGTAGGAATCCAAGCAAAAGACTCCTGCCTATTTAAATATATGTGTGTGCAACCCTCATTCGTGTTTTCGCTCATTTCTCGCATTTTTCTTCAGTTTGTTCCCCCATTCCTCATCAGTCGATGTCTTTTTGACAAACAAGGCAAGTAACGAAACACCTCTTAATGAGATATCAGTTCATTGCGTAGATCAACTAAATATTTATGAAGTTGAGCTTGTATGCACTTGTTCCCTTGTGCTTCAAAGTAAAATTTTTGAAGCGCAGGCCTGGTGGCCTGGAGGGCCAGGATTGGGTCAGATCCCAAGAAACTGGGCCAGCCCATTTGTTGCCCAATACTTCCTCAGAGCGGGGTGCTGATGCTCTGATTTGAACCTGGGCGCCAGTATTTGGAAGCAGGAAGAAATGCCACTATCCAGTATTTTGGCTTTTTTTTTTTTGTTTAACCGATCCAAAAAAGGGAGCAAGAGTAAGGGAGGGAGAACCTTCTCCTTCTGGAGTGCATGAAGCTGCGAATGCAGATCTTCTAATCTCTTCAACGACAAATCCTTCTCATCTATAGACCAATTGTGAGCGCAGTCACACGGGGATCTGTGAATCTCATTTGAGATTTGACAAATTTGATCGAAAACTTCAACAAATTGCTTCTTTCTTTCTTTTTTTCTCTTCCTCATCTCTTCCAGAAAAGGTATGATCATGTTCAATTCTTCCTTCAAGTTAAGTGCTTTCTGATCAAGCTGAAAAACACAAACAAAACGAACCTACTTTGGTTATGTCATAAGCCAAAATAGTATAGTATTTCATTTCGAGTAACTCTAACCTTCTTTATGTTTGCTGGTCTTTCACCCAAGGCAGAGAAAATCTGGGCAAGCTCTGCCTCAGCATCAGCAATGGCCTGTCGTAACTGAGCCCTGCACTGATATGCTTGATCAACTTTTCTCCTGTATATCTCCAAACACTGTTGCTCAATTTCCATAAGCATATCATCCCTTCCACTCTCGGGTTCTCCCACTTCATCCCATATTTCCTAAATGCAAAGGAAATCAGCAATACCGACAATAAGTATGTCATTATATCTGCATCAGAAGCTTGAATTTGCACTAATGCACATTTCAGCATCTGTAGAAACTGATTTTGTAGAATAACAGGCCACATAATACATAGCTAATTTGCCCGCATTGAAGGTCCTTCAGCGCTTGCAGCTGCCAAGCAGCTCATCGTCACTCTATAGCTTCAATCAAAATGACAAACTGAGGGGGAGCAAATATGAACATTGCACCCAAAAAAATTTGCCTTAAGTGCAGGTTCAACCTCAATTAGTAACTTTTAGAAATATATAAAACCCTACAACAAAGAATCTACATTTTCAGCTGGACAATCGTATCTAGAAAGTTATTTGTGCCTAAAATCAAAGAACGCTGATCAAACAGAGAAATTGAACACTCAAATCGATCCACAACACGAGTGAATCCCTCCACCCTCCATTTTTTCACGGGTGAAAAAAGAATTGCCACCGCTAAATTTCATCGAAAAAGAATTATGATAATCAAAGAATGCTGAACGTATAACTAACATGAAACCCCCCAAAAAAAAAAATCAAGAAGAAAGAGAAAGAAATGCGAAGGGTTGCGAGGAGAGAGAAACCTGTAATTCGTAAAGAAGAGACCCGCAAGTCGTCTCCATTCTAAGAAACACATTACTCTGGCGAATATCCATGATGTGTATATTGAATAATTCAGCTCCAAATTATCTGCAAGTCAATTAAGCATGAACTCAAATTCAAACGCTTCGCAGAACATACGTAAAATTCTTGACGATTATAAAGAAATAGCAAGAACAAGTGGAATCACAACACAAATGCAGACAGAAATTCTCGATGATCAAATGAATTACGTGATACTTACCAAGCAACCGAGATTGAGATGTTTTAGCAGAATTTAGGGTTTTCCGAAAAATCCTAATCTTTGGTGGAGTGAAATTTCCAAGCGGTGAGGAAGTTGCTGATGCACAGAGAGAGAGAGAGAGATGGAGCGAAGAGCTGTTGGATACAGAGGTTTCCGTTACAAGTTTTTGGGGTGTCAATGGTTTAAGGCAAGAACAGTAAGAGAGGGGAAGTTTATCAATTTTTATTTTTTGTCATTTTCAAATTCAAAATTTTTGCTAGTTGTTATGATATGATTCTCTCTTGATGTGAAGATTTTTTTAAATACCACTATTTATTGCTAATTGAAATTAAAAACACTATCAAACAAATAAAGAATTTATTTTTGTCGGAGATACAAATTATTTAAAAAAAAAAAGTGTACGTACTTATCTTGCTCAAATCGAAAATTTTATACATATGTTTGATATGTATGGGTTGATCATATTATATGTATGCATTGTAAATCATTATTATCAAATCACTTTTTTCACATGTACAACTTTTTCGTAATCAATTAATTTATTAACAGACAATATAATTTTAATAATATTTTATAACTGGTATCACATCTTTTTCTTTTTGGGGGATGCTACACAATTTACAAATGTGTGGAATGAACGTCACAAATATTTGTAAAACCTGCTATATATATATATATATATATATATATATATATATATATATATATATATATATATATATATAGTCCACATATGCCTAGCAGCATATAATACACTAATAAGTAAAGCATATGATACCCTAATAAGTAATGCAATTTAATCAACTTGAACACAATGATAAATTATAATGTTGGCTTATGTCTGTATCTTCAACATAACTAGTGTCAATACAATCAATAATAATGTTTATTTTAATATAATGTGTATTCAAATTATCTAATAATTAACATTGCATTACAAGTTTACCCAAGCCTATATGATACTCCTAGGAGTACATACTCTCACAAGCCACGTCAGCACCGCGTATTAAAAATTGTCTATATGACAAATACATGTTAGAAATATTTATATATACGTATCAAGTCGGAGTGCACACTCTCAAGTATATGATATACATTATCCAAGTTTACAACCTACTAAACATATACATTGCTACAGTTACTATCAACATTGAAGAGAGACCTACAACAACAAAAGGAACATCTTCTATATGCCAACTATCGGGCGAAGACAAGGTTAGGAAATTTCATTCCATTTCAATACAACGTACTAACTTCAACAAACAACAAGAGCTCCCGGTGTGGGTCCTGCTTACGTAGGGTCTGAGGAGATCCAGATGTAAGCAGCCTTACCTCAACCGACATTACTGCCCGTAGAGAGGCTGATTCCACGCGGCCCACCAAACAAGAATTTTGTGAAAACATTTGTAAGCATTTGTAAAAGAAGGGGTACTAACTTCAATAAAGTTTTTGAAAATAGTAACATGACGCATTTTGGCAGGAAAAAAATAATTTTTTTACAAGGAGATCATAAAAATAGGGTGCTTTTTTAAGCATTAAAATAAATTATTATAAATGAGATCTTAAGTCTATAAACCTTAAACTATCATCATATAAGCATCATATCATATTATATATATATATATATTATATATATATATATATATATATATATATATATATATATATATATATATATATATATGGGAGGGTTCAAGTGAACACCCCCCTTTAGGTAAGCACCAACTAATAGGTAAGCACTTCAAATCCTAACCATCCAAACTTGACTCAATGGCTTTGATTAAATAGGTGCTTTTTATCAACTAAAAAAAAAAAAAGAAAATGAAATCAGATGGGGAGGGGTCTGAAAGCTTAACGACATTTTGGATCTACACCTCTCTCTCACTTTCTCTCTCTAGTTGTTCGCTCCCCTTCCTCTGTCGGAAAGAACTATTGTCGTTCACCACTCGCCCCTGCACGCCGATGCCAACCATAAGGCTGAACCACTCTCTCTCTCCTCCCTCTGTTGTAACGTCTCTGCTGCGTCTACTCGATCTCATGGGTGGCACGACTCCTCCACCTGCTGGCTGGCCGACTCTCTCAGCCCAGCCGCCCCGGAAACTGCCGAAACCTCCGACGGCCGAACCGTAATTGGTAATGCATGCTAAATTTCAATTTTTCTTTTATATATATATGTGTGTGAAAGTTCAAATGCTACGGTTGTGATACATGTTCTGTTAAATATTTATTAAGATTTTATTTTAAAATAAAAATTTAAATTCGTATAATGATTAATATCTTTTCAATTAATCCAATATTAATATAATTATTTCTAAAAAATTAAATTATAGGATTAACTATTATATTTCTAAAAATATTTTAGCTAAAATTTAGAACAATCCGTGCATAGCACAGATTTTAAGACTAGTCTATAGCATTAAGATTTATACATTTTTTCCAACACTGCTAAGTCCCAAGAATCGCACAACCATAATGGCAAATTCTTTACAAACAAGACGGGCCCCTAATCTTAACACAATAGCCCAACGCCCTGTTGGCTATCAGGCTATTGGGCCGAAAAATTATTTGGGCTCCGCTCCGAGCCCCATTTTAATTTGTGTTTTTAATTAGCACCCCACATTTATCATTTTGCATATTAGAAGACAAAAAGATAATACTACCTGGGGGGGGGGCGTCTTGGATGAAGATTTTTAAAAAATTTGTCTACTCTCATTTGAAAACTAGTGTGCCATGTATTACATTATGAGAAAAATAATGTTAATTGTAGATAAATAGTGTAAGATCCATTGTAAATAAAGTTGATCCCAGGTACCCGATTGAAAATTGAGGAATTAAAATTAGAATTAGTTAAACCAGTTTCTAATTTTTGAAAATGAGATTCAGAAACTCGATTTCGATTTTTATTCTAGAATACCTGCAGCTTTTGAAATAAAAATTTTGGCAATACATTTTTTTTTTCATTTTTCAGGTGTGTATTTGTGTTCGGTCCCGAAAAATCATAATTTATATTCTCATTTATCCAGTTTTGCCCCATAATAAATTCTACTTTCTAGGTTTTTTTTTTTTTTGGGGGTTCTGGTTATTTTTGTACGAAATAATATTGATCCTAGAGTAGGCAAAAATTAGTCCCAAAATATCATGCTTTTTCCCAATTTTATAGAATTTATAATCAATGATTGAAAGATAAGGAGGGATGATTGAGTTAAGGAAAAGATTCAAGGAGTCAGTGAGAACTTCGAAGTAGTTAAGAATGAAGCTCCAGACATTGCACGGGCTATTGTATATATTTGCATGACCATGCAAGATTTCTAAGACAATTAAAAAGTCGATAGTTTGGACAGTTGCCCCTGCAAAAGTGTACGGTCGTGCATGTCATTCAACTGTGGCAACCAGAGATTTAAAACTCGGTCATCGTTGACACGGATTTTCACAGTGGCGAACCGAAAAACACCGCAAAATTAGTAAGAAGACCGAGTCACAGGGGAACAGATGCGACAGCCGTGTCGTAGCGCATCACGAATGCTCCACTCGGACTAAAATGCAAAAAACTCACAGCGACAAAGGATAAACATACCTCACTAATGCTATTTTTCAATTTTCGCAGCAAAAACCATTTCTGGAGCAACGTGGCCGGGATTTGGACGTCGGGAGGCAGAGCCGATGAGATGGCCATTGGCGGTGGGCCGAATTTGAGGGTGGCAGGCCGCGATTTCTGTCTAGCGCGACGGCAGATGGTGCTGGAGTCCGGCATCGGTGTCAAGGCAGGCGAAGGAGCGAAGACGGGGGTGGTCGGTGGGGACTGGAGACTGAGAGGCGAAGGTCGAAGAGGGGTGGTAGTGGTAGGTGGAGCATCTGGGGATTGGAGAGCCGAAGGGTCAAGGATAAGCCACAGTGAGAAGTGAGGAGTTAATAAGAGATAGGGTTTTAACATTTATGATGAAAATTTTTAACTAAATTTAATTTAATTCAAATGGAATTTTTGAGGACTTGGGCGGGTTGATGGTAATTGTTTGTAATTCAGAAAATTATAATTTTGGTCAACAAAAGTAAGTGATGGGTTGTAAAATATTTGAAGAAATTAACTTATTAAGTTATATTTATATTAATTACATTTATAATAATTATGTTAATTATGTCATTTTTTAGTAATACTTACGTTAATTATGTGGTCATTGTTGTATTTTGTGTCATTTTTATGTTAATTATATTGTATCATTTATACACTCATTTGTTTGGTTGAAATAAACTATTTCAATGTTATACCGTTTGTACTATTCTATAACCTTATAATTTGTCGTAAAACTTCCGTATATTATTTTGTTTCACTATCATCACAATTGACCAATTGTAATCTGGTAAAATAAGAGCACCAGCAGCGTAGGGAACGCGGGGCAGGGTGCAGGGCTCGAGTGTCACACGCATGGCGGGTGGAAGCTGTGAGCATGGAAAACGATATTGGGAAATGCGTGGCAAAACGCACAGGCGTTCTGCCCCTAGTGAAAATTTTTTTTGTCGTTTTCTTCAGCAAAACGCGGTGTTTTGACTCACATTCCAACATCAAGTGACGCGTTTTGAAGATAAAAAATTAAAAAAAAAGAAAAGGTTGTAGCCGTTGTACTGGGTATCGTTGGGCTTGGGAAATAGGGCTGAAATGGCCGTTGGACATGGAGAAGGCTATCCAACGGCTAGTTTTGGACAATTTTTTTTATTTTTTTGTTCAATTTTTTCTTCTATAAATAGATGCAAACAATGGTGAAATATTATCTGAATTTTTAGAGACTTTAAAATAAATTAATATATTTTTCGGAAATATAAATTACATATTCTTTCATTCAGGAAATAAAAATTATTTTTAACTTATACAAAACTCAATATGCAAAAACAAAATCGACAACATAAAACAAATAAAATATGTTTAGTGATGGGCTCCATCAACAAATATTAAATCAGTTGTTCTGAAATGAGTTTCACTGATTGGGAGAATAAATAAATGCAAGTTCCAGAACTGTAGAACTTTTCCTGAAGTGGCAGGTCAGAGTTCCAAAAACTAAAATTCTGGCTGTGAATACTGTAAGAACTATGCTACAAAATAACATTACTTAGTGAATTGTGGTACTCAAATACAAATATAGATGACAAAATCAACTATGTGAACCTACTCACGTCGCGACGGACGCAATTCATTCCGCGATCACCGTATCCGAACGCTCCCGTGTTAATACAACCGTAACCGCAAATGCGGCCGAATCCGCGTTTTAAATCCTTGGTGGCAACCAGAGGAGTACACAGCTGTGAGCCACCCATACAAAAGTGCACGGTCATGTAGCCTTGCCAATCGACCTTCGTGAATTATTTTTGCGCTACTTGTACTTGTTTTTGAGAGAGCCTTTTGCTTGGGTCCCTTCGGAGGCTGATTAGGGCTAATATTAGCTAATAAAATCCCATTGTGAAGAATAATATAAGTTAATTAGATTTGTTTATATCATGTACAAGATTTGGATTTTGCTATTCAAGACTATCTTTCTCTTCGCCCTCTCTCTCTTTCTCTTCTGTTTCATGCTTCTTGGCTTGTTTGCTAGTTTATTAGTTCTTTGTTTTGCTTATATTTTAATGTTTAATTATTCTTGAATTTGTGATGTTTGGTTACAACTACCCATTAGGATGGCTAGCTGATTTTATTTACACCCTAGTGTACTTTGTTTATGTTTGAATTTAGAGTTTTCTCTCACGTCCGCTTTTGCAATGAAATGCTTAAAAGAGTTTCTTTCATGTTTTGGGCAATTGACTTGTGCTGATAGATGATGTGCATTGCTTAGCATAGGTAGAAAACATAGCTAGCGTATAGACATAAAAATAGTCCGAATCATATCTAGAGTTTGGTTGCTTCTCCTGTAATTAATTGGATTAACTCTATGAAAATAGGTGGTTAGAACAATGCAACTAACCTTTGATTGTTGAAAGAGATTTGGGTGAGCCTTGATGGTGCACCTGATCATCCTTGAATGTTGGTATAATTTGGAAAGATCAAGGTTTAACTCAATTGGTTGGTTTAATTTAGATTTAATCATAATTGAAGTCCATTTTATGTGTTTTAGTAGTTTAGTTCTATTTTCTATCACTTTTGTTCTACCTAAATTGAAATGCTTGAGTTGGCTTTAATATTTGGTAATACCATGCCCTATAAATACAATCTATACTTGTCGATTGTTAGTTACAATTACAGCGTACACTTGCAATTTTGACTCAACGACTAGAAAATAACACACCAAGATGATGAAATATATATATATATATATATATATATATATATATATATATATATATATATATATATATTCGTTCTTTACATGACAAGATTGACTCAATAGAGTATCGTTTTGTACAGTCAGCGTAGCAAAGGAATTCTTCCACCAATAAGAAGATCTTAAATCATCTAGCATTAGGCTGATTAAAGATAACGTGTTTTCACTGTTTTTAGTCAAGACCCATATTACATAAGAGAGGAAGCCCTTTGAGTACAGCTACTCAATGAGTTCCCACCAAATCATCATATCAAAATTAAACAAACACTTACAACGGTTAGTTAATTTTGACTATTAGATGATTACACTAGCTTGGAGTTACCAATTAATTAGTGGGGCTCCGACTTAAACCTGACTCCAGGGAGGTACTTGGATACGAATTCTCGGGTTAGGGTTTGGAGATCTCCATCTTCAATTATCATGTCATTGTCTTGATCATATTCACTTAGATTACAAAAACCGCCTAATCCTGCTTCAACTGTTGCTGGTGTTGGTGTTGGTGCCGGTTGTGAGTTCAAGCCGGTGTTGAATGCAGGGGTGGAGGATGCGGAGGAGGAGATTTGGTCTAAGCATGGCCGGGTCGGAGTTGTTGGATTCGGATCTACTTGGAAGCTTGTCATGGGTAGGCATTGTAGGGTGGATATTCGGGCTTGGACAAAGGCTAGCTCTGCTTGCATGTTGAGCACCTGCATGGCACGTACATAGACCTGTTTAGGGTTTGATGATCCAAATAACCCACAGACATCATAACCATCTACAAATATGACTTTGATTTTGAGTTGAACCTAGGTCAAATAATTGATCTAAAACCTACATGGCCAAGGTCTACTATATGCAATTTCATGGGAAGCATGACAGGCAATTCAATAAACTACCTAGACGGTGACCTAGGATGAGGCAGGAACACCTTTTTTTTTGGATGCACCTTTTAAACTTAAAAACAAGTATGGGAATCAATAATGCACAAAATTCATACCTAAGTTGAAAACAACAAATAGAATGAGGAATCATAAACCATTTCGATACCACTTTATTGTTCATTCCTAATCGATTCAATCCATTCCAACTTAATTGAAACAAATGCCACCTTATAGTTGCTTAAGAGGGCTGTGGCGTTGTAAGTAGTTTCCTAACTCCATATTGTTTCGCAATCGGATCATTTTAGTTGTAGTTTTGTAGTGCCCTTTAATTTGGACAGTACTTTCATTTATTTCTAGCTAAGCTCAATAATTCGAGAATTGCATTGAACCACAGATCCAATACACAATTGAAGTCTCATTTTTAACTATTAAATCACCAAAACCCATGAGAATAGACAAGCATATATATGACAGACGAAGTAGATGTTACAAATTAGAATAAAAATCTAGTGTTATTTGTTCGAGAACAACAAAGTTATTCACTATTAGACAAATTTATTAGGAAATGAGAAATTCGTCTTGGATGACAAGTAATTATGAATATTTGTTGACGAGACATCTATACGAAGACTCAAGTATGAGTTTCTGTTGCTTGCTTTTCATTGATTGCATTGCATGGTATCACATCTAGAGATATGACATTTCCTATTGTATCATAGTTACATATATAACTTAAACATAGTTCTACTAATTTTTTTCACCTGCTTTCAGTCACTCAACCATGTGATATATTGAGTGCAATTCCCTCCTAAGTAGATCTGATTAATTTGAGGGTTGGGTCGGCATATCTCAACCCTATTCCTACCTGACCCACATATAAGTCGGATACCCTTGACCGTAACCTTGGTCTTGCAGGTACCTTCGAATGATTGGGTCAAACCTACCCCTTCGACCTTCCTTATATAGAAATGTTTTTCTCACCAAGTTTTATTTTTATCATAAAGTTCAACACTAAGCGTCTTATTAAACGAAAGACTTGGTGATAATAGAATAGTCCAATAAAAAGTATTGTAATTATAAATATTATAATACGTAATTTAGTAAGTATAATAATTAGTTCACTAAACAACTACTCCCAACATCAGAGTGGGAGCATAAAACGGTTAAGAACCAGTGAGATCTTGAGAGGTTGAGCGAGTGCGGGCTAAAAGGAGGCGAGAAAATATAAATCAAAATGCTCTCAATATATGAAACCCAATTGCTTTGAATTTAAGTTTTATTTTTTCTTTTAAAGTGAGGGTTAGCAAGTTGAATTAGTAAGTCAAAATATCTACCAAGTCCGACACTTATCATAGTCAAGTACCCTCAATTTGAAGGAAGGAGGAAGCCGACCATGACCCTTACTTTCAGGGTCGGATCAGGCCCGTCAGGGCGTGTCGGATGAAACCCAGCCCGTTGGTATGGTCTACTCCTAAGACCATCTAGGATTCTTAAAAATAAAAAGAGAAGAAACACAGTTGGGAATTGAAGACGCATTTCGCAATCATATGGTCAATTTTGAAGAACTAATCTGAAATAAAGAATTTCAACATGAATGTATATAATATAGTAATTAATTTGAGAAAGGCTCTGCACATTCTCATATCAGAAGCAATGGTGCGAGAAAGTCAAATAAAAGAAATGTTATAAATTCAAAGGAATAGTGCCACTACGTCCTCGAGCAGCAAAGCTTTAACTTGCTAGCTCCGGCAAGCAACACATATATAATGTAAATATATCACAATATTCATACGTATGACCACCCCAAAAAAAAAAGAAATTTAATGTAGAATGACATGCATTTGCTCTCAATTTCTGTGAGAGAGAATAAATAATGTTATAGGGACGAACGAACGTACCAAACCAGAACATAGGCGCTGGTTTATACTTAGTATCCAGCCGCATTAATTGTATAATTAAGTTGTATTTTGACCATGCTGTAGGTATGTATGTACACCCCGTGAAAGCGGGACCCACACTGGGAGATGGTGGTGTTGTTGTTGCTGCTGCTGTAGGTATGTATGTATGTATGTATGCGTGATTCAATTAATGAACAGAAATCCCAATCAAAAATAGAGTTGAAATTTTCCTATTTCTTTATATGAATGAATCTTGGATGACATTTTTTTTCTGATCGTGTGGTCCAATTCTAAAATACGCTCTACTTAGTTTAGGAAAAATTGTCAAATTTCTTAATTTTTAATTACTTATGCATAATATTATGAATGTAAAAATCTTGGAAAATGAAAATTTATTATCATGTTTTTTCTCTCAATTTTTATGTAAAATGAAGAGCGTGAATATTCTATAAATCAATTAATTTAACGAGTATAGTATTTGGCAGTAATTAATAATAGGAAAATTGGGTTTGAATCACACCTAAGCTAGTCTTTTATATATTTTTTTCATGCAACATTCAACAAAAAAACAAAAAAACAAAAAATTAAAAAAAGATAGACCACACCACACGTCTAACTTTTTGAAAATACTGATTTTGTAGGGAAAGGGGAAGAGAATAACTTCAGCATTCCTCTGTAGGAATTTGCACATCACATCAAATGTTCTCTCTTTTTTCTACCCATGAAAAAGAAAGAAATTTTGTTCAAAATCACACGCAAAAATCTAGAACAAAAAAAAAAAAGAAAAAAAATTGAACCAAACCCTAATCCTGATAAGAATTCATCACACTACCATCTGTCATTTAATTTCACCTTAATTTCAACATTCAGTAAAGAGCTCTACTACATTATAAGCTAACAGTAGCTCGATTCCGATAAAATCAACTGAACTAGCACTACTAGCAAGATCAGTAGTTACCTGTTGTTGGAGAGAGAAAATGTGGGAGACACAGCCATAGACAGGGTCACGAACCCTAGACAGGGCCTCATAGCAGAGTGTGACCACGGCGTCGAGCCGCTTGTGAGCCGGGATGCGGAGGAGGAGCTTGGCGGCGTTGCTGGCTCCGAACACCTTGTGCACGGCGGCGAAGTGGGCGGTGCCCTGATCGGAGTCAAAGTAGGGTGCAAAAACACACCCCTTCACGCACTTCCTCCTTAAGTACTTGCACGCCCCACATGGTCCATTATTACCACTACTCCCACCTCCTCCTCCACTAATGTTGGTGGTGGTAGCGGCGGCGGAGGCGGTGGTGTTTCCCCCTCCGTGCCATTGTTGGTGGTGGTGGTGGTGGCTCATTGGTGGTTGTTTTGGTTTTTTTGGAGTGCCAGGTGGGATGATTTTGGAGAGAGATTGGAGGAAAGGGGAAACGGTGGAGGGGAACGGGTATTTATAAAAGGAGGAAGGAGGAGGTGAAAAGGGGGTTTTGATTGCTTCACTTTATGAGTTTTGCGAACGTGGGGTTTTAAAAAAGGAAATTGAGTTGAATAATACTAATAATTAAAAGAATTTTGGTGGTGGGTCACCTCATTTTGCACAACTAATGGTTTTGTATTGTAGTGTATTTTATGCAAATGATAAAAGGTCCTTTTTTTTTTTTTTAAGACCAAAAATGAAAACTCTATGTTGGATCGTGAAAGAAATTATACATAATACATTTACATAGTAAATGAAAAAAAAAAAAAAAACCTTTGAATTCAATATTATAACGTTGTAAATACACGTAAGTTGTATAAAATTATAAATAACTGATAGTGATTATATATATATATATATATATATATATATATATATATATATATATATATATATATATATATCTTGCAGCAAATACTCCTTAAATGTCTTATTTTGATTAAAATTAATATTTAAATGATTTAAAATTACTCAATTTTTAATAGTTAAAACTTAATTATAAATCCTTCAACCTAATGATTCAACACCCATATAATCATCATTTAAAATAGTTCCTCATTGGAAATAAACAATTGTATTTTAAGCCATCCAAATAAAATTATTGTATTTTGCATAAATGTATGAAAATTGTGGGATTTCAATAAATAAAAGATTGCATGTATGAAACTTTAATACTTCTTCAGCCAAACAATTAATGATCGCTTAAGGCACTTGTTATATCCATCAACTCGGCATATACAATATTTTTGCCCTACATTTATCATTTAATAGTCTTGAATTACTTACATTCTGGTTACCTTTTATGATAGTTTTGTTTTATTCTTAAAAGCATTTATGAACATTCGATAAAATTAAAGTACAAACAATATAATTTTTCTTAGATTATTCCATTTTTTTTCCTTACATCATGTAGATCTCTAAAATTTTATGACCCTGTGAGAACATAAGGATGGCGCACTAGATTCTAGAATACGAACATTGTTTCTAGCTATCATCCCTTACAATTTAATTTAAATTCACCAAAAATAATGACATAACGACATTTTTTTTTTTCTCCTGCAATTTCTGTAGAATTAAGCATTCCTTTACATACTGCTGCTATATATCAACTTAATCAGTATTTTCTAAGTCATCATTGGAAATCTGAATTTCAAAGAGCACTTGGACGGATGGCAAGTATTGCCTTTCCCACGCTCTCCACTCAGGTGCAACTCGCAGGAGACGCATATGTTGTGCTTTTTGCACGAATGTACGGCTGGGCTTAGTTCCTGAACTTGTGGCCTTGCCCCCTCCTCACCCATTGCAGTCCATTAATGACCACTGAGATAGAGTAGGGAATAAGGCTGTCAAAAGTTGACCCGATATGATTTCTGAACCGAACCGAACACGAAATTAAGTAGATTTGGATAAAGATTTTCAACCCGTTTAATTAAATGGATTGACATATTTAGCCTATTTAGTTAATTGGGTTAGATTCAGGTTGAGAATTTTAATACGAAAAAAATACATATTTAACGCGTTTAATTAAATAGGTTAAATAGGTCGACTTATTTACCCGTTTACTGTTTATTTTTTAGGAAAAAATAATGAAAAAGTAGGATTTAATTAGTTGATCTGTGTTTTGAGGTTGTGGTTCTCGCATATTATAGACAATGGTCGTGTTGTGATGATATATTGGATTTAAAAGAATGGTTTATAATATTCTATAATCATACTTTAGTCGAAATGTTAAGTGGGTAAATGAGTAACCGGATAACATAAACCTGATCCGTTTATTTTAAATGGGTTAATGGGTAAATTTCAGGTCAACCTGGTTAAAAAATAAATGGGTACAGGTCAAGATTTTTAACCCGTTTAATAAACGGGTTAGGTTCAAGTCGAGGATTTCTCGACCCGTTTAAGTTCGATATGAACATGAATTTAATCCGACCCGATCTATTTGATAGTTCTAGTGGGGAAGGGGGGGAGGGGGGAGGTAATAATGATATCTATCAAAAATTTAAAAAAAATGAAAGAATGAAAACAGGAATGGGAGTTACGTTGGGTGATACAAATACAAGTAAACTTAAAAGCGACGACAAGGGCGGGCAGGGCAGACTAATCGTTTTGTTGGGGGACAAAACAATAATATTAATTTACTTATCAGGCCGTGTGGGAAACCTGCTTGCGTGAAGCAACCATCTCTCTTCTATTCCCATTTTTGTAATGCTTATTTTTATGTACACTTGTCACTGGGAAATGGGAATTAATGGAGTAGACAGGGGGAGAGACTAGAGAGAGAAAGAAGTGAGTTCTAGCGTGCTAGGGTTCGACCACTGTTTGCCCTGCTCAGTGTCCACGTGCATGCAATACTCCTCTCATGTCGCCCAAACATCCCATCCCACTTTTTCTTAATATTTGTCTATCTTTTCTGTCTGGTTGATCATAAACTAGAGGTGGAAGCACTTTGGCAGTTAGACCTGATAAATAGGTTATTTTTGAATCAATTTTAAACCGAGTCAAATAATTTTGTGTCGAATCATGTTCGAGCCAATAATGTTTAGTTTGACAACTATGTCTCGAGGCAGGTCATTTTTGGTTTGGTTGATTTCGGATTTGATACTTGGTCTAATATTCATGTCGCACCAAGCAAAATCACTTTAGTGGAATCAAAATGTTTGGGTTAGACTCCAGTTCGATTGAAGTCAAGTCTAGTTTCAAGTCGACATCGGATTAGCCATTCAGGGGTCAGGTCATATATAAATTCGCTCGAGTTTTGGGTTCGAGCCACTTTTGTAAGATGCAGAGGTCAGTAACATTGAGTATTTAATATATAAATGAGAGTAAGAAGCTAGATATAAGCAATTAAGTATACGAGTTATATGTTTGAAATGCGATGGTAAATAATGTTGAGAAGAATATACTCTTCACTGGCTGCCAAATGACACATATAATATTTTCTAAATTGTAGAACTTTATTATTTCTCTTTATCAAATGTTTATTTGTGATGAAATCGATAATCTCATATGATACAAGTCAAATATGATTACATGTCTGTTCTATTCATTTCAATTGATCTATTTAAATGTAATAAAATATTCCTACAAAACTATTGACGTTCTAAGGTCTTAAAAAGGCCGTAGATATCTAAATTTCTGAATAATTCCCAAAACTATTAATTAAATGTTTGAAGTTTTCAAATACAATCACCTAATTGTGAATGAAATCTAATTCATTTCTACACAAAGCATCTTGTATCCAATCCAAATCAAAAAAAAAAAAAAAAACTATTTGCATGATCTATAGTACTATATGGAAGTCTTAGATCATAGCCATGCATGCACCATTCATATTATTGATTTATACATGCCTTTTATCATCATGCACATGGTAAAAGTATGCAATGATAATGTTGAAAGTTGATCCATCAAATTTGATAAATGATAAATAAAGACAAAAAGGGAATTCACTTTAAAGAAGAAAACTATAACCAGTATTTAGAGCCAGCTAGGAGAGGGCCCATGCATGCACTATATTGTACCCACTCGAGAAACTCAACACCACTTTCTTTTTTCTTTTTTCTTTTTTTTTTTGGTTTTGTGTGCCCTGTCAGCCTAAAGTTTCCTCATATAGAATCTTTGATCATGTTGGTTAACAGTTCGACAAGATCTTATTATAAATGTTTGAATTATTATTTAAGACATGGTTCGTCACCTATTGCTTTCAAAATGAAGAAATTAATCACAAAAAAAAAAAAAAGAGTCGCTTTCGCTTGATCCGTAATCTGAGAAGAAGAAGTTCAATTGGTAGGGTTAGCCACCATTTTTCAAGGGTGTCTTGGTCATACGAGTTGTTTATGGTTCAACTGTCCCATGCATAATTAAGCTACTCGTGTCATTTGATCCCATATTACTGTATTCTTAGAGATTAAATTGAAATTGATGTCCTAATTAATAGTTACGTGTAAGAATCTTGGGCTATGAACTTGGATTTAAATAGCATTTGACTCGAACTCAAAGTAGTCGCGCAGTGTTCGTTGACTGATCAAGATGATATACGCCTCCGAAATAAATCAAAGAGGCTACTTTGACTCGAACTCAAAGTAGCCGCGCGTGTTCGTTGACTGAGCAAGATGATATGTGCCTCCAAAATAAATCAAATAGGCTACTTTCGGTACCCCAACCTGAATATATATTCATCAGCAAGTTTCCTGCAAAAATTAACATTTTTTTTTGTCTTTAAGCATATCGATGGAAAATTTTTCATTTTTAAAAAATAAAAAATAGAATTATTTGTTTTAGGCAGCTAGGTCTCTTAGATATGGCCAATTTTAAGTTGATCAAAATGGCCAATCTGATTACAGATAATATTTATTAAGTGGTTTGGGTTAAAAGTAAGCTTTACTCAACCTGACCTAATAGTTAACAACAAATGACTCATTGGTGACAAACTATGTGAGTAATTTTAAAGGTAAATTGTACGTATTTCGATTGATTGAAAGTTTTTCGGCATAAATAAATAGTATTAAGAAATAAAAAAACATTTGTGATATTTTATTTTTTGTAATAAAGGTAAGAATTGCAGTCTAAGATGTCCGTCTCTTAAGGATTCGCCCTAAATTATCTTCAAAGACAATACGACAAAGCTCCTGATGAGGAGCCACATTTCAGACACTTGTGGAATGAACATTTATGACATGACACAACAAGCATAAACATGAATATTAAAAATGCAACCGAAGCATATGGATTCTTTGCCCATAATCTCCCAAATGATCATATGATTCACATCTATCGGTCCCGTTTTGCCCTTGGTTATCATAGAAAATACAACATATAATATAATAGGAACCTGAAATCAATTTCTATTGCACGAATGAATTACATGTGATTTGCATTTTATACAAGTATTAGACTTGCCTGCTCTAATTAAACCATTCAACGGTCCAAGCTGTCCTAAAAGCTGGTACAAACCCTTCAGCCTTGGCAGAGATCTCAGAATAGGCAAGTACGTGTAGGTTAAGCTACAAAGAGAGAGAAAGGGTAGAGACCAATGGAGTGTATATAGGTCCATATCTGTCTATCTATCTGTCAATCAGTCTATCCACACATCAAGCAAAGCAACCTTGGCATTGCATGCATGTTAAACAGGACACAAATTGAACGAGCAAACAAAAGTCTTTACTATTCTCTTGTCTACACGAAATTGGTATGATTTTCTAAAGATAATAATCGTTTTTGTCAATTGATAACAGTGATTTTAGTTTTTTTAGTTATAATTAGTATTCCTGTACAAACAGATAATGCGGCTAGCGTAAAAAGTACAACTCAATAGTAATTTTAGTTAATTGACGCCTTTCCCTCGCTGGTGTTTATCATTAGTATTATTTGAATACAAAAATAATAGTGACAACTTTTAAAGTGGATCTAACTTCTCTAGGGGTTAAGGAGATTCAAATATAGATAGTTTTATTTATGTGTACATTTATGCAAGTAGAGAAATCGACTACCGAAATTAATTTCAATAATTTTATAATTTTTATGGGCAAACTATAGGAGGTGACTATTAGATGTTTCTTGTGCTCTAATTTCTTTAGCTGTTCCTTTTGTTTGCTTCAAATTTCTTGAGGTTTGTTCATTCTAGAGTTCTTTTAGCAATAAGTGAAAAGGAGTTGTAAAGAGAATGGTAAATTGGTAATTAGTAAGGTTTAGGGCATGTACTTTTTAATTTGTCAAAAGTACTTATCATCGGCATTAAATAACTTTCAGCACAATTCAGCAACTTCTAGCATCATTCAGCACAATTCAACATTTAGAAGTATTCATTAAAAATACATAATTATATTATCTTTAATCGTTCAGTGCGTTGAAGTATGTGCCAGCATGTTTCAACAACTTTCATTACGTTTTAGCATGTTTCAACCATAAACACTTATTTTTAGTTGAAAAGAACACACTCTAACAAGCGATAAAAAATAGTGGTAACCTGTAAAAAATAGATAAGATTCGTAGGAAGATTTAAGGAATTGCAATGAGTTACGTAAAGAAGTAATAAAACGACCATGAAAAACAATAAGGTCTATATTATGTTATTTTCAACTTATCATGTATAACTTATACTGATCATTGTTGATAAGCGTTGATTAATACTAACGGGTGCTGATCGGGAGTGACACTACTAAAAATTTCGATTATTCCGACGAAAAATGCCGACCGAAAAAGAGACCGTCGCACATGCCGACGGACATATCGACGGGAAGACCGAAAAAGCAGACAGGGGCGGCGGATGTTCCGACGCACAGACCGACAGGTTCCGACGGAATTTTCAATTGAATCCGAAAAAAAAAAATTTTGGGAATTTTTTCACGAATTTTTTGTTGCATCCGACGGATGAGTCCGTCGGTCGCCCAATTCCCTCGGAATTCCATCAGAGAACCAGTCCGACAAACTTGTTATTTCCGTCGGAACGCCTTCCCGACCCTCCTTATTTCGACGGATGCAGTCGGTCGGAATTTCCGTCGGAAAAGTCATTTTCTGATGGAAAGTGTTGCTTTTTCTGTCGAAAAAGCCGTCGAAAAAAGTTGATTTTTTAGACCTAAGCTGAAATTGTGATTAAAAAATATGGCTATGTGTCAACCAATACTTATAAGTGATAATTAGGTTAGTACAGTGTTGATTAGTGTTGAACAATAAATATTTATAATAACTTACCAAAAAAAAGGTCCTTAATTAACTGTAACTTGTGAGGTATAAAGAGTGGTAAAATAATGATGTCATAAAGCCTAAACAAATTAAACTTGAAACATATCAGTATGTATTAATATACGTTTGCTCAAATAATTTGGTCCTTAAAGCCTGTTCTTTTCGTGAGTCAATTCTAAAATACCAACATCAACCCACTTCAATCTACTTCAACCTAGTTAAACCCACTTCAACCTAGTTAAACCCACTTTTACTATTTTAACCAAGTTCAATTTATCAACAACAACAACACCTCTCAGTGTGCCTCCCGCTTTTACGGGGTCGGGGGAGATCCAGATGTAAGCAACCTTACCTCTGTTGACATTCCTACCCGTAGAGAGGCTGATTCCAGAAGACCCACAAAATAGGAATTCATAAAAAATATTTTATAGAAGAAGGATTTTGTGAAAACATTTTTATGAAAAAAGGATAAAATTAAGGATAAGTAGTAGAGAATAAACTAATAAATAACAATAAATCATATGATAAAAACTATGTAAACATAAGTGCAATATAGCAAAGGAAGATACCACACCTTAACATACGATGGTAGGCATCAAAATGTCTCTTTCCAAATGTATGTATTACTTACATATAAACTGTGCACACCGAATAACAGCTACAAGGCAAACTCTCTAAAATTTAAGATCTTAATCTTATTCCGCCATTATCTTCTATCCTGAGTCATGTCCTCTGTCAGTCCTATAACTTTCAAGTTCTCTCTAATCACCTCGTCCAAACTCTTCTTTGGTCGTCCCCTACCTCTTTTGCCTTCAGAAATATTAATCCTCTCATATCTCCTCACTGGGGTATCTATACTCCTTCTGTTCACATGGTCAAACCATCTGAATCTTGATTCTCTCATCTTATTTTCGATGGAAGTCACTTTAACTAAGTGTTTGATTACTTTATTCTTAATTCTATCTAATCTCGTACAACTACAAATCCATCTAATCATACTCATCTCTACTACCATCAATATTTGAACCTGTGCCTTTTTTATAGGTCAATACTTTGACTCATACAATAGAGCAGGTCTAACTATCATACGATAAACTTTGCCTTTTAGTTTCACCGGCATCCTCTTATCACATAACACACCTGAAGCCCACTTCCATTTTTATCAATTCACTTTTATGCACTGGTTAATATCTTCGTCAACATCCCCTTGTTGTTGGATGATGAAACCTACATATTTAAACTTCTCGACCTTTGGTATTGTCATCCCATCAATGGTGACTTCTCCCATGGCATCTTCCCTCCCACCGAAAGAGCAATGTAGGTATTCAGTCTTCGATTTACTTATTCTAAAACTCTTCGACTCCAGTATATATCTCCATCGCTCCAACTTGTCATTAATTCCCTCTCTGGTCACATCAATAAAAACAATATCATTTGCGAATAACATACATCATGGTCACTCATATTGAATCCCTCTTGTAAGTTCATTCATAACTAGAGTGAAGAGAAAATGACTTAAAGCTGAACCTTGATGCAGGCCTATACCAACATGGAAGTCATTAGTAACTCCTCCCGGCGTCCTAACAATCGTTTTGTCTCATTCGTACATATCCTTAATAACTCGAATATACATTGAGGACACTCTTTCTTTTCTAAACATCTCCATAATACTTCACGCGGAACTCTATCATACCCTTTTTCCAGGTCAATGAATATCATATGGAGATCTACCTTTTTATCTCCGTACAATCCCATGAACCTTCTGATGAGATAAACCGCCTTTATGATCGACCTGCCTCAACCTAATTCAACTCACTTCAATCTATCTTGATCTATTTCAACCTATTTTATCCTTTTACCTATCTTAATTTACCCACGAAAAAAACAGATCTTTGTTTTATTTAAATAGGGCTCCGAATGTTAATTTTGTGAATAGAAAAAATCTATGATGAAAAATAATAAAAGGAATGAATTGAATTAACAGGGGGCAACTGGCAGTGCCTGTGCCTGTTGTGTTGTGTGTGAGAGATTCATTCAGTCAGTCAGTGAGCCTGAGCAATCAGTCTCAGTCAAGCCCACACTGACTATCACGAAATGCCAACTTCTCTCTCTTCCCCCACCCTATCTTCACTCTTCAATGACCGACACGTGTCCATGCTCATTGTTCATCTGGTCATTCCGAATGCCTTTTGCTTTGCCTTCCATTTCAAGCAATTTTTAATTTTTTTAAATAAATAAGAAACATGAACGGTGAACCCCCCCAGTCCGTTCAACAGTCTCTTATTTTGCTTTCTTGCTAATTTACCTCCTCCCCCTAAAAAATAAAATATAATAAAAAAATAAAAAAAGTATTATATGCTTAATTTAGATCAACCACAATTACCAAGATTATCATGCATTGGCTCTAGATGGTTTGATTGGATTCTAATGTGGGAATGAACTTTGTCAGTTAAGTTTCTAAATTGGAATAAGGAATGTGAGTTATCAGAGTTTTAAGGGATACTGATCGTGACCTTATGTATTTATTTGTAATATATAATGATTCGATTTAATGACGTGTGATTAAATTTAAAGGATATATTGTCATAATTAGACACTTAGACTTCATCAATTAAACTAATCTTATCAAATTATATAAACTATAAATTGATATGTCAAATTACAAATTTAAAGTATATTTTATTAAAAATTCTAAATCAATTTGAACATAATTGGACAGGAAATTAAAATAAATTAAGCAGAACAAAATGATATGTGTATTTGATTTGTTCCTACTCTGTAAGGAGCAAAAATGAATCACAAGGGTTTTTTTTTCCTTGATCTTGTATCATTTATTTCACCGAAGTCAAACTACTGTTGGCCCAATAACATGTAAGGCTCTCCCATCGCAGATTTTCTTCATTCACAAAACTCGAACTCGAGACCTAGCTTAAAGGGAACAAGTGTCAAACTACTTGAACCAACCTGTGTTGATAATGAATCACGAATATACATATAAAGTTTATGAAAAAACTAACAAATTACAAATCAACCTAGCTTGTGTATCGTAATTGGCTGTAAAATCATATCAGATTTTAATACCCATGAATTGGAAAGACATGAACCAGCAAAAAATAAGGAAAAGCTGCCTGATCTCTCCCGCACATTTCATTTTGTGTGTCGGGCCATCCTGTTGTCTACTGTGCAATGCTGTGAATTCAAATACTTGGTTCATGTCTTTTGTAACTAAGCCGAGTCGATTTCAAGTCTGGTGGTGTTAATAAGTCAAGCCATGTATGTCCGAACCATTCAGACTTGCTTGGTCAGATATGAGCTCGACTCTGAGCTTGCCTAACCTATAAAGATTTAGACTCTGACTCCACTTGAATGTACATTCAATGGTTCGGAGCTAGGTTCAATATTCTCTCTCTTTTCTTTTTTTTTCTTTTTTTTTTTTTTTGCTTAAAAGGTTTTCAAATTTAAGGCTAAATTAGAGTTTAATTCTAGATTTTTGCTCTGAGTTTAAGAAACGAAGGTTGAAATATATAAATTTTTGTTGACACAATGGCGATTCCATGCTATTCACATTCCCCACGAGCGTTTACAAAACATTGCCTTTTTTTTTGGGTATTTATTAAAGGCTTATTAGACAATCCTAATCCATAAAGCACAATGGGGCTTACAAAACGGGCTTTAAGCTAAATGGATCATATCCCACTGAGACCCAGTCCAAACGGCCCAATGACATTGCATCAGAAAACAAACAATAGAACTCCAAAAAATGTTGCCTTTTTTTAAAAAAAAATTAATAATAATGGTAAACGAGTCACCTTAATTAAGTCCCATATTGGACAGCCTAAGAAGATGGTCTCCATTATTAACGTGCCAAGAAGGACGATACACCGGTACATTTTAAGGTCTAGGCTCAAAAGGCATGTTAGCATTTGTGATGTTGGTTAAGAGGTAGTAACAATACTACTAGACACGAGTTCTTTTTCATCTTGAGTTAAGAGTCCCGCCATTCGTCTCTTTTTCCTGGTCCTATTGAAACAGTCTACTAGATTAAGGTTTTCTCGGAAGAGAGGGTTTTGATACTTCCTAACAGTTTTCTTTTTAAATAGTAGTACGGTGTGGGTAACCAAACAAAAGCAAGCAAAATACAGTCATTATGCATAACATGACACAATGAATTCAATAAGAGATATAATAGAATTGCAAATTTCAATGAGAGATCGAATATACGAAGAACATTGCTTTTAAACATATATATATATAGAGAGAGAGAGAGAGGAAAATATCTCATATCTTGCTTGTTGTTACAACATTAATATTGTAAATACATACATATCAATCTATTTTGTATCTGAGATAGTTGCATCATGAAAGCAATTGTAAGGTTACTAGCAAAGTTTATCTCAAACTTTGGTGGTCATTAGTTGAATTTCTACCATTTCCATCCGCCCATTCAAATGAATTCATTTGATGTGGGTATCAATTCAAATATAAAAATTACCCAAATTATCTCACGTCAAGTGTCACTAGCTAGATAAACAATACACCATGCATGAACACAATGTTATAACACAAGCAATAGCTTGCCGAGTTTAGATTTTGATCCCATAGTTTTTGTTGTCTTTATATATATACATAGAGAGAGAGTAGGATGGCAACAGGGCATGTTGGGGACGGAGGGATATTCCCGTCTCTGTCCCCACTCAGCTCCTCGCCCCCTGTCTCCGCCCCGTTCCTTGTTACAGGGAAAAAATTCCTCCCTATCCCCATTTTCAGTGAGGATTCAATCCCCGACAAGGCCCCAGTGGAGATTTTTACTAGCAAGTTTTTTCCCTTCTATGTAAAAATTATATTACAAGTTAGATCTTGAGTGAAAGGCCAAGTTGCCTAGTAGACTCAGCTTAATTAACTGTACAAAACTCTTCTAGGGTTAATACAATATAAGTTTAACAAACTTCATCAAAGTTTATAAAAAATGTTTAATAAGCCCATACAACACAACTAAACCAAAGTTTAAGAAGTTAAACACAACACAATCAAAGTCTAAAAAGAAAAATAAGGATTATATATATAACTAGGATTTTTTCGAATAAATTTACCTATCTAATCTTAATCTTATGTTCATAAATAAAGGATTTATACATAATTTTAATTATAAATGGAGACGGGGTTGGTTTTTTTGGCTCAAACGGAAACGGAGAAGCGGGGATTAGAGAGAGAGAGAGAGGGGCTTTCATGTGGAGTTAAAATTCATTTCATCATGCTGCCGATTTGTAGTAGTTTTTCCTCTTTTAAGAGAAAACATCACGGATCGATGTTTTTTGGGGGGTTTCTCGAAGAGGGGCCGCTCATCTAAAAGATAACGTTAATTAGTTTAACTGGACAAAGATGTAGAGATTTGATAGTTGAAGTTTAATGAGAATTCTTGGACATTTAATTTAACACCTTTGTTTTTTTGGTACGAGTTGAGAATTTAGATCTTATCTAATATTTTTTTTTTTTTTAAATAAAGCCTTCAACATTTTTGCTTTCTAAAGAAATCAACGTTCAATTAATTTTAATTTGCCTCTCTCTACAATTTTAAAAAAATTGACATAATATTATTGATACATAATAGAATACTTTATAATCTGACAGATCTTAAACATCAATCTCTACTTCAAAGCCTAAAGTACAAGCAACTGTCCTATAAAATCTCCTGCAGGAATATAATAGATCATTATATGTCATGTCTATAGGCTGTATTAGGTGATTAGATGCTTTAAACTCGTTATTAAGGAAACATAATTATAGATAGGTTAGACTAACCAATTATTTTAGCATAATTAGAGATAGGCTGCATATAGCATTAGGCCTATAGCTAGATTCATGATGGTTGGCTCCAAGGCTGAACTCTTGGACTGACTAGTCCTTTCTAACTTTCCAGGTGCATTTGACTAATTCACATACTTAATTAACTATTTATCCTCTTTTCTTTGGCTAATTAATTAGTCAATTTGTTGTGTGATGCTGTTCTAATAGACAACTGCATTAGCCCTAGCTGCAGCTGGCTTTATAATTTATATTAGCATACTTTTGGTTTAAGGGGACTGCACAGTCTAAAGTGTTTCCTAAATCCTAGTATTAGTTAAATCTTTTGACCACACGAGTGTGTTGATTATTGTGTTTGAGTTGCCATTGCCTTATAAGTGATCAACGAAAACACCACCTTAATTATTTTCCGGGGGAAGCATCCATAGCGAAACTAAATGCTGATTATTATATTTACAGTTAAGTCAACATAAGTTGATTCAAGTTATCTGACATTTATTCTCTTTAAGTGAAGTATCGGATGCGAGTCTTGTAAATGGAGGGAGAAAATCTATGAAGGGAGAACTCTATTTCTTATTGGACCAATAGTACATAGCTTGACTACAGTGTAGTGGAGGAAGCAAGACCTTAAAAAAGAAAATTATATTTGCACCTAAAACAAAAATGTTAAATCATTATTTTTTTTACAAGGGTAAGCGGACCAGTCCATAAGACCCCTATCACAGGGTACCCAACAGACCTTAATAGGCTAGGGTAGGGGATGTCAAGCCCAAATCAGAAGTCCAGACCTACAAACCTCCAACATATACAACTCCTACACAAAGCAGAAGTGTGTGCCCCCAGGTTTGAACCTGGGTGGGGAGGGAGGAAAATATGGCCAACACTTGCTCGACTGTTAAATCATTATATTAGATAGAGCATGTATTGATGTTTTTATTAAACATTTACAGGGATATTGAAAATAACTTACCAACAAAAAAGCCTCTTGTTTACGTAATAATAAAGCGTATACTATATACCTTATAGCACATACTCTCAAAAGACACATCAATAAATAAATATTTAAAAAATAAAATATACAATAAATACACTCAGAAAAATATATACAAGTAGAATGGGAAAACACGTACTCTCAGATCTACCTAATAATTTACCATGTAATAATTAATGAGAATGAAACATGTATCCTTTCTCAAAAGATCAAGTTGTTTTGTAAGTTAATTATAAAGCCTCTTATCCTAATAGGAAACTAATTCGAGGGGGGAAAAAAAAAAAAACAAACAAAAACATGACAATGGCGGAAGAGAGAAGCAAAATGCAAATGTCTGCATGTGAGGAGTTGAGCAAATTTCAACTGCTCTTTAAATGACTTGGTTTAACGTACGCATGGACTTGTATTTCTTAAACCATAAACAAGAAAGACATGCACAGCTCTTTTTTTTTTTTTTAAAAAAAATCTTCGTCTTTTTTCTAAACGGCTGGACCTAGCTAGCTAGCTATAATAAATATGGTTAGTTTTCCTTTGCTAATTTCTTAATTCATATAATTTATTAATTTATTTAAATTTGCAGCTTAGAATTCAGTAATTTTGGTAGATGTGTGAATTGATTATTGAGGAAAGAAGGCTAAAACTTCATATGTGCACAACAACAACAACAACAACAACACCCAGTGTGGGTCCCGCTTTCGCGGGGTCTGGGGAGATTCAGATGTAGGCAACCTTACCTCGACCGATAATCTTGCCCGTAGAAAGGCTGATTCCAAGAGACCCACAAAAATCAGATTTTGTGAAAGCATTGCATAGAAGAAAGATTTTGCGAAGACATTTTATGGAGAAAAACTTCATAGATGCGCACACACACATATATATAGATTAAACATAAGAAACAAGAATTACCATCATTACAAGAAAAGAGGTTGAAATATCGAAAAAAGTCTAGGAACAAAATTCACTTCAAGCTATGGATTGCAAACTTCTACTACGTACTCTATTACTTGGTCAATTTAGAAACATAGAAACTAAATGATATAATTATTGTAGATGCAAAAATGGACAAGCTATGGTTAAATTGAGATAGTATACATATCAAGCTAAGGCCCTGCTCTTTTCGTTGGTAAATTTCAATTTACCAATTTCAACCAACTTTACGAACTTCAATAAAAAATACTAATTTTAATCTACTGCAATCCATCATTTTAATCAACTTCTACCCATCATATAAAAAACATAACAACAATATTGTGGATATTGGACGATGTTGAATTAATAACATTTTAGAGCTACATGTACAAACATAGGTCTCTTTGCTACTGCTCTATTTAGCTATCTATGACTTTGGTCATGAGTTCTGTCTATTTGGATTGGGCTTGTACTTTGAACGATAATGACACCATGTCTATTAATATAAGTGATCATATATACATCCGTATACACATTCTTTGTGGGGTCTATTGAACTATGTTTGTAACAATTAAGTCGTCACATTTATTTTAATTAAATCGATCGATCTTGAGGCCAAGCCGTATCCATTCCAACTCTAACTAGCTCAATTTCAACTTGAAGAAAATGGAACTGAGGTAGATGCAGATGTAGAGGTGGCCATGCACATGAACATGAACTCGTATTAATCCAACTGTAACAACGTAAGCTGCCAGTTATAGAGACACAACAACCAGTTACTGTGGTTTTCTTTACTTGCAATTCAAGCTACGTGTCAGTCAAATCTTCTCTCTCTTCTTTTTTTTTCTTTCTTTCTTTTTCTTTTTTCCCCCCCTTAGGGTGTACAGTGCACTCTAGCTTTGGACTGGCACCGGACGGCGCGGCCTCCCCCGTCCCGTACTGCATGCCCTCCCTCCCTCCTTTTTTATTTTCCCCTCTTTTTATGAAAAAAAGAATTTTTTTTAATCAAAAAAAATTGAATATGTGCATTAGTTGTGATGCCATTTCTTTTTAAAAAAATATGGAGAGAAATTACGGTGAGTTGATATATTTCTCTTCCTTTAAGTGTCAAAACAAAATTAATTAATATAGTCATCGTAACTGATTGTTTCATTTTTATTGTACCCATTCTGTTTAAAAGTTCGATTGTTTGTCTAGTATTGACTTTCTTTACTTTTTTTAAGTGATTACAAAATTTGTCCAATATTATTTGTCGTAGGTAATTAGGGCAATTTGGATGTTATAAGACTTATCTATATGTCAAGACTCTCGATGTGACTAATTAAATTTTGTGATCATCGTATCCAGTTATGTATATTTTCTAATACGGCCATTCATTTTGTGATATATATTCAAGTGTAAAATGGTACCTAGTATAGTCACATTTTATTTTCCTGTATTATTAAGATATCATGACTCGCTATCTAGTTGTTGATGACATAGGAGATTATTCATATCACAAGATAATTAGTGATCTCATATGGAGAATGCAACTAATGGAAATTCCGCAAACAATAGACAACGTGAAAGTCGTTCAAAAAAAAAGCGCATTTATATGGTCAAACATTCATTTTAATTAGAAAATTTTGAATTCAAAGCCTATTGTATGTATTGCCTCAGGTCGTAGTTTTATGCTCAAATATTTATTACATGTCAGAATGCAATACGCACATACAACTGATAAAGTTTGCTTTGCCGCTTTCTGATTTACGCAAATAAAGGTCATATCTGTTAGCCTCGAAAAAGTACACCATACACATGTACGCATGCAATTAGCGCGTGCAGCTCACTGTTTGTCAATCGTAAATGTGACAGCTAAAAACCCTTGAATGAAACTGCTTGATATGAATAATAAGTGGGGTCCAATTCCTACCTCGAAAACAACTTGCGGACCAGGGTAATACCATCAAATACATGCTTATAGTAACACATAAATTGGACAAATTAACAGCCAAATAATTTCCATCTTTAGCAAAAACCTTTGTGTTAATCACATTAACATAGGCACTAGCTAGAATTGCATTAACACAGGTCACAATTAAGTGAAAGCTGAGTCCTTTTCAACGTTAAACACTAGGACAATAGAGAGAGAATATAATGTTAATTAAGTAAATAAATTAATTAAGTTTGCGTCTTTTGCCCTCTACGCAGCCTGAAACCAGCTTAATTACATAGAATTAGATTAGATAATTAGATCCTGCAGGACACGTTTCACCCTTTGCTCATCCACCCTCCATCCACTATCACTTTCACAGAGAGAGAGAGAGAGAAACAGTCCAACAGATGAAGAGCAAAACATATACATGACATTCCCATCTAGAGAGGGAAAGAGAGAGAAACATGAAGTTTTAGAAAGAGAAAGCGAAAGTGAAGGTGAAGAAGGTGATTGTGCTTAACCTAAGCTAGGGCTTATCCCATGTTTGCTTCACGCAATCACCTAAACTTGGTGTTTTTTCTCACTTGGCTTTAAAGTTTTCTCCTTCTTCTTCTCTTCTTTTCTCTTCTTCATCCCCCCAAACCCTTTAAACTACCCTCAAAAAAAGGAAACAAAAAAAACCCCACCATTTTCCCCTATAACCAATTAGACCATCCCTTGATCATGAAATGCATTCAGATCTCATTTTGATGTTCAAGAACAACAATAACTTGAACAGACCCCTTGTCAGACGGGCTGCTTAAGTTGTTGTAACTCAAACCCTTCATTACCCTCCCCCCCCAAAAAAAAAACCCCACCCATTTTCCCCTAAAACCAAAGCACTTCTTCATCAACCATGCATAGTAACACAAGAAGTCTCCGATTCATTCAGATTTCACTTTGATCCGATCCTCAAGAAGTTAGATAACTTGAACAGATCTCTTGTCAGATAGACTGCTTAAGTCGTTGTATCTTACCTTATAAAAAAAAATAAAAATAAACTCTCACCTACCGTTTCCCTCCACGCATCTTATACTCCACTTCCTCTCTTTGCTTATCTCTTTCTCTGAAACCCCATCAAAGAAGGGGGTGATCGATCATCGTTGATCGAGTTTCAATGAGCTGCACAAACCCTAGTGGCAACAGCGGTGGTGGAGGAGGCGGTGGGCCATGCGGCGCGTGCAAGTTCTTAAGGAGGAAGTGCGTGGCGGGTTGCATATTCGCCCCGTATTTCGATTCGGAGCAAGGGGCGGCCCACTTCGCAGCGGTTCATAAGGTGTTTGGAGCTAGTAACGTTTCGAAACTCCTCCACCATATCCCCGTCCATAAGCGGCTCGATGCTGTCGTCACCGTTTGTTATGAGGCCCAGGCCCGACTCCGTGATCCGGTTTATGGCTGTGTTGCTCATATCTTTGCCCTTCAACAACAGGTAACATATACATACACTCTCTCTCCCCCAACACACACACACAAAAATTTGAAAAAAAAAAGAAAAAAAATGGATTGTTTGGTTGTTCAAATTGCTTAAGATTGTGATTAATTAAATATTTTGGTGTCAATTTAGTGTACTCATTCTTGTTTGTGCGCGTTTAGCTAATTTTAATTCTTGGATTGCTTTTATCAATTTAACCTTCTCAAATTCTCGATACAACGACTGATACTTAGTTATCACTATATATGAACACATAATCTGCGGTTGAGCCGCAAATAACATGTCCTTCGTCTAGCTCTTAACAGAAATGGTCTCTCTTATTCGAAATGGGTCACTTTAATTTTTACATTTACGACCATATATAAACTTGCTCCCCCTGCTTTGTAGGATTAAATAGGTGAAAAGAAAACTTTTCGATATATATTTCTTTTCTAAGCTTCAATGTGCATTTAAAAGGATCCACGATAAGTTAGAAATTATCATAGGTGAGAAATTTTTGTAGTTTAGATAGACAATTTGACCTATTTGTTGTGCTTCTAAATGTAGTATATATTCTTTGGAGTTTTCGTGTGCATGTCTTCAAGTGTAGTTTAATTTTTACTTGTATATAGGATATATAAGTCTTTTATAGCAATTTTCAACAATGCACAAACGAAGATGCTAGTCATAATTAACCCTCTCCTTATCTTCACATTAGGCATTTGGGTGCTCAAAGTGCCATTGACAAATTAAATGTGGGATGTATTAATAAAACTTGACTTCTAATAAACGTTGTAATTAAAATTCATGTTGTCTAATCAAAATTATCAAGGTAACAAGTTAAATTAATCTTAAAAGTAAACTATAAGCTTATACTACTATCAATATACTAGTCGATATAAGTCTTTTTTATAATCTGCTACTAGTCCATATAAATTGTATGGACTAAAGTAAAATACATCTCTAAACTTCCGCTTCCTCGTTTCTGTAGAGTAGTGGGCCGTTTACGATTTTTAAATATAGAGTCAATTAGAACTTGCCTTTCTATAATTTTATAATTCAGGGGTGAGGCTGCTACAAGCCTACAACTGACCCCCCGCGTCTTACCTGGTGAAGGAATTTTTAGAATATTGAATTTGAATTTGGATATAATTTATATCCCTTTTTTTCATAATTTTTCATGGACTTCTAATGAATATTTGTTAGTTCAATTATAAAATTTTCTATGAAAGTTTTCTTTGCCCATCTCTAGAACGAATGTTTCAAGTAGAAACCATTAACTGTATGATGATTTTGAGTCTATACTCTATAGTCCTTAAAAAAGGGAATTATGATCTTCGCTTGTTAAGTCATAGAGTTAGAATTATTTTTTTGGTGTTAATGAGGCACAAAGGCCAATAAAAATGAGATTTGAACTCAAATATCTAGCAACAACTGTTATCGACTTTATTAATTAAGCTAACTGATACGTACCCACGTAGATAATGATTGTATCGCTATGTGGGTATGAATGTTAAGTATGGTAGTTTTGGTAGGAAAGAGAAAAAATGATTGTGGGAATGTTGTAATTGCATTGTTGAACAGAGTCTTGCATAAGTACATGTTACTGAAATTGATGCCACATTTGGATTGCCAATTTTACTAAGAAAATATATTTGCATTGGCAATAAATCTGACTGGGATTTTGGTGTTAATTAAAGGTTAGTTTGCCATGTTATTTTGTGCTACGTGAATCTAGCAGGTATTGTGGAATTGGTCGGTCTGGTCTCATTTTGGCTTCCTTAATTTTTAGATGTGCCTTTTGGAGTATTTCTTTGGGTTTTATGGTTTTGATTTTCTATTTAATTATCTCATGGAGTTTCTCTCCTCCTTTTCCCCCCTCCCCTCTTTTTGTGGGGAGAATGGCTTACAATTAAGGAAACAAATTAGAATTATTCATTTTGTGCTCATCACTAACATGCATGTAAAATACATATTAAAATGTAGAATATTATTGTTTGTGATGTGAACCAATAAAAAATGTTTGTTTAAATTGAAACATGTAGGGTAATTGGTGATGAATTAATTCTACCTTCATTTGTCAGTAGAAATTATTATATTTCAACCCTAAAATATTAATTGGCATAGTAATTAAATTTACTATCAATAGACCTAGACTTAACTTTAGGAATGGTGCCCTTTTTAGAATATCGGTAAAATAATTTCCCCACCGTATCCGACATTGTCTACAGAATGACCTTCGTAACTCTTGCAAATTTTATGTTCAGTCTTTGTAACCTCACAATTTGTTCCTTCTTGATTATAAAAAATTAGAAAAAAATTGCACATAAAGCAATTAACTTGTTAATTACAATTTAAAAATAATTTACCTCATAATTTTGTTTGATTGTATGTTAGTTCACCAATCCCCAAACATGATGTATCAATTGTAATTGCATAGGAACACATGCTTCCATTTGACAATTGATGTACAAGTTGCAACTGAAAATTTCCATCCTCAAAGTTCTTGCCCTTGAGTCTTCACTAAGTAAAGCAGTTACCTTGATTGTCTACATATTAATATTTTACTACTCCTTTTCATATAATTTAAATGAAATTTACAATTTTATATATTAGCATTAATCAAATATAATTTGATCTTTTTAATTTTTTTATAGTTATTTTAAAAACTAGCTAATTGTGCACAACAGGTTGTTAATTTGCAAGCAGAACTCTCATACTTACAAGCTCACCTTGCAACCCTAGAGGTTCCAACACCGCCGCCGCCGCCTCCACCAGCACAACCGGTGATGCCGCCATTGCAGCTCTCGATCTCCGACCTTCCAGCGGCCTCCACGGTGCCCGCAACCTATGATCTATCCTCGATCTTCGAGCCAATGGGTCAGCCATCATGGGCCACGCGACAACAGCATGGCCCGCCATTGGACCCACGCCTGTTCGGCCCGGCTGACCGTGGCCCGGCCCATGGATCGTCCTCTAGTGGTGGAGGGGGTGAACTTCATGCAGTGGCACGTGAGCTCCTCCATAGACATGAGTTTCCACCCATTGGTCACGTGCCATGCAATGACCCATCCCCGTCTTCATCTTTGTCTAAATGAGAGCATATCCGACCCGAATTAACCGGTACTTTTACCCAAAAAGGTTTTTCTTAGTGATTAGGATTTAGGGGACTTTTGGGCTTTTGAATGCATACGTATATTTCTAACTGAACCACCCTCTGTCATAATTATTAGCACTGTTATTAATTATTGTCACTATTATCTCCCTTTTTTTTTGATTTTGGATTTTGACATTTTATTAATTTCATATTACCTTTAAGCAAGATTCTATCATAGTTGATTTTTTTTTCAATTATCATGATTGGTAAAATTGAGCTGTTGATTTTAAAACAAGTTATCCTGGCCCTTGATTGTCTTAACCTGCCACCGAAAGAACCGGTAACCTTTAACAAGTATTCAGGCAAAAATAACTTCTTTCTCTCTTATAATTTCGTTCATTCATCTCCACGATTGAAAATTTGAAAACTGGAAAATCTCTGGTGTTTGCTTCTCTTCCTCTGCAAAGTGATGGTCCTCAAGTTAATCTGAAATTACATTTTGCTCTAAATTTATTTCTAAACCTTTGAAGCTTTGATGGTCAAATTTTAGGTTAAGTTAGAACTTGGAGCGTGGTTGAAGTTAAAACAGAATACAATCATAAAATTTTCATAAAAGCCAACGAGTTCTTGCTCTGCTCCATGCCTGATATGAGTGGATTGCTTTCTCTAGTTTCAGCGGTATTTTTCTCATTTCCTCAATTCTAGTTTGCCCTATTTGGATTCTCAAAGCATAGTTCCCCTCTTGCTGATTTCACTTTGCCAAAGTCTAGCTCCCTGGATTTCTTGGTTGATGCCATCGTTGTTTCTTCCTTCCGCCTTGTAATTTTGCCTAGATTGTTTTGTCTTCTAGTAAGCTCCATTTAATTCTTTCATTTGGCTGTAGAACACAAGAAATTCCTCTTATCAAAAAAAAAAGAAAAAGAAAAAGGAAATGGCATTATAACCATATATGGAAGATCCAAAGGTCGATGGGTTAAACAACTAAAAGATTTTAAAGTCGGACTCCTTATTGCATTCTTGGTTTCCTGATTCTCTGTCGATCAATCCCTTCCAACCATCTAACCATGACTAGTGTAAGGAGAATAACACCCCCCTCAAAAAAAAAAAAAAAAACAATTTGTGATTTAGAGGATTTTAATTTTTTCCTTTGCTGCAATGGTGGATTTTCTCTTTCCACCATTATTGTCCTATTTCTTGTGAAGATGGCCGCCATTGTATTCAAGGTATACTATAATCTTTTTCCCCATTTTTACAACCCCTGTTTTTCCTGTTTTTCGCTTTTAATGTCGCCAGGCGCAAACTGAGGGGGTGACAGGGAGAGGAGGGTCGAGACAGAGGGAGAGGGGGGCTTAAGGGAGAAAAGATGTAACTGCCAGTAATTCTCAACCTCCTATAGCAAGTGGTCTCACACGAAATGAACGGATGAGATGTTTTTGGTGTAAATCAAGGGCTCTTATCAAATTTAATTATGATAATTGAAGTTTTTTTTTTAATCATGGAAGAATCTTCCTCAATATCGGACAAATATTTAATTAAGCATACCAATGTGTATGTCTATTCTAGTAAAAATATAATACGAATGGCATTTTTTTAGAGAGTTCGATTTTTTTTGGTTTTGTTTTGTTTTAACTTGTGTTCTGTAAAAATAATATAAAAGAAGAGTGAATCAGGTAAAAATTTACAGGGATTGGAGAATATGCTGATAATATAATGATCATGTTTTTAGAGAGATAAATTGAACAAGTATAATCGTCCTCTACTAGGATGCCCAAAACTTCATTATTAGATCTTTAGGGTGCTTCCTCTCTCTTAATTCTCGATTTTCAAAAACAATTGAACTTCTTTTTTGTTTTCAGTTGGTAGGCAACCCTCCAACGTAGACGTAGTATTGTGCTATGCAAGGAAGGGCGTGAGATTAACGTATAAAGACGATAATTGAGGTCATTTGAACTCAGGCTGCGTAAACATGTCAATAAGTTTGGTTTCAGGTTGGGTTAACATCGGGTCGGGTTATGTTTAAATCAACTAAATTTGGGTTGGTTTCAAGTAGGGTCATTTCCGGCTTGGGTTTGCTTCGTGTGTCTCAATTTTTGATCCAATAAACTTGTTCAAGAACAAAAAAAACGTCTCGAAAAAGAATAGTTTGGGTTCAGTTGGTCTGATTTGGCGCACTTTCAGCTCTGTGTTCGTTCGAATTAGATATTTCAAAGTATTAGATCAAATATGGTTATAGATTGTTCGATTCAAATTTCTGGTAATTATTTGAACAAAAAAATGGTACCCTTAGGCCTTGGCAAACATAATACAAATATTCAAATTGAGCCGAAAAACTCTTTTAACATTAGGCCGGGCTGTGATGCACTATGCTGTTGCTCCATTTAAAGTGATGGACAGGTGGGTGTTGGCCCCAAAAAGAGGGCTTTTCTTGAATAACAAACGGGCCAATGCACTCAGGCACTCAGGCCCATGGTCAATTGCATTTTGGTAGCGCTCTTGTTAGGCCTAATTTTACTTTCTTGTTGTTCCTATGTAAGCCTATCACTTTTCTATGGGGACTTAGTTCATATCATAAAAACCATCCTTCTTTTATTTTTATTTTTTTTCAAGAAAGAGATGGACAATCTATATATATATATATATATATATATATATATATATATATATATATATATATATATATATATATATATATATATAAAATTGAGTGTGAGAATCCTGTTTTGACAAGTGTCTCAAAATTATTGGCTAACAATATATTTATGTTTTATCTTCATATCATATTTTGTAATAAATAACACACCTTCCCATCTCTAATTTATTTCTTTGTACTATGTGCTAATTTTTCCTATTCCTCAAGTGGTTTGTTTTAATCAGTTGAAACGACCTTTCATGAAATGGTAACAAGCTAATATGTTATAAAAATGCAACTTTCATATCAATAATTAATGTTTTCATAACATATTCATTATATTTTTATAATATATATTTTACTTTTTTATATCAATTATGATCTTAATATTATTAATAAGAAATTATTCCTACAATCCTTATAATATGTAGGTCGCATACTAAGATGTATCACATTGTAATAAATAAACAAATAAATAAATATTTCACATCCGTGCAATGCACGAGTATCACTCTAGTTTCTTTAAAAATTAAGGAGTCATTTGACATCTACAGTGTAAATTCTACCAAAATCAGCACAATCTTTAGAATTCTAACTTCATGAAATCTTAATACATACTGAACGTCGTCTTTTCACGTGAATCACTGTTTTCCAATAGTACAGCTTAGAGAAGAGATCCACAAATCTGTTAGTTTCTTATTTAGATTGTAGACCCATTGATCTAGTGTAGACTTCGTGAACAAAATATTCATTTGGTATAGGAGATTTTACTTGAATTGTCGAATGTTTTTGACATGAGTTTTGATAGGCTTCTCCTTCGATATCATCTTTTGCGTGTGTTAAATCTCTAGAGTCTTCCTAAATATAGAGTTTATGGGTTTACAATTTATCCTCTTTTTAGTGAGACAACATCATTTAACATTTTGTTTTCTTTTTTATGGATAAACTCTTTTCAATTATACTGCAATTTGATAGACACGAAATTATGAAATTTAATTTCTGAATATACAAATGAAATATTTTTTCCAATCGTAAAGTTTTATCACACATGTAAATATGTCGTTTAAAATGTTCTAATTCAAGGCCCATCGCATATAATGAGTTATAAGTTGTAATAAATGTTTCTGTTTTATTGCCTATTAGAAATCTTTGATCTGTTGAAGTAGTTGTTCAGACACACTGCTCCACGTATATATACATAAAAAAAACTTTTTTTCATATATGAAAAACATTCTATTGCTTATTCCAAATGGTTTTTAAACAACATTATTTGGACCGTCCTTTATGGATAATGATTGATTTTAGATGGCCTACCAAAGCTAACACTAGGTGCAATGATGATTTTATGATGAAATATCTATAACATATTCCAATAGTGGAATTTGAATTTGGAATTGGGTGGAAATTAATTTAAATCATATTGATTGATTATTGTCAATTGGTAAAATAAAGCATGTCAGTTTGTGATTTACATTATGTTGAGCTACAAACATGGTTAAATATCATACCATAACGTATTTCATAATACGATAGACCGTAAGAAGCAGTAAAATTTAGTTACAAATGGTAAGAAAATTGCAAGGAATGATAAACTCACTAATAAGTCTTGAAACAAATTTCCCTACTCGTGACTAGGACTAAGCAGGACCGAGTATTCGGTTAATTTTCCTGAAATCGATTCCGATCCCGGTTGGAATCAGGTCCAAAAATCTGAACCCGGTCCCGATACCGGTTGAGACCGGGTTCGGGACCAGGTACCCGGGTCCGGATTTTTTCTATTATGTTTTATTTTATTTCATTTAAATTTTTGGTTTGTGGTTGAAACTTTGTGAGAGAACCAGCACACCCAACAATCTAACTAATCGACCGTTCAAAATCAAATTCAATAGAGTGACAACTAGACATTTACCATGCATCAAAGCCCAATTGGTTAGCTAATAAATATCATTTTATTTCATCTAAGCATTAAAAAAAAAAAAATCATCTTCTCATAGTATTTTATGTTAACAGAAAGATTTAGTATAATATCAACTTATAGTCGGAAATTATGGCGGCATCGGAAGAACAACACATGATGTCAACGGATAAGTGGGTAACTTAGCATTTTTTTAAAAACCACTGATTTGACGAGGTACGTAACCGGGTACCGGGTCCAGTTCCGGTTCCAAGTTTTCAGGACCCGACTCCAGACCCGGCTGAAACCGGTTCCAGAATTTCAGCACCGGTCCCGGACCCAGTTCAACCGGGTCCGAATTGGGTCGGAGTCCGGAACCGAGTACCCGGTTTTTTTACTCAGCCCTACTCGTGACTATTCTTTTTTTAGAAAGTTGAGCATGACAACCAGTCCACCCTAAATTCAAGAAGTTTGTGAGAAAAGACTGAGAAGCATCACTAAAAATAAGAACTAGACTGACAGCTCATTACAACACTCACCGAGGAATAGAAGGACAACAAAAGAGACTCCATTAAAGAACAAAGAATCTATCAGCATAGACATGGAACTATGGAAGAAATATGCACACCTAATGTTTTTGACAAAGTTTTGACCCTCAACACCCACGGCCTCGCAGAGAATAATTTCAATTGCAATCCATGCATGTACCTCAGTAGTCTATTTTCTGCTAACTACCAATTGGGAGAAGTAAAAACAGAGCATCAGATAACCCGTCAAAATGTTGGGCTTATGATGAAAGTGGCAGTCAAAAAGCGTCGAGAAGCATACTTCAGGAGAGCATGCCCAACAGGAGAACATACTGGTGTAATTCTTCTATTCAATCACTCTCCTTGTCAAAGAGAAACCATCGCTCGAAACCATGTTTCATCTACGCACATAATATCTTGCTTTGGCAATGAGCTCATTAATCAGAGTGTGGAACTTAGATCTATATGGAAACAATGTAAGCAAAAACAACGAAAAGAAATCGTAACTTTGAAAAATACACCAGAATTGGTTTCTTATCTCCAGCAAGAAAAGGAGCGAACCTTGACCACCCCCAATACTAAAAGTAACAACAGAATAGAACAGCCAATGGAGTTGAAATGTCCATTGAATCCCAAAATCAACCCAAAATATGAACTTTAAATCCAGTAAAATACGCGTGCATTAAGCGGCCACAACAGATCAAATTCAAGAAATTAGATACTTACTAAGAGCTTCCTCTGCCAAGAATCTCCACAAATTATCCTTGCAGAGCTAGCATCTCAGTAGATCAAATAATTAAAGAACAAAAGTAAATTTCGGTGATGAAAGCGAGAACCCAGAACGGAATGATATGGTCAAAATGGAAACGGAAACAAACAGAGCAAATAGGGGGGAAAAAAGGAAGTTGATACTAAAAATGAGAGGAAAAAAAAGACAGGAACAATGAGCTGGAAAATATTCAGGAAGTGCCATGCTGCATATCAACATATGTGTCACCGAGGCATTACTCTCTCCCCAAAAGGCCGATCTGATGGGATGTGCAGCACCACCGTTTATAAGTCCAGGAGCCTCCCATCACTTATCCGGTGTGAGGTTTTTATCCGCGACATTATCCCCTATCCAATCCTGTGATGCCCTCATCACAGATGGGCCCCCTGCCTGCCCCATTCTGTCGGAGCCGTACTAAGCAAGTGTCCTAGTATCTTCCAGTTGTTGCCATTCAAAGATCATCTTCATTTGGTGGCATGTGGGAATCCCTTCACTATCTTGGATCTTAATTTTCACACTTTGAATTGCGTTAGACATCCTAACATCCAGGGTGGTGATGGATTTACTATTGAGGACGCCAAATCTATTGGGGCGGGGATACCCGCAGAGAATTTTCACAAAGATTCGCATCTGTTCGCAAATAAGCATTGTGATAAACTTGCTAGAACAAGGACACAAATAGCCCGGGGGGGCGGGTCTGCATCTTTTTGACGTGTAAATTTAACTACGTCTTATCAAGAAAAGGGCAAAGAAAGAGAAACAAACCCTCTTTCTAGATTGGCGATCGGCGAGAATGAGAGCGTCGAGCAGTGCTAGTGCACCGGATTGCAGAATCCGCATGTCGTACATTATCTTTCCTCCTACTCAATTAACCAAAAATTAGAAATTCATCGAAGAATCTAAAGCAAGCAATTGCAATTGAAAGCTTAAAATCAAATCATGAAATCAAGCTCTTTTAGACATTAAGCTATTAGAGCCTTAATTCTCAAACTATAATTTTCATAAATTAGCAAGTCATGCTCCAACAAGATTTTCAAATTTCAACCTTTAAATCACTATCAATCAAATTAACAAAATAAGATGAGAGAGAGATCAAGAGGGAGCAAGACTTACAAATCTGAAATCTCGTAGAGAGAGAGAGAGAGGGAGGGAGATTGAACGCAGTGGGTTAGGGTAGGGCTGTCAAAAGTTAACCCGATGCGATTATCGACCCAAATCAAATACGAAATTTAGTGGATTTCGGTAAAGATTTTTAACCCATTTAATTAAATGAGTTGACATGTTTAACCTATTGAATTAATTGGTTTATGTTCAAGTTGAGAATTTTGACATGAAAAAATATCTATTTAACCCGTTTAATTAAATTGATTAAATAAGTTGACCAGTTCACCCAATTATTATATACTTTTTGGGGGAAATTGTGAAAATGTGTGGTTTAATTAAGTTGATATTTGTTTTGTGATTGTGAATTTTGTGACTCATAGACTCATAGACAATGGTTGCCTTATGATGCTGTATGAAAATCAAAAAATTGATTTATAATACTTGGTAATCATATTTTAGTCAATATATAAAATGAATAAATAGGTAATCGGATAGCTTAAACTTAACCTGTTTATATTAAATGGGTTAATGGGTGAAATTCAGGTCAACCTGTTTAAAAAATAAACGGGTATAGGTCAAGATTTTCAACTTGTTTAATAAACGAATTAGGTTCAGATCAAAAATTTCTCAACCCATTTAAATTCGATACGAATACGAATTCGATCTGACTTGACATATTTAACAGCCCTAGGTTAGGGTTTGCATTGTTGTTTGAGGAACAAAGGTTTGAGGAGCGAAGGTGAGTCGAGAGCGCAAAACAGAATGATGTTGTCACTCGTGATGTGGTCAATGTTCGAAAGAAACGCAATGTTTTGAGCCTTTTTTTAAAAAAAAAAACCAAAAACAAAAAAAAGAAACGGAAGTAAGCATTTAAAAAAAGGGCCTCCACTCAAAAGCCTTGTTATTGTTGGTTTTTCTTTTATGTTCAACGCCCAAATAGAATCAGTAGGACTATTAGTGTACGTACAGTCACATATATGGAAATTTTATGGTCATATTATTTTTCTTCAAAGAGTACGTAGTTTTATTATTTATTTTAATTAGAAGTACTTATATATTTAACTAATTGATACTAAAAAATATTTAAATAGATTATTTTATTTTTTACATATTGCTTGGATTGACAACTATGTTTTTAGTTGGACACTATTTTAGTATAATAAAAGAACAATTCTTATATTGTATGATTTTTTAAAAAAACTAAAAAAGAGGAAAGAAAGAGGTGAAGATTTTAGTGTCAAACGGCATACTTATATGATAATTGTATATATATTTTTAAAGCATGTAAATATATTTATCATATAATAAGGAAATTGAAATCGAAGGATTGCATGCAATTTAATATGTGTAATAGTGCACCAATTTGTAGTTAGTTCTTAAAATGATACAGAATCATTTTGAAGATAAGGCGAATTTGGGTCTCAATTCCTATATACTGCAATTTAGTATGATAAATGTACCAATTTGTAGTTAGTCCCTATGGATATGTTTGTAGTTAGTCCCTGTGCATATGTTTGTAAAGTAAATCTCACGAATATAAGTGTCTAATGATCTTATTATATTTGTAAATATCATTATTTAATACCCTTTTACTCAACAAGAAAAATAGAATATATATAAAAACAACAAATTATGTATGATAAATGTATTTAAAATCATGTATGATAAATGTATTTAAATATCTCAAAGTTAAATACATGATCATTATATGTATATACCGTTTGATACTAACTTTTCACATTTTTTTTCCTTTTTTTGTTATTTTATAAAAAGCATCCACCATAAATTTTGTTCTCCTACCTTATATACTTCATTATAGCACAAGATGCATATTTTTTATTTATTTTTGGTATATGTTTAATGTCATTTGGCCTAGGGGGAGGTCTTTTCAAACTTGGATAATAAATGATTACAATTGGAATATCAAATCAATCAATTTATAAATTCTAACCGGTAGAACAATTGAATAAAAAGCAATTATTTAATATTAATATTTAAATATTGGTAATAAAATTGATGATGGTTAAATTAATCAAATAAAGCATAATCACATAGTATTGACATAAATGTAAGATAGCCAATAGGAATTCGCCACTTATTGAAATATCATTAACCCATTCACTCCATTCAGTTTTATATTATATATATGATATATGATATGATATGATGATTACCATTTTTGTTTTTAGGGGAGATGGGGCCCAACGCAAATGTCGTAGACCTAAGTTTTAGATCAACAAATTTTTGTTTTTGTAAAAAAGCGACCATAAATTTGAAGAGTATGTTGCAACAAAAGGACGGTCCTTTACGCATTTTGTTCTTTCTGAGAGAAAAATATAGTACCCTTCATTCTGACGAACCTCTCTTTGTGATCCCGATGAGGCAGATGCCTTTCAGTACGATTTACACTGGACAAAGCCCCTACTAGATAGAGAGAATAAGAACATCCAGCTGGGCAGCTACTCTTATCAGCAAGCTAATATGAATCTATGCCATGCTTGACACATGCAATTGACGACATATATGTTTACCATTACGCTATGGTAGGACTGCATGGAAACGAGACTAGCCAGCTTGGCAAGTTCTCGAATTTGACTCAGCCAAAACTCAACTCCATCTTAGTTTAAACAAAGCTTGGCTTGGCACGAGCTCGATTTGCATGCTTGGTGAATCAAGCCTATGCACAAGGAACTTAAGCTTGGTTTGACATAGTTGAGCTTTTCTAGTTGCGTTTGAAAGTAAATTGCGCTTTTCTCATAGTTATATTTATATTTTGGATATTAATAATTCAACTTTAATGTATAATTGGATAAATCCTGTGCTTCGAACGGATTTTTATTAATGTTTATAAAATATACTATAATACACAACAATTATTGAAAATTTAAAAATAAATATCAATAAAATTATGATAATTAATTAATTTAAATATTATTTTTTCACATAACGTTTTCAATATTGTTGGTTTATGATTAAAATATTAGATTCTATATAAATTATAAGAAAATATTAACATAAGAATGACCATATAATTCATATGTAGTTGGTTTACATTGAAGAATGAATTCATGATTTTCATTCTGGTCATATAGCTCATGTACGTATATTACATAAAAAATATGCATAAATTATTTATGAAATTATAATATATAGTAAAACAAACTTTCCAATCAAATATTTGCATTATCATTACACTCTCTTTTATTTTTTTAATAAGTTCTTAGGTACACACTCTTGCCTTATTGATGAGCTTTTTTATATCAGCTTGTGTGTTGTTGAAGATGACATAAATGCCATGTATTGACATAAATACATTCTTAAATGTGTTAATAGATCACATAGACTTCTAACCCTTTCATCCGCGCATATAAGTTCACATATCAAATTGTCAGCAAGTCTGTCTACTATTCTCAGCAAGTCTCATAATCAAAAACTAATTTTTCTTTACACATATTTTCTGCTGCCTTCCTTCATATTTTCGTAATCATCACCATTTTTCTTTCTTTGATCCAATTGTCAATTTGCGTAAGTAGTACAATTATTGTTATTTTTGTAACACCTCAAGTTTTTATCTGTTGACTTTTTACTTGTCATATGTAAAATTTAATTGATAAGTATGAAGTAATTTATGGTAATTATTATGGATAAGCGTGAAATTACTTAAAATGCTCAATATAAGATTGGTGTTAAAATTTAATTGGTGTAAATTCTTTATAAATATGAGTAATCTTATGCATATGGCTAAGGAAAATAAAGAGTGAAAAAAAAAGATTCAAAAAAAAAAAAAGAGAAATACGAGAGCTTTGATTAAATTAAAGCATCCACGTGAGAGCCAAAGAGAAAACAAAAGTGTTCAGTAAGGGAGAAAAATCTCTCTGTTGGTTTTTTCATCTCTCCGCCTCGTTTTCTCTCTAGGAAGAGGCAGCTCTTCTAGGGTTTTGACGTTATGAGAGTTTCCTATCGTTCCTCGGTGAAACGAAACCCGATCTCCTTCCTTGGTGAAGCGACATGGCATCCATTGATTCTCCACTGATGAATAGATGGAAATATCTAAAATTGACAGAGCATGAGGAGAAAATTGTTGAGTGCTCAAACACGAGTGCTAGTGACTTCTCAGCTAGGGCTTGCCTTGCCCTCACGGGCAAGGTCATGATGGAAAAACCCTTTAAGATTTCTGGATTGTTCGCTTTCTTGTGGCAAGCATGAAAATTAAAAAAGAACTTCGGAGCACGAGAAGTGGGCAAAAATCTTTACATCTTCCACTTCTTCGCCCAGGAAGACAAAGCCAGGGTACTCCAAGGGGGCCCTTGGATTTTCGATAAACAACTGATTCTCCTGGCGGAGGTAGATGAGAATATGGTGCCTTCGGAGGTGCAATTTGTGCATGTAAGTTTCTGCGTAAGAAAACACGATATTCTATTTGAACATATATCTCAAGAGACGGCGAGGGCCCTAACTGCTCACTTTGGTGGCTTAGTGGAATACAGAGGGGCGGATGCATTGGGATGGAGCAGGTATGTAGCATTTAGGGTAAAAGTTAACATTCATGAGCCGTTACTGCGTGGCGTAATTGCTTCCTTTGGGGACGCAGCGGCAAAGTGGATCCCCTTCAAATACGAGAGACTCCCAAGTTTTTACTATAGGTGTGGAAGGCTTAGTCATGTTGAAGACGACTGTGATAGATCGAAAGGGGGGACAAAGGACAGTATGGAAATTGGCTTAGAGCATCACCAGAGAAAACCTACAAATACCAAACGAATGAGAATAACGAGCGAGACACCTGTATGATGGCTGAAGCAATGCACAAATCCAAGAGTGGTGTGAGAACTCAACATTGAAAGGAGGAGGGGGGGAATCCAAACCCATAGCTAGGAAGTCTCCAAGGGATATCCTTGAGGCGGCAAACTTAGTGGCAAGAGGGATGTCAGGGGAGTCCAGAACAAACGGAGGAAGGGGAGATGTGGAGGTAACGTCCCGAGCAAGTAACCCAAAATTTAGGGCTTGTGCCCCACGGCTGCCGAGAAGGAATTGCACTAGGGCACTATGACCTCTAAGACCCAAAGAGAAAATGTAGATAAGAACATTAAGAGTACTACAGAGAGTGGGGGGGATGTTCGAGTAACTAATGCCCAAAGGAAAGGAAAACAAGTGGTAGAGATCCCGGTAGGATTGGCAACAGCTAAGGCCTCAGTGGGTAACCCAAATTCATGAAAACAATGAAAGACCACTGCTATAACAAAGTCTGGGAGCTCAGGTATATCAAAAAGTACTAGTAGGGGCAAACGTAAGAGGGTGGATGAGGGGTCAGGGGGCCTCCAATTGATAGAGGTGATTTCAATGACATTCTGTTCACATCAGGAAAAAAAAAGGGTGGCCAAGACTTTGACTTTAGTGTACCCCAAGATTTTATAGAGGTGATAAATAAGAGGAACCGACGTGACCTGGGATTCATTGGATACCCGTTTACGTGAAGCAACAAATGCGAAGGGGGCGATCACATTGAAGAACAGCCGGATAGATTCCTGGTTACCGAGTCTTGGTTGGAAAAGTTCCCAAATTGTTATGTTCGTAATATTGTTTGGGAAAGTTCAGACTATTTCTCAATTATGTTGGATACGAACCCGAATTATGCAAAAGGAGAAGACACTGACCAGATAGCCAAGTTTAAGTTTTTTTGGATAAAAGAAGAATCCTTTGAACAAGTGCTGAATGACGTATGGAATGACACAAATGAATGTTTTGAGACATGAACAGATAGGCTAATTACGTGCGGAACTACATTTAAGGAGTAGAGCGATGTCACTTTAGGAGCCATCTTGGCTAGGGCCAGGGACCTAAGGAAAAAAATTGAAGGGCTTTGCATGGCATCCCTAACTGCACAGAACCTGGAGGCTCTCAGGGAGACTGAAAAAGAATTGATGGGGATGGAGTATCTAAATGAATGCTTCTGGGCCCAAGAGCTCACCATGTAGCCCTTAAGGAGGGTGATTGCAACACGGCCTTCTTTCATGCCCGATTCAAGTAGAGACGAAAAAAGAATACGATAAAAGGGCTAAGGGATACGAGTGGGGAGCTGCGTTCGGGTAGGGCTTCCATCGAAGAAATTGTTGTTGATTATTTCAAACATCTCTTTGCCACGTCGAGCTTTGACATAAATGAACAAGATCTTTCAAGCCTGGGTGGTAGAGTGTCCGTGGAGGAGGGTGAAGAGCTTTTGAGATCTTTTACCAAATCTGAGGTGAAGACCGCGTTAAAGCAGATGTCACCCACAAAAGCACCGTGGCTGGATGGGATGATTGCCCTGTTCTTTCAAAAGTACTGGAGCGTGGTTGGAAACGATGTGCGCCAGATGGTTTTGAACGTCTTAAATGGGGGTCCGATGCCTAGCAAACTCAATCATACCATGATCTCGTTGATCTCAAAAGTGAAGAAGTCGGAGTCCATGAAAGATCTGTGGCCCATCTCCTTGTGCAATGTGATGTATAAGTTGATTTCCAAAGTGATGACAAACCGTTTAAAATCCATCCTCTCGAGGATCATCGATGATCGACAATCAGCCGTTGTACCTGGGCGACTCATAACTGGTAAATTTCAAGTGGTGTACAAGTGCTTACATTTCATTTAAAAAAAAAAAAAAGAAGACGGGTAGGAAAGGCTGGGTTGCATCCAAGTTGGATATGAGTAAGGCATATAATCGAGTTGAGTGGGCTTTCGTCGAGCATGTTATGCAGGCTATGGGATTTCCGGGAAGGTGGGTAAGGCTTGTGATGACATGCATCAGAATGGCCACGTTCTCTTTCTGGGTAAATGGATGAACGGTGGGGATGGTGACCCCGACGAGAGGATAAAGGTAGGGTGATCCCCTCTCATCTTACCATTTCCTCCTATGTTCCGAAGGGCTGTCCGCACTAATGAGTAAAGCAACCTATGAGGGGCGGTTATGTGGGATTAAAGTGTGCAGAATGGCCCCCTATCTCTCATCTGTTCTTCACATATGACAGCCTCATGTTTTTTAAAGCTTCGGATATGGAGGCAAACAACTTACGGGATGTACTAAAGTGATATGAACGCTATTCAGGCCAACTTGTAAATTTTCACAAATCCGAACTTATTTTCAGCAAGAACGTGAATGATCAAAAGAAGGCTCAGATTCTGGGAACTCTCGAAATGAAGGAGATGGAGGAATGCAAGAAGTATCTGGACGCGGGCAAATGGCTGGAAGGAGAAGATGTTATCTCAGGCTAGACGCGAGGTGCTTGTCAAGGCTATCCTACAGGCTATCCCCACCTATTCTATGAGTGTTTTCGAACTCCCTCAAACCTTATGTGATGATGTCAAAAGCATTATTAGCAGGTTCTGGTAGAGTGGCGATGCTAGCAAAAAGGCATCCGTTGGTTAGGATGGGATGCATTGTGCGTTTCAAAGAATGATGGTGGGTTAGGCTATCGAGACTTGGAATCTTTTAATGATGCCTTGCTTGCCCGATAAGTGTGGCGTATTTTAAACAACCCAAATTCGATTGTTGCCCAAGTTCTAAAGGCTAGGTATTTTAAGAGGAGCACGAATCTTGAAGCCAATGTGGGTTTTAACCCAAGCTTCACCTGGAGAAGCTTGTTATGTGGACGAGACATGTTGAAAAAAGGGGTTGGCTAGGTCATTGGAGATGGTGTATCCATTAAAGTTTGGGGGATAGGTGGCTGATCAGAAAGAGAACATAATTGATTAAGGTGGACCGGAATAGGGATGACGGCATGCTCGTGATGGACTTGATCTAATGAGACGGGCCCAGTTAGAACGAGGTGATGATTCGGGGGATGTTTGATGCTGAAGACGTGAAGGCTATCCTGTCGGTTCCCTTAAGTCCAAGGAGGCCTGCGGATAGGAGAAGATGGATCTTTACGAGTTCCGGCGAGTACACAGTGAGGTATGATTATTACGTCGCTCGAAAAGGCCTGGAGATAGGCACCTCCGCGAGCCATGGGGCAGCCTTCTGGAGACAACTGTGGCGCTTAAGGATCTACCTACGCGTCAAGAATTTAATGTGGTGTTTTGTCCATAATATTCTCCCAACAAGAGTAAACCTTTGTGCTCGAGCCTGCTCAGTTGAGACAAGGTGTGGGATCTGCAGGTTGGCGGATGAGAGCACGGGGCATGTCTTTATGGGTTGCGGATGGACAAAGAAGGTTTGGGAGAGGATGGGGATTTCCTCGGTTGTGGAGGCTCATGGGAGCCTAAGCAGCGAATAGTTTGCAGGGGTGATGGGTGAATATGGACAAGATATTGTGTGCCACTGTGCATACAGTTTGCGGAGCATTTGGTGGGCACGAAATGATTTCCTATTCAACGTGCGGGCGATCGATCCAGACATGGTGACGGAGAGGGCGAACAAAAGCATCACTGAGTTCATGAATGTGTATAAGTTTGGAGTGGAGAAAGACTCGGGACAAAGTGTAAAATGGAAAGGGGCAGCAGGGTGTGTTAAGGTAAATTTTGATGTAGCCATTGACAAGGAAAGGGGGGAGGGTGGCCCTGGGGTGCATTGCTCATAATGAAAATGAGGAGTTTAGAAGGGCCGTCGGGGTTAGACTCGTGGCAAGCTGGGCCTCGGAATAGGCTGAAATGAAGGCATCAGACTTCGCAATTAGCCAAGCGGGTAACTAGGAGGAGCAACCCTTCGTACCGGAAAGGGATTCCCAGGGCCTCATAAACGCGATAAAGGGTCGCATTTCTGGATGGGGGTCTTTTGCCACGTTCTAAAAGATGTTTTCAATCAGTGCGAAGAAGGATTATTGAATGATGTGACGTGGATTTGAAGACAAGGAAATAGAGCTGTACATCGAATTGCGAACTGTAGGGGGGGAGTCCCTCCCTCCCTAGCTGGTAGATATCCTGCTTGAAGATGTATTGACCTATTGTTGATTGATCTTATTAGAATAAGAATGACTGATCCCTTTGGATTCCCAAAAAAAAAAAGTGTCTAGCAAGAACTCAAGATGAGTAATTCTTACTGTTCTCTTTAATCTAAAAATGGTTAGGGAAAGATAATTGAGAAATGAAGAAAGAATGCATGAATATGATATTCTTGGTTTAATTAAAGAATTAGAGAGATAATCTCACTTAATTAGAAACCTACGTTAAGAATTTCATGTTGGTGATTGTTTAAATATTTAGATGCTATGATTGAATTGAGGATTTACATGATATATGAATATGAGATGTATTTTGTTGTTTCATGTATTTTTGTGAAAAATGGCTTGAATTTGATTACGATAACAAAGATTATGGAATTTAGATAATACTTTTCAAATTTTAGCTTATTTTTCTACATTGCTTGAATTTCTGAAAATGGTGGAATGAGTGAAAAATCCTAAAAATTTTGCTGTAGGTTCCTGATATTATTTGGCAATTTACCACAAATTTTTTCGTGCATTTTCATCGAATTCTAAAGTATGAATTTCTAACTAAATTTGCTTGGTCTTGAAAAAATGTGAACTAATTATGTGTTTCTAAATTATTAATTGATTTGATGGTTTATTTTGAAAATGTGAACTATGTACACTTGGAGAGGTTATTCTAAGTACTTCAAACCAAGTTTTCACACACGAGTATCACTAAGTGATGGCAGGCTAGTTGAAATAAGATGCGATTTGTGTTTCCTTGAAACAAATATGATGAAAATATGAACATACGTGTAGCACCTCAATGCCTATAATCACTATATTAGTCATAACTAATCAACTAACTGGAATTATGCGCAACAGAAAAAGAAAAGTTTGAAATATTACCGCCGTCACTCAGGGACTAATCAATGCAAAAATCCAAGTGCCGACAAACGAGACCGTCCAGTCACCCCAATATGCTATGACATTACATCTCATTACATAACCAAGTATGCCATAAAGTTATACTAAAGACTAAAATAAGTCATGATGAAAAAAAAAGAAAAAGAAAAAGAAAAAGAAAAAGAGAAAGTAATCACTCACCCCTTCTCAAATCCACATCTCGATTCTCAAATCCAAACGGATGAGAGAGAAACCCCTTTTTTAAAAAATATTAAAATTTTTTTGATAGAAATATTTAAATCCTTTTTATGAAAAACAAGAATTATATTTGGTTCGAGTAAATTTGAAAAAATCAACCATGACAACAATAAGCTTTAGCCCGTTACTGAACCTGTCTCTCTCTGACTCTATGTAGCCAGCGAAATCCAATCCAATTCTCGATCTCAATCTCTACACTCTAATTCTCTCTCCTATTTAATCGAATTTAACCAATTCCCCCGTTACCTAATCATCGCTGGAAAATTCAAATTCAATCTCAGTTTGTGTGTTGGATTTGATTTGTGTAATTCCCCCGAATTTGTTCGATTGATTCCGTAATCTTCCCTTAGATCCAGCGTTGTGATCGGGAATGGCTTCTTCGGAAGCCGATTCCCGGCTGAAGCAGGTGGTGATCCCTTCATTGGAGAAGATCATCAAGAATGGCTCATGGCGGAAGCACTCCAAGCTTGTTCATGAGTGTAAATCCCTAATTTCCAAGCTCAATTCACCTACCTCTCACTCTCTCTCCTCCCCTGAATCCCCAACATCGGATGCTGGAGCGTCGCCGGCCGGACCTCTCGTCGTCGGCGGCCATGAGTACTCCATCGCTGATTCCGATGTCATTCTGTCGCCCCTCATCAATGCCTGCTCCTCCGGCAACCCTAAGATCGCCGATATTGGGGTCGATTGCATTCAGAGGTTAATCGCTCATGGGTATCTCCGAGGCGAGGCTGACTCGTCCGTATCGACTCCCGAGTCGAAGCTCCTGGCCCGCGTTATGGACTCGGTGTGTAAGTGCACCGAGATTGGCGATGAGGGCATTGAGCTTCTGGTTCTTAAAACCCTACTTTCTGCTGTTATGTCGTCGAGTTTAAGGATTCATGGGGATTGCTTGTTGCAGATTGTTAGGAGTTGTTATGATATTTACTTAGGGAGTAAGAATGTGGTGAATCAAACGACGGCCAAAGCGTCGTTGATCCAGATATTGTTGATTGTTTTCCGGCGAATGGAGGCGGATTCATCGACGGTTCCGGTTCAGCCGATTGTGGTTGCTGAGCTTATGGAGCCCGCGGAGAAGTCGGATTCGGATCCGGGTATGACCCAGTTCGTTCAGGGCTTTATTACCAGGATTATGCAGGACATTGATGGGGTCTTGCATCCGGGTGTGCCAGATAAGGGTGGTGGGGCGGGGGTCATTCATGATGGGGCGTTTGATACGAGGATCAATGCCACGGTTGAGGGAACAAACCCTGCTGATTTGTTGGATTCAACTGATAAGGATATGTTGGATGCTAAGTATTGGGAGATTAGTATGTATAAGACGGCATTGGAGGGAAGGAAGGGAGAGCTGGCAGATGGGGAAGGAGCAGTTGTGGGGATGTTGGAGAGAGATGATGATTTAGAGGTTCAGATTGGGAATAAGCTCAGGAGGGATGCATTTCTGGTGTTTCGTGCTCTTTGTAAGTTGTCAATGAAGACACCCCCGAAAGAGGCTCTATTGGATCCTCAGTTGATGAGAGGGAAAATTGTTGCTTTGGAATTGCTTAAGATTTTGTTGGAGAATGCTGGTGCAATCTTTAGGACAAGTGACAGGTGAACTATTTCTTCCTTTAGTGACTTTCTCATGGTTTAAATATGCTAGCTTTTCAATACATACAGTACACGATCATGGCCTATGTGGTGCATTGTCAAGCTGTGGAATACATATATGTGTCTACCTACACGCACGCCCCCTCATTCAACTATGCTAACAGTTAAAATACTACAAGATCATGGTTGATATGGTGCATGGTTGAATTGTGCAATATCTATATCTGCTTATCTATCTATATCTGTGTCTATTATACGCCCCCACCCTCACCCCCACCCACTACTCTCACACACAAAGATAAGCTTCATACGACTCAGGTCTTCGGGTGTTGCGGACATGTACTGATGTACCGTCTACCAAGTGTCCTGTGATCACTGTGAATATGTTGCAGCTAAATGGCATATAATTATATCTTGGCCTTGTTGAGCTGCTGTCTTATTCACTGTGGGATAAAACCTTTATCTTGGGAGGCATTGGTGTAGGCAGCTAGTCAGATATCCATGATATCTACAGAGCTTTGCTCATATATGTGTATCCTATGCTTATATCTTGCATTTTTCTATATCCATATACAGCATATATTTAGTTTCCCATTCCATATAGTCATATACATGCTCTGCTGATTCTTCTAAAACCTAAGCTGTACATGCTACATCATGCCTACAGTGACAATATTAGTGGACCGGCAGGCCATCCTTCTGCCTCTGTTCCTTTCTCAGCCTATCCCATCTTGGTCTCTTGACTAGTCATTCGCCATTCTTTCACTGATGCATGCTCTCTGGTGATGAGTGCCTATTCGATGGTTTGGCCTTTCTTTCCTCCCCACCTTATTTAGCCCTTGTTTCGGTCAGGGTTTTGAGCTCAGGTATAGGAGTGGAATCATAAATTGCAATACCTCTGGTTTTGTGCTTTTAATTTGGAATCACGTACCCATTGATACGACTAACATATAAGGTATGGATTTTAGTGTAGCTCTCTCGTCCCTAAAGTTTATATAAACCTATGACGATTATTTATCACTTTTGCCTTGCATTAAGTTCAGTCCTAAACTGAATCAAACAAATGGAATCAAGAACGGAAACTATGCTCATATTGCTCAATTTCATCACTAATTCTATTCTATTTCAGCTTAGCTGAAACGAACAAGCACTTTAAACGTTATTTATTTCCTTTAAGCATATAGGGGATATTTTCGGGGTGGGCTCTTCTGCACAAATGTTGGGGGACTTCCATGGAAGATGAAGATCCATCACTTACTGTTTGTCGCATTTCATGGAACTATGGAAGGATGAGGTTTGGTGCATTATGCCTAGAGGATGGTGAGTAAAAAAGATTTGGGGTGTGTATGCCAAAGGAGAACCATATTGGATTGGAGGATGACAAGGGGAGAGTAGAGGATATGATGTTGGAAAAAAAGCAAGAGGGGAGCACAGGAGGGATCTACAAGCTTGTGAGGGTTTCATGAGGAGCTCCTTCCTTTTTTTTTTTTTTTTGGGGTTGTTTAAGGAGTGGCATATGGGTCCGTATGTGACTCAGTGTATAGGAAACGAGGGTAGACAATGAGGTGGTGGGGATTAGGTCATAAAATTGGTTATGGAGGAGAAACCAGGGAGCACGTGGCAAACTTAGAGTAAGTATAAACTTGCCATGTGGCTGACACTACATGATTTTTGTGTTTACGCGTATGCGACGCTCCTGCCTTCGTCTATGTGCTTTTCTTTTATCCTCCTTTTGTTGGGGGTTGTGCATAGGGGTGGCAATGAGGCGGGTACGGGGCAGGTTTAGCTTTACCCTCACCCATACCCATTGTCAAAATTAATACCCATATCCATACCCATACCCATACCCATACCCATACCCATCGGGTATTGTAAAGTTCTACCCATACCCATACCCATTGGGTATAGCGGGTATGTGGGTCTTATTCGGGTACATATAGACAAAAAAGAATTAAACCCAGTTTGTATCCATATTCGACATCAAATAGCCAATATCTCATATTAACACCAACCTTCCCACAACGTATCATTTCACATCAAATACAATTAAAAGTTGGCCAGTCAAAGCAATAAATTAGCACTTGACAATTACAGTTTTAAACAAAATGTTCTGCTTAAATCTTGAGTATCATACAAGTCAAAGCAACTAGCAAAATATTCAAGTATAAGTAACAAATTAGAACTTTAAATAAACGGGTATGGGTTTTATATGGGGCGGGTATGAGACGGGTACAGGATGGGTATTGATAAAATGGGTATGGGGTGGGTAGGACCCATACCCATACCCATTTTAGCAATACCCGTCCCATACCCATTTTTTTCCCCTATTTTCACCACCTATAGCCATACCCATTGGGGTCGGGTTTTGCGGGTTTTAGGCGGGTATGGGTTTTTTTGCCAGCCCTAGTTGTGCAAAAATAGAAACTGTAATTGTCCTGTAAGCCTTTATGTAATGGTTGATGTTTAGGCTTTTCTGTTAAAGAGTTCTCTCCATATGGCCCATATCTTGTAAGGGAGCTCCTAATTTGATTCAGATCCACATATTCCCTTTTATGACGTAAAATTAGTCCCATCCAATGAGTGAAAAGTTTTGAGGAAGAATATATTATGTATTTCTTTCTTTAATTGGTTTAACTATGGCAGTTCAATGGTTGATGTTTAACTAATCTTTGGGGACTTTGTTAAGTGGAAAATGAACTGATCACTCTTTTTTTTTGAGAGAGTATGTATTATGGTAAAGAAAATGGAAAACAGTGGATAGGAAATTGGACCGGCCTATGCGGCTATGCCTTTAGTTAGCAAACAGGAAGAGTGCGAAGTCTCATCCTTCCCATTTCTAAGCTTGATTAACAAATCTTAGTTAAGTAAACTCAACTAAGCCACTGAACTTCTTTCTTCCCTAAGTGCCATCAGTTCCTGTTTTTTGTAGCAATTATTGCCGTTCTTCTCTTGACTGGCTTCCAATTTGCAATACCACTGCGCCCTTCCCTTGGTATCTCATTCTCTGCTGCCTTGGCTATTCTTTTCATGGACACTGACACAATGATATAAGTGGAAAAATGCAGCCACTAAATGGTCAAATGCCTATCACCAACCCCCTTAAACAAGGAAAGAGGAAGAGAATGGAGAAAATTTAGAGATTGTCAACATACGGATACTGGTGATGGCGTCTTGGCTTGGTGTTGATGCAGATGGGTAGTGTTCGCTCACAGGAAATCGTGGGAGTTTTCCTGAGTCCTAACATAGTGGGAACGGAGGATGTCCCACAAGGAACTAAAGAAGCAAACGGCTGTAAGCCTATAGGTGATTAGCATAGTGGGTTGGAGGTGGATACCTTGCGTGTTGAGATCTTAAGGGTTCTCATGTATGCAGGGGAAAGCTAAGAACACTGTTTCCACGTTCTACCGTTTTGTCCTCTTGGTGGTGCCATGATTGTCGCTTAAAAACTAAAGTCCTTTTAATCCCTTATACTTCACTTGAGTGTGAGTGGGAATTGAAGCCGGACAAACCAAATGTTTTCATGTTATGTCAGGGAAACTACTGTCGAGCTTTATCGCGGTATCACAATGAAGGAATGGTGGCTGTCAGTATAATTTCTTTGATTTTTGTTTATGTAAGGTGACAATTGCTTCTTTGTATCTTTAACGATTTGATCCTCACACAATTTAGTATTGATTGTCCTTTGAGCATAGTTGGTTACTTGGTTTTATGTTTTACCTCCTCAAGAATCTCCTTTTGAGACTCCCTGATTCTACAATTTTTATTGTTGGACTGGTTTGCTGTTGTATTTTATGTGCATAATCCTTACTTTTACTCCAAGCAATAAATAACAAAATCTGAGTCGGGCTCTAATCCAGGGATTTAATATCCACAATATTTGAAGGTTCTTTTTTCCTTGCATGCAAGATCTTTTGCTTGAGTTGCTTCTCTACTAATTCTTCAGTTCTGATTCATCTAATCTATCCTTTGTCATGATGCAGATTTTTGGGTGCTATCAAGCAGTATCTGTGTTTATCATTGCTTAAGAACAGTGCCTCAACCCTCATGATTGTTTTCCAGCTTTCGTGCTCCATCTTCATGAGTTTGGTGGCAAGATTTAGAGCTGGGCTGAAGGCTGAGATTGGGGTATTCTTCCCCATGATAGTTCTTAGAGTTTTGGAAAATGTAGCTCAACCAAATTTTCAACAGAAGATGATAGTGCTGCGGTTTCTAGAAAGACTCTGTGATGATTCTCAGATATTGGTGGACATATTCCTTAATTATGATTGTGATGTCAACTCATCAAACATATTTGAGAGGCATGTTCTGTCTGAGCAAAAGAAAGTTTACTTTCGAACTATATGAAAGAAACATCAACATCAAAAAACTTGTATAAATTTAACTCTATGTTTTTTTTAAAAAATAATTAGTCCTGACTCCTGATGCTATTTTTTAATATTTTAGTTTACTAGAAAGTGAGTCCATTTTGCATGGTCTCAATCTTGCAGATTGGTCAATGGCCTTCTTAAGACTGCTCAAGGTGTTCCTCCTGGTGCTATGACTACATTGTTACCGCCGCAAGAGACAACGCTTAAGTTTGAAGCAATGAAGTGTTTGGTGGCTGTTCTAAGATCAATGGGGGACTGGATGAATAGGCAACTGAGCATCCCAGATCCTCATTCACCCAAGAAGTATGAACCCATTGAGGACAATCCTGAAGTTGGCAGTCCTCGCTTGGCAAATGGAAATGGAGATGAGGGGGCAGAGCCATCTGATGGTCCTCCTGAATCTTCAAATGATATTTCTGATGCACAAACAATTGAGCAACGCCGAGCTTACAAGCTGGAACTTCAGGTAAAGTCAAGGCAGACTGTCTTAACCCGTGTTTGCTGGCAGAGCAGGATGTAAAGGGAGATATGGGGATTGAAGGCAAGGTTTTTTTTTTTTTTTTTTTTTTTTTTTTTTTTTTTTTTAAAAGGGGATTTCCTTTCTATGAAAAGTAAGTAAGAAAGGAAGGGAGAACCTTCAGGAAAAAAGGACCTTGAGCCACATCTAATGTTTACTCTGTTGAAATACCCCCTTCCTCTCCAATAAGATGGATGCATTTCTTCCTTTTCTTCAGTTTTTCGATATTCTTCATTTCATAGATGCTTCAGGAAAGAACTCGAGTATTCTCCCATGTTTTTTCTACCATGTTTTTTCTATTACTATCCGCTGCCCCTCTTAACAAGAAGATGGGGTCTCTTTTCCTTTTTTCCCATGTGGCATCACCTCAATTGCAGACCTTTCCACCTGTTTCTTTTTCTATCCCCTTATTTTAAGGTCTTCTGTAGCTGTTGCTTCTGTGCACTTCTGTTGCTTTATTATTTGGGCACTTTTTGCAGTCGCATTTGTTTCGTATTCTAATGTATAATCTATGGCAGGAAGGTATGTCTCTTTTCAACAAGAAACCCAAGAAGGGGATTGAGTTCCTTATCAAAGCTAATAAGGTGGGCAACTCACCAGAAGAAATAGCAGCATTTCTGAAAGATGCCTCTGGTCTGAACAAGACACTGATTGGTGATTACCTTGGGGAAAGAGAAGATACGTCATTGAAAGTTATGCATGCATATGTAGATTCCTTTGACTTCCAAGGTATGAAGTTTGATGAAGCAATTAGGGTCTTTCTTCAAGGCTTTAGGTTGCCTGGTGAGGCGCAGAAGATTGACCGGATTATGGAGAAGTTTGCTGAGCGTTACTGTAAGTGTAATCCAAAGGCATTCTCCAGTGCAGGCACAGCCTATGTCCTTGCCTATTCAGTTATAATGCTCAACACTGATGCTCACAGTCCTAAGATTAAGGATAAGGTACATCAGATATGGTCTTTTCCCTATCATAACTTGTGTTTAAATGGCAATCACAAATTTTTTTCTCTGCGATTACAATTCTGCAGATGTCAGCTGAAGATTTCATTAGAAATAATCGTGGCATTGATGATGGAAAAGATCTTCCTGAAGACTATATCAGATCTTTGTATGAACGTATTACCAAAGATGAGATTAAGATGAAGGACGACGACTTAGCTCTTCAGCAAAAGCAATCTATGAACTCCAACAGAATCTTAGGCTTGGACAGTATTTTGAATATTGTGATCCCCAAGCGAGGAGAAGATAACTATATGGAGGCAAGTGATGTCAGGCATATGCAAGAACAGTTCAAGGAAAGAGCCCGCAAGTCTGAGTAAGATTTGGCAATCTTATTTTTATTTTCGAAATTGATTATTCCTTTGTACATATCTTGCATATAATCTTGTGATAGAATTAGATTGTTACTGAACCTTCAGCTTGGTCACATCATCCCATCTCCAATACTCTCCAAGTGTCTGGACTCTGGAGGGTACCTCTTGGTTTTCTGGGATGGGAAAGTGCACTCTTACAATGGCGATGATCTGGTGTGAAATTAGGTGAACCAGGGTTCCGTGGATATCCATCCATCATTCCATCCAGATGTATGTAGACAAAGGCTGTTTTTGAGAGACCCTTGAAAATGTTGAGAATAGGTTTCAAGGATCACACAGTAGGAAGAAGGAAAGTTAAATATGAGGTGATATACGTGTACCAATTGTAACGTTTGGAGCTTTGAAAGCATGTGTAGTACAGTAGTACTAGCAGAAGTCACTTGTCATACAATAGACGACCATCATAGTCCTAGAAGTGAAAATACTTCCAAGTGATTTGGTTGATATCCTTCTACTCCTAATGGTCCTTATGGGAATAGCCTTTGGAGGTATGTCTCAGAAGGACGGGAGAAATTTTTTTCCTTACTTTTCCTTTGAGGTTGGCGATGACTCCTTGATCTTTTTGGGCATGATCGATGGTGTGACACTCCTTTGAGGGAGCTCTTCCTTGCTCTTCTTGTTCTAGCAGTGGGTGGAGATGCCTCCATTGCTAACCATTGGGAGTCAGAGTCTGGCAACAATATTTGATCTTTTGTTTTGTACGACATGGGTTTGTTGCGCATGACACTCTTGTAAGCTTTTTTAACAAGCTTAATGATGTCAAACTAGAGGACTCTTCACATGATATGGTGAAATGGGGGTTGGATTTTAAAGTGGGGCTTCACAGTTAAATCCTATCATTTGAAGCTTCTACACTTGAATTGTCCATCATTACAAACTTTTTTCGGAGGAGGGTTCCCTTGCAAGCTCCTTTGGAAGTCTTTTGCCCTTTTAGGGGTTTTTTTTTTTTTTTTGGGGGGGGGGGGTTGTGGTGTGGTGGTTTGAGAACACATGGGAAAATTTTGACTAGTGATAACCTACAAAAGAGGAGAAAGATCTTGGTGAAAAGATGCTATAGGTGCAAAGGGGATCTGGAATAAGTGGAAGACTTGTTACTTCACTGTTAGTTTGCTGGGTTCTCTGGGAGCTTGCTTTTAGTTGCTTTGGCATTTCTTGGGTTACTTCTAATTCCATTTTGGGACCATCTTTTGGCTTTGGAGGCTTGCTTTAGTAGAAAAGTGAAAAAGAAGATCTTCATGGTTGTTATTCATGTGTTTTTTGGAGCATTTGGAGAGAAAGAAATTGTGGAGTCATTGAGGGCGATGAAACTTCCCTTAAGCACTTAAAAGACAATTTCATGATGACTCTTTATTTCTGGGATAAGGGGAGCATTTGCTCGTCAGCTTTTGATATTGCTGACCTCTTGGATAGCTTGTATTTAGGATGAATGTATTCTTTTTCTTAGCATCCATCCCTTTGTCCTTTTACATTATTATACATATTTTCCATTATCAAAAGAAGCACAGATAGAATGAACAAACATCACTCATACAACAGCCAGTAATAGAGCATGGCATAATAAAAAATATTTATGCAAGCTGAATAGTAAGAGTATGCATGTCTCGAGAGTATAGAAGATATGACTGGCCACCTAGGCCTTTTTTTTGGGGGGCGGGGGGGACCAAAGTTAGAAGATCCCGATCTAATATCGGCAGTCCTACTTCTACACTGCCACACACTCTAACAAGAGCATGGTCCTTGGTAAGTTGCAGATGTACCAGCCCTTGTACAATGATCCCCTCCCCTTTTCCGAAGTCTTCCTTTCCCGATATTATGATCCAAGTCAGGCAGTCTTCTCATACCCTCTGCTCTGTTCATGATCAAACTATCAGAGTATTGCCTCATGCATCTTATTTGCTATGAGGCCCATTTGTAGAAAGTGTGCTGCTATTTATTCGAAAAGTTTAGTTTTATGTGACGCTTCAAATTGCTCAGTCCACTTTAGATTGCAGTGGATGTAAGCATTTCCATCAACTATTTTAATGACAGTTTTATCTCAGTCAGAGTATCTAACTACGGTTGCAGATTTGAGCTTTCTGCAAGTGTTGCTGTCATGGAAAGATAAACTGCCCTACAATTGGTGCTGTGTAATGGCTGCTGGTTCTCATGATTTAGGTTTTTCTTCTGAGCAAAGAAGCTGTTGTTGCCCAGAGAGATGGGGCAGGGAGAAAGAAAGCGAGAGATGAGGAAGTAATGGAGAAGGGAAAGGGACATAAAGGGGTGTGTAAAGGAAAGAGCAAGGACTCTAAGCTGCAGTTAACGACACTTCACTGTTTTATTTCACTCAGCTTGTTTGAGCTAATGTCTCCGTCGAAAAATAATTGGAACCAGCACATTGCTGGTGGTGGAAAAATTCATTTAGTTTTTGCCTGAAGTTCTCCCCGCTTAGCAAAAAGCATGCCCACTATTCTGTTTTGGGTTGCCCGATAAAAAATGTTTGCTCTAATAAAAAGTTCAAGTGTTTCTCTTTCTTTCATTTCTTCTTTTCCTTTTCCAAGCTAATCCTTTCCAGCCAAGGGTAAAGTTGAGACTGACTTTTGAGGGGTGAGAGCACAAGGAATCCCTTCTGAACCCCTCACCTCAACACCGGCAGTTAGTGTTCCACAGGTTTTTAATGAGAAAAAGAAGCGACAAATCCTTCTGATTCTAGTTGTTGGCTTTTTTTTAAATATTACTTCGGATTAGAAGTAGATGCTTCAGCTTCAGCTGCTTGATTTTGGGTATACTTTTTCAATTTCTTGTCAAATGAGTGGATTCTTTTTCCTCATGTCTTCATTTTTCTACAATACCCCTGCTTTATATGATCATCATGTGCTAAGAAGAAACTGAAAAGAAAAGCCAAGATTTTCTGGCCCTCTTTTAAATATTAACATGGGCATTCTTTTTGAGATGAGAAGTACTTCACCAAAAATATGACTGAAAATTTTCATTTTTCTTCTTCCCCCTTCCAGTGGTAGTGCTTTCTAAACTGCAGGTGTAAGCCTTTCTACGTCTAGTAAATCATTTATTTTCTTGGTCAGAGGGAGGGTTGAACATGACCTTTCAGAATGTTCTATGAACAGTGGTGATTATCTATGTTTACAATGGTCTATGAATTTGACGTATGCTTATCTGCCATGACCCGAGGCGCCTTTCTTCATGATCCTCTACCCATTTCCATTTGGAGGTTCACTTTTAACCAGTTTTTCATAGGAGATTCTAATATGTGATCAATGCACTCAGGCTTCTAAAGCCCCTTTGCAAGCAATGGAAGACCAAGATCGCCAGTAAGAGACTTCAAAATATATTTCTAGTTCCACCATTCCTTCCACTGGCTGGCGTGGCAAGTTTGTTGTATATCTGATATGGATTGGTATGATATGATAACGTACCGATGCAGATAGAGAGAAGTAAACGAAGAAATAAAAAGGCAGAAAGAATGGGGACTGGGAGGAAACAAAGGGATAGAAGGGGATAAGAAGGAAAGAACAAGAAATAGAGAAACAAATTAGAAGAGAGTGGTCTTAAATCGGAAAATAATCAATGCCCAGATCCAAATCTGTAAGCTGGTATCCACCTAATCCGTGGGTGCATGTGAGGTGGGGGGGTGGTCTTCCAGATGTCAAATGTAGTAGCCATACCTCTGGATTTTGGTACAATCCATTGCAATTGTAGCTGAAAAACTTGTTACGAAGTAACCTTTTCAGCTGTTTCCACAGTGGAGAAAATAGGGAAATAACCAATGTATTCTCAATAATAATCGTCAAAAGCATATATAATGAGAACTAAGGGAAATGATTTATTGATAATAACCTAGATACTGATGAAACTAGTAGGGATTTACCTAAAAGAATCTAAATAGAATGGGATACTATATCATACTGCTACACTTCTGAATCACCTTAATTTGGCCTTGACAAAATTCCCTGTAAAACTTATGTACTAAAATAGGCAAAAAATGATAGAAATTCAATTGACTCTGAAAATATGAAAATATCTCCTAATTCCTAATTTCTAAATACTTATTGGTCTTTTTTCCTTTATTCTACGTCTCCATTTGTTTCGTGTGAATTATGAGAGGATTTATCTCTTGTGATAAACAAATGCTTAGTCAAAGGCAGCATGGAGACTGGGCTACTAGTGCTTTACTTTGTAAATCAAGGCAGAGAAGAGGCTGCTATATTCTTCATTTAATTTCAAAATTTTGAAAGTTTGATATTCACTGCTTAATGGGAGAAAATTTTTATTCTTGTAGGGAGCAGTTTTGCTGTTCTTAAATAAACTAAGGGACTAGTGAGATTGCTTGATGAAACATTGGTTCAGGTGTTTGATTTATCATTTTTAGTGTAAAAATTTTGTTCTGTTCTTGTGTAGTTTAAACCTGAAACCAGTTGCATTATATTGGTCACTGCTGACGGACTATATTATGAATGGTTATTAGCTTTCATTTGTAAGTGCTGTTGAGGTTTTTGTACATGTGAGCTATTGGTTCTCATTTTATTAATTAGTATACCCCTTTTCTGTGCTGCTGTGCTGGCAATGGTGTACTTGTGCATTGATTTTTCATTTTTCTGTCAGTATTGCGCTTTTGAAGAGTGAGTTTTATTGCATGAAGTGTTATTTGCTCTCTACTTACTGACATCATTTAGCAATTTGTAGGTCAGCTTATTACGCAGCAACAGACGCTGTGATACTTAGGTTCATGATTGAGGTTTGCTGGGCTCCTATGCTGGCTGCTTTCAGTGTTCCACTTGATCGAAGCGATGACCATGATATAATATCATTGTGTCTTGACGGTTTTCGTCATGCCGTCCATGTGACTTCAGTGATGTCCATGAAGACTCACAGGGATGCTTTTGTGACATCACTGGCGAAATTCACTTCTCTTCATTCACCTGCTGATATTAAACCGAAAAATATATATGCTATCAAGGTCAGCATTTTGCGGTTCAATGAATGTTATGTAAACCTCCCGTCGTTGCATCCGCTAAATTTGTTGTTCATTATTGTTTAGAGTGAATTAAACGGGCTGTGACTAGAATTTTGCTAGCTATTTAGCTTTAAAAAATCGTTTCTGTACGTAATTTGGCCTTTTTGCTTCCATGAACATGTGGCTAAACCGTTCAGCATAGCACATGATTGGCTAGGATATCCCAATCTTAGGACATTTTCCTGAACTTTTCCTGATCTTTGCCGAAGCTGTTCCTGAATTATGTGTTCTGAATGGCTGGTTGATGAGCTCACTCACTGAGTAAGGTACAACTGTACAAGTTAAAAGGGTATCAGGGATTCAGGGTTGCTTGCTTTCTATAACTGCTCGTCAACTGGTCAGCACTAAGGACAAGAGTGCGTGTCTCCGTAGAGTTTCTAGTCATGAAGGCCTTAGAAAACAGTGGCTGGTATTTTGTGGATTAGTTGGCATTTTGCTCAATTTTGTTGATCAGCCATTATGTCTTATTCTCTCTTATGATTGTTTTTTCCTGCTGTTTCAATTATGTATTTTGTGGGATGTTGCTCAAGCATATTGTGTTTTTTTTTTAATTTACTGTTCCCGCAGGCTATACTTACAATCGCTGATGAAGATGGAAATTACCTGCGGGAAGCATGGGAGCATATTTTGATGTGTGTTTCCCGTTTTGAGCATTTGCATCTTCTTGGAGAAGGCGCTCCTCCTGATGCAGCATTCTTTGCTATTCCTCAAACTGATCAAGAGAGGTCAAAACAGGCCAGGTCTAATATGCTTCCCCTTTTGAAGAAAAAGGGAGCTGGAAAAATTCAACATGCAGCTACTACTGTCAGAAGAGGTTCATATGATAGTGCTGGTATTGGTGGCAATGCTTCTGTTACACCAGAACAGATTAATAACTTAATCTCTAATTTGAACATGCTTGAACAAGTTGGAAGGGATGAAATGAATAGGATATTTATTCGAAGTCAGAAATTAAACAGCGAAGGAATTATCGATTTTGTTAAGGCACTATGCAAGGTTTCAATGGAGGAATTACGATCTGCCTCCGATCCACGTGTTTTCAGCCTGACTAAGATTGTTGAGATTGCGTGAGAATCATGTCACTTTTGGTCATGCTTCATTGCTGAAATAATTGTTTTTTACACAGATATTAAGCTTTTGCCTATTCTTTGTCTTGAAAGCAGGCATTACAATATGAACCGAATTAGGCTTGTTTGGTCAAGCATCTGGCATGTGCTCGCAGACTTCTTCGTAACAATTGGCTGTTCAGATAATTTGTCTATTGCTATTTTTGCTATGGATTCTCTTCGTCAATTGTCGATGAAGTTCTTGGAACGGGAAGAGTTGGCGAATTATAATTTCCAAAATGAGTTTATGAAGCCCTTCGTTGTTGTCATGAGGAAGAGTAGTGCTGTTGAGATCAGGGAATTAATAATCAGATGCGTGTCTCAGATGGTATTATCCCGAGTCAATAATGTCAAGTCTGGATGGAAGAGCATGTTCATGGTATGTCGTTTAATTTTCTCTAACGTTTGTTCGCTGTTGGTCTCTAACTGTGTTACTCTGGGAACAATGATCCCTTTCCGTGGGAGTTCCTAAAGACTAGGGAGTGGAGACTATAATAATGAGGGAGGACTGCATTTATTCTCCAGGCAAGGATTTAATTGTAGTGGGTATAAGGAGAAGGCAATGTTCTTTCAGTTTCACTTTGCCCGAGGGCTAGAGAGTGGAGACCATATTAATGAGGGATGAACCAATTATTTTCCAGGCAAGGAGTTGATTGCAGCGGGTATAGGGAGAAAGCACTATTCTTTTAGTTTCATTTGGCCCTTCTCGACCTGCCTGATGACATGTCCCTGATAGGACTTTATGTTGGTCTGGGATTCGTGTCACTGACCCTACTTAAGGAATCATGCGTCTTCCTGGTTTATGGCTGCGTTTTGCCACCTTGATACTTTTGTTGTCTCATTCCAATTTCCTCGTTTTCTTTGCAACCGAAAACAAGGGCATGCACTTCTGTACCATTTGCTTTGAATGCCTGGCTTGCCTTCTTTCTTTCAGTTGAGTTTGCACTTTGCACTGATTTATGAATTTTTTCTCGTTTGTAACTCAAAAATGAATTATTCTGCTGGATCTTTTGGAAACGGTCTCTCTGCCTGCCAGAGGTAAGGCTGCACTCATTTGGAGCACCTTAATTAACTCTCAGCTGCATTCACACTATTCATGTTGTGGTAGTAGCTGTGATTAAGGTGTCGAATGAGGGAAAAGTGGCTAAAAACGATGAAATGTCAGTGACTGACCGCTAATGGTAGCAATTGACAAAGGGACAATATGTCACTTTCCATATGACGTGTCACATGCTGTAGCTAAAGTGACCAACACTGTGGTCTAAGCAAGTGAGGAGTTAATTTTCCTGGGGGCTGCTCATTTTGAGCACAGAAGGATAATGAAGCCGAGAGTTTGATTCAGAAGCCCAAATACGTAGTGATAGTATGGTGAACTTAATGGCGTATATGTTGCTATCTTTCTGGCCCATTCATCCATTTGTATACTCGGGTGACATAATTTGGAATGGTGGAACCGGCAGTCACCCATGGTGAGAATAGATTTAGAGGGTAAAAAGAGGCATTTGTTCATGTGTACGCAGAAAGTTGTCTTTCCAATAGTATTTTTCCTATATCGTATTCTTTTGTCTCCCTCTCCCTCTCCCTCTCTGTTGACTTGAATGTCAATGTGGGACTTCTTGGCTGCAAATGCCCGTAATTTTTGTTTTTTATTCGTTTTGCCATTGTCTTTATATATTTTGTTATTTTTATTATTTTTTAGATCCCCTGTCATTGCATACCACAAATTTTATCCTAGGAGCAAGCTAACCTTCTCCTTCAAACTTTTTTTGATATAAAAACCCTTTTTAAATTTGGAAAAAAAATTTCAAAATAAATAAACATTGGAAATAGAATATTAGCATTAGAAAAATGACATCTTTTATTTTGGAGTGAGAAAAAATAGATCAGTAAATAATTTTTTTTCCCTGTAAAACATGACATTTTTTAATTTGAAGTGAGAAAAAATAAATTAGTGAATAATTTACTCTCATTTAAAAGAAGAAAAGTTTAACATTGTTATTTGATTTGAAAATGTAGTAAATAAAATAATAAATAGACATTATACTCTTCATTTATAATAAAACCAAGAAACATAAAAGTTAAAATGTTGACTTCAAATAATAAAATTAAAAAAAGGAAATAAAAAATGGAATTTTAATAATCACCCCTCCCCCAGCTGCCAAACACCAACAACCAACACTCCCCACCTTCAGCTTCCACCCTGTCACTTGTCGCCGGAAAACCTGCTTAGGGGTTGTCAGTTGTCAGTGCTGTTGATCCCATTGGTCGCCTCTGGTCATCCGCCTTCTGTCTACTCTTAGTTAGCGGCCTGCTCCCCGGATCCTTGCTTTTGCTCTCTCATCTTCCTCTTCCTCTCCTGCCCATCCCCACCACCGATAATACCACCATTGAGGTGCTTGCTGATAGGTGACTCCACCAAGGTCTCTGATTTTGAGGAGAAAAAAAAAACATGGAATGAAATGAGTGGACTGCAGCAAAATATGGGGAAGGAGGAAGATTGGCTGTTAGGAGTGGCGTGGAAGGGTGTTTTTGGCACTTCTTCATCTGGCCAGGCGTTTGGCAACATGATGGTGGTGTTTCAGCGTTGTTATCATAGTTACTAGATAAGAATTCAAAATGCAAAATTCGTTTTTTTAGTTCTCTCTCTCTCTCTCTCTCTCTCTCTCTCTCTAATTTACCATTTCAAGTTCAAATTATAATGTTTCTGATTCTTTATTTTCTTATTACCATAAGAATCAAAATTTATAGTTAGTTCATTTGTTATTTTTGTATTATTGAATAAAGTTTTTAATTGTTCTTTTAAATTAGAATAAATACTTATATTTTTTTTCTTACTTCAATTTTTAAGTCATTTTTCTAATGTTAATACGTCTTTTCATGTCTTTATTTTTTATTTGATCTTGTCTAAACTTAAAAGGTTGCATTTGTTAGTAAGACCCTTTGTGTGTGTGTGTGTGTGTGTGTGTGTGTGTGTGTGTGTGTGTGTGTAACCAGAATCCAAATTTTGAATTGCTAAAACTGGTTAATTGGCCAAGTAGTGGCATTTAGGATAAAAACTGTGCACCACGAGAATTCAGTGGCAAAATAAATGAAAACTCAAATCACAGTGACATTTAGAGCCCAGAACTTGTCTATTGGGTTTGTGGAATAGGTGAATCCATCTTGGAGCGTTTGTGAAGAGGACGGCTATTACGATATGGTATACCTTTTTATGAGAGTATGAGGAAAATGGCTGTTCCTAATGGTCATAGGCCCTTCCCCCCATTCACCCACAGTGATGCCCAGAGAGAAAAATCGAGCTTGTCTGTAAGTTCATTGTTTTTGTAAATTATATAGCTTAAACTGTTGTTAAGCTATGGTCTTTTGTTCTTGTGTAGGTCTTTACAACAGCAGCTTATGATGATCACAAGAACATAGTTCTTTTGGCCTTTGAAATAATGGAAAAGATTGTACGAGACTACTTCCCCTACATCACTGAAACAGAAACTACTACCTTTACTGATTGTGTAAATTGCCTTATAGCATTCACCAATAACAGATTCAACAAGGACATTAGCCTCAGTGCCATCGGCTTCCTGCGTTACTGTGCAGAGAAGCTTGCTGCGGGAGATCTTGGCTCCTTAGGAAAACGTAAGGACAAAGAACCTTCGGGGAATCTGTCTCCATCATTAACTCCAACATCAAAAGATGCAAAGCTGCAAAACAAGGAGTTGAGTGACAAGGATGATCACCTGTATTTCTGGTTTCCACTGTTGGCTGGTAAGAGTCTAAATTTGTGGCTTTCACGTTGGATGCTTCATGATTTCTGCTGTTTGACATTGTTTCTGTGCAAAATAGCTTTGAGAAAGTAATGTTGTAAAAATGAAAAACTAGAAGTTTACATGAGCAGTGTAGATGACAAAGGCTTTGATTTGAGATACCTGTGTGGAGTTATCCTTTTACAATTGGCCTTTCAATATTAGTTGATGAACTGAAAAGTACTGGATACAAAACTGGAAGCTTGCAGAGAGGAGTTTTGTGGATGAAAGGGGTTTGATCTATTTATTTGCATATAAGGGTTTCTGCTTAGACTGGTCTTTTTGTGTCAATGCAATAGGAGTCTGACTTTAATTCATGTTTAGTAGTTGTACTTCCACACTAACATGGTGATAGAGATCGGGTAAAAAAAGGGCAAAAAAGGGAGAAAATTAGAGAGAAAGAGGGAAGAGAGAGATTGGCATATCTGTGCTCAAATCAGTATTCACTCAATATTCAATAGTGTATGATAGATGATTGATTAACAAAGGTACATAGACCCCTAATTTATAGCTGCATAACCTTCCTAATACGAACTAATACAACTCCTAATAGAAATAGAAAAGTGTAATATTCCTAATAAGACTTGGACATTATAATGCTAATCCTAATAGAAATAGGAAACCATAATAAACTATAATTATAATCAAATATCTTAATTATTATTCTTATATTTCTTTCTAAAATAAGTCTTGATGAATTCATTATCTCTCCCCGGCTTGGAAAAACTCTCCCCCGGAGAGTTTCCTTGAAGATATGCATCTACTAAATCAGGAGTGTTGCGATGCATATCCTCCTCATGAACCCAAGAATTATCAAATTGGGGACAACCTTTCCAATGGACCAAGAATCATAGAAAACCTCGAGTACCAGTACTAACATTCTCATCTTCCAGTATGGATTCAGCTTCATCGACTCCTGATGGCGGAGCAGGAGGCAACTGAGGTACCGAAACTGAAGAAGTCGTGGAACCACCTCTAACGCTTGCAGAAAATGTGGGAGGTGCAAAAGTACCTTGGTAAAGTGTCAAATCCTCAACGTTGAAGATAGAACTAATAGATAAATTAGAGGGCAAGTCAATCAAAAATGCATTGGAGCCAAGATGTTTCAAAATGCAGTAAGGTCCACAAGCTCATGCAAAGAGCTTTCTAAAAGAATGTTTTGGAAATCTTTCGGGAGGAATTTGGACCATCACATAATCACCGTCATTAAATTCTAGCTTTTTACGATGCACATTGGCAGCAAGTTTATAATTTTCATTACTTTGTGCAATTTTCTGTTGAAAATCGGCATGTAACATCATGAATATGTTTAGCAAAAATTTCAATAAATTCAGCAGGCCGAGAATCAATAGGTAACTTCACTAAATCAATAAGAAGATGAGAAACAACACCATGCACAACTTCGAATGAACCCTTTCCAGTGGACTTGTTCACAACATTGTTTTAAGCAAATTCAGCAGTGGGTAAAACTAAATCCCAAGTATTAGGTTTCTCACTGACAAGACATTTAAGAAGGTTACCTAGACTCCGATTGACAACCTCGATTTGTCCATCAGTTTGAGGGTGGAAAGCAGTAGAAAATTTTAAGTGAGTGCTAAACAGTTTCCACAATGCCCTTCAAAAATGACTCACAAGTTTAACATTCCTATCAGACACAATAGATGATGGCAAACCATACAAACAAACAATTTTCCTACAGAAGATCCTTGCAACATGGGAACATGGGATGCATCAGCAGTTTTGCTACAAGGGATGAAATGTGCCATCTTAGAAAACCTATCCACAGCAATGAGAATGCAATCATGATCTCTAGCTGTTCGTGGAATACCTAAGAAAAAAATTCATACTAAGGCCTTTCCAGGGAATGTGTTGACTAGGTAAAGGAGTATATAAGCTAGTGTTTTGCTTCCTAGCTTTCACAAGCTGGAAGTTCGACACTGAACTCGGGCCACATCCTTGCGTAAGCAGGGCCAGAAAAAAAAAAAAAAAACAGTCAGCAATAAGAATGGTTGTCTTATCCCGACCCAAATGACCAACAAGACCTCCATCATACAATTTCCATATTAGAAAATCACGAAGCGAGGTGTTAGGAATGCACAACTTTGATTCATAAAACAAATAGCCATCCACAATCATATAGCAACAAAGTCACGACGGTTACCATGCAAAACCTCATCATAACTCTTAGCAAAGTTCGGGCATAAGGTGCATTGGTCTTTCAGTTTTTCAAATCCAACAGCTGATGTAGTCCATCCATGCAATAGAGGTCCTGCTCTACTCAAAGCGTTACCAATAATATTTTCAACACCTGAACAATGTTTAAGCACATAGGAATAATCTTGAAGGAACTCAACCCACTTAGCGTGCTTCTCTCTAAGTTTTCTTTGGTCATTAATGAATTTCAATGCATCATGATCACTCCAAAGAAGAAACTCCTTAGGAAGGAGATAGTATCGCCAATGTTCCAGACAACGCACTAAAGTATAAAACTCTTTCTCATAGGCGGTGTACTTATCTCTCCTAGAATCACTAAGCTTCTCGCTAAAGTAAGCTATGGGATGTCCTTAACTCAAAACATCTCCTATCCTGACCCCTGAAGTATCACAAGCAACTTCGAACACTTCAGAAAAATCAGGATGGCATAAGACAGCGGCCTCAGTCATTTTCTTTTTAATTAGGCTAAAAGCTTCTTTTGCAGGTTTAGTCCATGTAAACGCACCTTTTCTCAAACTGATAAGAGCTATAATGGAACTAAAATTCTTGATAAAGCGCATATAGAAATTGGCTAACCCATGGAAGCTTCTCACATTAGAAATGGTTGTAGGTTTGGGCCACTCGACTATAGCTTTAACCTTTTCGGAATCGGCAGAGAAATTCCTTTTGCTCACACAACAACCCCAAGGACAACAACCTCAGATTGCAAGAAAGAACACTTAGTCAAATTAATGTATAGCTTCTGTGCTTGAAGGATCTCAAGGACTAACCTCAAGTGTTTCAGGGGTTTTAAAGGCAATTTTCCCCTCATCCCCAGGTCTAATCCTCAATTGATGGTATCATGTAAGGTCAATTTTAGATAACGACTTAGATCTTGACATTTGGTCGAACATATCATCAAGTCTAGGTATGAGAAACCTTTATTTCATAGTAATTTTATTAATGATTCTACTGTCAATACACATCCTCCGAGAGCCATCGTTTTTAGGGGCCAAGAGGCTGGAACAACACTGGGACTAAGACTATGCTGAATGAAATCCTTTTGCAGAAGCCCCTCAATTTGTCTATTAAGCTCTTCACGTTCACCAGGGTTCATTCTATAGTGAGGTAAGTTAGGTAAGGGCGATCCTGGGACAAGGTCGATTGCATGTTGGATATCCTTCAAAAGAGGTAGTTCACCAGGGAGATCGTGAGGAGATACATCCTTAAATTCATCAAGAAGTTCACTAAGATCGAGGGACATCTCACATGTAGTACAGTAGTAGCACAGGGAAACACGGGTGGGGCTTTGGCTACTAACGCTAGCAACATGCTAGACTGTTTTCCTTCTACTTCACCTTCATATCCAGACAAAAAATGTAACTTTTTAGCCTGTTCCTTAGACTGAGGCAATTTAGGGTTAGTTCTTTTGGTATTATTATGTTCCGAGGGTCGAGCAGGAGCTAACTTAATCGTCTTTCCATTATGAATGAACACATATGTATTATCCTTTCAAAAATTGATGGCATTTTTGTCATATAACCAGGACGCCCTAACAAAATGTGGGCAACATCCATAGGTAATACATTACACCAAATCTTTTCAGAATACGTACCTAATTAGAGAGGGACTTCACACTTTTGAGAAATTCAAAAATGTCTTATCAACCCAAGCAACCTTAATAGGGTATGGTCTTAAGGTTGAGAAGTTTCATAGCACACTTAGAAATCACATTCATAGAACTACCGTTATCGATGACTAAACGAAGAATTTTACCCCCACAGAGCATTTTAGTCTCAAAGATAGCAGTACGTCACCAAGAGTCACAATCAGTAGAAGAAAGAAAGCATCTCATGACAGTAAGATGACTCTCTCTCTCATCATCTTCATTCTCACTCTCGGTAGCAGTGTCACCAACAGAAGGATAGACAATCTCATCTATCTGGTCATCATCTTCAAGAGTGTCTAATCCTATAGTAAGAGCGTGGTTGGGACAGCGAGATGCTGGATGTCCTTGCTCATGATACTTGTGACACACCATGGAAGATAATGATGGAGAAGGGAGGAGAAGGGGTGAGGTGAGGGACTTACTCTTAGGTGAGCTCAATGGTTGGTTAAACTGGACATTGCTCTTAACAAATTGACTATTCTGTGATCGCCATTTAGGGTAACAGGTTTTCTGAAAGGTGATAGATTTGGAGGGCTTAGATTCCCCGGCTTGGGAAACCCACCTGCGAGAATGGGAAGGTTTTTTGTACTTCTTTATTTCTAGGGCCTTTTGGTAAGCCTCCATTAAAGACTCAGGATGTTGTAGGCTCACCTCTCCCTTAAGGTTATCTCTAAGTCCATTAATGAATCTAGTCACAGTTACCTATTGTTCTTCTCTAATAGCGCATCTAAGGTTCATTTCCTCTAGTTGGGCATAATAATCCGACACGTTAGTATTCAGTTGTTTCAGGTTCAACCAATTATCCATCATTTGTCTTTTATGGAATGAAGGCAAATACTTTTCTTTCAATTTTTGTTTCATGTTATCCCACAAAGTTATGGGAGGCTCACCTAGGTGATCTATCTCCCTTTGAACACTCTGCCAGTATTTCTTAGCAAACCCAGTAAGTTTCATTTGGGCAAAACAAACTCTATGGATGTCATTCATTTCGTAAAATTCAAAGTAGTCCTCTAGGCGGTCTAACCAATCAACAAAAGCATTGGGATCATGACTACCATCAAAGTCAGGGACATCAACTTTGACTTTTCTCGTCACATCATAAAGATTGTCATGTATTTGGTCTCTAGGATAGCATTGGTCTCTTAGTTGAATGGTGCTTATAATGTCGATCTTGGTGCCTACCTTTACAGTGGTAAGGTTGCAGCCCATCAGATCCGTCATGGTAGTACTCATCATCTCTAGAACCATTAGGTTTGTGACTAATGTCTTCAGGTTCCGTCCTCCTCGGACCTATTGGACCTCCCACAAGTAGAGTTTTTCAAATGAATAACTGAGTCAACAAGTTTGGGTCCTCCAGTCCGGACATTACTAGAACTAGCCATATTATGCATTGAGACAAGTGAGATTCTAGTTTTTGTTCCAATTTTATAACACTTCTATGAATACCACCTAAGGAGTTCTGGAAACTCGTGATGGTACTTTGGAGACCTTGCACTTGATCTTCCACCCCACAAATACGTTGTTGATTTTCCTTGCTATCCTTTTGAAGTGACTCTCTAAGTTCATCCCATCTAGCGTTCCACTTTTTAGCCAATTCTAAAATATCATCATTCGTGCCCTTTTGTAAAGCTTCCAATTTTTGGTCAAGTTTATCAATTCTATCGTCAATTCCATCAATTCTTTGTTGCAACATCATGGCTCTTGTAACTGGCATGTAAGAAAAGGTCTCTTTTTTTTCCCTTTTTTTTTTGCGTGGACGTCACTAAATCAACACAAAACACACAAGCAACTCAGAATAAATTACTTCCGAAGCACTCGTAGCACGCAAGTCAATTGAGGAAATTATGGTACTATCTTAATCGTCCTTTTTTTTTCTTTTTTTGAAAATAGAAAATAATTTTAGTTCCAAGCAAATAATTGACAACCTACTAATTATCTAAAGTCCTAAAATCAATGAAGAGATTTAACAAATGCCAAAGTTGGCCTAACCTGTTCAACGAGATACCACAGATGTCCCTTTGATTCAGGCCTCAAATTAGGTAGCAACCAGGACTTGAGCAGGCTTCTTCGTGAAGCACTCAGCAGCATCAGCAACCAATAAGCAGCGGCAGTGACTGATAGCAGCAGTGGCAGGGTATGGTGGCTGCGTATGGCATGGGCAAGGGCTCGAAGGCTTGAAACAACATTTTTTTTTTTTTTTTAACTGTTTCAAATACTTGGTTTAGTTGGCAGCGGAATTTGGGATGGGGGTTGGCTAGGAATCGAGAACTTACTCTGATACCAAGTTGACAGAGATCGGCTGAAAAAAAGGGGAAAAAAGATAGAAAATTAGAGAGAAAGAGGGAAGAGAGGGATTGGCATCTCTGTACTCAAATCAATATTCACTCAATATTCAATGGTGTGGTACATAGACCCCTTATTTATAGGTGCATAACCGTCCTAATACGAACTGATACGACTCCTAATAGAGATGGGAAAGTGTAATATTCCTAATAAGACTTGGACACTATAATGCTAATCCTAATAGAAATTGGAAACCATAATAAACTATAATTATAATCAAATATCTTAATTATTATTCTTATATTGCTTTCTAAAATAAGTCTTGATGAATCCATCACGTGGTTACTCATCCCCCCCCCCCCCAAAAAAAAAACCCCACACTGTTAGAAAAACATAGTGCAGCCTACTATGTTCCTTTTGTGGTAATGGCCATCGCCTTCTGGTTTATGATTGATGATTATGCTTGAAAAGTTTTGTATGCAAAGTTGACTGTCTCTTTCCTTGACCTTTGCAGGGCTATCAGAACTTAGCTTTGACCCAAGACCTGAAATAAGGAAAAGGGCGCTGCAGATTTTGTTTGACACTCTGCGTAACTATGGCCATATCTTTTCACTTCCTTTGTGGGAGCGAGTGTTTGAATCCGTTTTGTTTCGTATATTTGACTACGTTCGACAGGCTGTTGATCCGTCTGCAGAGGGCGGTGATGGCAAGATGGTTGAATTTGATCAAGATTCATGGCTATACGAGACTTGTACTATGTCTCTCGAGTTGATTGTTGACCTCTTTATTAACTTCTACTCCACTGTAAATCCCCTTTTGAAGAAAGTTTTGTTGCTATTAGTGAGCTTCATCCAGCGTCCTCACCAAAGCCTTGCTGGAATTGGCATTGCCGCGTTTGTTCGATTGATAAGCAATGCAGGAGATTTGTTGTCAGATGACAAATGGCTTGATGTGGCTTCTTCTTTGAAAGAAGCTGCTGTTTCTACTCTTCCCGATTTTTCCTTTATTTTTGATGGGAATAGTTCTATTAGGAGTAATGAAGAATCTGTCAGCGGTGAAGGACATGGCGAGTCTCCATTGTCCCCTTTGTCCCCTTCTTCTGAACATGATCGTGATCCAGAGGGCTTAAGAACGCAGCAATTTTATGCTGCTGTGTCTGATGTCAAATGCCGAGTTGCTGTCCAACTCTTGTTAATCCAGGTTTGCATATTGACTGCCTATTTCTTTTTCTCAAGGGTTTTGCATATTGGTCTCGGTTTGGCATGTAGTTGGGTGCATACAACTTCAGCTTTTTCCTCGGTTATGGCATGTTTGTTGCAAGTGGAACCTTCTATAAGACCAAGCTTGGCTGTATTTGATCCACTATGAGCCCTGTGCCTGCTGAAATCTAGTAATGAAATCTGGAATTAGAGTGGTAGATGTTAAGTAGCTGGCTTCCTAAGCCTTGGTTTTTAGTCACTTAGCAGACATTGACATTGATTGACTTTGGATACTTTAGGAGGAGTAATTGTTTGATCCTACTAGCTTGCTACTTCCCATTATTATTATTTGTACATATTTTTTATCGTCGTCGTCGTCGTTGTTATTGTTATAATAATAATAGTAATACTACTACTAGTACTACCACCACCACCACTACTACTGCTACTACTATGATTATTTATGTCTTGCACCTAGTTTCCATGGGTTTATTATTAGCTAATGTGGCTTGATGTTAGTATTTGATACTTACATATCTGATTTCTTTGATTTTGACTCCGCAAAATGTTTCGGTAAATTTTTTGTGGGTCTTTTGGAGTCGGTCTCTCTAGTTATAAGGGTAAGTCTACGTGTGTTTGATGCTCCCCAAACCCCTTAAACAGGACCCAAAGTGGGATTAGTCGTTATTGTTATTGGGCCCCGCCCCCCCCAAAAAAGCACCCAATCACATCACGTTGAATTTCTGTGGCTGCGAGGCAACGGACATCGATCAGAGGTTAAATTTCATCTCCGATGAATTCAACCATTTGCTTTCTTGTTTTAAATTCAAATGTACCTAGAACTATTGTGGCCTCGAGTAAGGTTGGGCTCAAGGGAGTTGCTGTTCTGTCATTGTTAATGGTAAGATTTTAAAGTGACAAGAAAAACAGTCTATAAAATGATATGAAGTAAACAGGACCAAAATGTTTCAGGAGGACTTGGCTCTCATTTCATAGCAAATTTCAGGAAACGGAACTCTTATCATTTTGCGCAAGAGCATCTCCTTGTTGTTTTCTTTTTTATTTTGTTTTTATCTTTTTTTGAATTAGTAACAATCAGCGTTTCTATAGTTTGGTATTTGGGTCCTTTGGCCAGCTAATTTGGTGGCAAACTAAAAGTGGAGCTCCATTCTGCGGCTTGTCTTATCTCTCATTTATTCCTGGCTCTCATACATTTACCTAGACCAAGCATGGAAAGTTGCCCCCTTTCGCTTCTGTTCCTCCTGATCACTTCCTCAAAAGCAGTTGTTACCTGTAATTTTCTTTGAATGTAGTGGAACAAAATGGTGGAAGTAGCAATGACAACATGATCATGTTGAACCTTTTCTGTCGAGCCCAGAAATCTGATTTATACAACTTTTTGTTTGGTTGAAATTTGCAGGCTATGATGGAGATCTACACAACATACAGGGCTCAGATTGATACAGAAAATGCATGTGTTCTATTGGATGCTTTGCACACAGTGGCAACCCATGCGCACAAGATAAACACCAATGTCCAGTTGTGTTCAAAGATCCAGGAGCTCGGATCACTTATGCAAATGCAAGACCCTCCGCTTCTACGCCTTGAAAATGAGTCCTACCAAATGTGTCTCACCCTTTGCCAAACCCTCATGCTTGATCAACCCCAAAACTTCAAAGAAGAGGTGATCGAGTCCCACCTTGTCAACCTTTGTCAAGAGGTGCTCGGATTCTACATAAAGGCTTCATCTGGGCACTTGATGAACGAACCAGCCTGTGGCAGTGGGCCTCAGGGAAGGATCCCCTTGAGTTCGCGGAGGAGGAGAGAGCTGAGTGCCAGGGCACCTCTCATTGTGGCTTCGCTGCAGGCTATGCGCAGCTTGGGAGAGACTTCATTCAAGAAGCACTTGGCTCAGTTTTTCCCTCTTCTTACTGCCCTGATCAGTTGCGAACATGGGTCGAAGGATGTCCAGGTGGCACTCAGTGAAATGCTTGATGAAGCAGTGGGTCCCGCACTGATGCGATCTTGTTGATCTCCACTCGGTCTCAGCCCATCTTGACTATATTAGAGCTTTTTGATTTTGTCGTCGCCTTTTGTTTTCGAAATTCTTGTTACTATATATAGCTTTCTTTTTCTTTTTAAGTCATATATATCAATAGTTAGCCTTGATTTTTGAGTCAGTCTCCTCTCCTGTGATTCGTCATAGTTGCGGGGGGAATGCAAGGTATCAGGAATCATATATTATCATGTGGGAGCTTCTGTTGTATTGATATTTTTTTTTTTTTTTGGCTCTGAAAATTTTTTTGAGCAGATGCTTCTTGTAATTAGCTTTTTCTTCAATGAGAATTCAGAGGTTCTGCTTCCAGTTTCTCACAGTACCTGCATGACTGTTTCTTTGTGTTGTAATCAGCCAAGTTTCCCCGTTGTTTACTTGATTGGTAACTGCCGAATTCAACTACAGATACCTGATCCAAATGTTGATTCACAATTAGACCTGAGATGAGACATCTCTGTTTTGACTTGATTTGTATCTGAGCCAATATGACGAAATGGAATTGATTTTGACAACGTGCCTCTGAATTTTCTCAGATTCCGTGAAAGTGGGATTCACACTGAAAGTTGTTATTTTGGTCAATAGATCTTTGTTACAAAAGTGAAGCTACTATTTGCCTATAAAAAATAGGGTTTTTCTATTACAAATTTTCTCCCCTTACAAAATTTGAGTATGAGTGCTATCAACATTTGGGGCTCTATGTTCTATACTAAATATTGGGAGAATTGACTGTTCTATATTAAATATTTCTTTCGAAAATTTTATTGAAAAAACTCATAGTAAATCTAACTTAAGTTGAATTTAGATATAACAGCCTGATCGACATACCCCATGTACCTTTTATAATCTCAACTAGAAATCAAACCGATCTAAATGACTAATCTATTATATGTGCATATGGAAGAGAATTCATAGACACCTCCTAAACGAAGCACGGTGTTTACTTGTATGCAAACCTTAAATCATTGAAACATACATAATACAATATATCAATTTCTATGCCAATTATTTCAGAACTAGTACAGTTATTTGACTCCATTAAATTTGACGAAAATGCATTCATATGCAGCTTGCACTAGGATTTTCCACTTCGGCTTTTGACCCAAAACCCCAAGTTGAGCCCAATTTCTCCACCACTTGCAAATATCGGATTACAACATGGAAGTGGAAGTGAGTGGCTACATACATTGAGAGAGAACCAATACAGGTTAGTTTAAGTAGTTTGACACTTGTTCCCGTAAGCAAGGTCTCGAATTTGAGTCTTATGAATGGAGAAAATCTGTGTTGTGGGAGGTCTATTCATATTGAGTTAACATTAGCTCGATTCCAGTGAAATGAAGGATCCAAGACCCCAAAAAAAAAAAGAGAGAGAGAGGGGGAGCGAGTGAAAATGACATGTTGTAGAAGCTGTGTACATATGCAGACACCGCCAAATCAAGCACAACCAGTCACTCCCAATTGTTCCTGTCAATTTTACATCCCCCCCCCCCCCCCCCCCCCCAAAAAAAAAAAAAAAAACTTCCTGTCAATTGGCAATTTTATGACCATGTCCTGATGATAATGTAAAGAACAATCTTGTAGGTACTCCTACTGTCCAGAATTTGTGGAAAATAATTTTTATATTTGCTTTGAATTAAAGTGAAATATTTTATTGAACCTTTCTTTTAAAGTATCTTTTCTTGATGTTCACCTAAAAAAAAAAAATAAAAAAATTTCCTTCGAGTGGTGTTAATGTTCAATTTTTTGAACATTGAATTTAAGTGATCTCAATGCAAATTAAATATTCGACAAAGATAGATAGATTAAGAATCCAATAAGTGGAACTTATTCTAGGTAAGATCTAAAACAGCGTTATTAAAAAGAAAATGACTAAAACATTTTATTCTTCCTAACATCAAACTATATATACAAAAAAAATTTAGATCAGATAAAATGTGAATATTCATTTACTTATCAAATATAATCAAAATCATTCACACCACCGCATAGCAAGCCTTTGTTTTTTTTTTGCCTTTTCTTTTTGTTGGGTCGAGTTCAATAATGGTCCAGTGGCAATCATGAGAAGTATATTAAATTAAACATGAAAAAACACTACAAAAATAAGAAAATTCAAAGAAAAAGATATACTCCAGATCTTCCATGAGAAATACATACAATGATAAATGCTTTTTTAAAAAATTAGAGTATCAAAGAGGAAAGATTCGCTCTTTTATCTTTATCATTGGCAATTATGAGGAAACAGAGAAGCAAAAATAGAATATTCATTACTACTAGAATTAAAAAAGGGCAGAGAAGATAGTTTTTTGTTTTGGTAGTTTTTTTTAAACAAAAAATCTTTAGACCTCTGTTTGTCATAATCGAACTATTGTTGGTTCATTAGTCTATAAAAAGTAAAGTTTGCTCATTACACGAAGATTTTCTCTACTCATGAGATTCTAACCGAAAACTTTATTCAATTAAAACAAATGTCTAACCACCTTAATTAACTTACATTAATTGGATTTTTTTTTTCCCATTTTGCACATCTTCTCCCCTGACTCTGCCCGGCAATTTCTTATGTGCTTCAGGAACATATGCTCTCATTGTCCAAGTGTATGTATTTTTTACGCGTGTATTTGTCATATATTAATTTTTTAATATATATTTACTGATGTGACTCTTTAAAGTATATGTTACCAAGAGTATGATATATATATTCCGCCCTTTTAATTTTCTTTTTTCTTTGTGGGTCAGAACAGCCGCCCATTAAAAAATAATCGTAATAAGGTGTGATTTCAACAACACAGTCAAAGGCACAGCACATGTAATCTGATCATATGAATCTCCCACTACCAAGCAGATCTTTATTATACCAATCTTCCTTAACATTATTCCTTGCTATTTTCTCTGACTTGTTTTCTCTATATATATTTCAACCCAAATTCTCCAAATTCCTCACTGAGCTCCCAATTCTCCCAACATCTCTCTCTCTCTCTCTCTCTCTCTAAACCATGCTAGGTTCCCTAAGAAACTACCTAATCTCCCCACCAAAATCAGCCAAAACCCTAGTTAATCACCTCCAAAAAGTCCTCAAAAAATGCAAAAGAAACAAACCCAAAAGGGCAATTTCAGGGTTTGATGATGGGTTAAAGCCATCATTTGGGAGCATGGAATTGAGCAATCAAATAGAGTTAGTTTTCAAATTCATTGATGCAAATGGGGATGGCAAGATATCCCCTCTTGAGTTGAGAGAGTTCCTCTTATGCCTTGGCCATGACAAATCTAGAGTTGAAGAAGAAGCCAAAGGCATGTTGAAACACATGGATTTTGATGGGGATGGCTTTGTTGATTTGGATGAGTATAAGTGTGTTGTCATGATGGTTGGTGATGATCATGATGATGATGATGCCCATCATCATGATGAAGCACATCATCATAATCATGGGTATGGTAATGGGCAAGATGGTAATTTAGAAGATGAGCTTAGGGATGCCTTTCATGTGTTTGATGTTGATAAAAATGGGTTGATTTCAGCCAGTGAGTTGCAAAATGTGTTGAAGAGGCTTGGGTTTGCTAATTGTAGTCTTAAGGAATGCAATCTTATGATTAAAGGGGTTGATAAGGATGGAGATGGGTTTGTCAATTTTGATGAATTTAGGATTATGATGATGGGTCATGCTACAAAATGATGATGATGATGATCATTATCACCATTATATCATCATGATTGATGTCACTAAATTTGTGTTTTTGTTGATCAGAATTAAAGAATGTGGAGAGAAGAGGCTAATTGGGAGATTGCTCAAACATTTACATAATTAATTAAGCTTTCCTAATTATTCAATTGATTTTCATTTTGTTTTTGTTTTCTTTCTTATTTTAGTGGAAATTTGTACATGAAGGGCATAGCCTCTCTCCAAAATACTACAATACAATGATATGTTCCATTTACTCATAAAAGACATGCAAATGTGAGCATATATATTTGGACCAATGTTCTCTCTCTCTCTTCTTTTTTTTTTTTCCCCCGGCTTGTGGGGTAAGTGGGTGTATAGGGTAGCGTAAGTGAAATTTAAATCTAGGTATTTGATAATAATTGTTAAGAATTTTACTAAATACGCTAATCAACTAACAACTATAGATCATTTTATGGACATCTATCATAAAACCGTTATATTTAAACAAAGTTTGTATAGGATAGTTTTTAATAAAATAAGGGTGGTTCAAAAATGTATATATCACCCCTGACCGCTCATATTAAGAACCTATGTCGTGTCATTTGTGAGTATATATTTTTCTTTTTGATAATTCTTATTTTTAGTGGAGAGATTATTTTGTGAATCAAATTATAGGATATATAAGTATGAAAGGTGGTGATCTATCTAGTTACACACATCTTCTAGGTGCAACCAAGACTAATCCTTGTGGGTCACACACATTATAGTTTGGTGTAACATGTGGTTGACCAGCCACCACCCAATACAAATGACATGAAAGAGGCAATTTTGTCATTAATTTCTTTACGATTGATTTGAGAAAAGTAACTTCTGCTAATCAAGCTACGAATAAATGGAACCAACATAGGTTGATTCAAGTGGTTTGGTATTTGTTCCCCTTGAGTAAGGTCTCAAGTTCGAGTCTTGTGAATGAAAAAAATTTGTGATGAAAGCATTATACCCCTTATTAGGCCAACAGTAGTTCAACTCCCGTAAAATGGAGGATTCAAGACCAAAATGTACAAATAAATGGAATAATGCATTCCTTAAAAAAGAAGAAATGCTATGAGTAAGACCTAACATATTCAGTGAAAAAAAAAAAGAGAAACTTTTTGCCACTCTGTTTTGGTCATCCATAGTTATTTTAAATAGTTTTTAAAATTAGACAGCATATTTAACATTTTTTGGGGTGCATATGAGCGACAAGGGGCAGTAGAGTACAGTAGGAAAGAAAAAATTGAATGATAGATCTAATATACTCTGTACATCAGTCTTAACTACTAAGTTAAGATCTCATTAGTAACAATATATTTAACTTTAAACGTAAAAATTAAAAAGAAAAAATTTGGTGGGTAGAATAGAATGCCTTTGTATTTTTAATTCAAACAATACTTATAGGTTATGTCTTATGATTTAACATGAAACTTAGTAGTACACTGGCCTAAATATCTAAGGATTTAGAAATTTCCTTGGAACAAGAAAAACAAAAGCCAGATATGGGCCGATCATTTGAAGTTTGGGCCTGAATATAATTGTTCCCTGCAGAGCGCAACGGTGTCGTTTCATTGAAACGTAATCAAGTGCGTTCTAGTCTTGGGTCCAGAGATAAGGGCCTAGCCCAATGTGAAAATTGATTCAAGATGGCACCATTCAAGGAGGAAGTGGGGTGCTCATCAGTAAGATAGTTAGCTTAATCGGTAAAATTTTATGAACAATGTTAAGAATTGAAGTTTAATATTCCTTGAAAAGGACAATTTGATCGAGATGGAATGACAAAGGGAGGGGATTATTAGTGATAAGATGAATTAAAAAATAATAGTTCAACTGATAAAGGGTTTCAGGTAGTGTAAAAATCCGACATTAAAATTCGATTTTTATACATCTTTAGAGAGGGGGGGGGGGGAAGATAAACTTTAGGGCTCCCCGCCGCCTATTTCTCAATGAATAAAAAAGTTTAAGATAAAAAGAGACTCATAATCACCAAATTTGAGTGCATATTGTTAATTTTAGAAAATAACAAGATCAATTGAAGTACTACAAAATAGTTCATCAAATAACCCTATGCTGTAATCACTAATTAGAAAATACTACATCTTGGACAACATATATCCATGAAGCTTTGACCAATTATATTGAATTTTATATTGAATTATTAATTATTTCCCTTATATCCACGTACATATGTTATGCTACCATTTGTGAATTGTGTGACAAGAGGACCACATAAATGGACAAGTACTCAGCGATGCTATGTTTGGCTTCTAGTGTATGTCATGTACATATATTGCTAGTGGCATGAGAAACATAGATTGATATCCAGATAAGTTCTGATTTCTTTTTTTTTTTTGTGGATGTTAAAAGGAGGCATAAGTGGGTAAGACAGGGCTTGAACAAATACAAACTCTAATGTCAAAATACAGTCCTCATATTAAACAAACTACTTTTACATACAATTGAAACTCATTAAGAGTTCCAAATAGTAAACAATTTATCATGTAATTAATTTATTTCTAGCGGCAGATCTATATGTTTAGAATAAGGATGTCCATCTATTAACGTCACCAGTAATATACAATAGCAATTAAAAAAAAGAAATTATATGATACATATTATACTAGTTTATTTAGTACAATACCCAACTTTTTTACTCCAAAAAAAAGCTATGACATGTTTACTACTACATTTATTCTTTGCGGTTTTTCATATATTAAATTTGATATATAAATTGTGCGAAATCGCAAAATGTTACGATTATGTAGCATTTACTAAAACCATTAGTTATTGTTACGGATTTGAACAGTTGCAAGGTATGGGACTTGTCCCACATCGGTTGTATGGGCAACTGATGAAGGGTTTATAGACCAAATGGGCTCTCTCTCCTAATAGACTAGTCTTTTGGGATGAGTTCTCCTATTTGGTCTGTAACAATTGGTATCAGAGCCAACTCGGAGTGGTGGCCCACGGAGTGGTGGCCTGGGGGAGCCAACCGTGACCAACGTGGCCGTGACCAACGAGAACTCGGAGTGGTGGCCTGGGGGAGCCAGCCGTGACCAACGTGGCCGTGACCAACGAGAACTCGGAGTGGTGGCCTGGGAAAGTCAGTCGTGACTAACGAGAATGTTGGCCCTTAAGGGGGGTCGAATGTTACGGATTTGACCAGTTATAAGGTATAGGACTTGTCCCATATCGGTTGTATGGGCAACTGATGAGTGGTTTATAGACCAAATGGGCTCTCTCTCCTAATAGGCTAGTCTTTTGGGATGAGTTCTCCTGTTTGGTCTGTAACAGTTATAGATGACAAATCATCAGCACTAAGTAATAAAATCCCCAAAAAAAAAAAAAAAAAAACAGAGACATGAAGTGAACCTGTCAAACATGAAATGCAACTACAAATCAGCAATTTGCACTAGTTAATCGCACCAAAAGAGGGAAAAACAAATAGCATCAAATTCAAATTAATCATTGGTGCCAAATTAAAGAAAAATATGTGTCAAGAATGCTTTGCAAACAAACAGTCAAAAAATACATAATTAACCATAAAAGAAAGTTAAATATATTAGAATTAGAATATATTTAAAGTTTAAACTCTAGATAAGAGAGGGTGGGAGAGAGAGAGAAATAAGGGTTTGGGTGCATTTAATTTAATTTTACTTTTCTATCAAATTTCAACTATACAAGTGCACTTTTGATATTTAAAAAAAATTAAAACATATCACTTTATGAGCTGGATATATTTAAAGAGTATCATTAATTTTTTGAATACTAATTTAGAGGTGTCCATATATATCAATTTAATCACATTTAAAATAAGTCATTAATTTTTTTTAGGGGAGAGGGGTGTCCATGGAAACCCCTCCTCTGGTAGTAGATCCGCCCATGTTTATTTTCTCTTATATAGGAATATATATCTATGACAAAGTCTATATCATACTCCTAATAGATACTTCTACAAGCCACATCAGCGTCATATATTAAAAATTTTCTACATGACAAATACACGCTGAAAAAATATATATACATGGCAAGAAAAAGCACACACTTTTTTGGTGTATATGTACATTAATTACCTATGAAAGAAGGCTAGTGGCCTTGAACATTTATTATAAGATGATGAGTTACTTTAGTTATTGTTAATTAATTTGGTAGTGAACCTCACTTAAATTTTTATGTGTCGTAAAGTTGATTAAGACCCAATTACCATTAAATTTAATAAATACGGTATCAGTATCGAAAACTTATTTTTCAATTTATCTCTGTTAAGATTAATTGTATCACATATTGAGCAGTATAAAAAACCAACATTTGTTTTATTAAAGTCTAATTATTTAAAAATTTCGGTAAAATTTTATTAATTAGTGGCACCCTTCGTTACAACCCTTTAATCAAACAAACATATAATTAATTGGTTATAATTTAGGCTTGGAAACATTGAAAAAAATTATGAAAGAAACATATAAAAGAAATAATAATACAAGTGGGGCATTGAAGAAAACGACAAAGGAATCAACGAGGAAAGTGGAACGACATAGTTTTGGTTGAATAACGCCATCAAGTTGAGTTAAATTAATCAAGAAATTAATCAAATCATGAGGCTAAGGAAGTAGTTGATCAAGTTGAAAGTGGGCGGGTGTACATTTGTGCGTGTGTCTGATTTAATTAGAATGATTCCAATTAATTAAGCCCCATCATATCGCTATCCATCACATGGAGTCCTAATCTTCTCCCACCTTGGTCGGTTGTTTTTACTCCCTAAATTATTCACTAATCACAATCTTCAACGCAACTACCCATTAATTAATCCGCTTAATTAAATTAGCTTTCCCACTAAAAATTGGTGCAATCAATAAGAAATAAAGACCAATATGGATCCCGGTTTTATGGGGTCTAAGGAGATTTATATATATATAGACAGTCTTATCTATACAGGTACATCAATGAATAAAAAGGCCGATTTCGAGAAATATTTTGTTGAATTTAAAACTTTTCGGAAAGCCTTAGATATCATATCCTGATTCTAAAATGATGGCCAATGTTTAAGCAAGCTTAAATTTTTTTTAGGGAAAAGAAAACCTCTTTAACTTTGATTAAATAGGTAAATAAAGGCTACTTTTGAGTTAAGCCTTCTAATTGGAGGGAGGAAGGCGTTGGTTAGCGACATGTAGGGCAAGAAATTTTGCAAAAAAACAATAATGTTCAAAGAACTTTCCAGCAAGAAAGAGAGAGCAAAGAACATGCAACATTTATATGCGAGATTCGAGGGGCTTCGAAGACTTTATTAGCTGTGTGTTCATCACATGCCAAGTCATTTAATTTTGATGTGTTTTCTTAAGCATGCCTTATATATATATATATATATATATATATATATATATATATATATATATATATATATATATACACACACACACAAAGTCGTGCATGCAAAATTAAAATTTAGGGGTTCAGTATTTACATTCAAGACACTAATTTAGTTGTTAAATATGATATTTATGGTGACATGAACTTTCTCGAACAGGAGTCAACTATGACATAGATCTTAAAATGTATTTTTTAAAAATGTAATATAGTTTATCAGATACAAGTAGTAAGACATAGTTATATATATACACAAAGAACTAAGAATATAATATTGGATATTTTCATTTTTTTGTGAAAATATTTTTTTGTCTGATACATTATAATCGATCGATGTATAGTATTGCAAGTTCCATAAAGTTTAATTTCATTGGTTATGTCATTATTATTGGACCTTTTGGGTTGATATGAGTCAGTTCATGCATGCTAGCTTAGTTTTTTACTTTGTCCAAAATTAGAAGAAAGCTCTATCTTTTGGATGACCAAACTTCTTCGTATAGGTTTTGGAGGCTTGCAAGCATCTTTTAATTAAGAAGAGAAACCTAAATCATCTGGGTCAAATGGCATTCTAAAGATTATATTGTTTTGAGAGATATGCCATTTTCATTATGATATCATCTATAGATTATATATTGGTCACATGACTCACATCATCAATTAGACCTGTCAATTCGGGCGGGCGGGTCAAATACGGGTCGGGTGTATGCGGGTTCGGGTAAAATACGGATCGGGTGTATTTCGGGTTCGGGTAAAATACTGGCGGGCATATTTCGGTTTTACGGGTTTCGGATCAACCTAACGGGTTTGAAGCGCCTTTTTATTTTTTTTTGTCAAAATCAAAAATTCAGAATATTTATTGCTTAAAATTGTTTGTATTTAATGAACAAGCATTATAATTGTAATTTCTTCAAAGAATACCAAAAATATCCAAAATTTTCAACATAATATCTGAAATTCATGTGCGAGTGGGCAATGAGTCACGTTTGGATGAGTTGGCTCATATATTAAAATATTAATAATTGGCCAGGTCATTTATTGGTTAGCACATCTAAAGTATGTTAACGAGTTGGAGCGGCTCGTTTAATAATTTGATGTTTCGTTAATTAACCTAACATTACCTAATCAGGCATGCTTTATTAATACGTCGATTCTAAAACGAACATAAGTTAGTCCATTGCCCAACATTGCATCAGATTCAAGACCAATTAGAAGGAATCCAAACGAAAGAATATTATATACGCACAATATATTATAATTATCTATTAAGTAAAATCAAAATTTTAGATTATTATAGAATAATCTTATTTAAAATGCGATTAGATATATTCATTTTGTCAAGAATATAATGATATGACTCGTACATTTTCAATACTTATCTAATTGTAAATTATTTTTCTTAATATTAGAGTTGTTCCATGGCCATTTTCTAAAATTGTACCATTTATAAGTTATATACGATGTTGTCTTATGAGAAAAAACGGCAACCATTGTCTAATTTACGAAGGGATATGATAATTGTATAATGTCTCTCTAAATGATTCGTTATTATGAAAAAAATTCGTCTTAAGAGGAAAAAATTAAAGCAAATAAAAAGTAAGTATATAATATTCGGGTCGAGCAGGCAGTTTCGGGTTTAAGTCGATTTTGACCAAAAAATTTGCAGGTTTTTCAGGTTCGGTTTATTTCGGGTTCGGGTCAAGAAAATCGTATTCAAAATCCAAAACTTTCGGATGGATTCGGGTCGGATCAATTTTTGCCAGGTCTATTATCAATACTTTAAAAAATAGGTTTTATCCAAAAGCAACACTTAAAAAATATTATCATAATTTATTGTATTTGATTATCATCTTGCAATAATTCCCATTTTTTAAAGAGTTAAGATCCTTTTATTAAAGAGAAATGGTGAAAGGAACTTTTTTTTTGGTTTGTAAAAAAGCAAGCACATACACATACTAGGTAGCCCTTCTCTCAAAGGATCGATCTAAGTAGTCATCAAATATAATACGAGAGAGCTCAGCGGAGGGGGAGGTACAGAATATCATAGTATTTTTAGCGGACACTTCCAGTTTAGCCAACCAATTAGCTGCCATATTACCTTCCCTATAGACATGGCAAACGCAGACAATAGAACACTTTGACAACATGACTTGAATGTCATGGATCAGCATCTATTTTCACCATGAAATACAGATTTCACCTAATAATGCCTAGATAACGATCTGATTGTCGCCCTCTATGTGGAGGCGTTGGAAACCAGTAGCGACCGCTGTCTGAAGATCATTTCATAGTGCAGTAGTTTCAGATACTAGAATAGGAGCAGCAAACATAAATTTAGTCCAAGCTTTGATGAGTTGACCTTGGCTATCACGCAGTAGATACCCTGCTGCTGCCCCGATAGGAGACAAACTACTATCAAAGTTGAGCTTGATCACGCCGTCTGGAGGAGGAACCCACCCAATGGTGCGGGTGATTGGAATAGAAGAAGGACGTTGTGAGGATTGAAGTGGAGTGGAGAGAAGTGGAGATCGGTGTCGTTGCTTCCACTCTGCCCAATTGCTTTTAGCTCGAATAAGTGAACGCATTGGAGTGGGTATAGTATTTTGAAATACAATGGCATTCCTATCTTTCCAAATACTCCAGATAAGAGGAGTACAACAATCCTAGTGATGGTGCACCACCTCCGGAGATACCAGTCATGTAAAGCATCCCGAATGTTATGATACAACAGCATGAAAGGTGGATGACTAATATAACCATGTTGGGTGGCCATATCCCATACTCGTTTGGCAAAAGGGCAATGTGCGAAAAGATGGTCCGTATCCTCAACTTGAGAAAGACAAGCGGGACATATTGGATCTATGGGTAGTCCATACCGGAGTAACGTACCTCAAGATGGAAGTGCATTGTGGCATAATTGCCGTAAAAAAATTCTAAATTTTGGGTAGAACATCCAACTTCTATATCCATTTAAACTTCCACAGAGACAGTACCCGATTTAAAGTGCCCTGTGCCTTCCAAGTGACAGACTTAACGGAGCATTCCCCACTACCTGTAAGGCCCCAACAAAATTTATTCTGAATGTCATAGAATGGAATGGGAACAGCAAGGACATGAGAAAGAAGCAGAGGGGGTAATGCTTGCTCCAATCTCACAACATCCCATGTCTTGTTAGGAAGAATAAATGAGCTAACCTTCAGTATATGATCCAATATGGAAAGGTTATCACTGGTCATTAACTCAACGAGACAAGAGTCATGGCACCACATATGTGTCCAAAAATTAATCATGTGACCATTACCCAATTGCCATCGAGCAACGCATTGGCAGTGACGAAGTAAACATTTCCAAACCCAAGAATGAGCTGGTTTGGGTCCACCCTGAAAAAACTGATAGGGGGACCATATTTAGTTCACATTTGCAGAACCCAGGAATTGGTTGGATGAGTGAGATAGGTGAAAGAAACCTAAATGATCGAGGGTTAATCTTTAAGTTTTGGGCTAATTGATGTGTGATATAAGCACTTAAAAGTTGAAATGTTAATCTTGAATGTAAATTTATCTCATAGTACTTAACCTATCTAATTTAAATAAAGAGAGTTGTTAACGTTAATAATAATATAGCTAAATTTCGGATTTGAGATTGTTTAAAAAAAATAATAAGTGACTAATTTCTTCAAAAGGGTCGTAGAGAACATTATGCTTGCCTTGAAATGAAGGCCTAACTTGAATAGTACTCCTTAAACTACCTGGCTACCGATGATTAATTTCACCTTTTATGAATTTATAAAAAGTCTCTAGAAAGTGTTATTTTAAAAACCCAAATTTGAGTTATATTTATATTGATTTTGAACCATCCTACAAAGCTAAAGAAAAAAGCCCAAATAAGATGGGAAAACTATTTTTTAGAAAGGGTGCTAGAGAATTAGTAGATTATTATATTTATATTGTGTTTATTAATCATTTGGCTTTGTCACATTTCCATATTGATTAGTTAACCAAATTATGCCATTGTCATTAGTTTCTATAGCTAACGAAGACAAATATGAAAAACGAAATTAAAGTAAAATTATTGGGGGAAAAGCTAGATCATGCTCATGCATGGAGGTGGGTAAATATGGACATGATATAATAATTAAATCAAGCATAAATTAATTGGAAAATCGTGGGAAATTCATATACTAATCATCGTGGCCTTTGTTGAAAAACTTTTTTAAAAAAGGACAGAGACAGAAGAGGAAGCAAGGCATGAATTTCAGCACCTATTCAACAGGGTTAGAGGAAAAAATGGCGTTGACTGCCTCCTTGAAAACTATTGTTTGTCTTGTTATATCTTTTTCACTGGCAAAAATTCAAATTTGAGTCAAATTTAGATTGGATAAATTAGATAATGTTAAATTTTAGATAAGAAATTGATGTTAATATCCGTATTTTTCTGGGTCAGATAATAAATTCGGGTCAAAATCATATTCAAACGATAGAAATTTTAAAAAAAGTGTGTCCGAATTCAAAATTCAGACGAAAAATTTATAACCATACCTGGTTTTTTCAACTCGGACAAATTCGAATATTCGGATCGGATAGCTTTTTGTCAGCTCTGCTTTTTCAGATATACAGAGAAACAAGGGTTTGTTCACTTATTTTTACTATTAGGAAATTAATTAAACAATGGGTAATTTTTCTTGTAGTTAATTGAATATTAGAAAATTAGCTCTTTTTTTTTCTCAGAGGAAATTATAAAATAATTTGTAGCTGGACAAAAAATAAGAGGGTTGGTGACTAGAGATGAGAGAGAATGGAGAACAAGTAGGGCCCTCCGCAGATAGTCTTCCATCTCTTATGCATCATGCTCGCTGTTTTCTTTTAATTCTATGGTCTCTTTGTGCAATAAATAAATAAAGAAATCAACAATTTCCCGGCCGTTAAGTAAAAGTATGATTTGAGAATTGATCCAAAATTTGTTTTAAAAAAAGATGATAAGATATCAACGTTTTTTTAAAGATAAGAGTACAAGAAGCATTGTTGGATAAATATCCTTTTATATATATATATATATATATATATATATATATATATATATGTTGGATTATTGTTTGAATTTATTATGGAATTTTTTGACGTATCTTTAATTCATAAGTTGAATTACTATTTTGTTATTACCATCTACTATGATATGCATAAACCCATGTCAAGCTCCATAATATTGTCCCGCATCGTTGCGGCTTCTGCAATTAAAACTGACGTATCTTTTATAAATAGGGAGCCTATTGCAATGAAGTTCCCCTTTCAGGCTCTAACAACATATCTGACGTCCACTGCTACAGATGACTTGGATACATTAAAATTGAATTAAGTGCAATTTCACTATATATATGTATATATTCCATGTAATCTAAAATAGGTGACAATGCAAATAAACAACGGTGAATTTTTGTTAGGTCATTTTAGAATTGTATAACTTGTTCACAAGCAACGGTGACAGCTAGGAGATGAGAATGAATCTTTAATTTATAAGAGGCAAATGGTCAACATTGATAAGACTAATAAGGGTATCCATCACTGCCACTGCATCTGCATGCTTCCATTCCATTGATTTAATTTGCACAGAGAGAGGTGCGTGCGTGCGTGCGTGCGTGAGTGATGGCCAGGCGTGTGTGGCGCTGACAAAGGGTGAACAGTTCCCTCATGCTTTGTTTGTCCTTTTCTCAATTCCCACATTCATTCGTAGCAAAATTACCCCTCAATTTGCCACTTGCCAACCCCCACACTCAATCTCCTAATATGTAGTTAAACGATAATGATGGTGGCCATAACCCATAATTTAACTATAACCCTTTGATCAATTAACTCTATTTATCCTTTCACATGGGAGGGAATTAAAATTTAAACTCCTTCACTGTACACTATAATTACAATTTGTTTGTAGAAGATCTTGTTAATATGAACATTGTAATGCAACATATATGTGTCTATATAAACTTCAAAGAACAACGGGGTAAAATCTAATTAAATTAATTCTTAATCGCTCAAATTCAGAAAAACAGATAAAATAAAATGTTTAGTTATGTCGATCTATGAATGATACATTATCAATTAAATTATCTTACTATTAGTAGTGAAAACTTTAAGATTGTAATCTAAATTTGCACATACCTTAATAAACAAAATTCATAAAATTAAAATATATAGAGACATTACAATTAAAATAGAGGTGCACAAAAAAAAAATGAAATACTACGCTAATGAAGCTTAAATATATACTAAAGTATATGTTCATATATTAATTGATATTAAGGCATCTAATGACATATGGTGATGGGTGGAAATCCTTAGTCGTAGATACTTGTGCTTAAGCACTTAATTATATGGTAAAGGTGGTTTTTTTTGTGTGCAAATGCGAATCATATATACATATATAATGTGTCTTAGACCACTAGTTATCCGTTGCGTTTCCAGTGTTTCCTCCAACTTTAGGGTATATATATATATATATGTATAAATATATATATATATATATATATATATATATAAATTCCGTCACTGAAACGTTTCGGCTTTAAATTTAAGATTTCTGTTCCTGAACGCACGTGCATGAGTTATGACAACCATTTTCCCCACCCTAAATTGAGTCCCCTGTCTATATTCGATTGATTCAATTGTGGGTCGGGTATGACCCTTCTCTCACACACATATATATTGGAGGGGGACCTATGAAGGAAACAATATAGTTTTAAGGAATATTAAATGTTGGTTAATAGATAATATCATTGGTGGAAACGATGTAAGATTATTGGCTAAAAAGCATTTAATGAGTAATAGTCTTTTGAAGTGAAAGATTTAAAAAAATAATAATAATTTTTAGTTACGTATCATATTATAAGACGTGCTTTACTAAATTAATTTTTTAGGATTCTCGATGAAAAACACTAATTAAATTTAATTTATCTCTATTTAATGTGATGACTATCTATGTAAATGTGATAACTATCTCTGTAGCTTAATACTCGTATTTGTAACTTGTATGGTAGGATAGGATAGCATTAGGAAGGGATTAATGCTCTTGGAAAATATATGTCGTCCCCATTTATATACTATGATCCACTCCCCTATTAATGTTATAGTTACTTTTTGCAGTTTGAAAGAAACATCTTTGATTTGAAAATACACTATTAAATTTAAAACAACTACATATATAAATAATAGTGAAGTAGAGGAAGTACTAAATAATCATGTGGTCATTGAAAATGAGTACAATACTCCAATTGATCCTGTATTAATTGGTCAATTGTTTGAATTTCCAACTAATTATGTGAACATTTAATTGATTGTTATTGTTAGTTTACCAATTATAGATTATATATATTATGTGCTTATGGACACTTAAATCATTCTAGTAAAGCAATGGTTGACAACAATCTTAGTTTCTGGTGTAAATATAGTCTTTTCTGACTAGTTATTAATTAATTAAGCAGGTTGGAGCTCCTATATTTATTTGTATCTTCTCAATAATTTTTGAGTCAAATCAATCAATATAACATACTTTTGAAAACACATACTCTCAACAGCCACATCAATAAATATATATTAAAAAATTAATATACGCCAAATACATATGTGAAAAATACGTACATATAGACAATAATAGTATGTACTCCTAGGAACACATAAGAAATTGCCCAAATCAATTCAGAGGGGAAGAGGCACGTGGCAAGGACGTGATAAGGTAATGTGGTACCCAAAAGAAGCCTTAGAAAAATGAGAAAGCAATTGCAGCGAAAAACGCCCATGAGACACGGCCTGACTTAAATTTGTCCCCAAAAACTGAGTCGGGAGTGACGAGTTAGTGCCTGAATCCGCCCCGCTCCAATTTCCCATGATCCATCCCCCCCCACACCCCACATGCTCACGCTCGTTATTGTCATGATGGGAGATTCACAATAGTTTATTATAGGGATCAGTTTGTATAAGAATTTATGCTGCTTGATATGCCCGAAAGAGTGTAAATAACAACAATAACAACTTCTTAGTGTAGTTCTGGTTGCACGAAGTCTGTCACGTAAGCTTTTTGTATATGAATTTATTGGGATAAAACGTCATTACAAAAAGTTTAAATAATAAAATTACCAAATCTAACAGCTAAATAGCACTTTAAAAAGCTATCTTCGATTAAAACACCATCCAAAACCCAATTGCCAATGAGGTTCCAATCTTAAAATTGGATATAAATTCAATTTGTTTGTTAGCTTAGCTTATATAATATAAAGGGACATTTTGTGTATGTTTAGATCGAAGAGTATCTATCTAATTAAGATTGTTGATACATGTTTAATTGACAAAATATTATATGTATACCCGTTTAAAAATGTCATTTTTTTAATATACAAATATATCCCTATTGATATATAAATAAATTTTTTTATCCCTCAATTTTTAAAATTATTGTTTAACCCATTTACCTTGACCACGGATTTTATACATGAAATGTATTATTATTATTTAACCCCATTACCTGTATATTCTCGGCTGAGCATAAATGATATCCAATTAAACAAATAGTTACAAAAATTTTAAAATAAAACAAAATTTAAATGTCATTTACCTCATCAACCATAAAAATAAAAATACAGTATAAAATTGCATGTGCATGAAATACATGTATGGGAAAAAAAAGAAAAAAAAAAAGAAGGAAATGCATGTATTGAGGGAGGAAATGTGGGAAATAGATCAGACAATAGCCTACATGGACGTGTATAAATACGAGTCAACATCAAGGAAGAAAGATGAAGATAAGGACAAACATGCGATCTATTCTAGTGGAGGAAAATTATTGAACACTTCACATAGTAACTCAAGTCTGACTAAGAAAGGACCAAAAATAAATAATAATAACAATATGTAACACTTTATTCTTGTACAAATAATAAATCAAGGTATCAATAACCGAATTGGAAAAGAATATTAGTAGATCACATTTGTGCTTGGGATATCACATCACTTAATAATTTACTTTGTACTTATATAAATCTTTTACGAGATCCTTGAATAAAATAAGTTGAATAAATACCGTAATTACTAGACCTGTTAAAAGTTGTTAAAAAAGAGCCCTGGAATCGAATAATTCAAAATAACACTCAATCTGATATTCAAAATAGTTAATTTTAAAATGGATCTCAAATTCGAATTGATCCGAACTAAAATAGATCCGACCGATACTTTCTGTTGAAGTTATTTTTCCTTCCACGACAAATTTATTAGAGCAAATATCAACTACTAAACTTGAAATCAACTCGAGTTGAAAATGATTTGATCTGAAGCTAAATTAAACTGATCTAAACATAACCTGATTTGAAATTAATCGGATCTAATATCAAAGCAAATGACCCATTTTCTTTTTGTTCTAGTTATTAATTTGTTAATTCAACAAATAAATTTGCATCCAAGGGAAGGGGCACCCATTATCAAAATTAAGGAGTGTAGAGATTAGAGACGGCCGGGGGGGGGGGGGGGGGGCGGCAACTGGCCCCATCCACTGGCCATGCGCACGCAGCTCTTGTTCTTGGCTCTGCTTCATCTCTCTCTCTCTCTCTCTCTCTCTCTCTCTCTCTCTCTCTCTCTCACACCAAAACTGAAACCACCTTTGGTATCAAAACCACCTTAGCCTTACCACCCTTTAAGACCTAACCCTAACCCAACCTCATCTCTCTCTCTCTCTCTCTCTCTCTCTCTCTCTTAATCCAGGCCAATGAATCAAGAAGTTAAGACTACTAGTTTGTGATCTCTTCTTCTTCCTTCTCCTTTCCCCAACCTTTCACCAACAGCAACCACAAGAGAGAGAGAGAGAGAGAGAGAGAGAGAGATTGATGAACAAATAACATCCAACCTAAAACACCCAGCAACATATAATACGTGAATATGGAGGGTATCAAACTTCCTTTTCTCTCTCCTCAACAATTCATCACTTACACAAGGACCACTTGATTCCTTCCACCCCCTCCCCCCAAAAAAAAACCCACAGCTAGCTAGGGTTTGAATTTGGGTTGTGATTTGGGTTGTTGGATCGGATCCGAGTAAAGAGAAGATCATGGATCCAGCTGCAGTAACAGCACATGGAAGGCCACACCCACTTCCTCCGCCTTTTCATCTAAACCCTCGTCATCAATTCCACCACCACCACGACCCCTTCAACCACCACCAACAACAACCGCCGGACCACCAGCAACAACAACATCACCACTACCTTCAGCTCCACCACCACCACCAGCAGCCTCCAACCTCGGATGCTGCCGAGCAGAGCGGCAGCAGCAGCGAGGTCAAGCCCCCCGACGGCCTCAAGCGAGATCGTGACGACTTCACTGCCCCTGGTGGTGGTGGAGGGACTGAAACTCCCACCGACAGAGGCTGCAGCGGTGGTGAAGGAGGAGAGCAGATTCAGCGACGACCTAGAGGGAGGCCCGCGGGATCCAAGAACAAGCCCAAACCACCTATTATAATAACCCGGGATAGCGCCAACGCCCTCCGGTCGCATGTGATGGAGGTGGCGGACGGTTGCGACGTCGTCGACAGCATGGCCCACTTCGCACGCCGACGCCAGCGTGGCGTCTGTGTTTTGAGTGGCACGGGTGCTGTCGCTAACGTAACACTCCGACAACCAGGGGCTCCGCCAGGGACAGTCGTCACCCTTCTCGGAAGGTTCGAGATCCTGTCCCTCTCGGGGTCCATCCTTCCTCCCCCGGCTCCCCCAGTCGCCTCTGGCCTATCCATATACTTAGCAGGAGGCCAAGGGCAAGTCGTAGGAGGAGGAGTGGTAGGGCCGCTCCTTGCGTCTGGACCGGTGGTAATCATGGCAGCGTCCTTTGGGAACGCCGCCTACGAGAGGCTACCACTAGAAGCAGATCCAGAAGAAGCAGCGGCCATCCACGTGCCCAGTGGTGGTGGGGAGGGAAGTGGATTAGGCTCGCCCCCACCGCCACTGGGCCAGGGAGCCCTGAACCAGAATCCGGGTTCAGGTCAGGGTGGAGGAAGAGGACTACTACAAGGATTGCCGCCAAACTTGTTGAATTCATTACCACCACAGGCATTTTGGGGTAATCCTAATCCTCCCAGTTCTGGTCCTTATTAATCATAATATTCCATCATATGATGTTGTCAGTTTGGGATTATAAATGTAATTTTCACCATTTAGTGGTTTTGATTTCTTCAACGAGATTAAAAGTAGAAAGAAGTTTATTCTCTCCTCTTTTTTTGCTTAGATTTATCCTTTTAATTGTCCTTTTCTTTTTCCCCCTTTTTTCTTAATTCTTTGACAGTAGTTAACTACTTAAATTGAATTTCTTTTTTTTTCCCCCTAATTTCCTACCTTAATCTTACTTTTGATGCAGTTGTTGTTGGTTTTTCATGGCTTAATTTGGTCTTGGCGTCATGGTTTTACAAAAAAGTTCACTAAAGATTTCCTCTAAGTACAAAGAAATAGATGGAATCACACTATTGTTATTATATTTTGTTTGTACACCCCAAATACGGCAAATTATTATGTACACCCACAGCGGCGAATTCAGGAATCAAATGAAGCGGGGTCGGAGTTTAAACATATATATATTTTGAAATTTTAAATTTAACAATAGACATAGAATCGAAATTGAGAATGAAAGGCACATAGTCGAACACTTGAGTTGTTGGAGTATGAAAGTGGACATTGTCTCACATAGATAAAAATACAAAGAATATCAAAATGGGTGTTGTCTCATATTAATAAAATTGAAATGCTTGAACATGTATATAAGCTTGTGAGTTACTCAACCTATTGCTAATTGGTTTTAGATTGAAAACTGATTTAAGTTTATATGTATGACTTTTTGGTTTAACGCTCAATTGATATAAAAAATTCAATTTGAGTTGTGGTTGTTCTCTAATTCGAAGACTTGGGCCTCATAAGCCACAAAAAAAAAAAAACACCATTATTGACTGAAAACACTAGGAACAAGGCTTGAACCTTTAGTGTGGCAATATAGCCATGGTGCTATTGCAATCCATCTAACCACACCACCAATCTTTCTTTATTGCAAGTAGCATATCACAAATTATGTATATAAGATTTACTTATTCATTTTTCAACGCAACTAGTAGATTTTTATTATTTTTTTAAAGCGAGGTCGCTTGACCCCACGTAACTCCACTATAGCTCTGCCCTTGTATACCCGGGAGCACGTACTCTCCTATCTATTTTATATATTTTTTTGGGGTGTATTTATCATATATTTATAATTGCTTGTATATTATATGGGAGTACGTATACTCGAATGTATGATATAGGCTTTGCTCCAAATACTTCGTGGTTGTTTTTGGTTAATTTTTAATTTAGTTTAATAACCAACTTATATTTTTCGTGTCTTTATTCGGGATCAATTGTCCAACACCTTATATCTACCTAGCTAGCACTAATTATATTTTAATATTGTCCAAGACCAAGAATTCACACAAATCTCTTGGTTTTCATGGTATCAGAGTCTTTCTGATTGTGAAGTGTCGAGTTCGAATCTCAACGGTCCTCATATTGATTTATTGCACAAGATATAAGAAGCCTTTACAACAATCACGCTTCAAGCCCAAAGGGAATTCGCGTGAGGGGACGTGTTAAAATATAAACTTATTCCTAAACCTTCAACCATCAATTTAAACTTTTGATTGAGTTAGTTCTTGAATTTCTTAATTGATAGATAAATTAGGCCACAATTTTATATCTGGGGCACCTATAAGTTAGTTTTTTTTTGTTGTACTTGCAATAGTTCCAAGGATGGAGGGAGTATCTGACGAGGAAAAAATGGGAAACTTTTGGTCATTTTTTTTTTTTTTTAGTCTAATTCCAAATAGTTAGTTTGCATTTGCTAAAAATAAATTGCATAATGACTAATGTATTCTTACCCTTTTCTAACCCTGAACATTACTATAAATTAAATTTGAATGTTGGTTTCTACATCAGTTAAATTATAACCGTCATAGTTTGCTACTATTCACTATAGTTCTAGGATGAATGCAACATTTGATGAGAGGAAGAACCGGACTTGCAATCATTTTTCTTTTTCTTTTCTTTAACCAAATAAGTAAATTTGCATTCACTAAAGTTAAAAACCTGGCTTGCATAAAATTCAGTGTCCTCTTACCTTCTATGACCCGGACATTAGGGGTGAGCAAAAAAACTGAAACTGAAAAATCGAATTGAAAAATTGGTTAATCGATTTTTTCTAAAAAATTCGGTTTTGTTAATCGAACTGAAAAAAATTTGTGGTTATGGTTCGGCCATGTGAAATTCGATTGACTGCACGGTTAACTAACGATTAACTGAAACCAAAACTTACACTTTTATTTTAAAAAAATTAAATTTTATATTGGTCAATTTTAGATTTTATAATAATTAAAGACAAGACTAAACATACAATTAATAATGTGTAAATTAATATTTGGTATTTCAAATAGTTAAATTAATTATTGAGATGAAGGACAGAGGTGACGCCGGAATATCTTAGCATATTATCTTCCAGATGAGGCTTTGAAAGCCATAGCCTCCTTTGAGCTATGTCAGGAGGGAATAGACGACCATTATTTCTGGAGAGTTTCTAGCTCAGGTCGTTTCACTATTAAGTCAGCACTTGCTTTAATAAGACAGGATGCTCCGGTGGGGGACATCAGCTCCTGGAAAGATGTTTGGAGAATCAATGCACCCGCAACGGGTGAAAGTGTTTGCTTGGCTAGCTCTACATGAGAAGGTGATTACCAATCTAAACAGGTTTAGGAGGGGCCTCACAAATAATCCATGTTGTTATATCTGTGACCAAGCCCATGAAAGTGCACAACATGTTTTGAGGGATTGCCCTGAAGCGAATATTATTTGGCAAGCGCTACTTGCAAAGGGATTTGGTCAGCTAGGAGCGAACCTAAGCTTCAAGGAATGGTTTTTGATGAACATTCGTGATCAAGGCAAGGATGGTAACTGACCCACTAAATTCTTAATCACTATGTGGTATATCTGGAAACGGAGGAACGGTGTATGCTTCAATGAAATGGAACAAACCCCTCAAGATAAAGTTGGCTTCCTTCTATGCAAGTTTGAAGAGGTGATTAAGGCACTACGTCATGAAGCCAAGGGACAGCCCAAGAGAGGGGAGCAGACCAAGGGGCTAGTGAGCTGGACAACTCCTCACGAGGGCTGGGTTGTCCTTAACACCGATGGAGCATCGAAAGGCAACCCTGGGTCGGCGGGAGGTTGCAGTGTGCTTAGAGGAGATAGAGGGGAATGGAAGTGGGGCTTTGCCGAAAACATGGGGTACTGCTCATCTATGAAAGCTGAGTTAAAAGCAGTTTTGAAGGGACTGCGAATTGCCCAGGAGAAGGGGGTTTCCAGGGTCTTGATTACATCCGATTCAACCGTTCTCGTGGGCATGCCGCGTGGTGATATGAAACCTAATCCTGAGCATGGAGTATTAATTGAACAATGCAAGCATTTGGTGAAAGAGGAGAGTTGGGAGCTACAAATTTCACACTGTTATCGTGAGGCCAATAAAGTCGTAGATATGTTGGCTAACATTGGAGTTACCTTTGACTCCCACCCCGGGAGGTGATGGACATAGTTTTTGCTGATATTATAGGGTCGGATGGCCTCGATTGCTTGTTAATTAATAAAATTTACTTGGGGCGCTGACCCTTCTTCGGCACCCCAAAAAAATGGTTAAATTAATTAAAAAAGGAGTGAAATTTGAATGCTAATAATTTAAATTAACGGTTAACTAGTAACCGAATTGAAAATCAAGTTTTTGTTGACACAAATAAATAGCAATATAATAAGTATGGCTTGTACTTCTAGGAATTCGAGTATGTATGAATATCCATCACAAAGGAAATATACATATGGTGGTGGACTGGTTAGCTAAGTCTGATTTTCTCTTACCTTTATATATATAGCACAATCACATACTGTTATCCTCCTATTGAATTACATTGTATTTTAATTGGCGATAATATGAATAGATTTCTTGAAAGAAAGGTCGTCTAATATTTAATTTTGATGTTATGCATATCATTATAAAGAAAAATAAAAGAAAAGAGTATGTATGAATATGGGAAAAAAGCTAAGCAGTGATGAGTGATGAAGAGGGAGTGTGTATGTATTGGTGACAAAGGGATTACACGTGCACTGCTGCTCTGAAAAACTCTTGAACAAACAAATGAGGAAAGGCAGAGAAATAAGAGAAGTTTTCTTTTCCAAGGCAAACCAAACCAACACAAAACAAGAACAGGTCACAGCTAATAACCACCAAATTCAGTGCTCCTTTCCACACCCGCCCCCATCTCTTCTTAGTCAATCCCCCTTTTCTATGGCCCCCAATTTATAATGAAGGTCTTGGTTTTTTTTTTTTTTTGGGGGGTGTATATGGTGTATGACTTAAAATCGTCAAATAATCAATAATCGTAGTTACTTATTAATTGTTGAATTTGAGTTTGTATTAGAATCTTTATCATTTTTGTTTTAGAGTTTTTTCGATTATTATTTAGCCAATAGGTTAAAGATCATAATACTGATAGATATTAACTTTGTCTGTTATGGGATAGGTTTAAGGTATGGTCGGAGCTTTTAGTTAATTGTTAATTGAGGTGATTAGAGAGTGTTTAGACAATATCTACTGGTGGGGAATTGTTAAATAATGGACGATGTACCTCTATAGTCGACAATTTGTATTTGCATCAAGGATGTATGAACTTCAGAATTAATTTTTACATACCATGCTCTAAGCTAGTTTGTTTTCCTTCCAATTAACCCTTATTGCTTAGAAATGTATTGTTTACCGTTGGAACATTTCAAAGGAAAAAGTTAGGTTACGTTAGTAACGTAACTGACATGTAATACACAATGCTGATTGTAAGCTATAACTATCTACTTTTTACTTATAGTTGAAGTCGTCAACGGTTAATTTCTTTTTTTTTGGATCAAAGAAAAAGGTTAATTTCTTAGATTGAATACAGTGTTAAATTTTTTCAACTCTTTCCAATCTCTTTCAATTTCTAGCCTAGTTAAATCATCTTTTATTCTTTTACAATGATTATATCTTGACATTACAAATGGGCAATGTCATGTTATTATGTACAAGAATGTACCAAATTGAACCATTAATGGTTCCTCCTCAATCCTTGGATGTAAAAGCGGCGGTTGCCTTAGAGCATCTGCAATGCAAGGTTGGTGAGCTAAAAATTTAACTCACGGTCCAAAAAACACCATGCATCAGTGATCCGTTTCGCTCGCTCCACGGTCCAGCTCATGGCCATGATCCGCCCCCCACACATTTTCTCCTTTTCTTTTTTTGCCAACTAAGCTCTTAAAAGTCTAAAACCCAATAATATGTTAGTGGTGGGATCTATAAAATATTATTTTATTTGGTGATTCAAGTTGGTGATCTATAGAATGTAGAGGAGAGAGAAAAAGTTGGCTTGTGAGATGATATAGGAGGTGTGGACCCCCATTTATGATCCAAAATTATGAATCACTATTGCATATGCTCTTATCTTCAATTCGTCTAGAATTTGAAGTCCCAATTTGAAGCTTAAGCCCCATGGGTAATTAAGACTATAAGAGCACTTCTCTTATGAGAAAGTAATGTGATCAAGTTGTGCTGGAATCAAAGGCTTAATTGGGTTATATATATCTAGAAATATTCCTACTAACCCAAGTGACCAAAAAAGACATTTGGTTATATTGGTGTTGAAGGTCTCCTTGTATCTATCAATTTAGTTGCATTGGTACATTCTGTAAGAGTTGTTGCCATTCGAATTCCATCCATATAGTCCGTAGTATCTCCCCTTGCAACTCCCTCCCCCCCCCCCCCCCCCCCCCAAAAAAAAAGGATTAAATTCCCATTCTAAGCTCTAATCCTTAATTTGGGCTTAAATTTTGCTCGCATGATAGATCTGAGAACCTTCTTACCCCAACAGAGAGGGATGAGAGCTCTTCCCAGTATCTAGACACTAACAAATCTCAAAGTTCTCACTTTTGTAGGATCTAAAAAGATCTAAATGTAATCAATTTTACTACTATATGCATTATAGTAAGAGCACTCGCAGCGAAGGGTGGAAAATAGAATGCGCGCCCCAACAATGCCACTTGTCCAAATGTCATGGGAAGATCAGAGCAATGGCATGTGTGGTGGAATTGGGTAGAGTTCCACAACGCGGGCCATCTTTTTCTTGTTTTATATGTATCTTTTGCTTTTTTCTTTTTTTTGGATAAATATATAACTTTTAGATGATTAAAAAAATGGGTTGTGTTTTATAAGGTGGGTCCATGATAAATATTTTTATTGGATGATTCAAATTGGAATTCATAGGTTGGAGAAGTGATAGAATGCAAGTTTCGAAAAATTGAAATTTTTGCTGATATGTCAAATTTGAGTTCCAAAAAATGGAACTATGATTGAGAATGCTCTAAGTAAAGAGAATGTCTAAAAATACATACAATGAGTCAATGATTATTCCATACATCATATATATAATATAAAACTGAATAGATTGGTGTATGATTGACAAGTGTCCCATTACTATTGGCTTTTTATCCTTAATTTCAATTAGCCCATTATTAATTGTTAGTTCTAAATTACTAACAATAATAGTAATAAACATTTAATGTACATTTTTACTCAAACAAGGCTTAAACGTAAAAAATGTTTTATAATTAAATTTAATTTGGGACTACTAATAATTGAAGATTTATGTATTGTATTATCTATAGGGTTTGAGAAGTTAAAATGGCTTGGACATGTAATAAAATAAGAATGAAAGTACTAATATTTTATACAATTATTTTGATGGTTACAAACAATGCATAAGGATAATAATAGTCAGGAAATCAATGTAAATTATTACAGTTATAACAATGAAAATAATGTAGCTAGGCACAATAAAAGGCACAAATACACAACATATTAACGTCAGCAAAGTAATGTACAATTATTGTATATGCATATAAATCCAAACCATATGTGAAAAATAATATATTATAGTATTACGATTAGACTACAAATACCCTAAAAAATGATAATACTACAAAACTTCCACACATGCCTGTGCAAAGCACGAAATGCACACTAGTTTGTAATGAATTGAAAATATTTTACCACATGTTGAATAGTAGTTTTCCCCCTAAGCATGGATTCAAAATGTGGCCGGTCCGCGACGAAACGGCCGCATCGGAAAGGTTTTTGACTTCACCAAACCGCGTTTTCACCGCGATATGAACCGCGATTTCCGCATTAGAGCTATTTTTTCGTATCGCGACCGCAACGCAATCGCAACCGGAGCCGCATTTTGAATCCTTGCCCCCCAAAGACGTTGGGCTCGAGATGGCAACATAACGTTGTAAGTCATCACTTACGCTAGAATACAGCACATAGGCCATAGCTTACCAATTTGCATTCCAATAACTTTCCTAAATTCATAGGCAGGCTAATAGGCCAATACACACTACATTAGCCGATACACACTACACCCTGGATAAATGTCCCAAACAATCTTTTGAACATGTCCAGTCCATATATACGACCATCGCGATTCTAGAGCAAACACAAACTAAACTCTCACAATTACAAACGGTCCTGTTAGAGCTGAGCTCAACGGATTATATATACTTTTTCCCCCCTGTTTTTGAGGGTTCAAAGGAATATACATATACATTGAGACTACAATTAGATGATTACAAAACTGACTCCGAACCTCTCTGAAGAGAATTCCCCAGTGCTGCCCCCCTTCTTGCATATCAAAGAATATACATTTTCCATTAGATCATACCAATGTCCGGAAGGTGCCTTTCTTCCCCATTAGAATGTAGTGCCCGAAGGCTCTTTGTATTAGAGTAGGAGGGAGGAAAGACAACAAGGGAACCATGGAATTGAGATCATTTCCCAATCAATTTATACCTCTATTCTTAAACGTCTAAGCTCAGCAAGGAAAGTGGGGCTGGAAGTTAGTGTTCGACGTGCAAGGCTCCTTATATCTTCCCGCGAACAGTCCCTTGAAATGCGGACCAATTCCCAGAGTGCTCCCCCAGCAATCATCTCTCTCACATTTACCTCTGCAATAAATTCAAGACGGAACATTTTCAGTTTCTTTTTTTCCCTTCTTTTTACCTCTTTCCTTTGGTTTTTTTGGGGGGGGGGGGGGGCAGTTGCTCACCATGCTGGGCTAAGTGACAGAGTGCAAGCTCAATGTGCCGCCTGATAGGAGAAGCCTCATTGTTGGCATTCTGTACAATCCAAGGAAGCGCCCCATCCTCTATCAATAAGGACTTTCCGGTTTTTGTCCCTGACATGGAGGAGGACACAACTATTACATACATTAAAAGGACATAAGTAACTGGGAAAGCATGAATAGAAGAGAATCCACAATGAATATAAATCATAGAACAATAACTGGCACTAAATATGGATCCCATCAAAATAGGGTCTCGGATATCCATGAGTACATAGCCTATCCTTAACGAGTGAAGACACTGCATCCAAAACATCTATTAAAAGATATTTGGATGGAAGTTTAAAACATGAAAGCAAGTTGTAAACTTGCTACAAGTTTTAAGTGGAAGGTTGTAAATAACACCATAATATAAAAATAAATAAATGGGCAAACGAATAAACTGCATAAGGATACCGACAACATAGGCAGTAAATATGGCACTAGATGCTCCACAACAAAAACATATAAATGAGATTGCAAGATAATAGCTAGGTCAAGAAAAGGCATCAGAAGACGCATCATTTGATAGCATGAGAAAATGGCATATATTCGCAAATGCAGATGAACTAAAAATGATTGAAAACCAAAACAGAGCGACTTTTGTAGCTGAACAAGGCCCTATCCTGAGAATCACTGTACCAGTGCTTCAGAATTTTAGTAAAGACAAAGGTCTTTGTTGAAATCCTAGTTATAAAGATGTTAATTTTGAGGGAGGCAAATTAGGCAATAGCAATACAGCATAGTTACACAAGGGCCAGATAGACTACACCGTTGTTTCCACAGTGACATGGTTCTAGCTGATGGAAAGCAGGGAGTCCATGATAACAACTACAATTATCTAGCTAAATTTCAGTTATATTTCTACCACCTACCACCAACTGGCATTGCTAATCAGCATAATTAGCAGGGCCAATGCCAATGGAAGTGCTTTCAAGCGAGCTAATAAATTTTAAACTTCAGATGTTAAAACAGTAGGTGATCTTCTATAACTATCAGGATGTGCACTAAGGAAGCTTAGAAAACAAATAATTTCATCACAACATAGGAATAAGCCACGTAATATATCAAGCACTAAAGCCCTGTGCAAATGGTATGTACCTTGAGTTGCAGCTCGGGATTCACATTTGGCGAAGTTTGCTATTCCACGTGCAATCTGAGACAGCACATCAGGATGTCTACATCTAACCATACCAAGTAGTGCTCTAATACCACCCTCAGACTGTAGCCTGATCTGTAGCTTATCTGAGGAAAAGAAAATTCAAGAGTAAACATGACATCAATACATCAGTTGCATTGACATACTGCAAGACATTGACATATGAAGTGCACTTCCTGAATGAATCCACTGGACCTGGATGACCACATAGAACTGATAGAAGTCCATCTCTATTCTCAGGCACAGAACCAACAAGTTGGGTAGGCCAGAGGCTCAACTTGCCAAATTACACTGTAATTTAGCTTTCAGCTTGTCAGCACGGCTGAGCTTGAAAATTAACTTTTGGAGTTCAGCTCATCAGAGCATGAGGATGCAAATATTCTCATTAGCATGGTGAGAATTGGTAGGAGAGGGGAGGATTCAAAATTGCAACAGAATTCATAAGAAAAGAATGGAATTGATGAAGAATTGATTTAAGCTCTCACTTCACTTCCCTGCTAAATTGATAGGACTTGACTGGAAAGAAACTTCTGAGCCATAAACGAGGGGCTTTCTTCGTTTTCCAGTCTTCTTAGTTAAGCAAGCAAAGGAAAACATTTTTCCCCCCTAATCAGGTGTGTCTTACTGAACCATACAGTAGAAACACTACTTTCTTCAGCCTCCCTTTGCTCTCTTCTCCTTTCCATTCATCTTTCTTCCTTTCTCAACATGTTAGAAAACCTGTTAAAAAAACTCGATGCACCGACAATACTGCTAATTACCATTTCCACATAGATTGGCTATCGCTCCAGCGACCATGCGAAGAGTCTGTGGATCTTCGGCATCATCAGCTGTTACTGACAAAAGACCAATTCCACCTTCGACAACTATAAGTTCTTGATTAGCTTCTGCAAGTTGCAAAATAAATAGACAATAAGACAAGAATGAAACCAGTACCATGATATCCATGGCCAACCGCATGGCCTTCCAGAAATAGGCTGGAAGAACACAGAGAGACCCTTCTATATTCATGAAATGAAAGACAAATATTTACCATTCATGGCAAGATTGGCAATAGCTCCAGCTGCTACTCGACGAACAGTTTCATCCTCATAGCTTCTAAGAAGCATTAACAGAGAAGTTAACCCACCAGCAGCAACAATCCTTTCCTGGTTTGCCTCTGTATAACAATCCTTCTGTTTTAGATTTATGTTTGCACTTTACAATGCAATGTGCAACCACTTATGAACCAGACAACAAAAACTGCAATAAGGAACAAAGACAGATACTCCTCATGATGACGATGATCCCAAAAGGGTCAAGCTTTTCCCAATTCTAGTAAGCTTTTATTAAACTGTCAAGCTTGGGTACATAAGTCAATAGTATCCTGGTAGTGTTCAACATGTCTCAACTTATATGCAGTTCACTTGCAAAAATGGGTTCAGAGTACAGGGCTTAGATTGAGCACATGATCATCTGCGTAAACCATGTCAAACCAAGTGAATTAACTATCAAATGCAGAGCAAAGCAAATTTCGCTGTAGAATCCCTTAAGTCACCATCTTCAAATCTAGAAGACAGTGCTACTCCAGTCATGAGTACGCCAGATCGCCAATGGGCCGCACGCCCCCCCCCCTCCCCAAGCCCGATTCATCTTGTCCTTCCCGTGGAAGTGCGCTATCAACAATCGTAGCACCTCAGCGGGACAAAAAGCATGGGTTCCACCAAGGGAGGATAACATGAAGGTTGGATAACATGTGGATACTGCGGTCTTGGATGAAGGTTGGAATGGGCCTGGGCCGATTATCAGGGATAACAACGCCTCCGTGGTGGCAGCCAGCATTAAACGAGTCAAAGCAAACCGGTCGCCAAATACTGCAGAGGGGATGGCTGCCCTATGGGCTGCAGTTAGTGAAGCTTATGGCGACCGATAAAGTGGACTCGAGACAGATTGTTTCGTGCTCATCTCGAGAACAGAAGGGCAGAGGTTTTTCTTGGTGAGTATGATCTTATATTAGAAGATCTGTTTACTGTTAGTAGTGATTTTTTATCTTGTGTTTGGACTAATGGAAGAAGAGATGGCAACACTGATGCTCATAATCTTGCTAGAATAATCCCTTTTGGGGGAGGGGGGGTTGAGTTGGAGGGTATCCATGTGATCTGGGAACCTATGTATTCATGGACAGAATTTCTATGGAATGAATCATCCCTCCCCCCTTTTATCTTTGAAGGAAAAAAAAAGTATATGTTACAGAGAAAATGAAGGTAAACTCCCTCAGCCACAAAGACAAACCTACCCAACACCAGAGTACCCTTGCAAGAAAGACCGAGAAGATATTGCTAGCTTTAATGAAAATAATGCACGGTTGCAACTGAAGTGTAACTTCTACTCAACAAATAAACCACAAGAAAATATGCTCAACATAAAGATTTACAACCTTCAGCAGCAAGATTGGCCACTATTTTTACTGCATGAATCCTTACACTGGCATCCTGTGACTCCAGCATTGATAAGATCCTGTGTAATCCAACTGCCACAATGACACAACAAAAACACCATTAAAAATGCTTCAAAACATCGAATATGATAGACCAAAATCGCCTTCAACAATTATCCAGTTATCAATCGGATCAATATCCTATGCTGTGCATCCTCTTGGGCTTGGTAACAGGCCAACCCCCACTCGAGCACAAAGCTTAACTATACGTATCTAACTTCCCACAGGAGATGAACCAAAAGAATAAAGGAAACTCTCCTCCTGCCCTTCAAAATCCAAGTACCCAGGGAAAATCATTGTATCTTGCTCTCATTCTCATGGAATGAGGACATATACTGCCCATAAGAGTCCAACTTACAGGGAGAGTCTACACTCAAGTTCTTATCTGGATTATAAAACAGCTGCCCTTGACTCATAGTTATAAATTTGCCTCCACAAGAAATTGAAAGGAGAGCAGCTGGTGACCAATGACTGTACCTAAAGTAATTTGGAGTGAATAATTTCTTTCTAAAATGGCTCATTATAGTTAGTTTACAACTCCATCCCCACTTTCCCACTGTAACATCAGTGAATTTTGATTGAATTAACTTGAAGCGACATGACAAGCATCTGATGGTCACCATATAACACAGAAAGTACATGCAATGTCCTTCACACTCACCTTGCTCGAAGAGAGAATTAAATGAAGATCTGTATCCATTTTCTCTATCTTTTTGCTGGGAATGTCTACTTGGAGACATGAGAGAACGGACACGAGAGATGCCATTTTCTGATTCAAGTCGGTCAATGTACCTTCGCATCTGGCAAAAAAATAATAATCATTAAAGGGAAAAAGGAATATAATTTTGGTAGCTATTGCTGAAAATCCTGAAATCAAAGACAAATCCTATACAAAACCAGCCTATGCATTCCAAAGATGCCAATTCATCCCAGCTGCTAAGCTATATCAACCATACCCTGCCGAGTCATAGCAGAAAGGCAGAAAGGTACTGTTTGGACATCAAGGCATGTGGTTGCCATCTTTCCTAACAAGACAGGTTCTTTTTCAGTGTAACTTCAGTTTACCCAGAACTACATGGACCGCAAATCTTCAACCCACAACAAGAGACATGGTATTCATAGCGATAGTATACCTGATCAGCTTCAAATATGAGCTGCAACAACTGGCTTTGCAATGAAGTGACTTCATCTTGGAGCTTATTTTTCTCATAAACTTCATCCTCAAGCACTTTGTGAAGCCTTAGAATCTCAGTGTTTCCACCTCCCTACAACTTCAATCATGAGGAATAGTGTGCGAACAAGATAGAATCAGATAGATGAGCCCACACACCACAGAAGAATGGTAGAATCATACCTCAGAAGATGTCAACTGGCCAAGTTGACTATTCAGGTTATTCGCCTTTTCTTCAGCCACCTTTCTCAAAAGAATTTCATTTTGAAGCTGCTCTTTGACCTTAGACAGTTCATCGGATAAAGGTACATCAGGTTCCTGATTAAAACAACAGGATTGTCTGTCAGATCACAGTACAGATGGGGATTGATATGCCATAATACAAAGCTATCAATGCAATGCCGCCTGTTAAGTTCCCGTCTAAGACGGCAGTGGGGTTCAAATCAATGCAGCCTTGCCCATGCAATTGCAGAGAGGCTGTCTTAGTTGAACCATTGGATGCTTCAGTGAAATGCTTAATGTAGTCCACTAAATCCAAATTTGAAAAATTGTACAACAGCACCTCTTCCACCTATGTTGAAGGAGGACAAGGGAATCGATTTATCATGACACATATTTAGCAGCAACTTTCCAAACCAAGAATATATGTTCACAGGACAAGGAAATCAATTTATCAGAACTCATATACGACTCTTTCAAGACGAACTAATAATGACCCATGCACAATAGCCCATCCAGGTTGAAAAACAAGCTATAATGAAGTAAGCCATTTAACAAAACTTAACCTCTCTATCGTGAAAACCACTGTCGAATCCATTCTTATGTTGCTTTTGCTGGTTCATAATCCACTTCTCCTCAAGCTTCTTTATAGATTCCAAGTAATCCATTTGACACTTTGACCTTTCTTTCTGCGAATCAAGAAAACGAACTAAGCAAGTGACAAGTAAACACATCACAGAAAATGATAAGCAGAAAATCATATCCTATGAAGATGTATGGAACCCTGGAACAAAACTCTGAAGCAGAGAGAAGATTGCAAATTATTAAGTAGCGAACAGCCTGACATGTTCAACGAACCTCCAGTTCAATAGCAAATTTCCTTTCCATTTCAGAGACATGATTTTGCGCTTCTAGAGATATTCGTTTGACTTCATCATCAAATACTTTCTGCCGCCGTTCTCCTTCAGCAATCAGTTTGTCCAGTTGTACTTCGAGCCTTCTAGACAAACTTTTATAGTCAAATTCTTCTTTAATTTTTAACATATTCTCAACCTTCATAGCCTGTAACATAAAGAATTTTGTTACCAAACATTTAACAAATGTTCATTGTACACAGATCCATCAGTATAGCCCACTTTTATTTGACGATCAATTTTACAAGACCTATTCCTGCATCATTTTTGAAAAAAAGAAAAAACAAAAGAAAAAACAAAAGTTACTACATTTCTCTACCCCTCCCCCCCCCAAAAAAAAAAAAATTTAAATCCTAGACAATATAAGCTACTGGAGAACAGATAGAATCCCAGTCACAGCAGTTTGACTCTGGTGAAATCCCAAATGTGGAATCCGATAGCATCAAAGTAAAGTGCAAGGTCAGGGCTCACTCTCTGTCCAAATAATATGGTGCTCGTAGTCTCTCCACGATGCCGAGGCGAAGGACCAATTGTTATGATTAAGGAAGTTCTCGCAGTTCCTGGATGCCAAAAGAAGTATGAGCAAATTAGTCCACAGCTCTACAAAATACTCAATAATCAATTCAATGCACTTTTCGTTTTGCTTATATTTACCAAGCCAGGTCCTCTCATTTCCTCCAGAGAGCAAAAGAAGTGAAATCAAGTGTAAAAGGAGTTGGCAAAGGCATACAGCATAATAGGCATGATCAGAAAAGGCTTTAAATTGAATTCCATGAATATCCACCTCAAATGAATTAAAAACCTCAGTTGATGTCAAGTTATCAAACCAAACATCGTACCGCCAAATGAATCTCTGAGCAACCTAGTAAGTTTTGAATCACGTATTGGAACATGGGGACTGTTTTCTGCTAGAGCATTAATGCATTTTCCTAATGCAGTAAGTGAAAGATTGATCGCTTTAGCTTCCTCCAAGGTATGGCCCTCGCTTCCTGCCAGGAGTCAAAAGGAGAGAATTATAAATTGATGGTATTACGAATCAATACTTCATAATATCTGCAAGCAACTAAAGAAAGATAAACAAATTGAATTCTAAGATGCACGTGAAACATGATTCGAGGTATACTCATTTAAGTGGTGGCACACGTAGCAATGTCATAAAATTTCCAAATGAGACTCAATGATCAACGAAGGCTCCCATTTCTGACCCCTGGAATGTAAGCCCCCAACAAAAGCACAAACCATAAAGGGCGCCAGAATGCATTCATCTCAACACTATTACTGTGGAAACACATTCAGTCACAGAAAAGGCTGAGGTTATGCCACTACCTATGTAAATCATGATGGGAGGTCATTGACCAAGGAACTATGAATATTAGAAATATCTTTGAGAAGACACTGGCAATAATCAACCCCTAACAACCCCCCCCCCCCCAAAAAAAAAAAAACCAAAAGACACCAATATATAAGCCCAAAGTATTACAAACCATCTAAGAGAAAATACAACAGCAGATACAAATAGGAACCGGACACTATGCTTTTTCCTGCATTGGGGGCTGGGGTGACTTATGAGTGCATAGATAAGAATCCCAAATATAACACCCTTGTTTCAACAGCAAGCATTCTAAAAAGGCCCTCCATGGAGGGTTGACAGGCTGATAACTATCACCAAGAGCTGATCGCCAAAAGAATTTTGATACTCATAGCCTCAAGCTGAAAATATCCGAGGACATAATCAATACAATCAGACTAATTTTCCCACGTCATTGTCACTTCTTACCTTCAACACTTAATATCTATGAATCTATGATTTTGATGATTATTCACCAATGCTAGAATCTTCAATTATTAAGGACACTAAAATCGGCAATATGGATATAAAACATGCATATCAAGATAGACAACATATTAGGTTGATCGGATAGAAACTTTTCTGATATGCACCTGACTTATGAATGCGTTCTGATCCTGCAAGATCTACGACAACTAGCTTGCCCTTCCGTACAACAGGCGGATTACAGTTTTTCACAGATTGAGAATGGTCTTCATCCTCACTTGAAGAAGGCTCACCCACCCTAACAGACCTCTTCATTTGTACCTGCAAACAGCTGTTTACATAAATATATCTTCACTATTTTACATCCACTTAGAAAATGAGAATGAGCTATAATTTTGTGGTCTTCCTCTAAAATCTTTTAAAAATTCTTATCTTTCAAGAATTGAGACCTTGAGTTTTCTACCATACTGCATATCTTCAAGCATCACCAAATGCCATCATACTATGTGCGTAATGGCTGTATAACACTCCCCTACAATTTTCCATTTTTTGGTTGTGTGCAAAAACTCATGAATTTTTTGCTTGACAGATCTTTCATCAATTCTTACCTTTAGATACTAGTAATATATATTTTTGTCCCATGACAATTAGCATTGGTTTTATGCCTCTAAGACACTCATATTTGCCCAATGCAAATTTGTGGTCTAGCTCCCACTGATTTTATTTGACCTCACTGGTTTTATTTTATTTTTTTATGACTTTATTTGTCTTATTTATCACTTTACCTTGATTTCCCAGTGTTTTGGGTAAATTTCAGCTCTTTCACTTAAATGTTACTCCCTTTTTCCCCCCTTTTATTTGGTTTTTAACTATTGTGTTTCTTCTGCACAGAATTATGTTGGTCCTATTGTTTGCTTCTGTCTTTTCAAGATGCAGTTCAGCGTTTTCTCTAATCTATTTTATTTTCTTACTTCTTTTTATCATTCTTTGGAAACAAGCTCAGTTTTCTTTAAATTACCCACCTGACAACCCTCAAAAAACAACATAAAAACAAATAAGAAGATGCTTATAATCATTTTGCTGCTTCCTTGTCAAACAAAATCAATCATTTCCTCTTCAGGTTATGCTAGTGTGTGTCCATGTAGTAAGCTGCAATTCTTCCCATCTCAGGCAAACAGCCACTCATGTATTACATTGATATTCTATTATTAACCTCTATATAAGCATCTTTCTGCTCGTTTCTCATTACAATTACTATCAGTTATCATCATTGTTCATCATCATGTAGCCTCGCCTGGATTTCTAAAATTCCCAGTACAGAAACAAGTGTACAAACTAAATAAAACAGGATGGCATCTTTTAGAAATAACATGCATTGTACAATGAAAAGTGGGAAAAAAAACAGAACAAAGAATTAATTTATTCATTTACCATCAGTATGGCATGACTCCGAGAAGATTCTGTATTCAGCTTCGTATTGGCAGCAAAACGATTTGCTTCTCCCAATTGCAGAAGCTCCATAAAACTGTGTTGATTTCTTATCTCTACAACAGTCGCCCCAGGTAATGAAACCTCTCCTGTTCTTGGATCTTCCACAATAGGAATATTGTCATTTGCTGGATTAAGAAGATCTTGGATAGTCTCCATATATAACTGAAAAAGATCAAACTATTAGCGATAGAGAAAGCAGAACAAGGAAATTTTAAGATAGGCATACTTCAAATCTTTCCATTTCTACAAAAACACTAATGAAATAGTCTTTGATAAAAAGAAAACTACAAAATGGACAGTTACTTGCTACTTTTGTAAGCTATCATGCAGTGAACGCCATCAACCTGTAAGTATGATACACAGACTGAATCAGTCTCTGGAGATATCTCAGCCAGGATATCTTCCATTGAACGGACCATGATTCCTCGATCTGAAACATCCTCCTCTCCTAACTGTCCAAGAGTGTATGTTTTTCCAGTACCGGTTTGGCCATAAGCTAGCACAGTTCCATTGTAACCATCCAGCACACTCTAGAAAAAACAGACAATAGAAAACATCAGTCTCCCACACAGCAGATTTCACAAGTAAGCCATATGTATGTAACAAGAAAGGCAAAATTGAAGAGAACAGGTGGCAAAAAGAAGGAACATTACTAGTCAACCTTTAGTCTACATCATAACGATCAAGGGCAGACACCCCTAATTACAAAAGGTGTCCACAACTATAATTAAGTCCCAACAAATAGTTCATGTTTTGCATGAAAATCTTATAAATTTTTAAAATGGACATCCATAAATGCCGTAATAGTGCATTGACACTATTAAATGGCATCATGTGTCTGTCCACTGCTTTTACGTTTAAATTGCATACCAAATAACTCTCAACATGCAACCTTCTGCCTATTTCTGAATCCACAGGTGAGGATTAGACATCGCTCTGTATGCCTTCCTAAGAAGGTATACCAAGGTTCATATAAAAGGGAACCTACGTAAACAGAGACAACGCACCTCAACAACAGGCTTTGCAACAACTTCATACACACGCTTCTGCGACGCAGACTCAGTAAGCACTTCATCAAATTCATATGTGTCCGTGTCCCAGTTGTTTTTCCGCAGTTTCAATCTCTTAAGCTGGTACGATTAAGGAATGATGAATTAGCAATCTGTAAGAGAAAGGTTCAAAGAAGACGAAAACACATGGAACACCTTAAGCCTATAAGGGAGTACAGTTCACTGTAGAAGTTCATAGTCTACATGAGGATAAATAGATAAGGGGAAAAACCTCGGGCTGCAGCTCCACACAATCAGCATAATCTGCATCTGCCACCCGCTCCTCTGCATTTTTGGGCCTCAATCTCACTGCCACTCGGACCCTTCCCGGAACTGGTGTGAGAATAGAAATGACAGGATTAAGGATTGAGACAGAAGAAGTTTGCGCACATGAAATTGGAATTTACCAAGCCAATTAAGTAATGCTCTTGCTTCCTTGTTCTAGAAACAAAAAGAAGCAACCGGTTCACTTAAAGAACATGCAGAGCACTCCACTAACTATATTAAGCATATCTCGAAACCCGCCACCTGCATCCTGTTGGTCAGAAGGCATCGTTGCCAGTCAAGTAGAAACAATTGATCATGAGGAGATGATACAGATTATCAGGACAAAAGTGGCAAATTAAAAAAGAATGAATTGTTCAAGACTTCATCAATAACAGAGGAAGGCCTTGCTCTATCAATTCAGAATACTGCTCTAGCCCCTCCACAAATACTTCAGTAATCCCATTTAGCTCTCCGACACTAATGAAAGCATCAAATGTCAAACAGAAAGCCAAAAGGGTACTCTTCCCAATGGTAGAGTGCAGTAAACTCAATGGGGTGTCAGGCTGCAGATTTTTTTCAAAAAGCTTTGGTATTTCCCTATTGCAAGCCAACTTGAGGAGCACACTTACCAATCACAATCACATCATTTGCATCGTGAACCTACATTGAGCAATATAACCAAAATACTCTCTCCTGACCTATTCTCCAATAACACAGGTCCTTTGGCTAGTTGGGCTTGAGGTTAAAAATTGATTGAAATCAAAAACGAATCATGTCTCGCCTTACTACAAAAAATCGTAATGTGTAACATGAAGCACAAAAGTGCTTGTCCAATCCGGACTTCAAAGTGCGTAATGTATCATAAGCAGACACGTACTTTGTTATAGTCATTCTAATTACTACTTAATGCCACAGCCTACTAAAGTTTAAATGCTTTTGGTATCAACTTTGTCATTTTACTGAACTTGCTTTTCAGGCATTCTATCCAAGAATCACAACGTATCATTTGGTTCACCACCCAGTATTCCCATCTTCAGCATCGCACATCGAGAGCAACTGTATGGAGGACCTCCCATGCTACACTCCACGCACCCAACATCAAGCATGCCAACAAGCTCTAAAAATTGATCCACGCCAATTCCATTCAGAATCCACCATTATGTACAGATGGATAGCAGCACTACCTACATTGGATGGGTTTACCACTCTGTTTGTTGTACTACCATGGTACACAGTAGTGACAGTACACAGCACGCCAAAATGTAATATGTAACATTTTGGTTCCCCCTGTAATATGAAGTAATCATTTCTCAAACATAATTTTCCACCATTTCCACTAACGTCTCCCCTTTGAACTCTTATTAGACCGAAACTATTCAAGCTCACGAATTGCAATCTCAACGTCGAAAATTTGTTTCATTTCATCTACAGCATCAGGTGCCCACATTAGTGACATTGATGTGAACTGTTTCCGAACAATTCTATAATGCTATACTTGTTCCATAAAATTAGAGAAATTCAGACTGAGGCCACTGTACCCTGGCTAAAGATCGAAACATAGAAATCAAACACAAATTCCAAATTGGACAATCAAAACCAGCAAAATCAAACGAAACACAACAAAACGACACCAAAACACAACAATGCCGCTCGCCCCAAAAAAAAAAAAAAAAAAAAAAAAAAAAAAAAAACTTACCGTCGGAAGCATCCCTGGCGGCGCCACCGGCAATGGAGGAGCTCCGGCGAACAGGAGGCTTGGATTTGGAGGAAGAGGAGGACTTGAAATTGGAGAGCGAAGAAGGCCTGGAACCTCGAAGGACGCCGTTTCTAGACGCCATGGATGAGTATCGGTGCCGGTCCAAGTGAGTGGAAGTTGAACGTCCTTACCTCCTCAAGCAGCCATGGCGGCAACAAGTGCTTGCGAGCATTCAATGGAGTGAAAGGAGAGAGAAAAATGGAACAAATTGTGAATTCGGAATGCGGATTGAATTCCAGAAATGGGGATTTCAGAAATAGGGCAAACAATGAATTTTGAAAATCAAAAATCAGAATCCAAATCAAAAATTAAAATAAAATGAAAACGTAAGTAAAAAGTGACAATAATAATAATAATAATAATAATAATAATAATAATAATAATGAGTAGTGAATGGTCAAGGTGGTCAATAGAAATTGAGGCGGAGGGACAGTTTCCTTTCTCTTTTCCTTTTTGTGTTTCTAGTTCAAATCAAATGAAAGGGTCGAGAGAGAAGGAGACTGACAGAGGGTGTGGGGGGTAGTGGAGGGTTTACGAATGAAGACAGAAAAAGATTGGGGGCGAGAGAGAGAGAGAGTGACAGTGACTTGGTTGCTTTTTCAGAGGGAACCAGCCTCGTGGTCACGGTCACTTGAATTAGGCGTAGTCACGCTTATCGTGCGCTAGTGCGCTGCCCTACATTAACGTCTTTGCCCCTACCCTGAGTTAACCCTCTAAAGACAGGAAAATAATACTAGGGGCGTTCGGCAACATAGCTATTTGAGGAAAAAAAAGCTATTTGGAGAGACTTTAACTATTTTGACTCAGTTAAACAGTTGAAGAGGTGTTTGGTAAATAACTATTTGAAAGAGCTGTTTTGCCCCAAACAGCTCTTTTTCAAATCGCTATTTCCATTAACCTTTTGAGAATAGCTGTTTGTAAAAATTATAATTTTGCCCAAAAGTTTAACAAAATCACATGCATGTCATTAATAAACTCTATTTATAGTTTCTTACTTTGCGTAAATTTTAGACAACTTTTACCTTCAATTTCTTCTACTCGACCTCCCCACCTTCATCTCCACCCTCCCTTTGTCACGAGTAAACCTATTCCTAGTTTTCTTTTGGGTTGATGAAGATTAAATTATTTGAAATCTATACATATTTCAATTCACGACAAAAATATAGATGCAAGTTCATATTAATTGCAATTCATAAAAAAATAAGCATCTTCTAAAAATAACAAAGGTTATAATTAAGCTGTATGCATTATATTAGTAAGTAAACATTGAAAACAAAAGAAAATAAGTAATGAACAGAAGTTGTTTAAATTAATAAAAAAATAAAGTTTCAAGTATGAAGTTAATTTGTACATATGATATATATTAATTTTTTTAAAAACAAAATAAGATGATCAATAGATAAAAACTTATTTAATTGAAAAGTATTTGAGAGAAAGAGCGTCAATGAAATTTTACCAAATATATTTTCTAAAAACAGCTAATTTTACCAAACACTTTTTCTAGAAATAGCTAATTCAAGCAGGTAATGTAAACAGCTAATCCAAACAGCTAACAGCTAATAGTTAATACAAACAGTTAACATCTAACAGCTAATAGTTGATTACCAAATAGGGCCACTATCTCGCCCAAAACTTATATGATGCATTCAGGTGTATATATTCTTGGAGGCTAATAAGTGAAATAATTACTACTAATATTATATATATATATATATATATATATAGCAGTAAGAATGCATGTCCTTGAGAATACGTAATAACTTGCCCTATTTAACAATAAAAAGTGTTAGGGTACTTTAAGTAAGGACTTAAGAGGGATAACTAATGAGGGCGGATGCAATCATTCTGTATTGGGCTAGGCTATTGTTGCCCCCAAAATTCACTTTTATAAAAATTATTAAAATTTATATAAACTGTACTTAAAAAATTGTAATTACTATTATCGAATATAAGAAAGATTTTAAATGAAACCTTATCATGAGAAATTTTTTGATCCAACAATAATTAGAAAGTTAAAACTTTTGGATAGGATCTTTGACCCAGTTGACATGATGTATACATGATATTATTATTTGACAAATAAGTTTTTATGAGAGTATCTCATTTAAGATGAATTAGCAAGGAAAATAAAGTATAAGATGTCTCGAGTTTAATGATTACTTGACTTTTGCAAATTTCGAGGTTATTGTTACTTATTTTTTTATTTTAACTTTTAAACGTACGCCTTTAGTATGCTTACCTATGCTGCCTTTTTTTATAAAATTACCTAGTTATGAATTAATCATTTCACAGTACAAGCAGGATACACAAATATACATATACAAGGGGATAACAAAATCCTTATTCTACCATTCTATGGTCACATTTATCCATTCTTATTTTCAATCATGTAGCTACGTAATTGTTAACCATATTTTTAGAGAAGATAATCGTACAGCAGATTAGCTGGCGAAGTTAAAACTCTCTCTTTATTCCACAGTATTCTGAAATTAGGTCTCGCTACCGTTACCACTAATACACACGCACTCCAATCGCCGCCCCTATCACCATTTGCGTTGGATGGCTGGAAATTGCATCACTTAGATTGCTAGCCAGTTTGGCGGTACGCACTACTGGCATGGCCTCGTAACTCCCTCCCGGCCTCAATCCATGGGTGTTTTATCGGATGAAAGGCGGCCACAACTCCCCAACCCTTAACATGCAGTTGATTTTTTGATTATACAATGTCAAAAAATGGATGATATTGAGTAGATTTTAATGATTTGGACCCGCTGAAATATAATTTGTGGCCCCCTTTCAATATAGGTTCTGATTGCACCCCCAACCTTGGTCTCTTCTCTATGCCATTAGGCCAAGTATTAGCAGTGACGGATTAGATGTTTAAAACAGAGGTTCATCTATTAACGTCGTCATGAGCGTACAATATCAATAAAAAAATATATAATACGTATTATATATGGTTGTCTATCCCGTGCAAACGTTCCGTTTCTTTTTTTCCCCCAAACTTCCGGTCTCGTATTTCTATACTAGCAGAAGTTGACAAGCAATAATCATATGTCCAACGTTTTTACCCCTTAAAAAACAATAGTACCTCCACTACTATATTTGTTCATTGCTGTTTTTCATATTTTGAGTTTGATACATAAATTAAGTCAAAGTTACAGTACTTTGTGATTACGTAGCATTTATTAAAACATTTGGTTACAGAGTACAGATAATCAACACCAAGCAATAAAACCAAAAAAGATTGGGACATGAAGTGAACATGCCAAACATGAAATATAATTACAAATAAGCAAATTGCACTAGTTAATCACACCAAAAGGGGGAAAAATAGCACCAAGCTCAAATCAAATATTAGGGTCAAGTTAAAGAAAAGTTTGCACCAAGAACACATTGCAACTAAACAACCGAAAAAAATAAATAATAACAATAAAAGAAAACTAAAGAGACAAGAATTAGATTAAACTAAAAGTCTAACTCCCGATAAGGAAGGAGAGAGAGAGATAAATTTGGACTTGGCTGCATTTAATTTAATCTTACGTTTCTATTAAATTTCAACTTTATAATTGTACTTTTGATATCTAAAGAAATTAAAAATGTCAATATGTGAGCTGTATATATTTAAAGTGTATCTATATTTTTTTGAACCTAATTTAGGAGTGTCCACATATACTAATCTACTCCCATCTAAAATAACTGATTAGATTTTTTTTTGGGAGAGGGTTATCCATTGACACCGCTCCCCATGAGTAGATCCACCCATGAGTGTTGAGTATAAAAATACTTCTGGGTAGGGGTGGCAATGGGGCGGGTACGGTTCGGGTTTAGCCTTACCCTCACCCATATCCATTTTCAAAATTAATACCCATACACGTGCCCATACCTATACCCATACCCATCGGGTATTGTAAAGTTATACCTATACCCATACCCACTGAGTATAGTAGGTATGCGGATTTTATTCGGATACATATAAACAAAAAAGAATTAAACTCATTTTATATTCATATTCGATATCAAGTACTCAATGTGTCACATTAACACCAAGCTTCCGGCAACATATCATATCACATCAAATACAATTAAAAATTTACCAATCAAAACAATAAATTAGCATTTGACAATTACAATTTTAAATAAAATGTTCTGTCGAAGTATAGAATATCATACAACTCAAAGTAACTAGCAAAATATTCAGGTATAAGTAACAAATTAGAACTTAAAACAAACGAGTATGTGTTTTATACGGGGCGGGTATGAGACGGGTACGGGACGGGTATTGATAAAACAAGTATGGAGCGGGTATGGGGCGGGTACGACCTATACCTATACCTATACCCATACCCATACCCATATCCATACTCATTTTAGCATTACCCATCCCATACTCATTTTTTTTCAATTTTCGCCACCCATACCCACACTCATTCGGGCGGATTTTGCGGGTTTTAGGATGGTGTGGGTTTTTTTGCCAGCCCTAGTTATAGGGCTCCCACTATCGACTTAAACTTTTGGTTAAGATGGTTCTTAAACATGGTATGGACATCTAACCATTAGCTTAAAATTTTTGGTTAATATGGTTCTTGAACGTGGTACCAGATTCTTTCTGACCGAAAAGTTATGAGTTCAATTCTCAACAGCCTCCTACATTGATTTATTGTACAAGGTATGGAGAATTTTTACAGTAACCACACTTCAAGTTCAAAGGGTATTCGCATTAGGGGGCGTGTTACAGTATATGCCTGTTTATAGGTTCTCAGCCATCTACTTAAACTTTCGGCTGATATGATTCTTGAATATCAGGTAACAACTTATTAGTATGAGTTTGATACATGCTGCAGATACCATTTGTCGAGTTACTTTTAATTAACAGATTATTCCATTTTGCCATTTTAATTAAAGAAAACACAACGTTACTTTATTAGACAATTTTTAACAGCCTATTCTCCTTTTTCTTTACAAATTAATCATTGGATATTTATTTTAAAGTCAAGAAGATCAAGTTAAACTTTTAAGTTTTTTTTTTCCTGTTCCGAATTTCTATTCTAAGGTGGTTTAAGTAATGTTGTCATGTCTTTTGATTAAAAAAACAAAAGGTAGTATGGTCATGTCATCTTGAATGTCGTTAACGCCTTAACGGGTTGTAATTTGACTAATATGGTCATGGCGTGACATGTAATCATGGCAAGGCAAAAGGGAAAACTGCAAGGAACATAGGATACAAAGTTCACACTTTGGAGTTCCCAAATAAGCGGGCACTATGTGATCACGAGACACCTAGGAAGGATGACCGTTTCATCCGATTCAATTCAAATTCGAAAAAATGAGATCAAAAAGGTCTTAAATGGGTATGGATTTACGAGATGTGGATTGGGTCTGAGTATGCGCCGGAAAAAATAAAACCCATATCCAACCTAATACCCATTAACTTTTTTTTAAAAAATTATAGTAAGAGTAATTGGTTAAAAAGTAACTCTAAGTTAGTAAACACTAAAGCTACTTTCTTTTCGGCTAATCGTAAAAGAAGGCCTATTTTGTTATGTTTGTTTAAGATTTGATGAATTTTGTCCTTGTAGCTTGTATTAAAATATTCTGTTTGTGTGTAAGACGTAAGTAAGAACAGTTAATTATGGTATATATTCGTAAAATGATTTTTTATTAAATATCATGACTTCTAAATTTAATTATTTGTCTTTGAAATATGACAATTCTTATTAGGATGTGGAAAAAAAATATTTTTTAATGAAAAAAACAGTCAATACCCATTATGATCCATAGACCCACCAAACCACAAGGTCCAATTCTGGATTTGGGTCCTATCTTTCCAGGCGTAAGGGGTTTGGGGGAGGTCTGAGTCCATGTCCCCCCAAAAAATTAAATAAGTCTGGGTTCATGTGGACCTGATCCAAACCCGAGCCATCACCATCCCTACACTCGGCCCAAATTGTTGAAATGAAACATGACCTAGCCTTTTAGACTCAATGTTGTAAATATGATCACAATTTAAACTTCCCCCCTCCCGAAAAAGATAAAATAAAGGGCCCTTGATTGTAGTTAGTCAAAGGGCATCTTTAGGTGTGGAAACGAAATACTCGATTGCCCAAGAATTGCCCATCAATTGTTGCTTACGATCACACAGTGGCTACTAGAGCCACCATTGTAATTCACGTCTCAGGCTCGAGCATTAGGCGATGATGAGGCAGACGTGCAAAAAGGAGAGACGGGAGTAATTTGGTTTAAAATTTTGTAACTGATGCTAATTAAATTGCTAAACATCTTTTTATATAAATTTCGGATCATATTGATCACAATCGCTTAGGTAGCATAAGTGACCGTTTAACCCTAATTTCCCAAGGTCGGCCAACATTGGTGAACAATGGGCAATAGCTCTTTTTTAAGTGAGGGATCAGCTATGTGATCACAAGTCAGCCAGGCACAAAGTGTTGAAGGAAAAACATGGCCTAGACTTTTAGATTCAACACAAGTGAATAGGCCCAATTATCACCTCCAAAAAAATGTCAAAAGGTCATTGTCTAACAATGGGAAATAGCTGCTTTTTAAGGGGATAACTCACTTTTCCCATCACAAGGGGAGAAAATGCATTTTCATTCGAGAAAAGTCTGTTAAGAAAGACCCATTTCAACACATTTCATGAATTTTAATAAAAAATACCAACTTCAAACAAGTTCAACCCATTTCAACTAACTTCAACCAACTTCAACTCACTATTTTAACCAACTTCTATCCATTATATAAAAAATATACCAACTTCAACTCACTTCAACCAACTTCAACGTACTTTAACAAAAAAATATTCACTTTAATTAACTTCAACCCACTTCAATCAACTTCACCCATTTTCCAACCGAATTTTCCAATGAAAAGAATAGTCCCTTAATTCATGGACATCGATGAGTGGACCTTAATGTGGGAAAAATTGATTGAAAAGGACTTGATTTAGCCATATAGCAGCCAATTCGTATAGAAATTTTAATTTGTGTAAAGATTTTACATATCTATAGATAAATTTTTATTTCAATAAGATGTATATAGGTGTCAACTAGTTAGCATGACATTTTTTTTCCCCCCCACAAGTAACACAGCATGATATTCAAGGTAGATTTGACAAAAATAAATGTTTATATCAGAATAAAATTAGGCAAGAACAATATTGCATTTTTCCTATATAGCGGTCGACCTAAATAGTTTGCACAATTGTATCTCACTTTTGAATTCTCTAGAATATCGTATGCATAAATTGATTTTATGAGTGTCCTTTTTCAATTTTTGTTATATAAATTTATTTTACAACTCTCGAGTGCAAATATATATTCATAATAGAATTAACATAAAATTTTAAAGTTGTCTTGTAATAGAGTTCCAGTCAGTAGGCTGAGTTATTTACCCATGTACTAAGAACATACCAAGCGACAAAATAACTTGGATCTTTTCTGCTAATTAGTAAGACAAAATTAGGTAAGCTGCACAACCTATTTAGCTCATAGGCAGGACAATCTATCAAGGGTTTAGTTATGTCTCTACAAATCATCCGCAATCAGAACAAGTGTGGACGACAAAATTCGATCCCGTACTTTCTATGTAAGAAAAACACAGTCCGCACCACTTGAGCCATAAGCTCTTGATGGGAGGCAGTTAGTTGATTCGCATTAGACTTGCTTCAGTGGGTTTTGTTGGGGCCGGAGAATTGGGCCGGAAACCGGGTGAGGGGTATCCAGGGGGGGAAGGGGGAAGAGGAGTTGAATCAGGTACGCTATGAGTCAATGCCAATGGATCTAAGTCATGTTCAGTACATGTGATTGTCTCTGTTCATTTTTCTGTTTCTTTACATGGGAAAACTAAAACCAAACAAAGCATAAGTTGTACTACATACTATGACAATTTTTTTGGCAAACACGAGTAAAATTAGTGCACACAATTATAGTGGAGATATATGTTACGTTAATACGAAATTATGAAGAGAATAATCAACTTAACATACACTCGATTTCATTGTCGTATTTTGAAAAACGAAACATAAAAGGATGAAAATTTATTATATCCCGATACTGTTCATTAATTATGTTAGGATCAGAACTTCATACATAACCTAATGGCCCGAATCAGACATGCAACAACCATAAGTGCTCCTATGCGCGTACTAACAAATTTACCAACACAGATTGGTTCAAGTGGTTTGGCGTCTGTTCCCCTTGAGCAAGATCTCGGGTTCGAGTCTTGTGAATGGAGAAAATTTGTGATGGGAGAGATCGACCCCTTACTGGACCAACAGTAGCTCGACTCTAGTGAAATGGAGGATCTAAGACCCCCAAAAAAAAACCTAACAAATTTATGCAGAAAATGCACCTACTTATTAATCAATTAACTTATGCCTGAATTAATATCTGGTTATTAGTTGCGTTCGAGGAGCTTAGACAACAAGAATTGGTTCTCTCGGACGAGCTGATTGGCCTTGTCTCTCAATCTGGCATTCTCTCTCATGATGTCCTTGTTCTTCATGTACAGGCTCATGTTCTTCCTTGCTAACCCCTCATTATACTTTGAATTATTTTTCGACTTGATAATCTTTACTCTCTTCCTGTTGCAGAAAAACATGCAACCAATTAGTCTGTTAATTTGCATATTTATTTTAGAATATCGTTCTCACTTTGGCCTAGAGATTAGCCGCCCCTGGTAAGGTAAACAAATTACAAAGGGCTAATTCTGGACCAAATTAACCGAGAGAATAGTCCAGTAGTATAAGTTGTAGGGATCGATAATATACTGTCTAACTACCTAACCTGTTCAAGGACTAATATACCCAATAATGAAGAAATTAATCCAAAATGATTCATGATTACCTCCTCATAATTATCCTGTGCATGTTGCAGCTCCGGTACCTCCAGAGGGCAAAAGGGATTGTCTCTGTGTGGCTGTTACACATTGAGAGAGTCTTTGCTTTCAAGTTGGTGTTTAGATTGTGATCATATTCTGAGTTATATGTGAAGACAGTGAAGACAGATGACATATATGAGGAAGTACAACCTTCTTGCATTTATTTATTCATGGGGTTTTGAATTTCTTGTCATACTAAAGTTGATGACAATCATGACAATGATAGTAATGATAGCAAAGAGACAGAAGGAAGAAGTGTATGAACAAGAAAAAAGATGCTCAAGAGTGAAGACCCAGTTATATATACAACAACAACAACTCTCAGTGTGGGTCCCGCTTTCGTGGGGTTTGGAGAGATCCAACTGTAGGCAACCTTACCCCTATCGGTATTCCTACCCATAGAGAGGTTGTTTCCTACCCATATATATATATATATATATATATATATATATATAGGTAAAAACTTTGATAATAGGGATATAGTACTCATGTCCTTTGCTCCAAAGTAGTGGAAAATTTTAATTTCTGAAATTTATAATTCAAAATTTGATAATATTTGTATTGTGCATTCATGAAATATCTTATCTTAGCTATATATTACGTTAATAATGATGGTTAATTGCTAAGAGTTGTTTTCTAAATTGATCATCAAGCTCTAAAAAAAAGCATATTATATTTGTTTGACGTTTTATCTTCGAGATATTTTTCTATGTTAAACATGTTGATAGTGATGCTTTTCAGAAACAGATGTACAACATCGTGATATTATTGGTAATACAAAACAAAAGGCATTCGTCACAGATGGTTGCTAATTATGTAGTTTAAATTTTCTTTTAGTTCGGGAGGCCAGGGACACATAAAGGTTTACATACGCAAGATTTGAATCTTGCTTTTTAGTAACAATTTCTGAATAGTTTATCGAATAAATAACTCGCGTCTACTTTTGTTCCCTTGAGTTAGCCTACTAATAGGACACTTGGTTTTCAAAACATAGACGGATGTTCGATTCTCTTTAAATTGTGTGCGGGCAAAAATTTAATCATCTGAAAAAATAAAGAAAACTCACCCCACTTATCTGGATTTTTATTAGAAACTTTTGAATTTCGAATTTATAGAATAAGAAAAAGATTGGATGAGAGGTGATTCGTAAAAGATTACTTGGCTCTTATCATCATATAAGCTATGAATGAATGAATTAATTATAGGCTTAAAAGTGTATTTGAGCTTTCTTTGATAAGTAGTAAGCAATTATCATTATTGGAGTGTTTGTCATGTCAAACGCAATTATCATTAGTGGGTGCAAATTGCAAAATGATATAAGGTGGGGTGACTCATGAATCAGCTGAGCAATTTAATGTGGTAGTTGTGTACTTGTCCAGTAGACGCACAGTTGGTTTGGTACCTCACTCAAGAAGGTACCCAACACTCACAAATTGCCATGTCTTCAATTGATTAGAAAAACAATTACACATTAATGCACTCATGATTCTTAGCTAAAAGAAGAACAAGATTTATGTGAGAAGTAGGAACTTAAAATTATAATGAATTGATAAGGTCTTCTTTTCAAATATAAACTAATAAGAATTTATTTTCAAATGTATCAGGATCCTTGTTTGAACAAATTTAGGAAATTAAAAAAAAAATCAGTCGGTGGGTCCACCAGCCGGTCCAGTGTGGCAGGACCGGACCGGACCGACTTGATATGTCAAAAAAGTTAAACCTTCCCGGATCTTTGTCAATTGTAAGACATGCCTTAGGAGAGTTCGATGATTATAAATATCTACAAATATTTTTAAAAAAACACTTTTTCTTTGTCAATAGTTATCCAAAATGTAAGTTTAATTGAACTTTTTGTATTTGATTGGGATAAAACTACACATATGTGAATGTTTAAATCCTGCTTTAATAAGATTCATTCTCTATAGTAACTATTATGAGGTTTAGACAAGAAAAGAAGGAGCTAAAGATTGGTATCGTCACTACTTTACAATGAAATTTCTTTATTCATAGAGAAGGTTTTTTTTTTTTTTGGGGTGGGGGGGGGAGGAGGGAGAAAAACTCTATGGTAGTCCCGATTTATACACCTGATCTACCATATATGATAGTTTTTTAAAATTTTTTCTTAAGACTTATCCCTATTTTTCTGGTTCTTTCTAGAAAGTAAAAAATTTTCTTAGTTTAAATTGCATTACGTGACTGAATTTATACACCCGCGTTTAGCATAGGAGCAAGCTCTCCAATGCCAAGCATGGAATAAAACTCACAAGTGACAGCCGAGGCATTAATGGCAAATGGGGTCACAAGTTTTTTGTTTGTGTTTGCAGTGGTGAGGCAAAGACCCACTTCTACTTCATCATGATTACAGATGGGTTCACATGGATGCTCACGTGGCCGGCACGTGCTGCCAAGGGAGGTTAGTTAGGGAATCATGATATTCATACTCCTCTCAAAATGTTTTGAATGAGTAGGTTCCATGTTTTGTCCTATACTTATCCATGCAATCGATTAGGGGATGAGATGGGTAATTAATGTTGGAAGTTGATGAATTGTCAACACCATCACAAACACAATCCAATCTTATCACCATGGGTCTCTTTCCTTCCTGACATCCCATTGAGCATTCATCATCATACGCCTTGCAGAATTCAATTTAATGGTACCCTCAGGCCCCAACCCATACAGCATGCAAACTTGTGTGTGCACATGTTTTCTTTTCTTTTTTTTGGGGTGGTGGTTTTTGTTTTTTTTTTTTGGTTGGGGGGGATGCTTCGATCTCTTGAAAGTACTTACTGTTAGTAAAGCTGCCTATATTTGAATCGTTCCGAACCTTGCATAGGCTTTTCCAGGCGAGATAGACCACCATACCACATCGCATACAGAAGAAAACATGAACAAGGGAGATGGTTTTGAAGTGCCCTTTTCCTAGCGGCTATAAACCCTAATTTCAACATTTGCATAATGAGACATCATATTCGAGAGCACATAATTTTGACAAGGTACACACTGCACAGTATCTCATTTGTCAAAAGGGCAGACAAAGCAGGCATAACCATCAAGTCCAACCAGAACACTCAGTGCAGATCCCCCCAACACAAATGTTAGAGGGGTCAGGACAAGCAGACAATTTTTACAGAAGACAGGTTGTTTCCAAGGAAACCACCAAAACTCTTTCAAAATGAAACCGGCACTGCCAAAGCAATGAAAATGAATTACTAAAAGTTCTCGAAACATAGGGACCAACATCTTTCACTCACAGATCAAGAAACTTATACCAGCCTGAGCTGCTAAGGCTGAAGTTACAGAGTAGACAAAACTAAACTAAACACATACCTCTTCCCGTTTAAATTAATTTACAATTAAATGGCTAACGGCACACTGCAATTCACAGCTACTTATCTATGTAACTTCCCGCAAACTAATTAAACATAGCACTAAAAACGTTTGGGGGGGGGGGGGGGAAGAACAGTAATTCTATCACTTCAAGAAAAAGAAACCATACCACTTCAGTTATCCAACAGAGTCTTCTTGGATGGCATCATCATCGTCATCAACAACCTCCATTTCATCATTCTTATCATCAGCAGGGTCATTAGCCTGAGTCTCATCATCTGAACCCGACCCTCCATCTACATCTACCACATCTTTACTGGCTTCAATACATTCTCCGTCGGTTTCTGAGTCAGAGTCAGAAACCTTGGTGTTTTTCTCGTGAGAAGTGTTCCCAACTGCACTTCCAAATTGCTCCTTTACATCGGGGGCCATAATTCCAATCATATCACTTAGTGCTTGGCGTTCATGATCAGGATGCCTTCTAGTTGCAAGACCACCTAAAGGGGTGCTTTGAGAGACAGCCACCTGAGTATTGGAATCATGCATGATGGCCTGAGCTCTCTCATTTAGATCCAGAGATTCATTGTTCCTATGAGGGGAAGGGGTACTCTGAGACTCAGCCACCTGAGTATTGGAATCATGCATAATTGGATGAACTCCTCCCTCATTGTTGTCAGCAGACTCATTGTACCTATGAGGAGATTCGTTTTCGCCATAAACAGATGGAGCTGTGCTACAAGCCCAGCTCCCAGCAACTTCAGATGCCAAAAGATCTTGTGTTCTGATGGCCCCAGGTTCAGTATCTTCAGCAACTTTCATGGGTTCTTCTCGATCACTTAACTGATGACTGTCTTCACACCTTATTGAAGCCTGTTGCTCAGTTTCTTGTACATTTGTGTCATCTTCTAACTGCATCGTGTCCCCAGCTACATTACCAGGCTTGTTTAGATCTATATTTTTTTCACCATCAATGCTCTCGGTCTCAAGAACCTGCTCAGTTCCATCAGCATCTCCTTCAAAAACAGGAGCTGTGCCCACACCATCAATGTCAGAACCAAATCCGCCCTTAACTAGGCCATCATCATTGGGGTATTCGGCCTCTTGGGTATTCTCGTCATCTTGGCTTCTGATATCACAGTCGTGCTTTTCTGTGGCACTTGCTTCATTGCTGGAAGTCTCGGCCACATCATCTCCATCAAACCTTGGAGCTGAAGTACTAGGGCCCGCTTTACCAGCAGCACTGCTTCTGTAGCCAGCGGCTTCTACTCTTCCATGTGCATCTGCGTCAAGATTTCCAGCCGTTGCATTAAGGAAAACATCAAGAGAGGCATTGTCATAGTTCTCCTCATCTTCAAGAGTCCTTTGCATTGCCTTCAACTGTTCTTGCTGCTTGGCAAATAGTTCTTTGATCTCCTCAGTTGTGGAGTAGAACGCACGTAACTGAGTTTCCCTGTGTCAAATTCATGAGATCAGACCAAATGCGCTACGATACTATTACAGGAAATTTGGAATACACGATGCAGGTGATAGTGGGCCAGTAACAAAATCGCCCCTAAGTACTCCCGTGGCATAGAATTTGTAGAACATCATTAAATGTTTAGTTTTCTCTCTCTGTAAAGCAGACGGATCAACTCTTTGGAACCTGATAAAAATAACTGCTACAATAGTTTTAAGACATCTGCCACGTTCACTTCAGCTAATCAGCTTGAAATCTATGAAGTTATGAAATTTTAGTCAAAAAATTGTAGAGTCCTGTCATTTTTAGTAGAGCTCCTAAACTTTAAGTAGAGCCCAGAAATCTTCAGAAGGAGGTCTCCGACTCTGAATCTAACAGCAGATCTTTGAAACTTTTAGGAGCACTGAAATTTTCTAAAGAGCTCTAGAACTTTTAGCAGAGATTTTTTTTTTGTTTTGGGGGGGGGGGGGGGGGGGGGGGAGGGGAGATGAGGCTTAGATTTAAAAAAGCCCAGGCACACAAAACTGAAAAGGGTCCTGGGGCGCGGGCTTCAAGGCGAAGGCATCGCCTTTTTGGACACGAGGCGCACTTTTGCTCAAAAATGCTTGAAAATCATTTCCAAACCATATTTTTAACCAATAAGTTAGATGATAGCTTTAAACAAGTGAATAGGCATCAGAACATACCATATTATAGTATTTATGCATGGTTCAGCAATTATGAAGACATTTTAGGAAGGAGAGGAAAAAAAAAGAAAAGAAAAGAAGGAAACAATATTTGATAACATATTAGGACAGAAGGGAAATATATTCTTTAATCTTTCGTTCCATATTATTGGCGTTTGCGGCACCATATTTCCCGTTTAAAGAGAAGAAGAGACCGGTGTTGATCGGCCGCCAGAAAGAGTATAGGAAAAGATTGGTCAACTATTTCTTCATTATAACACTGTATAAGCCTTCCACTACAACCAACCCTCCATCCAAAAATTAGGATTTCCAAATTAGGGTTCTTTAACGTTGTCTATACTCAAAGCAATTACATACAATTAGATAAAAGCTTCTTCCCGAAATTGAATCATATAACAAAGGTAAGTATCAATCTAAAGGAATTTGCATTTTTCCATGGTGTGTTCCCTTTTCCGTCTCTCCCATGATCTTTTTCCATAAAGCGCAGGCTTCGATCGTTTTGAGCCTTGGTCTAAAGCGCAAAAAAGCGTGAGCTTTGGTGGGCTTAAAGAATGACATGGGCTTGACCCCTTCCAAGGCGCAACAAGTCGGGCTTTGCGCTTTTGTAAGCCTAGGCGCACCAGGGGCGCGCTTTTTTAAACACAGGGATGAGTAATCAAAAAATTTGCATTAACAACACACAAAGGGATCACCCATATACAAAAGCAGCACCCACAAAATAAATTCATGTCATCAAGCTTTGTTCATTTCCAAGCCAACAGAAGGGAAGTTTGAAAATTTTTGAGGGACAGCGGAACCATGCAACAGAGATACGAATCATTAGATGGAAAACAATGCAGAGGCAGCACATCCACGAAGACAAACTGTTGGACTCGCTTTGGAAAATTCAGGGGTGAAGGATGGGATAGAGAAGGAGATGAAAACAAGTTTCTTGAGAACAGGATCCTGGAAATCTATGTTAAATACCAATCAGAAAACATAGGTGATCTTAAATTGACAAATATACATTAAAGTCAGCAAATTGTACAAGCATATATTACATTCAGCGGTCAGCAAATTGTGCAAGATCCATATATGCAAATAAACCTGAAGAAACAAGATTTTTTAAATTAACAAAAAACCAAAACAGGAAAATGACTGCCAGACATATGTGTACGCTTTATCTGCATTCTGGGCTAGGATCAGATATTTCACTTTAAGGCCTAAAACGTCAGATTTCTTCTAGGCTCTTGTGATGAACATTGACTCTAATGGAGATGATGATCACAAGATTCCAGAGATGATTAATACTCTTAAGGTCTTGCCTGAATGAGATGCAAAGGCTAGTCTTTGCATTTGGTTCTATATACTCTTAGAGGAGCCACAAAGAAGAAATGAACAAAGAGGTAGTTATATACATGGATTCAACATGTGGTTGTACTTGCCCCTATATGGAACGTGATTGCCGCATTAGAGCAATTTTTCCATACCGCAATCGCAACCTAAACCACATTTTAAGTCCTTGGTTATATGTCAGAAGATCATTCATTTGCTAACATACTACTCTCTTGTTCTAATAACTGTATTACTTATCAAAGTTGTATTGTGGTTCTAATAATTTTTTATTTTATTTTCTCTGCATTAGATCGCGGTGATGAGTCAGAGGGTGGACTATCCAAGTATGGTATTGGGGCAAAGTATATGTCTAGTTGTACTTGCAGGGGTAGCTAGGAGGGAGTCATTTATGTAATTGACAGACAAATAAAAGAAAAGAGGGTTAAATCCTAACGTACGGACTAGGCCAGTTGAGGGCCAAACTTCATTAACAAATCGATCATGTTTTGTTTCAATTAAATTCCACATCTTATGTCTTTGATTATTCTAAAATTTTCAGTATCACTCTATTCCCCCTCTCCCCACACCAAATAATGATTCAGCTAACCAACTGGAAGAGCATAACATAATAATAATACTTTACAAGCACAATCATCATGTGGACAAATACAAGTCCTTACAAGTAATAGGCATATGAGAAGTTAAATTTTCAGGATCAAAACAGATAAGTGAATGTGAAACAATTTCACACAATGTTTTAGGGGGTGTTTGGTTAGGAGATTAGGAATGGAACTTGATACCTAAAGGTAGGTATCAAGTTCCCACATCCTTTGTTTGGTTGGGTTTTCAAGGGTATGGGACTTGATACCCAAAGGTATCAAGTTCCTCCCATTAGGGTGGGATTTGATTCCTCCCACTTTGGGAGGGGTTTCAAGTTCCATCCCCAAATATAAGCATTTTTAATTAAAAAAACAAAAATAGTTTTATTTTCAACCCTGACCATTCATCAACATTCAAACCCTAGCTTCATCATTTGACCAAAAGGGGAGACTAAGAAGTCCACCGGTCGCCGAAGAGAAGGCGGTGCACTGGCTGCCGGAGACAAACATACCGCCGACAACCAATGCAATAGTCCCCAAGCCTGGATTTGATGTTACCACTTGTTGGAGTTGACAAAGGTGGAGGAGAGCCGGTGGTCGCCGGACGATTAGAAGAAGGCGTCGAAGATGGAGAAGAACAACACAGAATCCAAGACAGAATCGAAGAAGGTGCCCAGCAGATCTGAGAGAATGACCAGGAGAAAGAGAAGGGATGTAAGATATGAGGGACATGAAAGAAGGAATGAAGATTTTGCGGTGGCTGGAGATGAAGATGTCGAAGGGAGACATCGACCGTCACCGGAGAGCAAGAAGATGCCGGAGAGAGAGGAGCAGGTGAACAACATCTGATGAGGATGAGAGAAGATGGAGGGAGAGGAAGGAGGAGAGAGAATACATTATTATTTAAAAGTAATTTATATTGATATAAAAAAGAAAAAAATATAAAATTTTGATTCCATTCCATAACAAACCAAACATATGATATCAAACAATCAAATCCCATTCCATTCCTTCTTATTTCAAATTCAATTCCATTCCATTCCACTTATGGTGAACCACACAGACCCTTGGTAATTAAATGAGTGAAAAATCAAAAGGAGGACCTCACCGCAGCATGATTCTTTCTCTAGCAGCTTTCAGTCGTCGTCTCTCAAAATCAAGATCCCGCATAGCGGCATTTATATCCAGTTCAAGCGCCGAGACCTTGGCCCATGCCTCTTCCCGAGCTGCCTGCTACCACCACCAAAAGATATGGACACTTATAATCGAAGCAAACCAAAAGATATTATCCCATCCCATCGCCATTCTTTAAGTTGCATTTCCTCTTCATGGAAAGCCCTCTAAAAGCTCATACTTCACCATAGTGCCCCTACAGGTGCGTATGGATAGGAGATACTAACTCATTCCCTAAAAACAGAAAGGCACAGAAAAAGATAGGGGTTGGGTAAAAGACGATCGTTCATATAAGAACAATAGGGATCTGTGCAGGAATCACCAGACCTGTAAATGAAGCACCTACTGGATACCCCTCTAACACCCAGACTCCTCTTTCCCCACAGGCACCCCTCCTGAGCGCGGAAAAGGGGGGCATATTCTGTAGGGTAGAGCATTTCCCGGCAAAGAGAAGAATAAACCAGTACCATGGATTGACATAGCCTTAGGCATAGACATATGCCTATCTTTCTAGAAGCCTCAAAATCTAAGCGAGCACACATCTAAATATACGGGGGGTTAACTGCATAAGCTCCTCGTGGACAGTGGTGCCTGGAGTGCGTCAGGTGAAGCAGAAAACAACAGGGGAAACAGATAAAGAATAATAGACGAAATTTCCACTTGTACCTTTTCCTTGTCAAGCTCTCTCCTCATCCTCCTCGTTTCCACCTCCAGTTCTTCCACTCGCTGATTAATAAGCACAATAGAAAGACAAATCAGTTTCACTGACAGCATCATCCAAAATCAAAATCACAAAGACGTATGCAGTCAGATAACTGCCTTGGGAACGACATACTTTTTTGCTGAAGGAAACAGCCTGTTGTTCTTCTGCAACTTGAGCCTCAAGTTGGCGAACTCTGTTGTCAGAGAGAACCAATTTCTCCCTAGTTTCCTCCTGTCACAGGTCAGGTTATAAATTACACAATTTTAAAAATGAAACCAATGCGTCAAGCTGTCATTCCCCACCCTCCAAAGTCCAAAGTGTCATTTAGCTGCAGATGCAAAGATATGTGCCATGGAGTGATGAAATCAAAGAGGTCTATACCAATTTGGATCTCAAATTCTCCAACATTGATGAACGCTCTCTTTCTGATTCCTGAAAAAATAATCAAGAAACATGTGATTTATTGCCTACCATATTAAATTACAAAAAAAAGGGGCTACAAGATTATGTCCATTCTTGACAACCTGAAGTTTATTAATAACTTCTTGCTGTTCTCTTTCTCGCCTTAATGCAGCGTCTGATACCCGCTTAAGTTCCTCTTGAGCCTCAGACTGAGCCCTCAGTATTGAAACTTTAAGGTCTGCCGCAGCCTTTTCTCGCTCTTCTCTTCTCTGATAACGCTCTTCATCTAACTGCGTCTTGAGTTCAGCAACGGATGCCTTCTGACTGCAACAAGCAAACAGAATAAGATTGCATTGCCTCGCAAGAATACAGGACATCGCCTTTGCGTTCAATATTCTTCGCCTATAAATATTTTTAGGTATCGGAAATGGCTGTTAACCATTTCCACGAGCAAAAATAAAGATCAGGTTTTTTGGGGGAGGGGGTAGCTATATTGACTGCTCCGTGTCAGTAGTCCACAAATATTTGGCATGCAATGGATTCAAAATGTGGCCATCCCACGACAAGATGGCTGTGTCAGACAGGTTTGGGAGTTAGGCAAACGGTGTGGTCATGCGACAACCACGATATGGAACATGATTGTCTGCATTAGAGCAATTTTACCGCGCAACATGAACCGCAATCGCGACTGAATAACTATTGTTTATGAAAGGCAGAGAGAGATTACAAATTACAATTAATTACAAAAGCAGAAAAGGAAAGTTTCACAAATAGACCTTATTTCTAAAAAAGAAAAAGAATGCTTAACTCCCTGTTTGGTAAAACAAGAAAAGGGATTTGGACTTTTGACTCCTGAAAATTCCTTTTAACAATGACATTGACATATTTCTAACCTAAGAACTCCTATTTAAATTTCCCTTTGTGAAGTTGCAGGCCAAACAACAGACCTTTAGAGGAAGGGCTTTACAGACTCACATGAGAGATGCTTGGCGTTTCTTAGATCCCCACGAAAGCATAATGTAAAAGAAAGACAAATTGTAAGCCTAATGCACAGAATTTTAGCCAATGATTGCTGACAAGTGCAACCAAAGATAATTGTTAAAAGAAACACTTAATGAATTCGACACGATTGTCTATATCTATATGGCGCACCCTGCATTCAGGAGCACAAGCATAACAGACTACAAATTTGGCCATTTAGTCATGACAAGTCCGACAACAATGAGAAACGTTAAACAGGGTATCACTAAGGTTAACCACAATCTTTATTGAGGAAGAGCACATTTGGTAACAGACTTGATTATTGAAGCAAGCAAGAATATTTACCAAACACATCAAAAGAACGGAGGCTAAGTTTAGAAATTCTATAGCTAAGTGGCAGGGTTTGACAGCACAGGAATTGCAACTTCTCAAAAAACTGTCAAAGAACATGCGAGTGAGGATGAAAAATGTGGAAATGCTTGCAGTGATCTATAAGCCGGTCACCAATAGGAAAAAAGGGTAGCATCAAATGGCTTAGGAAGATGGTCCAGCATCCAAATGATATTAGAGGCAACTCTCTTCCTACTACCCTGCATCCTCCACAAAACAGTTCGGTCAAGTATGAGGGAAGGGCGGTGGTAGCTCCTAGTAACAAAATTGTGGCTTTTTAGTTTTTACTCCTAGAGCTAGTCAGCTGCATTGCAGATCCCGGACCATAAGAAGGCAATGCTCTCTTTAGATAGAGGTGATTGTAACACCCAAATGCATAATTGAAGAGAGCTTAAATGATTTGAAGAACTAACAATATCAACAAATCCACCTTCCTTTCCTAAGGAATATCTGAAGAACTCCCTGTGCTTAATTAGTAGAGGTGCCAGACAATATCAACAAATCCACCTCCCATTCCTTAAGAATATTTGAAGACCTCAAAGATTATGTGAGAATAAAACACCTTTTAAAGGCATATGATAAGACAGACAAATCATGGGTCTAATCATAAATTTTGACATATGGAAGTACTAGATAACTACACATGCCAAGGAAGGTAAGCAGAAGGTCAAGGCATTATTGTCTATAATTTTGGGCAAAGGCTGACTATCCGTGTATAGCTCTTCAATCTTTCTCAATTCGGGGAAAGGGGGGGGGGGGATTGTTTCCCATTTGCTTTCCTCCCGAAACCTCTTTCCCTTCTCCATAAGCCAACAACGCAACTCCATTCTAAACCTTCTATTTGGATGAGAGACTATATCAAGTTAGCTTTATCCCATTGCGCTGCAAATAGTCTGCCACTTCGGCCAATTCTGAACTCCTGCCTCCTCTCATTGCTAGCTACAGCATCTCTTTCAAGGAAGAACATGGCAAATTTACAGGGTCTTCTGTGCCTTTCTATCCTTTGGGCAATGAAAGTTTGTAGTTCCCTACTTCTATGGTTTCAATTTAGTCAGAAAAATGAGGCTCCAAACTCATTGTTTTGTTCTTCGGAATGTGAAACACAAAGTCCTTGGTTTATCATTCTCAGACTCTGAGTTCTTTGAACCTCAATGAGTCCCCAGAACTATGAATTGTGAAAAGATTCACAATCTATCAATACTCATCCTACCCTCAGTTGAAGCCATATCATCAGCTTGCTTAAATCATCCATCATAATAGCAAAGCTCAAAGCAATGTAATAATTGCTGAAGTTTGGACCCAAAACCTTTCAGATTTAATTTTGTTTGGACATTTGGAACCAATGACACCTATAGTTTACCAACGCTAAAAACTATTACTATTTTTTCAGTCCTGATAATTTGTATTAGCAAAATTTCTAGCTACATTATCAAGCAGACACTGAAGACCCTTAACAGTATTAGTCAACATACACCTTCCAATAAGTTCCTTAGATTGAGAGCAATATACTATTAAGAAAAATTAGAGTTTTGCAATAGATCAGCACCAGAACTAGAAAGTTGCAAGTCAGAGTACAGATGAGCACAAACATATTCAAAGATGAAATCACTTTGCCGAGGGGAACGAAGGAAAAGAAAGCCATAGCATCTTGCTTTTGTCTGACACACGTAGCGGGAGCGTTGCTTAGATTGGGAGCAATATACGATTCAGAAAAATTAGAGTTTTGCAATAGATCAGCACCAGAACTAGAAAGTTGCAAGTCAGAGATACAGATGAGCACAAACATAATCAAAGATGAAATCACTTTACCGAGGGAAAGAAGGAAAAGAAAGCAGTAGCATCTTGCTTTTGTCTGACACAGGTAGCGGAATCACAACGCTCTCCCCCCCCCCCCCCAAAAAAAAAGAAAAGAGGAGACTATAGAAATTTCAATCATTTCACAAGATTTTTAACATGACCACTTCCCCCTCAGAATGCCACTTAATGTTATACCTTTTCATTATTTCATTTGCTTCAGTACATGACTGCAGCGCAGCAGAAAGTCTTTCATTAAGGTCTTCAATTGTATACTTCTGTTCAGCTGATGTCTTATTCACCTCCGTCAATTCCTTCTTCGTAATTTCCAATGACTCAATCAGATCATTTAACTGATCTTGGTAAGATTTCGAAATTGATTCTCTCAGCTCTTTCATCTCCTACAGAATCAACCAACACCATTTTGTTGAGATATAGTCAGTAGATGGGTACAACATCAGGTACACTCAACAAGAAATTGTCAAAGAAGTAATCACAAGAGTGCAAATGAGGTAAAGGACCAAAAGCTTATGTAAAAACGATTTACAGGGCTGCATGAACATAGTGAAATACAGGATATGAGAACCTGATCAGCAGTCCCTCCTACCCTATCTACAGACATTTTTTGTCTTTTAAATAAAGAGGATTTGTAGAAGAAACTAAAGTTTGTGCATCATTATGAAGCATACATGGAAGTTAGTCAATTCCACATTCCAAAAAACGGCGCTTATGGAAATCTACCTCATGATGTTCTTTTCCCTGAACATCACTTATTATATACATGATCAATTTCTTGGATACTTCAGCTAAAATATTGAACCGTTTATTTACATGTGTAGTACATACCATCCTACGTATATTGTCTAACACACAAGGACATCCTTCATTCCACTAGTCCAACAATCAATGGCCACAATCAGCAGAATTGCCACATGAAAAATGCAAAAGACAGCAAGTAGCATGTTGCACAACAATGCATTCATTTAAAGTCCACAGTCCGAACTTTAATAGCCAAAAAGGGATTAAAAAGCATACATTTTCATGCCGCTCAAGAGCTTCACGATTCTCATTCCGCAATGTGTCAATTGTAAGGACATGGCTTTCCAATTGCTTCCTCAGTTCCTGTACGACCCCAAAAAAATATTATAGAAAATGGGCATCTAGTGAAACTCCAATGAGGGAGGAGGGGAGAAAAAAAAAAAGAAAGGCAAATACATAGTCGATCCTTGATTCTCAAGGATTGCAACAAGATTCTAGGCAGGAAAGCAAAAGGACAAAAGACTAAAGTTAATCTATTGATGAAAAATACCGTGTTTGAGCGTTGAAGGCTCCGGAAATCATCAAGAGAAATAGGACCTTCAGGAGCACCAATGCCAATGCCTTTGGGTCTTTTGTTTTCAGAACTGAATTCCTCTGGGTAGAAAGAAAATTAAAAAAAACTAATTCCCATAACCCAGGCAATGTACCCCACTGAAAATGCTGCAGCGGTTTACAAAGAACAAGGTGCAGCATTTACAGAATCTAGGAGTGTCACTACCGAGCACAAAGAAAGGGGGTAAGAGCGGGGAGGAAGAACTAGTTCATAGTTAATATACCTGCTTTTCTCTTCAATGTGTTACCATCAGACAGTGGAACAGATGAAAGAACTTCACGATACACAAATGCAAAGGCTTGCTCTACAGTAAAAATGCATGGCAAAGAATATGAATTAACATCCAAAGTAAACATTATCATACAAAAACGCCCCCTGGCCCACGGAAAAAAAGACAGATAGGGGCACATAGAAGAAATATAAACCAAAACACACATGTCAGATGGACATGTTTTGCAAGAAAACGATAGATGACAAATCCAAAGTTCCATAAGCAGCAAAAAGTAATCCAAATTCCTAGTATCAGCGTAGAAAAGTACAAACTACATTTCTTTTTTTTTGGGGGGGGAGGGGTTGGGGGGATAAACGAGCGAAAGATTTGATATCAGTTAAATCAAAAATAAACAAGTTTATGCCAGTTTAGGGATGTAAGTTATAAAGCAAGATGAGAAGTTAAATTTCTTATCCCAAAAAAAAATTTTAAAAAAAAGAAAAAAAGATGAGAAGTTAAATTGTCCCTAGCATTCATATTATGAAGTTCTATTCTCCTGTTCTGTCATTGCATAGATGACCAAACTCCAAAAACAGTTAGGAACGAAAGTTCTTGTATACAGTTCTGATGCTTCCCTATTTTGTAAAAGGCCACGGTTGAACCCAGTAGCCAGACTTCACCAATGCCAAATTCAAACTGACTAGCACGTATCCAAAGACTGGAAATCACAGCATCTAATATAGTAATAAGTTGCATTACCATGTTGGGGAGGTGCTGCAAACGACACAATATCACCATGACGAACCCTAGCTTCAAATCTGGCGCTGCCTCGCTTCAATTTCTTCCAGTTGATGAAAGTTCCATTGGTACTGGGGAGTTTCAAAAGCAGCCCAAACAGAAAGGGGAAAAGAGTTAGAAACCATCAATTTGTTGTAAGCTGATACAAATCATTCTCTACTCTATCTTTCTCCAGGAAGTATCTGAAAGAAAGGGATTATAAACTTCAATAAAGTCAAGTATCTATCTTCGAATGAAAACCTTGTATCTTTGATGAAGGTGCCATTGCAGAAACCAGAGGGACTCTCCAGATCTTCCTTAGGAACCTCCTTCCTAAATATTTCACAATGTCGTTGACTTACTGCACTGGAGTCTATTTGAAAACGTACATCATCTACTACTCGTCCAACATAGTGCTCATCAGCAGTCAACAGAATATTTATTCCCTGTTTTGCAGATATGCCGTCTTCCATCAGCCAAATATTGCAATAATCAATTTCCCAAGTAACAAAACGTCAATCGAAAAGGGCTTGATAGGGGAATGTCTGAAGTCTGAACAGATAAATCACAACCATAAGCTACATGCAAAAGACACCACTATCATCACAGAGTTAAATCACAATTTATTCATAGTATCGTCACAGTTCTCCTCCAAATATCGAAAAAAGCAAAGTTAAACCCCAACAAACATCCACAAAGAAGTCACGACTTCACGTATTTTCCACCACAAAAAAGGGGTCTTTTTAATCCAAGCTATACCTTTTCAAACTTCTGGCTTTACCCATCATCACTTTCCATTACAAATAATTCAAATAAATCCAACTCAAAATCAGGCTGCACTTTCAAAATCAGTCACTCTAATAACAATTTTGACTTCAGGGAAAAGTGACAGTCAACTACAAACACATTGAACTCAAGCACAACCAGACAACAATAATAAGCAATAAACTAAGAATTCTCGTAAAAGATAGCAAATTTCATGCCCCAAAAACAAAGACAAAACTCATCCACCCAACTCAACATTGCTAATAATGAACCAATTTCGTGTAGACAGGTAAAAAAGACACGAAAGTTTAAATTCAAATCAAATTACCTGGGACCTTTTGCGAGCATTGTTAGAGATGGCAGTGAGGACACCCCAGACATCAGGATCAGAGCAAGGGAGTGGCTGAGCGGCGATTCCGGCAGCGACGGCGAGGATGTTCTCCTTAGGGCTTGGCACCTTCTGCGGTGGCGGGGATGGCTCATCCTTGGGATTGCAAGAGCTTGTTTGCGACACGATGTGAGCTTCCGGCTTGTTAGGGCACGGATTTGGTTCTTGAATAGCCGGAATCTTCTGGTTCTCCTCCACTATCGCCATTGAAATCAAATGTGCTTCGAATTGAGTTCAGCCCGCAAAACCCTAATTGAATTGAATTGAAGAAAAGCAAAAACTTAAGCTAAAAGAGATGATGATTCATTGTTATCATTACTATCATCCGTAGGTTTCCAAGAGTGAGAGAATATCCATGGAAGTTAGCGAGAGAGAGACAAAGGAGGGCTTTGGGAAGTGGCGGGTGTTTTTCTCTCTCCTTTTCCATCTGAAGAGAGAGAGAGAGAGAGAGAGAGAGGGAGGAGGGGAATCGTACGCTGGAAGGGACAGAGAACCCGCCAAAATACCACAGTTCCTCTGCCCTTTTTTATTCCTTTTTAAAAAAGGGGAAAAGGGAAGAAAAACGCTAGGTGAAAAAAGAACATTGCAAACAGTTAGGACTTACCCCTTTAGTTGGGAAATATAGTTCAGTAAATAAGTTAAGTCAGTTAAAACTGATAGAGGTTAACTGATGTAGGCTAAAGTGAATATTTTTATTGCAGTAGGTCGAAGTTGATTAAAGTATGTTGAAGTTAGTTGAAGTGGATTTGATTTTTTTGTATGATAAAAGTTGGTTAAAATAGTAGGAAGTGGGTTGAAATTAGTTGAAGTAGGTTGAAGTGGATTAAAGTGATATTTTTTTTTTATTGAAGTTAATCAAGTGGGTTGAAGTTGATAAATTGAAATTTACCAATGAAAAAAACAGGGCCTTGTAAGTAAGGAATCCTGCTCAATTGCTTGCCAATATTTGTTGTCAAATAAATATAATTACCTTTTTTTATTCATTAAGTAAGAACTAAGGTTGAGTGACGAGCGGGTCACATGCGATCGGATTAGGATTAAGGTTAGCCTATTAATAAAATAGCTCATGTCCATATTAGCCCGTTAACATAGTAGGTCAAGTGAGACTTTTTATATGAATAAATATGACACTCAGCCTGCTCCAGATCAAGACCTCCATGCGATAACTATTAATACATATAAACTGTTGCTAAGAAATGACTAAGCTTGGCATACAATTTAGTATGGTTGATAAATCAACAAAAATATTAAATTGTTAAACGGGTCATTATTTGGTTGAAATCCCCTCAGCTTGTTAATGCACATAAATAGGCTGGCCCAACCGTTGGCGATGCTCATTTTCAAGTTCAACTCATATGTTATTAACTCTATTTAATAATCGATTTATTTGGTCCAATGAGACCTGGCTCATTGCCCACCTCTAACAAGAACATTTTTTAAAAATAAGTTGTTTACTGAATTATCATTAAAAAAACTCAATAATCAAATTGTTTTCACTTTTTTTGTTACAGAACTTTTGATGGTAATCCTTCTCATAAAAAATTCACTTCTAAATGAAGGTAAGCTAGGAGGATCAGTTTCTTCCTTGTTCCTTTTAGATTCTTTCACAACTAAAGTAATTCTTGACATCTTATAATCTTTTATCATGAACAAAAAAAAGTCTTATCCAGCATCACTTTTTAAAGGTTATAAAGAGTGAGGACTTCTATGGTTATATATCGTCAAACCAGTATTAGCACATAAGGTCGTCCCACTTAACGGTCAGCATTTAGCAACATTTATTTGAATCTCGACAAATAATTTTTGGCGTCCCCCTTGTTAAATTTGCTAAATTACAAGTGCTTCTTGAATTAAACAGCAGTTCTTTTTTTAATCAGTAGAAAGCTACACTTCATTGGCCTAGTCATAAGACTCAAATACACAAAATTGGCCACCAGCAACAGCAGAAATGTGGTAGCTCTTTTTACTGCTCAAATTGTGACTGTTTAGGTTTACAAAGCCAAAAGCAGCATACATTAGGGTATTGTTCTCTTTGAATGACTTCCTTTTAAATGTTCCAACTGAAAACATTCATAGACAAGACTTGTTTACTATCTATGGTGCAAATTGTCACGGCTCATGAGATAACAATGACTGAAATATTCATGTAAAATTGTTCCATGAGCTTACAGATCAAAGGGTACTGATGAATGCGTTATTTACGTTCGTCTTACAGCATGCTACAATGTAACGCCCCCAATTGTTAATTGTTGGGTTTTATGGTCCAAAATCTCGGGTTTAGGCACGGGGTGACCATGCTGCATGGGCACGGGCGTGCCGCGACACAGAAGACCGAAGAACAGAGCAGACAGAGAAGTGACACGGTGTGCCCGTGCCATGTGGCACGGTCGTGCCACATGGCACGGCACGACCGTGCCACGGGAAATTTTCTGCCGCCTTAAAGTGGCGGCTAGGGTTGCGCTTTGGTGACGGTTTTTGGAAGGCGGCAGCTAGGATTTTCAAGGGGAAACCCTACCTCACAGACCCTATATAAAGGAGGTCTAGGGCCTTGTTTCAAAAAACTCCAGTATAGAAAACACATTGAGAGAGTGAGGTTATTTGTGAGAGAATACAATTGAGAGTATTGTAATTCTGCTCTTAATCACTGAAGTGATTGTGGTGTACTACTCTGCTCATAGTGAAATTTGTCGGTGTGCTGTCGCCGTCCGTGGTTTTTCCCGATTTGGGTTTTCCACGTTAAATCTCTTGTCTTCTTATTTCTGTTTTCTGTTATTCACTTGATTTCTGAATCTCTAACTCATCCTATCGCTTCCGCTATTGTTGTTGCTCTAATATTTTTCCTAACAAGTGGTATCAGAGCTTTGGTTATAGGATGTCTTCTATCATGAGGGTAGATATTCAGAAATTCGATGGGGAGATTAGTTTTAATCTCTGGAAGGTGCAGATGAGAGCAATTCTCATTCAGCACGGGTTGTGGAAGGTTCTGAAGGGACCTCACGTAAAACCCGAGAAGATGACAGAAGAACAGTGGGCTGAAGATGTAAAGAAGAGACGTGGGTCGTTGACGGAGGACGAATGGGAGGAACTGGAGCTGAAAGCGGTTTCAGCCATACAGTTGTGCTTAGCACCACATGTCCTGCGAGAGGTGCTTGATAAGACAACTGCGGTGGATCTTTGGGCTCGGCTGGAGGAACTCTACATGACGAAGAGTCTCGCCAACAAGATCCGTTTGAAGGAAAGGTTGTATACCTTTCGTATGGCTGAAGGTACCCCTATTCAAAAACATTTGAATGAGTTTAACTCTATTCTCGTTGACTTGGAGAGTCTAGATGTGAAAGTTGAGGATGAAGATAAGGCTATTTTGCTTGTTGTGTCGTTACCCCCTTCTTATAAACACTTTAAGGAGATTATGCTATATAGTAATTCTAATACTATATCGTTTGAGGATGTTAAGTCAAACCTGTTGTCTAAGGAGAAGTTTGATCTTGACATTCATGCTGATTCTGCTGAGGGATTAGCAGTAAGGGGTACAATAACTGAGAAAGGGAACGGTAATAGGAGTAAGAACCGTTCTAAGTCTAAAAATCCTCATACTGGAAAGACCTGCAATTACTGTGGTAAATTGGGTCATATTATTGCTAACTGCTGGAAACTGCAAAAGAAGAAGGAGAAAGAGGAAGATAATTCTCAGGAGCCTGCTGAAACTTCATTTGCTGAATCTGATTCTGATGGGGACGTTCTGTTTGCTACCTCTACTGAAGGGGGGAGTGATTTTGATTGGATTCTTGATTCTGGGTGTACCTATCATATGTGTCCTCACAAGGACTGGTTTTCAACATATGATCCAGTTGATTCATCTGTTGTTCACATGGGCAATAATGCCCAATGTAATGTAACTGGAATTGGTACTGTTAAAATCAAGACTCATGATGGTGTTGTCAGGACCTTATCGAATGTTCGTCACGTTCCTGACTTGAAGCGTAACCTCATCTCGTTGGACACCCTTGAATCCAAAGGGTGCAAATATTCAGCTGAAGGTGGAGTTCTGAAGGTCTCAAAGGACAGTAGGATTCTGCTGAAGGGTTTGAGGCAAGGAGGCCTCTATGTCTTGCAGGCATCTACTGTGACAGGTTATATGAAGGAAAGTTCATATAAATCATCTCCTAGAGCTAAGTTCAAGCATTGCTTGAACTCAGTTGGTATTCGCAGTCATTGAGAAGCCCTGCGGGGCATAGCCCCATAGGGGGCATCACCCCCTGGGGTGTGACGACGACGACGGTAATTGAAGACTGGAGATTTTGGTCCAAGGTGGAGATTGTTGGGTTTTATGGCCCAAAATCTCGGGTTTAGGCACGGGGTGACCATGCTGCATGGGCACGGGCGTGCCGCGACACAGAAGACCGAAGAACAGAGCAGACAGAGAAGTGACACGGTGTGCCCGTGCCATGTGGCACGGTCGTGCCACATGGCACGGCACGACCGTGCCGCCCTGGCACGACCGTGCCACGGGAAATTTTCTGCCGCCTTAAAGTGGCGGCTAGGGTTGCGCTTTGGTGACGGTTTTTGGAAGGCGGCAGCTAGGGTTTTCAAGGGGAAACCCTACCTCACAGACCCTATATAAAGGGGGTCTAGGGCCTTGTTTCAAAAAATTCCAGTATAGAAAACACATTGAGAGAGTGAGGTTATTTGTGAGAGAATACAATTGAGAGTATTGTAATTCTGCTCTTAATAACTGAAGTGATTGTGGTGTACTACTCTGCTCATAGTGAAATTTGTCGGTGTGCTGTCGCCGTCCGTGGTTTTTCCCGATTTGGGTTTTCCATGTTAAATCTCTTGTCTTCTTATTTCTGTTTTCTGTTATTCACTTGATTTCTGAATCTCTAACTCATCCTATCGCTTCCGCTATTGTTGTTGCTCTAATATTTTTCCTAACATTAATGTTTAATTCCTACAGCTTAATCGCCTAACTATTATTGATTTACAGCGGAGGTCTTTGATTTGAGGCGTTACGGTCGTTCCATGATGGAACAAGGCTAACCGATTTACTAAACCTTGGAATTACCCAACATATACATCTGTTTACTCATACAGTTCATAATACACTTGATACTTAGCATAACCATACCAAGCATTGTCACCCTCGAAGTTTCAAAATAATAACAGTAAACAATCTTCAAGATACTAACATATCATCACTGTGAACGTTGACTAACTAACATTCAATAAATGTCCATTGTTTGCTACCTTCTGGCTTATCAGGAGGACGACGGTTCGTTACTTCCCATACCTAAAGCAGAAAACATGAAAACATTCTAATGATGAGCCGAAGCTCAGCACGTACATTCCTATGCAGTAAAAATAAGTTTTATGCCGCATTTCAAACATTTTGTTTTGCAAAAAGGAGAGAGATAATGTATAAGTAAAATTTATTTGCGGATTATTATCTGAAAGTAGACCATTTGATCGATGTACATTTTGAAACGATCGTACTTTAGGTGCTCACCCCCTAGGCCGATCGAGAAGCATGAGTTGACGCCGCGTGCGGGTATATTGATGGGCATAAGCCCTGATAATTGATAATTGGCGGGGTCACTTGTTTATGTGACAAAACATTGAGAACATTGGTTCATTGAATGAATCTTGTATTAATTTTTCATTGCTGAGAAACATGTGAGTTTTTGTAAAGCATAAGCAATGTACGTACCTGGTTTTTGAGATTCCCTCTTCTTTATAATGAAGAATGTGCGCTGGCAGCTTGAAGCGACAGATGTAGCCTCATTCCTGCTTTACATATGTAATTCTTTTTCAATTAGTGCAAGGTTACAAAATTTGATTGAATTTCTTGGTTTAATAAATAATTTAAATCCCTTGCGCTTTGTGCTAATCATTAGCGTGTGAAAAGTTATTAACTTGGTTTTATTTTGTTTTTTTGTTCCATTCCTTCCTTCATACTGCTAATCATTCGCTTAATGAATATTTATAAACATGTAACAAGGTAATGATGTTATCATCACATTATTCTAATCATTGGTATAAGTTCGTTACTTACCGCTATTTTGTTTTATCTCTATGGGCCACTGTTATTAATATTATTTTTTTTGTTATTGCATAATTTGAATTAAGGCTTTTTTTATCCGAATTATTATTAACGTTTTTAGTACTATTACTGATCCCTTCGTCGACTCAATGTTATGCTTTAAGTTTTTTATAAATTAGGCTTAAGCTTCATCTCAGCATTGAACCTTGCATCACCACGTCATGGCAATAAAACACCCAATTTACGACACCCCAACACCCAATACTCATGAATTTCCATTCCATTATTCATTATAATGCACTTAAAACCACCAAGTCGACCATGATCAAGCTTGTATTATTATTTCAGTCACAGCCCTTAAACTTCCACATTAACACCAAATTAACGGCCATTTAGTAACTTTCATTTTATATTATATACTCACCGAACACTTCCTATGTATATACATCTCTCTTTAATTAACGCAATCAACTCATTTAAATACTAATAGGGCAGCACAATTAAATGAACACTATAAAACGAGCATTATCCAAACTCCTTTAATCACCAAACCGATGGTTACACGTTTCCAGCACAAGAGTAATTCATTAATCTCATTCAGATTTTCCTTAGGATTACTCTAACCATCCTTATCTCGCCATTAACAATTCTTCGTTTCATCCACCCTACAATTTCTAATACTAAGTCATTATCATGACATAACTTACCCATTTCCTACGATTTTTCCCACTTGGCCGCTATGTTCATGATGTGCTTAAACTCATTACCCTTATACACTTATATGTCTATTTACTCGTCACTTAATTCGTCACCACCAATAAATTGACACAATTAAGTTAAACTTCATTTAAGGCATAAACCTTACATTTCCATACGCATGATAATATCGCACCTACACATATTCCTCCCAATTTCAAGTCAAATATTACCGAAATTTCACTTCAAATCTCCAAAGCACCATAATCAAATTTCAATTTTATTCAAGTATCTAATCTCAAACCTTCAAGCTTATACCACAACTCACCCACCTCACATAAATCTTTTTCTTTTTAATCTCAGCCAATTATGCATTATAATCCATTTGAACACCGTTCAATCAATATAACAAGCTCAGTTCACATCTAAGCCTAAACTCTCACCCACCACATACACCCTTTAATTCCAACCATTCCAAATTCAATGCCAAATATCCCAAAATTAAAGGAAATTACAATTTAATATTTACTAAAGCTAATGTTATCATCTATTACAAGAAATTAATGATAAACAATCAAAGCTAATTTGAGGGAGTTAGGGTTTTACCTTCTCAACCACTTGGAGAGCAGAATGGGAAGTGAAGAGGAGAGGGGGTGATGCTGCAATGGCGGTGGACCTGCCGGCGGCAGGCTGGCCGACGGCACGGGGGGGCCCGACTGGGGCGGCCAGCGAACGGCCGACAGAACATAGAAACAGGGCCGCACGTCGGGAGGAGGAAGAAGAATAGGGCAGCGACAGAGTCCACGGTTGCAGCAGCTAACTGGCCGGCGATGACGGTGGCGTGGATGGCGGCCAGCGAGCAGCAACGGTCGGCGAGCAGCAGAAGAAGGAGAGGGGTGGGGGTTGTCGGGTGTGTGCGTGAAGAGCAGCAGAAGAAGGAGAGGGGTTTGGGTTTGGTTTCCTTTTACCCGACTTTATGTCGGTTTGATTGATTTTTTTTATTTTTTTATTTTTTATTTTTTATTTTTTATTTTTTTAATTGTTGTTGTTTCCTAGCTATATTAATATTGTTATTGTTATTATATTATTACTATTATGGTCATCTTGTTTTATTAATTTTATTCATTGTCCATTCATTACATATATATATATATATATATATATATATATATATATATATATGATTGAATTAATATTTTCGACTAGAGTTACTAAATTAAAAGTTTTAATGTTTAGGTTGTTAAATTTGAGAGGACACTTTCATATTAACAGACGTTCAACTATTTATTAGAATTTTAATGAATTATTTAGGAGTAACCAAAAATACATTTCGAGGCCACTCTGCCGATTCAACCTGCAATTGTTCAAATATGTATACATATATATAGAAAACGCTGAATTGAAATACGGAGCCCAACTTAATGATTTTGTAATTAAGAGAATTCAATGTAATTAAAATGAATATTAAGTTCGGGCCGCTACATACAAAATAATGAGCTAATGAGTTACACTTCCCACTCTGCTACACACCACGCTGCAAGCAATTGTTGTCCTCCCCCTACATCTCTTTAACACCCCCCCAACCAGGTTTCCTAGAGCACAAATGCACATGACACAGCCATTCGATACGTTCAAAGAAGTTCTCCTGAATGCAGCGCGCTCAGATTTCAACCGGCAAGGGGATTGGCATGAATAGTAACGCGGTTTAGCCTGACTTTAGCAAGTGGACGATCTCCTGGCCCTGTTTGCATCTACATATACCAGAAAAACTTGATTAGCAGCTTGTCCAGGGATTAACGAAGACCAAAGGGCCAGCCATCATCATGTCACTAAAAGTCAGAAAAATTATCACCTGCACTATACCATGAATCCTAAAGGATCATTATATATCTCATCAGTTGATCACCCCATCGTTAAGGATGTGTTGGAAACTTGGAACATATTACATATGATAGTGGGCTTGTCTCACATTGGCAAAATAAGAGGTGTAGGCCCTTGAGCATACACATAAGTACATATAAGCTAGTGAGTCACCCCACCCATTTGCCAATTGATTTTGGGTTAAAATTTCATTGGACTTATATCCATTGCCCCTTAGTTTCACTCATGCCTAATACCTATAAAATTTACAGGTTGGAATGTCAGATTTTACAATGGAATCTCAGAATTTACAGGTAGCAATTCCTTGTGGTCACAAAAGTGTTTTGCCAACAGAACAATAAATATGAATCGCTGAACAGCTATGACTGTAACTTCCTAAATAAAGTATCTCATATAAGGAAACAACATGCAAGAGGCTACCAGCTAGACGGTTTATCACACAGTTTCTGATAACAAACTATAAGCTGAAATAGATATTTTAATTACCTTCTCCATCAAAAGGATCGGGGACTTCAAAACCGTGGATCACCTTGCCAAACAGAGTGTACAGTTCATTAAGATGAGGTTGCTTTGCATATGTTATGAAGAATTGGCTTCCATTGGTCTTTGGACCACTATTTGCCATTGACAGGATCCCCTAGCATTATGCTGGAAGAGGGAAAACAGATATTTACATCAGAACACAAAAGCAAAATATGAGATTGATACTTTATGAAGGCTTTCAACAACAAAGAAAAGAAAAAATTGACTACTATAAGGGTTTTAATTTGACCAATAAGATTACGACCCAGCTTCTTGATGTTTTTACTGACTCTCGAGCAGCACAACAGATATCAGTATGTCCGAGACACTCAGAATTTCTGCTGAGCTAATGTGTTCTCATCATTAGAAGCCACATGTATTCCACATAGTTGGACATTTCAATAAACAAGCAACATTACATATTTGCATCAAGATAGAGAAGGCTGCCAAATGCTGTGGCAAACTCACCTTCAGGGATTCTCTTATACTGGTACCACTTTTGCCTGTGCCTGTTCGATCTCCTCCTTGAATCATAAAACCTTTAATGTTCCTATGAAATATGGTTCCATCATAATACCCACTCGCACATAGAGCCAAAAAGTTCTGCAACATGAGAAAGCAACCTCATTAGTCGAAGAATCCCAAATAAGGCATGTGTAATTTTTCTTCTGGCCAACACACATCCACCCCAAATAGGGTACCATATCCATCTATTGTAATAGCAACCACTTCAAAAACTACCCATGATAACAAGCACAGCCTTAAGAGTAAAGAATCAGGGAACTCCAAATTAAAAAATAAAATGAGTGATTCACAAAGGATGATCATGAAGATGGAAGACACAAGGAAGATGTCCAAAGAAACCTGGAATGCATATTCTTGACAAAAATCTCACGAAGAATTAGCAAACCAAACAAAATTCTGAGCTCATGGGACATTACACTCACGGACTTCTTGGTAACGACACAGCCTATTCCCACATTTCAAAGCCAATCAAGGACTACATAAGGCAAACAGCTGTTGAGCATTCATGACCACTTGATACATTAATTCGAACTTCTCCATTAAAATGTTAACAATTTCTTTGCTAATTTTGCAGAAATGAATGTCATTTATTAAACGTCCAATAGCTCTAACTGATTAGCTAAACTGTTGTTCAGGTCACCTGAAATTGTCATGTGCCGAATAGTGTTATAGACAAAGGAGGCAAGCAAAGAAAACAACAAAAAAGACCAGCATTCCAAATTGTTTGACTAGAAGCATGCATCAATTGGAAATCTAGAATAGGCATATATGGTACCAAAAAATAGCAAAGCATAATGACTCCCAAGAGATTAGAAACGCACGTCGTAGTTTCAGTTGCCAGCCTACCCATGTCGAAATTCCTATGTTGGCCAATTACAGTGCCCAGATGCTCAAAGACAGGCTTCATTGTGGCAGTAGCTTACATTTGCTGCAACTACAGATCATGTCAATTAATTGCACATTAAAGTATAAGGCAGCCTCTAAAACATCTCAATATGGCCTCCTTGTGATCTCCATCAAGGTGCCAAACCCAACAACTCCATGCACCAATACTGTCCTATAAACTTGCTAATGATTGAATTGCATAATTATATGCTCAAATGGTTTTTTTTTTTTTTGGGGGGGGGGGGGCCTTATCATTGCAAACATCAGCATGAACAGCATGTATCACCTCATATGCACATCTAAAGCACACAAAATCCTACCACTGAAGAGCCTTAAACCCTGTAAAACATTAGAATCTTCATAAGCCGAAATACCCTCCCCCAAAAAAATAAATTTGTTTTCATTAACCCCCCCAAAAGGGATCCAGAGAGAAAGAGAGGACCTCTTTGGGCATGGAACTAGTGTTAGTACAATGTAGACAATCCAACCGCAGTCAATCAGCCAAGGATACATTTTTAAACAAACAAAAAACAAGTAGACAAATTTCGAAATCCTACTAACGTAATTGGCAATAAGCCTGTATTAATTCTTAACTTGGGGGGGGGGGGGGGGGAGATCAAAGCGTGACCTAAAAATTAAATACCATCAAAGATTACCTCAGTGGTTTTAGGCACCTAATCGCAGAAGATTTCGCACCTGATATCACCCAGATTAGTGTGAAGCGTTACCTACTCCCCATTACACACAAAAAGGAGAAAGAAACTGGCACAAAATGAAAATGTCAGTCACACAGCGCTCATTATAAAACTAAAGTTGAAGCTGAAAGGTGTTCGACGAAATGCTGCAATGAAGAAAGAACGCGAACTTACCATTGTCTCGAGCTTTGACTAGCACAGAGAGATAGATACATTGTCACGCTTTTCTTCAGTGTAGCAAAATTTTTGCGGTGGGAGAATTTAAATGAGAGAATGGCCGATGGCTCTGGATACGGCGTCATTTGCGTTTGATTTTTGATTCGGCGTTGTCCCAAACTCCCAACTTCCGATGGTTCTACTCCGTCCATAATAGTGGCTCAATGGGTTAACACTTGTTAGTTGGGCCTGGATGGACCTCAAAACAATATAACCTATGGGTTATTTCATCTGATGTAATCTGTTAAATGGACCATTTGATTCAGCTTAGAATTAGATCATGTTCGGGGTAATTAAATTTGGTTTAGTATTAGTTTTAGAGTGGGTTACTTTCGGTTCAACTTTGCTTTGAGTCACTCAATTTTTTGTACAATAGATTGGTCTTCTTTAAAAACTGCAAGAAAATTTACCGGTCAGATTGTTTTAGTTCATGTCGATTTTGGCTTCGAGTCCATTTTGAATTAATTGTCTTAGGTTTTGGGTCAAATATGAATTCAGGTTATGCAGTTCTGATTTCCCAGTTCATGTTAACATTATCAACTTTATACCTAATTTCAAATTTCACCTAAAATTTTTTGAACTTTTATTTGCAATTTCAAGCAAATTAGGCAAAGTAAATATATTGAGGCCTGATAAAATAAAAGATGCTTGCAGGATCAGTGGTGGAAAGTGCCTTCTACCAATGTTCTAAGGAATGTGGTTGACGTATTTATTGTGACAACAACAACAACTACTACTACTTCCAGTGTGGGTCCCGCTTTCGCAGGATATGGGGAGATCCAACTGTAGGCAACTTTACCTCTACTGGTATTCCTACCCATAGAGAGACTGATTCCAAAAGACCCACAAAAACAGTTTTGTGAAAAAGTTTTATAGAGAAACGATTGCAAACCATTTACCGAGGCGAAAAGGTTCCGAAGAAGCTGAAGCTGCAGGAACAAAGAGCAAATAAACAGGGGGCGGAGACATACCTCAACAATCCAAGAGATGCCGATACCGTCACTTCCCAGAAAAGCACATCCTGCAAAAAAGCACGCCAAAACCCTACCCGCACCCAGCCACTGAAGCTACTGCCACTTACGGGGCCGATCTCCTACGATCTGAGATCCTAATCCTATTCCGCCACAACTTCCTATCCTGAGCCATATCCTACGTCAGATCGACAGCTTTCAGGTCCTCTCTAACCACTTCATCTAAACTCTTCTTCGGTCTACCTCTCCTTCTCTTACCACCAGGGGCATCGATCATCTCCCACCTCCGCACTGGGGCGGCTACACTTCTCCTCTTCATGTGGCCGAACCATCTGAGCCTCGATTCCCTCATCTTCTCCTCTATGGGGGCCACTTTAGCTAAGTCCCTAATTACTCTATTCCTAATTTTGTCCAATCTCGTAAAACCACACATCCACCTGATCATTCTCATCTCCACTACCATCAACCTTTGGGCCTGCGTCTTTTTTAGAGGCCAACACTCTGATCCATAGAGAACAGCCAGTCTAACTACTATCCGATAGACTTTATCTTTCAATCCTAGGGGCACCCTCTTGTCACACAGCACCCCTGAGGCTGACTTCCATTTTTGCCAGCCCACTCTTATCCGCTGGCTAATATCCTCGTCAATGTCCCCATTCTACTGGATGATCGAGCCCAGATACTTAAACTTAGCTACCTTTGATATCACCCTCCCATCCAGTGTGATTTCTCCCACCTCTTCTATCCTTCCACTGAAACAACAATGGAGGTATTCCGTTTTCGATCTGCTTAACCGAAAACCTCTAACTTTCAGCGTATGCCTCCACCTCTCCAACCTGTCATTCACCCCTTGCCTGGTCACATCGATAAGAATGATGTCAACTGCAAATAGCATACACCAAGGTACCTCGTCCTGGATCCCTCTAGTAAGCTCATCCAAAATTAAGGTGAAAAGAAACGGGCTTAAGGCGGAGTCCTGATGCAGGCCCATACTAACAGCGAAGTCATTGGAGACCCCTCCCGGCGTCCTGACACTCGTCTGCCCTCCCTCGTACATATCCTTGATAATACGTATGTACGCGGGCGACACCCTTTTCTCTTCCAAACATCTCCACAATACTTCCCTCGGGACTCTATCATACGCTTTCTCCAGGTCAATGAACACCATATGGAGATCCACCTTTCTGTCCCTGTACAAGCCCATGAGCCTTCTGAGGAGGTAAATCGCCTTTATGGTCGACCTGCCTGGCATGAAACCAAATTGGTTCTCTGAAATCTCTACATCCCCTCGTAACCTTCTCTCAATCACCCTCTCCCATAGTTTCATGGTGTGGCTAAGCAGCTTGATACCCCTAAAGTTATTACAATCTTGAATATCCCCTTTGTTTTTGTACAGTGGGATGACTGTGTTGGCCCTCCACTCTCTGGGCATCTTAGCGGTCCTGAAAATAACATTGAAAAGTTCCGTTAGCCACTCTAGACCGACTTCCCCCATATACTTCCAAACTTCCATTGGTATCTGGTCCGGGCCCACTACCTTCCCATTCGCCATCTTCTTCAAGGCCTCCCTAATTTCATACTTTGTTATAAGATCACACGCTCGCTAGTCGAAATGCCTATCACTACACTCTCCGCCCCTACTGCAGTCATCTCCCACCCCTTCCCTATTAAGGAGTTTAGCAAAGAACCTTTACCATCTTTTCTTAATTTCGGCATCCTCAGTCAACACCTTACCCTCTTCGTCCTTGATGCACCTTACCACTCCTAAATCCCTAGTCTTCCTTTCCCTCGCCCTTGCCAGTTTAAAAACCTTATTCTCCCCTTCCTTTGTCCCCAATTTATGGTACAGTCTATCAAACGCCTGGCTCTTTGCTACTGCCACCGCTTTCCTGGCTACCGTCTTGGCCGCCTTGTATCCACTCCTCTTTTGCTCCCTCTCTTCCTCCGAACCGTTGTTCATGAACTCCGCACAAGCCTCTTTTTTTTTTCCTTGACTTTCTCCTTTACCTCTTTGTTCCACCACAAGGCACCCTCCATCTTGTTGCCGCATACCCTGGAAAGACCTAGGGTTTCCTTGGCCGACCTTCGGATACAATCCGCCACAGCCTCCCACATCGAATCGGCGTCTTCTGCCCTCCTCCAAGCTCTCTCCTCGGCGATTCTCTCTGCTATTAATTCCGCTTTCTCCTTCGTGAGGGTCCACCACTTAATTCTGGGTTCCTCGGCTCTCCTCTTCGTCCTCTTAGGACACTTGAACTCTGCCTCCAAAACCAGCAACCTATGTTGAGTTCCCAGAAACTCGCTGGGAATCACCTTGCAGTCTTTACACGATCTCCGACTGTCCTTCCTCGCTAGGAAGTAATCGATCTGGGTCTTGCAAGAGCCGCTCTTGGAGGTCACTAGGTGGTCCTCCTTTTTCTCGAAAAAGGAGCTGGCCACTAACAAATCAAAGGTCACCGCAAAGTCCAGCGCAAAGACCCCTCCCGCGTTTCTCTCTCCGAAACTGAAGGCCCCGTGGACCCCATCATTTCCGGCTGCCTCCACGCCAATATGGCCGTTAAAGTCTCCTCCTATGAACAGTTTCTCGCTCCGAGGAACCTCTTGGGCGACCACATCCAAATCCTCCCAGAAGAGCTTTTTAGTATCCTCCGGCAGGCCTACTTGGGGCACATACACACTCACCGCATTTACGAAAACTGAACCCACCAAAACCTTAATGGCCATAATCCGGTCGCTCTTACACCACACTTCGACCACCTGGTCCGCCAAATCCTTCTCAACCAGGATGCCAACTCCATTTTTCGCCTTGGTTGACCCCGAGTATCAAAGTTTGTACCCATCAATCTCCCTAGGTTTAGCCCCAACCCACTTCGTCTTCTGGACACACGCTATACTAATCTTATGCCTATGCAAAGACTTAACTAATTCTATCGACTTACCCGTGAAGGACCCAATATTCCAGGACACTAGGCGTACCTTCCGCAGCCCTGAACCCCTCCTAACCCCAAAACCCCCCGGAGGACAGGCTGAAACTGCTACATGGCTCGCCACAGACGCAAACGCCTACGAGGCCAGCGGACACCCTAAAAAAAACTATAAACTAATAGAGACACCCAAAAAAACCAGTTACAAGCTACAAACAACTATAAACTATAACTATAAACAACTGTAAACAACTACCAACTTCAACAGCCAACTTTCAAACAACTATAAACAACTACAAACAACAAACAACTGCCAACTACAAACTACTTTAAAAGCCAAAGGAGGCAAACCACAATGTTAACACCACAAGAAACAAAGCCCCAATAGAGGTAAGCCAAATAAAGGGAAACCGATCCCTCTACTAGTCACCACAAGCCCGGGAAAGAACACAGCTTCTAGCAGTACTGACCACTAGGCACCAAAGAAATTGCATCGGCCCCTCCAAGCAACACTGACCCCCTCTACTGGGCACCCCCCTCTGAGAAATGCCCAGAGCAGCCACTGAGAAAAGCACGCACAGTCTACACATATCAGTCAGCCAGCCAAACAGCTTCTGACAACTCCCCCCTGAGCAATGCCCTCCCCACTGACTCCCAGCACAACCCCCTGAGGAAGAACACCCAGGCACTCACCCAGCCTCTAGCAACCCCCAAGCACCCACCCTTCTAGCAACACACAGAGACGTCGGCAACAAAGCAACAGAGTTCAATTATTGGCTACAAAGCAACAAAGCAACAAATCAACACACAGCTTCCACACTGGCAGGCGACACAAAGAATAGAGTTCGACACCGGCAAAACAGAGCAACAAAGCAACAAAGCAACGGAGGAGAGGGAAGCCACAACCGAACCCCGAGCCACAAAGGTTGAGGAGATCACACAGGAAATCACAACCAGGCAAAATAGGGCAAAACTCCACAGGGCACAAAACGGGCAAAATCACACAGGGAAGCTCAAATACTAAGAAATCAAGGAGAGTGAACAACGAATTTGACCAAGCTAAGGAAGATGGGACGCTGCAGACTCACCGACCTGGGCTTTGGAACAGAGACGCCCAACCGAGCCTGTGTACCGAGTCGATACAGAGCAGGGGAGACTCACCGCCGATACTCGCCGCCGGTACTCGCCTGAGGGAGAGGTGTCCGACCTTAACTGACTTGCCGCCGGTACTCGCCTGAGGACAGCTCGGTGCTTGTTCTGCGCCTTTCCGGCCGTTCTGTTAAAGCAGGGCCTTCAAGCGAGCTAGAGAGAGAGAGAGAGCGAGCTAGAGAGAGACGTATTTATTGTGAGATGGATTAAAAAAAAAAAGTGAAAAAGGCATGGACTACAAATAAATTAGATGACATATTAGTTCACTTACTAATAAAAATAGGAGAGGATGGTAGTAATTGTTCCAAGGGGCATTTCGAGTGTAATATTTTGAATTGCAACAAGTCTTACGATTACTTATATATTGTCTACTTATTTTTCTCGTTTAAGAGCTTAAAGTGATTTGATGATATTAATGCATTTTGTTTTGGAATGGGACTAGCCTATTATACTCTAATAAACCTCTAATATCAAGCATTAACAGCACAAACACACACAAAAAAAATGGGTAAGTTCAAATAATGAATTTAACAACAATCAAATATCAACATCTTGTACGCACACTAGAATTTTAAATCTACCAATCCGTGTTATAGTAGTTTATTATTTTGAAAATTTCGAAACTCAATATATTAACGATATGAAGAGTACACAATTTTTTGAAAAGCAGTAAAACAATTAAAATTGCCCCAATATGGACCTTTTCTATCGTGCCATAATTTTTAATCTCATTTGCATTTAATTGATTTATTGTAAATGATAGATTTTATATATGATAGCATCATGAGAATAATTGTAATATTATTAGTGAGTTTCATCATTATTTTTAAATTAAAAAAACTAATAATCTTTTGCAAGATTTTTCATTCCCGAGAGTTGTGTGTTACTATTGGCTCATAAGCCATAAGAAGTACACCTTATACCCCACAAAATTCCTCAATTCATGAAACCGAATATAATATCTTACTTTAAAAAAAAGGTAAAAACGTGACCTTATTAATCAAAATGATACATAAAGTTTATCTTTCGCTATAAATGTAATTTTCTTTTTTTAAAGGATCCAACTAGCTGAAATCACTTATATTACTTAGACCCTCTTTTTTTCGTTGATAAATCCAAATATACTAATCTTAATTAACTTTAACACACATAAACCCACTTCAACTCATTTCATGAGCAATAATTTCAACCAATTTTAACCCACTTTAATCAACTTCAATTTACTTCGATCCATTTTTCACTATTTTAACCAAGTTTTTATCATCATATAAAAAAATCAATCCACTTAAAACCACTGAACCCCACTTTAACCAACTTTAACCTATTTCAATATAATTCAACCAATTTCAACCTACTTTAATAAAATATAATTATTTTAATCTGCTTCAATCTACTTTTACTAATCTTAACTACCTTGACTTATTTATCAACTTATATTTTTCAATAAAAAACAGTCTTTTAAACTAAAATTTAAAAAATAATCATCATTATCAGTGTCATTTTCTTGACATGAACCCCTGACGTTGCACAAAGTACGATTCCAAAAGGTCTCTTCCAGCGACCAGGATGGGCGGGACGGTCCACCTCCGTTTAAACCGGAGCCATTCTCTCTCTCCTTTTCTCTCTCCAAATCCAAGGCCCACCTCAACGATTGTATTTTTTGGGAGACTGGCAGCCTGATTCACCCAACCACCGTTCTACTATTTCAAGCGGGAAACACCTGCACGCATCCACCGCCACCGCCACCGCCACCGCCACCGCCACCAGTTTCTCGAGCTTCAAAGCTTCAGTTTCCGGCGATGAGAAGAAGCAATGAAGCAGCCGAATTGAAGGCAAACTTTGCCGCTTACCAATCGGAGGAAGTCACCGTCAATGGCGATTATCTTCGATTGAGCGGCGATAATCCGCCGGAAAACTCTGCTCCGGGGATCGCCGATTATGGTGGGGGTAATCGGTTGAGGATAGGGTACCCACGGTCGAAGTGGTTCTGGTTGAATGTGCTCGTCATCTGTGCTGTATTGTCTGTCATTGGTGTTGTGGTTGTCAAGCACTATGGCCCCCTTTTCATGGACAAGGTCAGTTTCTCTATCTATATTCTCTAGTTTTGGGTTTCATGATGTTAATTATCGGTTTCTTTTGTGGTAGTTTTCGTGAGATTATTGATGGATTTTGTTCTTAATTTGGGCGTTTTGCTAGATGATTCTACTTCAGCGAAGTTAAGACGATGGTTTTAGTTGCGTAGTTGTTTAAGCAACCGTCATATTTGAACCGGGACTATTTTTTGGTGAACTGGGAGTCTGGGACTGATTTTTGTGCTGTTTAAGCATCTGGTTTTCAATGTGACTCACTAGTTGTTCGTCCTAAGTTACAATAATTTGTCCTTCGATATGCTTGTCATGAAACAGTTTGTTCTAGAGCACATTGACGGAGAATTTATTGATGAACCTTTGGCCATCTATCGGCGTAAAGACGAGGTTCGTAGGCCTTTGGACTAATGGGCTTGGATAATCTTGTTAGGTGTTTTAATTGATGGATTCTGTTTGTTAAATCAACCTTGTTTTGAAGTCTGAGTTCCAATGGATGGTTGAGTACTTGAGTTATACAGATGCCTGTGAATGAGGTAGAACTGTGCCAAACTGCTAATCCAGGCTTGGTCGTCAGTTTGTTCAGCTTAGCGTTAGCTCACCTTTGGGCTTGATGAGTCTTGAGCCGGCTTTGAACTTTATTTGAACTTCAATATATGATTTTAATGAAATCATGGCTCCATGTTATTATTGCAATCTCTTCACTGGCCAATTTTTCAAATACCCCCAGCCTTGTAGAGGCAAGATTTTCGCATTTGGCGTTAAGCTAGACTATGAGTCATCGCAAACCAGCTCCCATGTTGGGTTCTTCCATACCTACGGCCTATCCACAGATCCGAGCTTAGTCGCTTAGTCATTTCTATACTCGTGTGGTGATAGTATCGCTTTGCGTTGAGTTTTTGCCTGAAAAAGGCAAGGACACAGTTATAAATTAGCTATAATCACTCAAGGAGAGCTACAACATTGCTTTAGCTATTGAAGTTGGCTTTCTTGAGTGTGATTATAATTAGTGCAGTGACTAAAAGATTCAGTTACTCCCTCAATCCATTATTCCATTTTTTTCGATGCCTGCTTATGAGACATAAATGCATACTCAATTTGTTATCTCTCTCTTTCTTTTGCAGGAGGTTATTCCAGTAATAAACTGGCTGACCAAAACATTCAGCCCTTCGGTGCTTGCAACTATAGTATTTGGTGCATTAGCATTGTTCCCAACTTTACTTTTGCCAACTACACCCTTCAAGTGGGTGGCTGGACTGACCTTTGGCTATGGAATTGGTTTCTTGCTGATCTTAGCAGGGTATGTTGTTGGTGTCTCGTTGCCCTATTTAATTGGCCATCATCTCTTTCTTCACAAGATCAAAGTAAGTGGCCTTTTCCCCCTCAAATAAACTTAGAAGCTCTACCTTCTTGTATCAAACATTTTGGAATTTGGCTTTTCCAATTTTTACATGATGTTTCTTCTTTCTGTATCTTCCCAGAGATGGCTGGATAAGCACCCCATACATGATGCCGTTGTTAGATTAGCTGGTGATGGTGACTGGTTTCATCAGTTTCGAGCCACTGTTCTCATAAGACTTGCCCCAGTCCCATTTACTGTTTTCAACTACACTGCTGCTGCCACTGGTGTTAAATTTGGTCCATACTTAGCAGGATCCTTGTTAGGACTGGTGCCTGACATATTTGTTGCGATTTACAGGTTGGTGTTTCTGCCCGACTTTTGGGAAACATTTGTAAATACAATGCAAATAATGCATTCTTTTTTTGCTTTTAATCTTCATTTTATGGTGTCATCTGTTTGATCATACTTGCGTACATTTGTGTCCTAGTGGTGTGATTCAACAAATTCCTTAGGCCTAGACATTATGAAATTCTAATTTTAACCGTTGCTTTTGCACCTTTGCCAACATAGATAAAAGATCTGATGAGCATCTCTTTGTTCTACAACCACCCCCGCAACCACTCAGGATCACTGGTGGAACGAGATGGAAGTTAGTTCTGGCTTGTCCTTAGCTACCCAAAAACACACACGCATGAGGGTGTGCACACAGGCACAACCCCGAGTAAAGGGGCCATATTACCAACACAGGCTGATTTAAGTGGTTTGTCACTCGTTCCCCTTAAGCAAGGTCTTAGGTTCGAGTCTTGTGAATGGAGAAAATCTGAGAGCTTTACCCTTATTAGGCTAACAGTAGTTCGACTCCAGTGAAATAGATGATTCAATACCCAAAAAAGGGTCCGTACTTCAGGAACAGTATGTCGTGGCCTCCAACAGGTCTTCTTGCAGAAGTTTTGTGGGTTCAAATATCATCGAGTGCAACAGGAGGAATAGGTCATAAGCCTTTTGTTCCCCAAGTCTTCCTCATTAAGGCCATGAGTGGTGCGGCCCTTAGCTGAGTCTACAGAATCGCCTAAAATATATACAAATAGAGAGAGGGAGAGAGGTGGGGAGGAGGGAGCACATTCTTTTGTTCTTTTGTTGAGCTGCAGGGTTATGAGCAGGATGCAATCTCCCTTGTTTCATCTATGCTATGTGTCTCACATTTATTTATGGGATTATGATGACATACTGCATTGCAATACGGGGGAAAAATAAAGGAAATAAAATGTCTCTATCATTCTCTTCGACATTTTTTCCGCTCTCTCATTTTCCTCCTTTCGCAGTGGGATTCTTATATGGACAGTGGCAGAAGCAATGGAAGAGCACACTCCAGTTTCGAAACTCCGCCTAGTCTTAGACGGTGTAGGATTTGGTTTGACTGTCGTAGCAACCATTGTCATTGGATTTTATGCAAAAAGGAAGTTAGAACAGTTTCATGAGCAAGAGGAGCGACAGCAGTTGCTCTAGTTCCAAATGTTCAAATTTTGTTCCACATAATTTTCAGAACAAGTTCTGTGTTTCTGAAATGTAAATTTCTACTGTAAATATGTTTGACAAAGTTGCCATCGAATTGTATAGAATTTTTATTTGATGCCTCCCAAGGGGCTTACATTTATGTAGAGTTTTATAATGTTGCTGTGTGCATTTGAAGGGAGCCATGCTTGCTTGATGCAGTGAGTGTGAGATGTGCAAAGTAACTGTTCGGTGCAACGTGCCAAACTGGTTCTCAGCATTAGTTTAACTATTCAGTACAAAGTGCCAAACTGGTTGCTGTAGAAACTCGGGCCTCAAACACATCCCAGTAAGGTGAAAGAGCCAAATGTATAATAGCAAATAGGTTGTTTCTAGTGGACTATAGATAGCAGGCGAATATGCTATTCCTATGTTGAAGCGGCCAAATTTATACCACAAAAATTCATGAGAACATTCATATTACTTGGGTATATTCTTTTCAACTTATCACAAATACTTCTCTCTTGTTGACATTACAAAGACGAACATATGTAGCAGAATAGCTTCCAGTTTCAGCAAAATCTAGACCTTTAGGTTCTTCCTCAACTCTATCCTTTTCTGGTAGGGTAACAAGAGTTACAATGCTATCTAGCAGTTTTGCTGAAACGACTGCAGTTAACTTCTCAGTAGCACCAGTTATTTGTTTAACATTTGTATCCAGAGCTTCTCCAACATTGTGATGAATAAACCAGGCCGAATCCATAAGGTTGTTCCGACTGTGCTTGACTATAAATAGAGACATAAAAATATGAGAAGACACCTTACAAACTTTGGGTTTTGATTACTCTGTAGGGGGCTAAACAGTGAAACCAGTCATTTGCTTGCAGGATATTCCAACATGTCTTCTTAAATGGGGAAGTGCTTCAGATTATGGTGGCCAGGTTCTATGCCTTTATCGTTGGTTGCATTTGTTTTTTTTTTTTTTTCCAATCGACAAAAAAAATTATTTATTTCTTATAACATAGCTTCTTTGGTTTTTTTTTTTTTTTTAAAGAGAGGGCATTAATTACTAATTGGGTAAATACATGATGTGAGAGGAAAATGGTAAGCTTTTGAGGCTAATACCTTAAACCATTGAAATTCTTGCTGCAATTTGCAGTTCCATAAAATTTTGCATTTCTACCTAAAATGGCTTTTCTAGTTGGACAACTGTACAGGGAAAAACGTGAGACTTTTTTAAAAACGTTACAATGTTCAAATTAGCCGTTGTAATTCAACAAATCATATAAATATTTACCTAACATGGCCACGTTCACTTTACACGTGTAGGGAAGGAGCTACTGACTTCAAAAGCTGTTACACTATAGAAATGATACGTTATGATTTTGCAAGCCTCTATATTTTTTCCTTGTAAGGTGCCTTCTCCAACACAACACATTTATATGAAGAAGTTACAATTCTTTGCCTTGTACCAATAAAATTATTTGCTACAATTTGCAATTTCGTAAAATCTTATATTTCTACCTAAAATAGCTTTCTTAGTTGGACAACTGTATGCAGAAAAACACAAGACTTCTAAAAACGTTACACTTTTCAAATTGGCCGTTGTAATTTAACAAATCATTTAAATATTTACGTACCATGTCCATGGCTACCTTCACTTCACGCATGTAGGGAGGGAACTACTGACTTCAAAAGCTGTTACACTATAGAAATGATACGTTATGATTTTACAAGCCTCTATATTTTTTCCTTGTAAGGTGCCTTCTCCAACACAACACATTTATATGAAAACGTTACGATTCTTTGCCTTAAACCATTAAAATTGTTTACTGCAATTTGTAATTTTGTAAAATCTTATATTTCTACCAGAAATGGCTTTCTTGGTTGGACAATTGTACAAAGAAAAACATGAGACTTTTTTTAAAAATGTTACAATGCTCAAATTAGCTGTTGTAATCCAACAAATCATTTAAATATTTGCCTAACATGACCACGTTCACGCTACGCATGTAGGGAGAAAACTATCGACTTCAAAAGATGTCACACTATGAAAATGATGTGTTATGATTTTACAAGCCTCTATCTTTTTGTTCTTGTAAGGTGACTTCTCCAACACAACACATGTATATGAAAACGTTACAGTTCTTTGCCCTAAACCATTGAAATTATTTGGTCAATTTGCAATTTCGTAAAATCTTATATTTCTACCTAAAATGGCTTTCTTAGTTGGACAATTGTATGGAGAAAAACGCAAGGCTTTTAAAAACGTTGCACTATTCGAATTGGCCATTGTAATTTAACAAATCATTTAAATATTTACCTACCATGGCCACCTTCACTTTGCACATATATAGAGATAACTATTGCCCTTAAACGCTGGCACATTTTGAAAACGATACGTTATGATTGTACAACACTATATTTTCTCCTAGTAAGGTGGCTTCTCCAACACAACACATGTATATGAAAACGTTACAATTGTTTGTCTTAAACCATTGAAATTATTTGTTACAATTTACAATTTCGTAAATCTTCTATTTATACCTAAAATGGCGTTCTTAGTTGCACAATTGCATGGAAAAAAACGCAATACTTTTAAAAACCTACCATGGCCACCTTCACTTTATAAGTGTAGGGAGATAACCATTGACTTTAAAAATTGTCACACTTTAAAAACGATACGTTATGGTTTTATAAGACTTTAGATTTTCCCCGAGTAAGGTGGCTTCTCCAGCACAACACATATATATGGAAAAGTTTAAGTGTAAGCATAAATAGAGATAAAATCATAATTGAAAAAATTGTTGGAATAACCATAAAAGTTTACATTTAATTATGTTTTTAAATGTAATACTCCTATATTTATAGAACTTTTGTTGTGAGTTAATCATTTTTTAATCAATACCTCGATTTTCTCACTAAATTTCTTTTAAATCTTAGTGCAATAAGACACTTACACAAATTTTTTAAAAACTCATTCCATGTTCACCTCCATTTACATCAACAAAATTGCTTTGCTTGCATATTTTTCAAAGCTCCTCCCAAAAAAAGAAAACAATAACACCTTTCAGTTTGAGTTTCGCTTTTACGGAGTCCGAAAAAATTCAGATTTAAGTAACCTTATATCTACTGACATCCTTATCCGCAGAGAGACTGATTTCAAGTCCCCTTAAAAAAAAAAAAAAATCACAGCAAAAGTGGTAAAAAGTAAAAAACAGGGAAAAAGCAAAAAAAAAAAGTTAAAAAAAAACATTGCCAAGCATTAAGGGCATTGGGCACATCAAAACCAAGTTTTTTCAACGGTCGGATCATGAAATTCATCACCAGTTCCTTTTCTCTCTCCTCATCCCAGTCCCCACCAACCCACCCCCCTCAGCTGCCCTGATCCAAACCCAATAAAAAATTATTTTATTTCCTTTTATTTTATTTTTCCCTATTACATCCCCCCTTCTTTTTCTTTCTCCCTACCAAATAAAAGCCCCCTTTTAACCCTATCCCTATTTTCGTCTATTTTTCAAGAAAATTCCGAAAAATCAAACAATCCCCAAATTTCGCCCCTCCGATTTCTCTCTCTTCCTCTCTCTTCCTCTCTATGCCATGGACCAAGCAGCTCTAGTTGCTCAGTTTCCGGCGGCCACCGCCGATGCTCCGCCACCTCCCGCTGCCAACGCCTCTCCCTCCGCCGCCGTTCCTCCGCCCTCCCACCCCTCCTACGCCGAGGTTTTTTCTCTCTCCTATTTTCCTTCAATTTTTGCGTTGATTATAATCATAATTACAATTATTTCCGAAATTGAAATTGAAATTGAAATTGAAACTTGTGAGTGATTTTAATTTTGGATTTTCGATTTGCGATTTTGGGGTGTGATTGTGTAGATGATAACAGCAGCGATAGTATGGGGAAGCTCGCAAGGCAAAGAAGGTGGATCGAGTAGAAGGGCAATAGCAAAGTACATAGACCGAGTCTACACCAACCTCCCACCCAGTCACTCGGCCTTGTTGACTCACCACTTGAAGCGCTTGAAGAACTCGGGCCATCTTGTCATGATTAAGAACTCATACCAGCTCTCCTCCGCCATGCCCATCCCTCCTCCTCCTCCTCCTCCTCCTAGATCTGCCCCCGCCGCCGCTCCGCCACCCCTTGCGGTGTCTCCGGCTCCTCCCCCTGCCCTTGCTGCTTCGCCGGCGCCTGCTAACCCTAGCTCTAAAAGGGGTCCAGGTCGTCCTCCTAAACAAAAACCTGATGCTGATACTGCTACACATCCTACGCCCATTTCTTCCAGCGTGGTTGTGGATAATGGGTCTGGGTTCGGGTCGGAATCGGGTAAGAAGCGGAGGGGTCGGCCACCTAAGCAGCCGCAGCAGCAGGGTGATGTGGCGGCTGAGGTTCCGTTTGTTCAGCCGATATCGGAGATACCACCGAAGCTTGTTAACGGGGAGGCTACTTCAGTTGGGCAGAAGACGAGGGGTCGGCCACCAAAGCAGCAGCAGGCTCCAGTGGTGCCGTTCGCTCAGCCGGTGGTTCAGGTGAGTGAGGAGGTGGTGGTGGCTGATGTGCCGAAGCGACGCCCTGGCCGTCCACCTAAGGCTAATGTGGTTGGGCCGGAGACGCCGGCGGGGAATGTGGCTGGGTCTGAGATGTCCACGGGAGGGGTGACCATGGCTCGGTCAAGAGGTCGACCGAGGAAGAATGCTCTAGGCCCGGTTTCGAGGACCGTTGGGAAGAAGCCCCGTGGACGCCCAAGGAAGCTTGGAGGTGCTGTTGGGATGAGGATGGGAATGGTCCCGGGGAAACGCCGGGGACGGCCACCTAAGGGCGTTGGTGGTGGTGGTCCACCAAAGATGATGAGGAGGACAGGCAGGCGTGTGGGTCGTCCAAGGAAGGTAACCACTAGCTTTTAAACGACTGTTCTTTTTGCCTTTAAATTGTGCTGTTTATTTCAAGTTTGAAATTTAAAATTTGAATCTTTTGGTACTCTTTAGCAACAGTAGTACACTAGTACTTCTTTGCTATGGTTAGTCAGATAGGGGGAGGAAAAGGATAAAATGAGTATTGGGGAGGGGGGTGGAGAATGGGTTATTTTGTTGAAATCATTACTGGGGGATAATAAAGTTTAACGCCCCTCACAAAAAATGAGTACTTGTTTTCTTTTTGGTTTGTTATTTATGCTGTTTTAACTGTAGAGTAGTTTATAGCATATATGAACACATTAAGTCCGCATACTTAATCAAATGCTGATATAATAATTCACTATTTTATAATTCGGAATTCTTTCCATTCCAGACATTAATTGGGTAAGTTGTCATTTGTTTTTCCTAATAATTGTATGAGTAACATTGGTATGCACCACCTAAGTTCAAGCACAATGTTCGTTTGACTTCTGAAATGTATGTGCGGAATGCTTTTGTGGCAGGTAGAGATTTTGTTTCTCTTTTAATTTTTGATATGTTGAATTTGATTGAAGTTCATGACTGAGATTTGAAGGGGATGAGAATTGAGAAGTGATCAGGGTCGTAATAGTTAGTTACACTGTCTACATTTATCAATGTTTGAACAAAATCAAGAACTTCTGATACAATTGATGATTGCCTAACTTGGTATTATTTAGGAAATTCCTTACTCTTTGTTTTTTGGCTGTGCTGCCTGTGCATAAGTCACTTATTCTGCTCTTGTTCATGTCTGGTGCAAGCTTTACTAGGTACAATTTTCAACATGCTGGTCCTTTGATGGAGGAATTAATTGTCTTACTTGAGCTTCAACTGTCTTCACCAACTTATGTTCTTCATTTTTTTTTTAAAACAGTCAATATGTTCTTCAAGTTGAAATCTTGAAATTGTGAGGCGTTGCTCAATTTCTTATTTTAAAAAAATTTTCCAACTTTGCCAATTGTATAGAATTTGATGTATGGTTTTTGCCAAGGAGTAAAATATTGGGCTTGGTGGGTCATGCGGATTTGTATCTTATTAAAACTTCTTTTGAATGTATCATTTTCATTTGTTTTAATGGTTCCAAGGAGGCGCAAAACACAAAGGCCAGTGTGGTCCACGGTTTGGACCAAGAACTTTGCGCGTTGAGGCAGTTAACCCACTTTACCTGACAGCTTTTGGGTATGAGTTTCTTGGGTGGATTCAAAAATTTCATAGAATGATGTCCCACTTTTGATTTTTCTAAAATCTTTGTGGGTGTCGATTATAAAAATTTTAAAGGATTTTTGTATAAGGTTTTTGTCAAATTTCCTGACTCATAGTGTGTCGAAACATGAGTATATTGTATGTGGACTCACTGCTGGTTGACATTGTATTTTGTGTTATTACATTTTTTTTTTTTTTGGGGGTAAAGTATATAATCACTTAGTTGAGTTATTAGTTTGTCTAAGTACATTTTTTGGTAAAGTGTATGATTGAGTTATGTTGTGCTGATTTTTTCCCCCTCCTCAAACTTTTTATAACTGTATCTTAGAAATTGCATTCAAATCTTGCACAAGCTCATAGTAAAGTTCATTCTTATTAAATTCACTCTTGTTTTCCTCTCTACCCCCCTCCCCCTTTCTCTGTGTCTCTACTCTGTAATGACCGTGGTGATATGTTTGCACCCTTATGTATTGCGTTCTTTGTCATCTCCTTTTTGATATGCCTAATCTTTGTACATGTCATGTCTCTTGGCGAATTTTGTACGCCTTGGTTAGTTTCAAATCAGGATTTTGATATGATCATGCACTCGTGATTTTTCTACCACCTTTGGTATTTCTGTACATATATTGTCTTCTTCTTAGGTGTGGGGATGTCAAATTGCCATTTCAACCCTTATAGCCTATACTTTTCCATTTCAAATATTTTTGCTATGAATAAGTTATGAACCTAGTAAATATTGTTCAATCTCCCAAATTCATTCTTTATTTTGTTACGTGTGTGATATATTTTTTCAAATTGTTCACCTCAGAAGAGGTAAAGTTTTGATGAAGTTTTTAGAGGTTCCTTTTAATTTCTTTCTTTCCTTTTCTTTTCCCGTTTTCCTAAGCATGGATGTTCCTTGAATTGGCTAGTTCTAGTCCATCCTTTTTCTTTACCTTTTTTTTTCAAAAAAGGGTAAGGGAAATGGACTAAATAGTATATATCATGGTCAAAGGTTGGATGCCAAGCTAGCATAATGCTTAAGAACCATGTACGTCCGATATGAACACTATGTATGAAATCTGAAACAGTAACAACATCAAAAGAATAATACCAAAAGCAGAAACTTTTGATCAAATTATTTTTAAAGCATTGAAGAGGCATCTCCGCTAATTTATAGACTATTCCATTTCTCTCAAGCCAGATGCGTCAAAAAAAGTCTCATGTGAAATTAGGAGGGCATTCTTCTCTTTAGCTTTTACCCAAAGGAGGCCTTCACACTATTTATTATGTGAGAAAGAAGATGGAAGAACTATGAACAACATCAGAAGGAGAGTGGGAGCACATCTTCTCCATCCTCTAGAAATGTACATCTAAATGCTTTCCCCATTAGAAACATATGGTGTAGAAGGATACCATGGCAAGCCATCCTTCACCATATTTTACATTAATCACCCGTCTCCCTTGTTTGGCCTTCTCTTTCATAAATCTACATAACTACTATCCCAAAAAAGACTCATGGAAGAGCGTTAAGTCCTTGACACTTGACCTTTTGCTCTTCACCAAGCACAGAAGGCTTAATAATATTCCATCTCACGAAATGGTACTTGAAAACACTCCCACAAGAACCTGGAAGGAAGCTTATGATTTGCTCTTGTTTTGGCAGCTATGGAAGATGGTGCATGAAAGAGAGAAATAAAGTGGGAATTATTGGGAGACCTCCTTTGATAGTAATCAATCTCTCCCTTTGGAAAGTGATTTTGATTTTCACCCTAGAAGCCTTCTCTCAGACCTGGTATCAATGAGTTCCCAACCAGATTTCTTCTTAAACTTTGCTTCTAGAGGAAGACCAACCTAGGAAGTCAAAAAGAATCGATAGTAAGCAACTCAGTATCACTTGACGAATGGGCAAGATAGAATCTTTTGCTAAGTAGATCCTAGAATCTGAAACTGCCTTAAACCAATTGAGAAGGTCTTCGGAATGGGCTCATCATTACTTGGCTAATGCCAAATGGTTTGGGAGCTAGTAAGTCCTTGGGCAAAATGAGCCGTCTTAGCTCTCTAAGGCTAGTGTTTGTTGAAATGCTTGATTTACATATTGAAAAAATGGAATGATGGTACGGAATATGATATCTTCATTTAAGTCCTCATGTTGATGATGAAGAAATGCTTTGAATGCAGAGGGTCATGTTTGAGTGTTGAGGACTCTTGATGCCAATGACAGCTGAATTGGAATAATGAAGCCGTTGCTGTAGTTATGTGAAAGTTGGCCAGTGCTAGCTATAGCAAATGATAAAAAAATTTTTTGTTGGTTGGCTTTGTTATAATATAGATGCAAGATGGGCTCATCTGATGATTGAAGAAGGGATAGTTAGTTTGGTCTTTTTGTTTTGAAAAAAGAACAAGGTTGCTTATTGCTTATCAATATTGTAGCCATTAGTGATAAGTAGTCTAAATCACCCCCTTTGTAGTGGTGAGTGCTAGCTGGCGTGAGATTGGCAGGATGAGGCCCAAAGCAAGGGTGGGTAATATCGCAAGTGTGAGCCTCACATAGGAGAAGGGTCATCACTCATCAGGTGGGATGTGAGCTCGACCTATTTTCTTGTATTTTTCTTTCTTTTTTATTTTGTTTTTTTGAATTTTAAAGAAAGGGCTGAGCCTTGCCTAAAAAGGGTAATTCATTTGCAAAGAAGACGGAAAGGGATTGGTAACAGAGTAAGCCTTGCATAGGACAAGGGTCAAGGGGTGGGATTTGAGCTTGACCTCTTTTTGTTCTTGTCCCCCCCCCCCCAAAAAAGCCAATCCTAGTACCATCTCATATAAAAAGGGGAATTCATTTGCAAGGGAGTGGGAAAGGGATGAGGTATGAGGAATCCTTGGCACATTGTGGGTTTGAACCTTAAATCTTTTTATTGAAAGTTGTGTTGTCCACTTTGTTCAAGGCTATCTCCTCCTCCTTTACCTTTCGCTCAAGATGGAAGTACTCCCTAGTTGTCCAGTTGATGTTCCCCAACTAAGTCATTTTATTTTCTAGCAATTCTCTTTGGTGCTTAGAGAATAGAGAAGTGTGTAGCTCTCTTCTATCCCTCCAATCCTTTTTGCATATATATCCTTCTAGTGGAACTAGCAACCATGATGGATTGCAAATGCTTCATATCATTTATTTAACAACCGCTTGTGTTGTTGGCTACTGTTTTTGTCAATTGTGTTTTTGTTTGCAGTGGACAATTTCTACCAGTGCGACCCTTTTTTTTTTTAAAAATCTCTGTGTTAAACTTCCTTGCCCTCTATACATTGGTTGCTTGTCAATGGACTGGTAGGGTATGGTTTGTGGTTAGGTAACTTCAATATGTAGTATGTAATCAGAGGTGAAAATCAGTACATTGGGGGCCAGTCAAACGACCCAAAATCTTTTCCTAAATGCTAGGAATTAACAGAGGAAAGGAGACAACTCAACTTTACAACACTATAGTGTTCTTATAAAATGTTTGATACTAATATACCTTGAATGATGTGAGGAAGTACAAACATTGGTTATTTGTAGGATTAACTTGATACTATTACAGCAACTGCAGAATATTGAGTTTGTTCACCTTCCTGTGCCTTCTGTCTAATGCTAGGCCCTCTGTTTTTTTGGGGGGAGGGGGGCCAGGGGGTTGCATTTATGGTTATGGTCGATGAGTTTGATTCTTCTGTTAAGGTGTTGATAGATATGTCAAAAGATGTAAGACTTGTCATATTCTAAAGGCTCGAGCACAACACATTGTCCTCCATTGTCTATTCCTCTTCTTGATGCTCAACCAAGAAGACATGAGCGCAGATTTTATTGTTGGGTTACCTGTCGTTCAAAGAAACTAGATTCTATCATTGTTGTCTACTGATGTGGAGTGATTTGTCAAAATGGTTTACTTTGTGCTCGGCAAAAATACCCTTGGTGCCACTCAAGTTTGTATTTACTTTCAGGAGATTGTCTCTTCCCATGGAATTCCAAATACAATTACTTGTGACAGGAACATCAAGCTTGTGTATCACTTGAAATTAGCTTTGGGCATATCATCGCACCAAAGCGATAAATCGTACTATAGATAACTTTGTTTCGAAGTTTGTAGGTACAATTCTTTTCAGTGGATATCCTTGCCTAGGATTCCTCACGTAACCAAACCACGGTTCAAGGTCCCTCAAGGTTGTGTATGATGAGAATTCGATTCGCTTGCCTTCACCTAATCATCTTACTAGTGATGCTTGGGAGGAAGGTAACAAGTTGAAAACCCGAACCTGAATCTTAGACAGAATGAGAGGGGGCTAACAAAATTTAGCAAGCTTGATGTCTTAAAAGATGGAGATTTGGTTTGGATTCCTTTGAACGAGGAAAGGTTCCCCTTGGCCCAAATGTCGACCTCTTGGAAAGAGTTGGAGAACATGCATATGAAATTGAACTATATTCGCTATATTTGATGTTGGCTGTTGTATGGGGATTATACTTTATAGTGATGAGGAAGAGCAAAGACCGGAAGATGAGTCTTCCCCAATGTGAAGAGCTTGGCAATAAAAGAATGCAACTTATTAGATGTAGTCATAGAGGGACCCACCTATTGACAATTGAAGAATGCAGCGTGAGAGCTGGCCGTAGTCGAATGACTTGTGGACAGATAGTACGAGAGGGTGAATAAACTTAAGGACCAATGTAGATTACATAGGTTTGCAATAATTGTGAAGTTGTATATACAAAAACTTGCTTACTAAAAGCCATGGTTAGCTTCAGTCAACTAGTCAACTTTGTATCAAATATTTTATAAGTACGTCTTGGTGTTGTAAGGTCGAGAGTTGTCTCCCTTCCGATATCAATTTCTTATAGTTAGGACACAGAGAAATCCGCTATCATCCGGGAGACGTAGTGATTTTGGCCTCTAATATTGCTACTTTTTCCTCCATTATTTTGCACACCTGGACCCTGGTGAGAAAGATGTCAAGTGATGACCTTTATGTAAACTTATATGGCTAATACGGGTCGTAAACCTTTTCAATGTGGGCTAATTCTTTATCCAAAATTTTTATTGCCTTCTGTTGACTTAGGCCCTGTTCTTTTTTGCGATTGGGAAGATTTAGCTTGCAGCTTACATTTCCTTACATCTCCTTACATCTTCTTAAATTTCTTTATATATTTTTTATAATATTCAACTTATCATCTATTTTTTATAATATTCAACTTATAGCTTTTTATATCTCATTACATTTTCTTACATCTTCTTAAATCTCTTTATATATTTTTTATAATATTTAACTTATCATCTATTTTATTTTTATATTTTTATAGAAATATGTATATATTTTTTATATACTACCAATATGCAAAATCTTACAAGGTTTTTATGAATATAATATTTGTCTAAACATAAACAAATAATTTAACAATGTGAATTAATATTTGAGCTTGAACATGAAGCATATATGTCATTATAGAGAAAATAAGTCAACTTGTTTTAAAATTGTAATAGAAAAAACTCATTTATGTTTGAGTTTTGACGTGAATCATGCATGAAAATAGCTAAATTGTAGGTGACTTTCGTCAGCTATTTCACCCATAAGTTTATTCATGACACCTTGATTACTATCATTATACAATTGAACATTGAATTGAAGTTAATTTCAGAATGTTTAATTCGAATAGGATTTCATTTTTAGGGTTCTTTTCAATTTTGTCGAAAAAAATTGTTATTATTTTTTTAATTTGCTTACAGAGAGGTGAGACTAATGTTAATACTAAAAATCATCAAGTGTGGAACATCTTTGGTTCTACATATTTGTCGGCTTGAATTTATCTCATTGATATTTAATTGACTTGTTTAAAGATTTATTTTCATTAGTTATGTTATCTCAATATTATTTTTTATTATCCAAAACGATAATGGTAGAAAAATAATTTTTTTGTGTAATGTTAAAATAATTTGTTTAGTGATGTTATAAAATTTATTTTATAAATATCAGTGATACGCGTAATTTATTTTTATGAAATAATTTTTCTCCATAATTTATATATTAAAGACCAACATTTATACATATATATCTAAAAATTATACTTTACAACTTTTTAATAATTCACCTAACTCTGTCCTTACAGCATCTTACAGTTCTTTATATCTTCTTACGTCTTCTTAAATTTTCTTACAGCTTATAGCTACATTTTATCACGAGAAAGAACAGGCCCTTAGTGCTGCCTTTTCCTCATCTCTATCCATTTCTGAGATGATGGGATCATGTTATCCTTTTCCTATATGTAGGAACTGCAAGTACATATTTCCTTATTAGGGAAAATGTCGAATAGGAAAGGTAAATATCTCCTTTTAGGTTTCCATTTCTAAGTGTATCTCCTTTAGGGTGTTTATGGATGTTTAATTGTATTGGGTTGGGAATATCTTTGGCTTTTCTTCTTCTTCTTTTTTTTTTTGGGGGGGGGGGGATTCTTTATTTAATTGGATTCAACTTGTTAGGTTCTACCTGTGGAAAACTGGAAAGCAGCACTTATTTGGCATCTTGGACGAAGTGAAATCTAACTTCCTAACTGTATAGAATACGTGCTCTTATGTTCAGGATGTGGGTTTCGGGATGTGGTGGTATGTCTACCATGATCGAGTTTTGTACATTTGCGGCTGTATTTAAGTCCTTTCAATTTTAGCTAGTTCTTGCATTCTCCAAATCCAAGCCAAATCCAGCCATACAAATTTCAGTATATCTTGAACCTCAACAAAATAAATGATTGGAGAAGCATGCTATTTGAATATGGCTGTGAGACTGCCGACTGAGGGTGATGGTCTACATCTATTCACTTTTGCTAACTTGTGCAAATGTGAAAATTAATTCAAATACTCTGCTAGATTAATTTCTGTGTTCTTTAATTTTCATCGGGAAGGAAGATTAGGTGAGAAACAAATGAAACCCTCAATTAAAATTATGAAGGAGCTGGTTGAAAGCCAGCCAAGTTGGGTTTGATTATGAGGGTCTGGAAATTAAGAGCATAGACTAAATTGGTTCCTATGTATGTAGCAAAAATCTATACAACCAAATTTTAAATTCAGACAATCAATCATTTTTAAATTGAAATTCAGGTCGGGTTTGAGTATGATAATCCGGGTTTTGCCTGGGTGTTGTGACCAATTGGGGTTCCTACAAATTTGGACAATTGGGGCTGGGTATACTTTTGGTCCCAAATCTCCAGAATTTCAGATAAAAAGTTCAGACGTCCGAGCCCGGAGGTCTAAAATTTGGGTCCAGGTTCGGTCACAACTCATGGACTTAATTTGGATCAAAATTTTCAGAAGTTCAAATCACAAATTTGGACATGCGGACTATCGGGCTTGAACGTTGGACATTCAGTTTTGGATTTAGGTACCAGCTGCCTGAATCCGCACAGGTTGAGCTATGGATTTTTGTCTGAGTATCTGATTTGTCGGAATCTGGATTGACCTGGAGCTGAATTTTTGCTAGTGCTATATGCAGTCTTTCTCTTAACGTTAGACAGACAGGTATTTTAAGGTCTTTCTTCTTCTTCTTCTTCTTCTTCTTCTTCTTCTTCGTCCTTTGTTTTTCTTTTTTTTTTTGGGGGGGGGGGGTGTTGGTGACCTGGTGGGGAGGATGGAGACGAGGAAGTGAAAGAGAAGTACAAGAGGTAAGAGAAATGCAGCAACCATGGGCAGTGCTGGACAAAGGAGGTGCTGTTTATGGAGTTTTATGTTGGTGAAGGAAGCATATTTGCTGACACACAAAAATCTAATTAGTCTGTCTCTTAGGTTTGAAAGTTTTATTCTAAGTTGTCATGTTAGTATTTTGGCTAATCATGAAAGGATAGGGATATAAAGCTGGGATATTCTTTTCTCAAGATCATGCCCTTGTGTATCCTTATACAGTATTGGTATAAAAGAGTCTATAGAAGCATCATATTCATGAAGTTGGTGGATCCTGTGTCCTAGATTTGACATCCAGTGATTCTAATGATTCTAATTAGCTGCTCTTGATATTCCATGGCATTTTATGAAATCATAATCTTGATCAGCTTGTTTTAAAACACAGAGGTGAACATGAAAACCTTTCTTTTTCTTTTCTTCTCTCTCCTTTTTGGGTTTTAAGAGAGCACAAATCTCAGGTACTGACTTCCTCATACTTTACCAGGCGAACTGACATGAACATTGTGGGAGCTATTTTATACTGTCGTCTAGATTCTAATGATTCCTTGCGGTTACACTTGTAACTTGTAAGGCATAGTGGATAAGATGTGAGCGCTAAAAACTCTGAATCGCAGAGAGGTTGTTTATGTTGAACCTTAGATTCAAAAAAGTATTGACTGCTTCTATGACTAAAGAAATGGAGGATACTTAAGGACATTTTTTTCAGCTGCACAGGTGGTGATTAGAATTTTACATTTGTTGGCCTTTGTGAGACAGGAATTGAGGAGTGTGTATTCTTAACAGAGATTATCTTCGGAGGCTAATACAAGGTATATGTATGGAGCCACATAGGTATTAGTATGGGAGTTTGCTTGTAATGTTTGTGAGTCGGTATTTGCAATTATGCAGCATTAGGGATTACTTATTTGTCTCCCCCCGTCTACTCCTATTTGCTTGTGTTACGTCAAAGACTCAGCTATCTGCACTCAACCTTACTGGAGTGAAAACTTTAGGGAGATGGCAGAGTGTGACATTAGGCAGCGGTTTAGAGAATAATTTATGCTCCTCCCGCCTTTCCTCTTAAATATCTTTTTATCTGATATTAGTGTGTTGCAACTAAAAGTCAACAGTTAGGCATATTTTTGGTCTCTATGCAAGCGAACAATGATGGGTGCTGAATATTATCATTAGGATATTCTATCATCGGGCTTGACGATGTGTGTGAGCTATCTTAGGTGTCCCCTTTTGCAAGCTGCATTCATCAAGATCTGCAGACCCTGGTTCAGCAGAGCCCCACTATTCTTGCCATTGTGGAATAGACTTGAGATTGATACTTACCTGAATGCCCTGATATCAGAATTGACCTAGACCCAGAAGAAAACCTAATTTTATCTGATGTGGACTGTATCTGACCTGCAATTTTCTTGATCAATATCATTTCTTTTTTCCTTGACAATTGTGTTGGCCAACCCATTTTTGATGTTGATACATAGTTTATCAGACTCAAGCCCATATTGCATGAACCATTTGGTATGCTATTAGGAAGGGAATTTCATTTGTCTCTACATGTGAATGTAATTTGTAAATAGTATTGCTCTATGTGAAAGACTTATCCCCCCCAAAAAAAAGTATTGCTCATGCGAAAGTTCATGGGCGAAAAACATATTGAAAGTGCGAGTCATCTAACTTTTGAAGTGAAAGTCTCCCTAAAAAGAGATTTGAGAACAAGTGTGCATGCCTTTTACAGCGACAGTGTATTCACAGTCTACCATTACTGTCATCATCTTTCTTCTTGTTAGGATGCCTCAGCTTTGAGAAACCAGACATCTGTTCGAGAAGGGATTGCAAATGAAGAGTTGATGACGAAGTTTCAGCTTATTGTGAGTCTACTTCATTACCAAGCATTTTCTTGTCTATCTATAGTAATGCTCATGTACTCCAGCCTAGGCCCTCCTTTTTGGGAAATGTGGCTTCTCAGGCTCGAGCCTGAGAAGTGCTACATGGGGGGCAGACCTGATGCCACTGTTTTCCAAGGCTCTTTGGCTCTCCAGCAGTATACTAATCCTGTGATCAATGTGTATTTCTGGCAGCAATCGAAAATCAGGGAGGCTGTTGCCGTCATAAGGCCTTGCTTAGGTAATGAGAATGCGGCACTGATGGCACTCCAAGAATTAGAAGAGCTTGCGACTGTGAACCTGACCGCAACTTCAACTGAAGAAGCACCACCATTACCAACTACCGTGCTACAGAGGATGAATTGCCCGCCAACTCCCGCTGTACCTTTAAATGTAGTAGCTCCTGGTTCGAGCCCACAACCAACAGCAACTGAGACTGCTCCCTTCACAGGTGCACCCATGTCATTTGACGTCACTGTGCCACCAATGAATGTAAGTGCACCATTTGATGCTCCTACTGGCATGGAAAGTGAACATCCAAACCCAATGAGTTGGTTCCTGTCGAACGAAGCGGAGTCATGAGATTGAATTGAAGTAGTGTAATGTGAATTAGGGTTAGTGCTGCTCATTCAGCTGAGAAGAACCATATTTGTAGAGGACAACCAGTAGGTTACTAATGCTTCTTTGTAACTTATGCTGAAAATGTAATTTGTATTGATGGTTCAGTGTTGTATTCAGTTACAATTCCTTGTGTCCCTGACAGCTGCTGAATGTGCTCCCTCCTCCCCCCCCCCCCCAAAAAAAAGCAGGAAAACCGTGAACTTTCTAAGCCTGCCATCGCTGTTGGTCGTTGTGTTTGAATCAAACTTATAAATGCTGTGCTAGTTCAATTTGGCATTGCAATTAGGGTGGTGTGACAGAGATGTGTTGGATTGTACGCGAATCTTAGTACTTTTTATGATACACCAGCCACTCCGCTTGGGCCCTCTCTAAGGCTATTCAGGCGGACTTACAACCGGCCCAGTGGGGGAGGATTACATTCACTAGCTCACTACTCATGAGGTCCATGAATTTCTCACAAGTTGTTATAAGCTGTGAGCTAGAGAGAAATGAAGAACTAGAGAAACAATGGAAGGAATCATGTTTTTCTATTCATTCTCCTTCAATGTACATACTCTGGCTATTTTATATACAGAGGTTAATAGCATTTGTTAGAGATAATCTGCAACTAATCACATGGGAAAGGGAGAATTAGTTACAACTGAATTCTGTTATTTGTCTAACAAACAGAACAAAGAGAAATAACTAACTTCTGAAATAACCATCCTCAACACCCCCCCTCAAGCTAGGGTGGGGAAGAATTGCAATGATTGCCCATCCCAAGCTTGGATAAAATCTCGTTATGTTGAGCTGAAGGGAGAATTTTAGTCAGAATGTCTGCTAGCTGAAGAGAAGTGGGAAGATAAGCAAGCTGTAACAGGCCTTCAAGCACCGTTTCTCGTGTAAAGTGACAATCAATCTCGATGTGCTGGGTGCGTTCATGAAATACAGGGTTTTTGGCAATTTGCAAAGCGGACTGATTATCACAGTGAAGAGTAACAGGTTGCAGCTGAGGAAGCCCAAGTTCAGATAAGAGCCTGACTAGCCAGGTTACTTCAGCAGCTGCTTGAGACATAGCTCGGTATTCTGCCTCAGCAGAACTTTTGGAGACAGTAGGCTGTTTCTTGGATATCCAACTTATAGGAGAAGAACCCATTAAAACTATATAACCAGTGACAGAGCGTCTAGTGTTAGGACAAGAAGCCCAATCACTGTCAGAAAATGCTTTGAGCAGGAGAGGACCATCAGCTCGAAGAAGAATTCCTTGCCCAGTAGTACCTTGTAAGTACCTCAGAGTATGCTCAAGAGCTATCATATGGGAAGTGCGAGGAGATGGCATGAATTAGCTTAAGGTTTGCACAACATAAGAAAGGTCAGGACGAGTGTTTGTTAAGAAATTGAGCTTGCCAATAATGGTCCTGTAATAAGAAGGATCCTGCAGAAGATCTCCATCTTCCATGGTCAATTTGCAATGCAAAGGAAGAGGTGTAGCAGTATGCTTTGATTTAAGAAAGCCAGTGTTTGTAAGCAGCTAAAGCAAGGATAACTCTTATGGTAGTCATCTTAACAACAGGGGAAAAGGTTTCAGTGAAGTCTATGCCCTCTCTTTGAGTATTTCCTCTGATGACTAATCTGGCTTTATATCTTTCTAGAGAGCCATCAGCTTTGAGTTTGATCTTGTATACCCATTTACTACTAATAGCCTTTTTACCAGCTAGGAGATCAACTTCAGTCCAAGTGTTATTGGCCTGTAAGGCCTGAATTTCAGTTTCCATAGCCTGAACCCAAAGTGGATCAAGTGATGCTTGTTTATAGGAAGTTGGCTTATGTAGGGAAAGGAGGGCTGGAGAATGAGCAGGAGAAAGAGAAGGTAATTGATTGAGATGAACAAGACTGTAGACAGGTGTAAGGGAAGAAACAGCAAAAGGGTCATAAAATGAAGAAACTGTACTGGAACAAACATAGTCCTGCAAATGGGAAGGTTTTCTGATAGACCGAGCAGTCCTTCTTAAAGGGGGAAAATGGTCAATTGAAGATAAAGGTGCAATAGACTGAGGTTGATTATCAATATGGGAAGGTGAAGAGGGGGAAGAAGAGAACACAGGTGCGGAAGAAAGGGAAGAAGATGTGGTTGTAGAAGAGGTAGAAGAAGGAGAAGGAGATGTATTGAAGGAAAAATATGGAGGATCAGGGTATAAAAAAATTGGTGAGGGTAAAGGAGAAGAAATGGAGGGGTCAGAAAGGTGATGAAAGGGGGAAGTATGTTTCATAGAAGTAAACATCTCGACTGCAGATAATTTTCTTAGTGACAAGATCATAGACCTTATAAGCCTTTTTACCATAAGGATAACTAAGAAAAACACATGGATTACCTCTGGGGGCAAACTTATCTCTATTGTGTTTGGGTGTGGAAATGAAGCAAAGAGAACCAAAAGACCTGAGGTGAGAGTAAAAGGGAGCTTGACCATGTAACAATTCATAAGGAGTCTTGTTATTAAGGACAGAAGAAGGCATTCTGTTAATGATGTATGTTGCTGTGAGAAGACACTCTCCCCAGAATCTGATGGGAATTTGGGATTGAAAGAACAGATGTAACGCCCCCCAAACTAATGATGATTACATTAGCTTAACCATGAATTCATTAATCTGCAGCGGAAAACTTTTGTTTTGAAGGGAGACGTTACCGCCGTTCCGGGATGGAACAAGGCTATCTAATTTCGTAAACAAGTGAAATCACTTCACATAAGTATTTGTCTCTTCATACTGGTTGTTGCCCACGTGATAACTTGATGTACTAATGCTAAGTAGTATTGTCCTCATATTTCAAACGAATAGCAACATACAACCCTCTAGTTACTAACCTATCATCACTGTGAGCGCTAACTGGCTAGCAACCAGTTGATGTTCCTCGTTTTAGCTGCTTTCTGGTTTCTCAGGAGGATTGCTGTTCACTTCTTCCTATACTTAAAACAGAAAACATGAAAATATGTGAATGATGAGCCGAAACTCAGCACGTACATTCCCATGCGGTAAAATAAGCTTTGAGTTAAATTAGTTGGGCGCTCGCATTTCAAAACATTTTGCTTTGCAAACACGAGAGAGAGAATGCATAAGTAAAATTGGCCTGCTGATTATTATCTGAAAGTGGACCCCTTGGTCGATGTACATCTTGAAACGATCATACTTTAGGTGCTCACCCCCCAGGCCGATCGAGAAGCTTGAGTTGACACCGCGCGCGGGTATATTGGTCGGCATAAGCCTTGATAATTGCTGGGCATAAGCCCTGATGATGATTGGCGAGGCCACTTGTTTATGTGACAAAACATTGAGAAATTGATTCATTAAATGAATCTTATATTAATTTTACATTGCTGAGAACACTGTGAGTTTTTGAAGAGCACAGGTAATGTACGTACCTGGTCATTGAGATTCTCTCTCCTTTGTAATGAAAAATATGCGTAGGCAGCTTGGACCGACAGATGTGGCCTCCGTATCCTTCCTTCTTTACATATGTAATTCTCTTGTGATTAGTACAAGGTTATGAAATTTGTTGGGATTTCTTAGTTTGATCGATAATTTGAATCTCTTATCTTTTATACCGCAAACACTTGTTTAACATTCATTACTTGTCCTTACTTTGTTAAATTAATATCATTATGGTTCATTGTTATTAATGCCTATCTTTTTGTCATGCATTGCATAATTTAAATTACGTTTTATTTTTATCCGAATTTTTGTTTACGTTGTCAGGATAATTACTGGTTCCTTGATATAAATAATGACAGTCGCTACTACGGTCATAACTCTGGAACGTTCTGTAACGGCCTTAGTCAAGACATGAGCTCTTTTCCTGAAAACGTTACGTAGTGAACTCATATAATCACATTTCACCACCCATAATATTCCTAGCATACACATTAATATTCCTAACATACACATTTAGAATTTATGACTCTCAAAGTGTATATCCAAAATTCATGAAATCGTAAGTTTCCAAATAGTATGTATATTCTTCCGTAAACTTGTCACCATGTTGTTCAATCCAATGGCTCACAATAATCAAAACATTCCCGTACTTCAGCATAAATTTATCAGGGAAATTTTCCTCAATCTCATAACTGCGAAACCCGCGTGAATACATTCATATCATAATTAACAAATCACGATACCTCAATCATAGCAATTAATCATGAAATTATACGATTGACGTCTACCGCCTGACATGAATATTCTTAATATACTAAATCATAAAATATCAAATGCAAATATTTAGATCCAGAAGTCAAGAATTACTTACCTCGAATTTGCTCCAAAACCCAAAACTTTAATCTCCTTTTCCTCTTCCTCCTCCTCTTCTCTCTCTCTTCTCTCTCTCTCCTCTCTTCTCTCTCTCTTCCTTTCTCTCTCCTCTCTTCTCTCTCTCTTCTTTCCCCCTCCCCTGCCAGTGTGTGCGTGAGAGACCCCCCCCACATATATATAGGGGCAAAAGGGGTAAAATATCTTAGATTTTTTTTTTGGATGTAAAATTTTGCGCGATATTTTTACGTTAGCAGAGCAGACGTCCAACTATTCCGTTGGACTTTTAATGAATTATTTTAGGAGTACCCAAAACTTTATTTTCGAGGCCATTCTGCCGATTCAACCTGCAATAGTATATATATAAAGAAAATGCTGAAATGAAATGAAAAAAATGCTAGATTGAAATGTAGGGCCCAATTTGATTAATTTGTAATTAAGATGATTTAGTGTAATTCATATGAATATTGAGGTCGGGTCGTTACAGCCTTCCCCCCTTAAAATAAGTTTCGTCCTCGAAACTTTTAGTTTGAAAGGAACTTTGACCGTACTGCAAGTACGTACGGGGAATTGGCTTTATTACGATGACATGATCGGAATTTGGAACTTAGTCCTTGAGCTGTGGATTGTGAGAATATGTTGTTCATGTGCATGAACTGACTTGCTATGTAATCAGGTCGTCGTTTTGTGTAATGGATTTTCGGAGAAACTTCTGAAACTTTTTGCTGTAGATTGTCCCTATTGTTTTTGAATTTCCTGTAAGATCTCGTGAAGTTCAGTGGAACCTTTCTTGGAAGCACTTTGAAGATGTGTATAAAGAGCAATAATGAAGATTGAGTGAGATTGATCATGTGTGCATCTTGGCTAAGTCATTTAAAGGGAAATAAATATTCACAAAGTTTCATGGAGCTTTTAGCTTGTGACGAAGGTGACTATGTGGGAGCTTGTTTGTGAGCCTTGCCTGAATTGGGAATCAAGAAAGTATCAAATTTAGTGGGCTTAGGAGTTCTATTGGATTCAATGACCCACTTGGGGTGAAATTCTAGATAATATGTAAAAAGTGGGGAAAGCTGTGACTTGAATTTGGCCTGTGCGAGCTCCTATGAAAAATTCCCAAATCAATATGTATAGCATACCCATGAATGAGAACAATGGATATGGTGGTAATGTGAGTCATTGCTTATGACAGAACTAGATAGTGAAGTCAATACCATCAATAAGGGATTGTTATAGAATTGCTAAACGAAAGATGGCCATGAATTCTTCAAAAGTCCAAGATAGGATGTGAGTTCTCGTTCAAATGTGTTGCTACGTCACGCCTGTTTGTAGCTCTTGAATATATGAGTTTGAAACCTTTTTGTCCTATGGTTGTGGATTTAATTTCTTGAAGCTTGTTCCAATGAGTTCGAACGAGCTTTTGTTTTTGGGTACGTTGTTTTGTGTGTCATGTTCGTTTAAGGTTTTTGAGCGTGTCTGATTGAAATTTTTTTGGCATTAGAGATTTGACTTAGATGAGGTGAATGTGGATGGGGGTGGCAGACAGATAACGTTTGATATCAATATTGAAAGAACAAGTACGGAAAATAGATGGGGTGAAGAACATATTCCTTAATTAGGAGTTCATAGAAACCGAAAGAGCTGATTGCAGGCGACAAACATGGCCTTGGTTGGAAGAGAAGTGAGGCAGGTCAAGTAGGTAGTAAGTAGTAGATTTTTTTTTCAGCAACTTTGAACGGGTTTATGACTTAGGAAGTCGAAATGAATGACTGCTAGTCATTTGGAGATGAAGTGCACAAGGAGGGCTTGCTTTAGTGGAGAGAAAATTCCTGAGTCATACCAGTGGCAGATACAATCATTATTGGGCTTTCTTAGTCTGATTAGGTAGTTAGAAGGTTGACTTGTAGCTCCAGGTGTGCTTTATGGAACATGGAATGGAATAAGAAAGCATTTGAGTATCCGACAAGGTGACCGTTTAGCAATTATCACCATGAAGAGTTGATGGGAGGATTGGGATTTGAATGGATAGAGTACAACGTAAGCACAATAAAATAAGTTGAAATGAAACAAACTTAAGTAAGATAACATGATTGCATGAAGGAAGTCAAGACGATCTTCTGAGAGACGGGATTTGACAGCAAGGAAATTGGTGGGGTGATGAAATATATACATACATAATTACGCTCTCAACAAAATGCAGAAGAGAAAGGTGAAATACCGATAAGTACGTCCGTAATGGAACGAAGAGGAGAAAAAATGAAAGTCATAAGCATTAGAATGTCGACAATCATTTAAAATTGAGCAAGAATGGGCGCAATGGTTAATAACAAGTTACCAACAGGTCCCAAGGACTATCATTGCTTAAGTAGTTGGAACGAAGACAATAGTTATGGAGTTTCAACAAGGCGACCGTTTAGCCGCCATCAACGCGACAGAGTCGATAGATGAATTTCGGTTGGAATGAGTAGGGTGTAAAATAGGCAATACGTATGAGTTTACGTAAGATAACGAGACTGCATAGAGAAGAGTCAAGCCTATATTTTGAGGAATAGAATTTTAAAACAAAAAAATTGGTGGGGCTACAACAGTTACTGTTCACTTGCACTAGTTTGAGAGCGTAACTGCACTTCTAACTCGAGTCAAGCCGTGCGGGCTGACTACCATAAATAAACGGGCTACAATGTGTATACATAAATACACTTCCAGCGAAATGAAAAAGAGAAAGATGATGCCCAGAAGCATTAGAATATTGACAAGCACTTAAAATCGAGCAAGGACAGACTCAATATTTAACAAGTTAGACTTGGTGGGTGATCCTGGAAATGGGTATGAACACTCATAACAAAACACCAACTCTCCAAAAGTTTAATAATTAAAGAAGGATCAGATAATGATAAAGAAAACAATGTTTAACGATGAGGCAAGTTTATCAGTTATAAGAAATGACAGAAATAACAGCATTAATGTAAAAGATAAATTAATCAACAAGGTCTCAGATGCCAATTAAGATCTTTTTAAGTAATTGCTCGGGGTTGAGAGGGGGTAAAGTAACAATGAGACGATACCAATGCAGAGGTCAAGATGATTAAGGGGGAGTTGATTACTGACTAAAAGTATTGGAATGGTCACTGATGTGACAGTTTCATAAAAAGGAGCCGGTGACAATTTCGAAACGATGGATAATTAAAACATTACCCTGATGTGGATAGAGTGCAAAGGAACGGAGAGCAATAAGGATAAGATGATTTTAATTGAGATAGAGTAAGAAAAATTGCATTACTATTGAAATAATGGTCGCAAAAAAAATAAATTGAGGTGATTATCGAAAGGGACAGATGACAGATTTGGAAAACGATGGATAGTAAATTATTACCGTGATGTAGATGGAGTGAAAATAAGCGATAAGTATAAACAATTTAGAGATAGAGGGCACTAAAAAGGAAATAATTCCAATAGTTGATTTCACGAAATCAAAGCTTCGTGCATGAATGCAAAACCCAAATGGTAGGAGAGTAGTTATCCATGTAATGATTGGATGTTAAGGGGGAAGAAAAGAAAAGATCACATCATCCTTGAATTAATGGCCCTGGTAAATAAGCAGAACAAAGATAATCAGTGGAGGCATGGGAGAGACATGATCTATCATGATGGTAAGGATTCTCTTGTAAACATTAAAGTCTTGAGACAATTCAATGGAGGAGAGGATGGGTAATGAAGTATTGCTGCAACCATTGTATAGTTAGCAAAACTGTATGAAAAGGAAATACAAATTAAAATATGTGATTGCATAATAAGGGGGGGTTGCTAGTTTTAGGTGGCATCCCCAGAAGTCAGGAAGGGTGTTGATCAATGGACTCCCATTTGGATCAATACTGGAATTCCTACCGATAAGGTTTTTGAGAACTTGGAAGGGTCAAAGGAAAGGCGTCGGGGCTTTGTTTAATACCTAGATATCTCATGGACTTTAACGCTCCTTACTTCTTTGTCGTTATGAAAATGTTCTTTTGAAATTTGACATCTCAACCTTCACTTGCCATATTTTCATAGGATCCAAACAATCGACGAGTATATGTATGCTTAACTTATCTCATCAATTTCCTACCAATATATTCAATAATCCCCAACGTTCAATCCTAATAATCATCGCACTTAGTATGCTTCTCCAATGAGTTCTTGTTTTTCCAAACTCTGATTTACTCCTGGCAAATGAGGTCCATTGATCATGCTTGCATAAGGCAACAAACCCATTGAAATAATTGGCATAACCTCCAGCCTCTTCCCTATGGTTTCACATTTGTAGATGATCGTCTCTTCCTGATCCTTGGTAATCCCAAAGCTTACTTATCAAATTACCTGTTGTTCCATACGGCGCAATTTCTACCCTTAAAATATTTTACTCCATCTAATGAGTATTGTTGAGCCCCTTAACACGCATGACCTAATCCCAAAATAAGAGAGACTATTAATACCGTCTCCTTAGAATCTTGTAATATTTAGTGAACGTCAGCTATCAGTTTAAATAAGCTTCTGTATATAATCAAATTTGTCTGCCTCATTATACCTTGTGATGTCCTTACAATACCATAAAAACTTTTGAAACTATCTCCGAATGTTGATGCTGGATGGTCTGCATTACAAAATTCCTATCTTTCATTCCTGATCTCCAAGGAAGATGTAAAATCCAGTATAAAAGATCATGATGTCCATTAAAACTTTTGTTGAGGACACGAAGCCTTATTCACATGGTAAGGTTCCGAAAACCTCGAAATTGCGTAATTCCAGAACCTATCGGAAGCTAACTCCTCAAGCTATCCCTAAATCAGTCATGAATTCTTCCTGCGCCAATTGATACCCGTTTCTTCCCAAAGGGATCTGTATTTCAGATCTGTTGATAGTTCAATAACCATATTTTTGCAATATTTTCTTCACATGTCCACCCACTAAAATCATTTTTTAACTCATATAGATCCACATGAACCTCTCGACATTCGTTCCCAATGCCAAATATCACACAATCTTATTTAAAACGATCTAAATCCATCAGTACATCCTAAACGTGCGTGATCATGAACAATTTTAAACATTATTTGCCTTCAAGTGTCTTCAAAGATATACCATCTAAAACTCATTCAGGGTAATCTCCAAGTACCTGTAAATTTTGATTACTAGGTGTAATCATCATCGACCCAACCACACTATCAAATTCTCTTTCCCACACATCCTTGATGTGGATTGCCCAAATGGAGGCACACGAGCGTCTATGATCTAGGTCAACGACCTAAAGTTCAGAACGTCCACCGCACATTTATTACTAGCTATCTTTGTCACTGCCAAATATGCGTTTAAGGAATAATGACTCATTCGCACCTAGTAGTCGATAGCCCCATAGGTTCACATACTTTATAGGAGCCTTAACAACACCTTCTTGGTGTAACAACTTATCTTGACCCATAACATCATTATTAGATCAGCTTGCATCACATAGGCTATTAAATTGCCCAACAGGACTTTTCATACTTAATGATTATGGTAAGGCATCCATGACACGGTGATAGGCCCTCAACATTCTCATTTCTGTAATTTTGCGATATCCCCAAAACATCCCCATGATATACTTACACATATGAACTCCTGGTCACATATTTATCTTACTGATCTAGCCTACCTTATAGGCATTCCTATAGCTCACAGTGATGCTAAACCTGGCTCTGATACCATAACTGTAACGCCCCCAAAAACTAATGCTGATTACCTTAGCTTAACCATGAATTCATTAATCTGCAGCGGAAGACTTTTGCTTTGAAGGGAGGCGTTACCGCCGTTCCGGGATGGAACAAGGCTATCTAATTTCGTAAACAAGTGAAATCACTTCACATAAGTATTTATCTCTTCATACTGGTTGTTCCCCACGTGATAACTTGATGTACTAATGCTAAGTAGTATTGTCCTCATATTTCAAACGAATAGCAACATACAACCCTCCAATTACTAACCTATCATCACTGTGAGCGCTGACTGGCTAGCAACCAGTCGATGTTCCTCGTTTTAGCTGCTTTCTGATTTCTCAGAAGGATTGCTGTTCACTTCTTCCCATACCTAAAACAGAAAATATGAAAATATGCGAATGATGACCCGAAACTCAGCACGTACATTCCCATGCGGTAAAATAAGCTTTGAGTTAAATTAGTTGGGTGCCCGCATTTCAAAACATTTTGCTTTGCAAACACGAGAGAGAGAATGCATAAGTAAAATTGGCCTGCTAATTATTATCTGAAAATGGACCCCTTGGTCGATGTACATCTTGAAACGATCATACTTTGGGTGCTCACCCCCCAGGTCGATCAAGAAGCCTGAGTTGACACCACGCGCGGGTATATTGGTCGGCATAAGCCTTGATAATTGCTGGGCATAAGCCCTGATGATGATTGGCGAGGCCACTTGTTTATGTGACAAAACATTGAGAAATTGATTCATTAAATGAATCTTATATTAATTTTACATTGCTGAGAACACTGTGAGTTTTTGAAGAGCACAGGCAACGTACGTACCTGGTCATTGAGATTCTCTCTCCTTTGTAATGAAAAATGTGCGCTGGCAGCTTGAACCGACATATGTGGCCTCCTTATCCTTCCTGCTTTACATATGTAATTCTCTTGTGATTAGTACAAAGTTATGAAATTTGTTGGGATTTCTTAGTTTGATCGATAATTTGAATCCCTTATCTTTTATACCGCAAACACTTGTTTAATATTCATTACTTGTCCTTACTTTGTTAAATTAATATCATTATGGTTCATTGTTATTAATGCCTATTTTTTGTCATGCATTGCATAATTTAAATTACGGTTATTTTATTTTTATCCGAATTTTTGTTTACGTTGTCAGGATAATTACTGGTTCCTTGATATAAATAATGACAGTCGCTACTACGGTCATAACTCTGGAACGTTCTGTAACGGCCTTAGTCAAGACATGAGCTCTTTTCCTGAAAACATTACGTAGTAAACTCATATAATCACATTTCACCACCCATAATATTCCTAGCATATACATTAATATTCCTAACATACACATTTAGAATTTATGACTCTCAAAGTGTATATCCAAAATTCATGAAATCGTAAGTTTCCAAATAGTATGTATATTCTTCCGTAAACTTGTCACCATGTTGTTCAACCCAATAACTCACAATAATCAAAGCATTCCCGTACTTCAGCATAAATTTATCAGGGAAATTTTCCTCAATCTCATAACTGCAAAACCCGTGTGAATACATTCATATCATAATTAACAAATCACGATACCTCAATCATAGCAATTAATCATGAAATTATACGATTGACGTCTACCGCCTGACATAAATATTCTTAATATACTAAATCATAAAATATCAAATGCAAATATTTAGATCCAGAAGTCAAGAATTACTTACCTCGAATTTACTCTAGAACCCGAAACTTTAATCTCCTCTTCCTCCTCCTTTTTCCTTTCTTCTTTCTTTCTCCTCTCTTCTCTCTCTCTTCTTTCCCCCTCCCCTGCCCGTGTGTGTGCGTGAGAGACCCCCCCCACATATATATAGGGGCAAAAGGGGTAAAATATCTTAGATTTTTTTTTTTTTTGGATGTAAAATTTTGCGCGATATTTTTACGTTAGCAGAGCAGACGTCCAACTATTCCGTTGACTTTTAATGAATTATTTTAGGAGTACCCAAAACTTTATTTTCGAGGCCATTCTGCCGATTCAACTTGCAATAGTATATATATAAAGAAAATGCTGAAATGAAATTAAAAAAATGCTAGATTGAAATGCGGGACCCAACTCGATTAATTTGTAATTAAGATGATTTAGTGTAATTCATATGAATATTTTGGTCGGGTCGTTACAACAGAGCCCTAACTGTTTCAAGTAAGTGCTTATGCTTTCTCTCAACAATTCCATTCTGTTGAGGTGTGCCTATACATGATGTCTGATGAATAATGCCATGATTAGCATAGAAAGCCAAGGCTGTGGTATCAGAAAATTCCAGGCCATTGTCAGATCTAATGATCTGGACTGTGGTTTGAAATTGTGTTTGAATGAAAGTAATGAAAGACTTGAGAACTGGAAAAGCATTGGATTTGGTGGCCAAAAGATGAGTCCAAGTGGCTCGTGAAAAATCATCAACTATAGTGAGAAAATATTTGTATCCATTGTAAGTAGAATTTGCATATGGACCCCAAAGATCAACATGTAACATTTTAAATTTATGAGAAGTACATGAGGTACTAAGAGGAAAAGAAGCTCTATGCTTTTTAGCCTTATGGCAAACTTGACATATAGAACTAGGCTTAGACTTACAAAAAGAAAGAATATCAATGTGCTTGATATTGTCAAAAGACATATGACCAAGCCTACAATGCCAAAGTTCTAAAGGAGACATATGACAAGAGAAAGAAAAAAATGAACTGTTGTTGAGCTGGGATGTAGGAGTTGGACTGCTGGTCAGACTGGAGTTACAGAACTTGTGGTCCACAAAGTACAGGCCATCCACTTCTTTACCAATTGCCAAAGGTTGCTTCATTGAAAGGTCCTGAATGTAACATGTGTTAGGGGAACAAATCACATGTGCAGATAATTGTTTGGCCAACTTACTGGCATACAGCAAATTATAATGAAAATCTGGAACATGTAAAGCATTGGAGAGAGTCAGAGAAGGAGTGAGTTGAATGGTTCCAACATTGTGGATTTTAGCTTTTTTACCATTGGGCATAGTGATAAAAGAATCTTGTGGAAGAGGGGAATAAGAAGAGAAGTATTGTAGGTTAGGTGTGATGTGGTCTGTAGCACCACTGTCAATGATCCACTTTAAGCCAGGATTTGAAGTTGAAAAACAAGAAACCTTACCTGCCAACATAGCTGCACCAGTGGAATCACCTGAGGTTGGAACTGAAGTCTCAAGATCATGCTTACTCAGTATAGCAAGAATTTTATCATACTGGTCAGCAGTGAGGAATGGGGCAGACTGTTCTTGATCAGTAACTAGAGGGACTTCATGTTGGGCTGTAGCTACTACTCTTCTGCCTCTGTCTATAGGTGCATTTCCTTTCTGTTTTTGCAATTTGAAGCACCTATCAATGGTATGACCATTTCTCCTGCAGTAGTTGCAGAATAGAGGTGTTCTTCTTGAGGAAAGTGTGAAGGTGAGCTGCTGAGTATGCTGTTTCCGAGGAGGAAAGTTATTGGTTCTGTTTTGAGAGAGAAATGCAGAGGAGTCTCCAACTATTGAAAAAGAAGTTTGGAGTTCTCTTTTGTCTCTCTTCTTGAAGAACCATACTTAAAGCTTGGCCAATTTGTGGCATAGGATGAGTCATGAGAATATTTCCTCTTACCACAACATATACATCATTCAAGCCCATGAGGAATTGAATTAAATGTTGATTCTCAAGCAATTTAACCATAGCATCTCCAGCAGGACAGTCAGAATTAAGACATGTAGGAATGCTTACAAGTGCAGCATATTCATCCCAAAAAAATCTTGCATTTAATAAAATATTCTGAGACTGATAGACTACTTTGAGAAAGGTTATTGATCTCCCTTTGTACCTGAAATGTCTTGGTGCCTTGACTCTGTCCATAACGAAGTTCAAGTTCCTCCCAGATTTGCTTAGCAGTGGAGTAAAATAGTACACTAGTGGCAATATCCTTCTTGATGGAATGGAGCAACTAGGATATTACCATTGGATTGCAACGTTCCCATTGAGGAACCAAGGGCCAGTAGCAGGTTTAGAACAAGATCCATTAACGAACCCTAGCTTATTCTTTGAAACAAGAGATACCTCACAAGATCGTTTCCATTGACCATAATTTGTGCCTATGAGAGGCTCTGATGACAAGCTGCAGTTTGGATGATCAGAAGGATGGAGAAACAATTCATGAGTATGATCAAGAACAGTTGCATCAGATGCTGCCATTGATGAATTCTGAAGGATTAGTAAGAGGTTTGAATCAGATATTGAGGAAATGAACTGGATTGAGTGATGCAAACAATCAATGAATCAGAAAAGTTACTGAATCACAGATCGATTGATCATTTAAAAAAAAACATATGCAATCAACAATGGCGGAATCTGGAAGATGAGGATTCAGCCATTGAGGCTCTGATACCATGTTATAAGCTGTGAGCAAGAGAGAAATGAAGCACGAGAGAAAGAATGGAAGGAATCATGTTTTTCTATTCATTCTCCTTCAATGTACATCCTCTGGCTATTTTATATACAGAGGTTAATAGCATTTGTTAGAGATAATCTGCAACTAATCACATGGGAAAGGGAGAATTAGTTACAACTGAATTCTGTTATTTGTCTAACAAATAGAACAAATAGAAATAACTAACTTCTGAAATAACCATCCTCAACACAAGTAGTCACGGAGAAAGTCGGTGAGAATCGAACCCGGTGGAGGATGTGACTATTCCAACCTAATACCAAGGATTTCTCACGAGGGAAAAGTTGGTAAGTATCGAACCGAGGTGAAGGGTGTGAGTATCCCAACCTTATACTAGTTGTCGTACTACATTTTGGTGGATTTTATGCCAACATTTATCAAAACACAAAAAAAATAAAATAAAATAGAGAAGTTTTTAATTTAGGATTTTCTAGTTCTTTAGAACTCTATTTAAAATTGTCTAATTTGCCTAAGTTGTTCATGTTTCTTGACAGATTTAAAATCGTTTCAAATAATTTGGTGAAATTATAGAGGCTTAACAACTCAAATTCTCTGCACAATGTACTATCATTTTGTTTGGAATATAATAATTGCTAGCAATGACAAATAAGTGAGGATCTTGGCTACGAAAAATTTGATGTTGATCTAAGAAATTGTGAATTTGGGAGTTCCTAGTTTTTAGAACTCTACAATGAATAGAGTTTGCCTAACTTATTAATGCTTTTCTGACAAATTTTAAGCACATTCAAGTGCTTTGGTGAGTCAAGATTTCTGGAAAATATTGTTTGGAAGACGATAATTGTTTGCAAATAGTGAAGATCTTGGCTACAGAAAGTTTAATGTTGATTAACGGCTTAATGCCAGTTAGGTGGGGCCTTACCTCAATAAATATGTGAAAAGGACAAAAGAACTCAATTCCACCATGAATTTAAATTTATCGGACCGAAAAAAATTGAATACGCTGCAATTTTTTCGTCTGAATTTTAAATACTATTTAATTTATTCGATCTGAAATCGACAGCGTTGTCATCGTAGCTATTTATCGTACGAGAATACGAGATTGACAAATAACTGACGGCAGCTTACCAATCTGCCTACAAATACTCGGAAAAAATTAAAACCCAAACCCAAACCCAAACCCAAACCCTCACACTCGAATCCTCTCTCTGATCTGATGCAATGGAAACCCAGAAATGTGGGTTCCTTTACACAGCTCTGATAATCCTCTTTACTTCAATCCTTGCTTATCTCTCTCTTAAATTCCTGAGAAAGAGAAGGCATGGAGTTGGAGAGAGAAAATACCACCCAGTTGCAGGTACCGTGTTCCACCAGCTCCTCAATTTCCAGAGGCTTCATCACTACATGACTGATCTTGCTGCTGAGTATAAGACTTACAGATTGTTAACCCCTTTTAGAAATGAAATTTACACCTCTGACCCTGCTAATGTTGAGTATATCCTCAAGACCAACTTTGACAATTATGGCAAGGTATGCCCTTTGACCTTAACCTTAATTCGTTTCTTCTTCTTTTTTTTTTTTTTTTTTTTGATGTGTGAATTTGGGTATGAAGTTCTATGTTGTCTTCATTTGTATAGTTTTCTGGGCAATTTTTGCTGTGATGCTTGTTATTAGACCTGATCAAATTGGGGATCGGGTCGGGTTGAGCGTCGGGTCATTGGGGTCGGCAGACTGAATTTTCTCGACTCTGACTCTACCCGACCCTCATGCGGGTCGACATACCCTGATCCTGACCCTGGCCCTGCGGGTACCCTCGGGTCAGACCCGCCCCTCCGATATAGAAATGAGATTTTTCATCACCAGGTTTTTTTTTTTTGTTTTGTTATAAAGGTCAACATTAAACTTCTTACAAAATAAAAAGTCAAACGATAATATAATGCTCCAATAAAACTTATCGCAATTACAAACACTCTAATGCGTAACTTAATCATTAAACCAATAGACTGATTAGTTCACTAAAATGACTATTCCAAACGTTAGAGAGTAGAGCATTAGAAGGTTATGAACCAGTGAGATTTGGTGAGGTGAATGGGGGAAGATGGGAAAGTAAAAGCGAAAAAGTTTTGAACAAATAAAACCGAAAGTATCTTATTTTTATTTTAATTTTTAATTTTTTTTAAAAGTGAGGATCAGCGGGTCGGGTCAGAGGGTCAAAGCCTTTACCCAAGTCCGACCCTCATCATAGTTGGATACCCTCAATTTGAGGGTCGGGACGGATCGGAGACAAAAAAGATCGATCCTAACCCTCATTTTTCAGGGTCGGGTCAAGGCGGGTCGGGTGGGTCTCCGACCCATTGATCAAGTCTACTTGTCATTGATGTTCTTGATCAGAGTAATATGCTATGGGGTGGTGCTTTTTTGGTGGGTATAGAGATTGTCCTAGAAATTCATGGAGTAGACACAATATGCGACCCATCAAATATTAGTATGATATATGCCATCAGATTCATGGGACTAAGTGATCAGTACTTTTGAATTGATGGATAGACTCTGCATAACTTGACAACTGGGATTTGAGGTCTGTACTGGAACATGGAAAGCGAGATGACTTGACAACTACTCCCTGTGAATTCTGCTGTTGTGGGATGTGAGGAATAAATACAACATTTATATCGTGGGCCTGCATCCATAGATATTTGAACCAAATAATTTTTTCTTTTGGGGGGGGGAGGGGTGCTTGGGGCATTGGAGTAGGAGGTGGGTCTGCAAAAATTTTAAAAATAACCATATATGATAACCCAGGTTTATAGATACAAGACTACGGTATAATAATTTATAAGATCCAAACGAGTAACCTCCATTGGTAGTCCAAGTAGGTGCATGAAACAAGAAATTCGATAGGACTCAGCTTCAGCCAGAAGGTGAAGCTTGCGAATTATTTGCACCAACTGTGAACGGCTGTCTATCTTGCATTGAAAGTATATATATGACCTAAGCATGTGTATAAGCCTAGTTAGTCAATCCACCTATCTATTCTCTACTGCTTCTGGGATGAAGTCTCGCTAGGGTCTGGATGACTGCATGTGTTCGTTTAATTTGAGCCCGTTTGCATAAGAAGTGATAAACTGAAGATAGCAACAGATCTTCCTGTGACTTTTAATGGAAGGAGATCTGCGGGCACACCATGATGGAAGGAAGGTATTTGGTCCTTCATAAAGAGTTTCCAAAGCATGGACTGTTACTTACGGAGCTTTCCTTCTAGTCGAAATAGAGGAGATAATCAAGAAACAAATTGTGAGAGAAACCAACTTAAAGCTTGGGAAATTTGCAAAAAGCAATTTATCACCTTAGCTGTTTGTGAGGTCCTGACCTAATTTATGGCCCTCCCACTTTTCATTTCACTCCTAGTTGACCTGCATGAATTTCTGAAATGCTCCAGATATTTAACGGCTTGAAATGCCTTGAAAACTAATTTTTTTCTTACCTATTTTGGCAAAATCTTCAGGGAGACCATAACTATAACAATCTAAATGATCTGCTGGGTGACGGCATTTTCGCTGTGGATGGGGAAAAATGGCGCAATCAAAGGAAAGTCTCAAGCTATGAGTTCTCGACAAGGATGTTAAGGAATTTCAGCAATACAATCTTCCGTGAAAATGCAGTTAAATTAGCCAATGTAATTGCTAATGCTGCACATGCCAACCAAATCATTGATATTCAAGTAAGATGCTGCACATTAAGCAGATCTATTTCTCAGGCTAACTTGGGCAATATTTGGAATGATTAATCTAATTTTAATTTCTGTAGGATTTGTTCATGAAATCGACGTTGGACTCGATTTTCAAAGTTGGGTTTGGTGTTGAGCTAGACAGCATGTGTGGTTCAAATGAGGAAGGTAAAAGATTTAGCAAAGCCTTTGATGATGCCAGTGCTATATCCATGTACCGTTATGTCGATATACTGTGGCCAATCAAGAAATTTCTCAACATTGGTTTGGAGGCTAAACTGAAGGAAAGCATCAGGACTATAGATGATTTAGTTTACAAGTTGATCAACCAAAAAATTGAGCGTATGAAAAGCCCACACAAACATTTCTTGGTAAGTGAACAGTCATCTCAAATATTCTTTATTCATACTAGATCTGGTAGAACTCAACCTTAATTATCAACGCAAACAATCATAAACATGCCCTAAGCTAGATACAACCTGACCAGTTAAGCCAACTCGAGAATTTCCTCACTTTTTGGAAACATGACAGTAGACCTGAATATGAATTGAACCTCAAAAAAAGATCCCTTGAGCATGGTCCAACCTTTATTGACCCAGTGTGCAATAAACCTGACCGGCCTACGTGTTTGGTCTAGTTGGCATCCATTCTGTGAGAAGTATGCATTGATTTTTTTAGGACTTGGTTGTTGTATGAATAATGCAGATGAAGAAAGATGATATCTTGTCCAGATTCCTGCAGCATGGCAACATGGATCCGAAGTACCTGAGAGACATAATCTTAAACTTTGTGATAGCTGGAAAAGACACCACTGCTGCTACACTTTCATGGTTTACTTACATGCTCTGTAAACATCCCGAGGTGGATGAGAAGGTGACTGAGGAAGTACGAAGGGTGACCAGCACAAAAGGAGTAGCAAATCCTGCAGAATTTGCTGCATGTTTGAGCGAACAATCGCTTGAAAAGATGCACTATCTACATGCAGCCCTGACTGAGACTCTCAGACTCTATCCAGCAGTTCCAGTGGTAAATTTTATTTTCAACTTAGAGACACTAATTCGTTGCTTGTACATTTGTAGATATACATTAGGACAAAGTAAACACATTTAAATGGAAACTCCTTCGAGGCCTTCCGTTTCTTCTTTCCTTTTTTTTATCCTGCAAAAATTTTGAACATTGCTGTCGGTTTTTTCAAATCTATGTTGCCTAGATTTGGCTATAACTACAAGAAATAGTTCTGTATCCAGGTATTGGACTTGCCCTTTATGGATGTCTTAATTATCTCCGTCTAAAATGAGTGTCAAAGTGTCCATACATTTAATGGAGTTTTGTGTTTCTGACCTGAATGTCATATCTGAAGTGCTGAACATGTTTCGCAAATTCATTTGCTGCAAGCTGTAGCATGAAATGTGAAATAATTAGTTCATTTCTGGTGATATAACAGGATGCAAAGATATGTTTTGCAGACGATACACTTCCTGATGGCTATGGTGTGAATAAAGGAGACATGGTGGCCTACCAACCCTACGCGATGGGAAGGATGAAATTTATTTGGGGTGATGATGCTGAGGATTTCCGACCTGAGAGATGGCTCAATGAGGATGGCATCTTTCAGCCAGAGAGCCCTTTTAAGTTCACAACCTTCCAGGTTTGTAGAACACGGCAAAAATATAACAAAAGTTGTATCTGACCAGTTCCCCATCTAAAAACCAAAAAAAAAAAAAAAGAAAAAGAAAAAAGGGGAAGCTACATTTTCTACCCACCTTATATGTATGCTGCCATGGCAAGTCTGTTAGGAGATGTGCTATATTATCAGTTACCCCTGATATAGATTCTCAGAGAAGCTCATTCTTCTGCTGAATTCAGGAAAATGTGCTAATTCTAATTGCACCTTTTAAATTTACAAGTTTTAAACATATGATGTTTGCTGGTTAAAACAGGCTGGTCCACGAGTTTGCCTTGGGAAGGAATTTGCTTATAGGCAGATGAAGATTTTCTCTGCAGTTCTGGTGAACAGTTTCATCTTCAAGCTTGGTGATGAGAACAGTACTGTTAATTACAGGACGATGATAAACCTTCATATTGACGGTGGCTTTCATGTCCGTGCTCTTCCTCGAAAATAGAGAAGCGGGAGAACGAGGCAGGGAAGAAAATAAAACCCATGTGATCTTCTACAGTCTCTCCTACAATTTTTTTCTACCGCTCCCTGCGCCGGGGGGGGGGGTTTGCTGTTACGAGACCAAGTGGCTTGCACTGTGAACAATATTGTATGTGGCTCATAGATGTAAATCTTATCCTACACCAAAGACTCTGTTGTGAAGGATTATCCTATTCTAATCCATGGATACTCTGTATGTATGTACAATTGAGTATACAGAGTATCAACTTATCTATTTTCCACCCGGACCGTATATTTTCTTTAGGAATCTTTACTGTCATCTTAGTGCTTGGCTGTTTCCGCAATATCTGTGGTCAGGGAATAGACGGAATAAAAGGATTGCATCACCAGCTAGGTCGGAATCCGCAGAATGCCCCCTTTCTTCTTTTCTTCTCCTGTTGAGCGCGACAAGCAGCCACCAGCTACTTCCCCACCTCTCCATTATCTAAGGATGAAGTTACTTCTGGTTGTTAGGACGTGGTATATTGGTTCGATTTTTTAGGAGGAAGGAGGGGAAAAGACAATTCGTTGTTGTACTAACTGATGCAAGGTGCTAATATTCTCAAGAAGACAACAAATTCCTTGTCCACTCTATTACATCATGCAAAGCAAAACATCAAAGGGTTGAGCAAAATTGAACTAGGTTCAAAAAAATAATAATAATGGCACAAAACAACCCAGATGATTACAAATCTGAAGACGTGCTCACAGGAGGGACCTGGATTCCTGGTCTATTGGTCCAGCCTTTACGATTCCTGTAAGCCTCAATAGCCTGGAAACGAAGCCTCTCTTTTGAAGCATTCATCCGTTGCCTGAAAGCCTGTACAAGACATGAATAAGCTTCGGTGGAGTAAGAAGAGAGAGGGGGGGGGGGACAATCATCTTGCTGTAGAAAGGGTAGGAACACTTTCTGAATCAAAAATAGGCAGGATGACAAACGTATTCAAGAATTGAAACCCAGCTAACTTTAAAAATCACTACCTTGGGAATCACCGCCAACTTTGGGGGAGCTTGGACGACTTCCCCAAATTTGATTTCATCACACTTTGGAAGATCTAGCTGATGATCTGAGCTGCCTTTCTTGTGTTTCTTTTTCTTAGCTTTTAGATACCTGCATCAAAATGAGACCTCTTCAACTGATATTCATATGCAGCCCTTAAGATGGAGTTTGCACTACCATATTGAATATTGGGCCAAACAGCTAGTTATGCAGTCAATAGAACACATAGTTTCACGCGATTGATGACCCCAGCCCTCTTTCCAAAATGGGAAGTTCAGGTCTTGCTTTCAAATTTACCCTTCGTTACTTGCTTTACTCTGGAGAAATTCTTTTTCTGCCTTTAGGGTTGGGGGGTGGGGAGACATGCATGAGTCTGAAAGCTGCTGGTGATTGGATGCGGGAAGAATTCAGAAATGCTGTGCATGGAATCATCACACGGAATAATCCCATGGAATGTTCGCATGTCAACTCTTTAACACAAAAGTGAAATCAAGCAGGGAATTTTTTTAATTTTTCATATATAGTTGGAGGATGAAAGGGGGTGGTTGAGCGCAAAATTTCATTCTAGTCATCATATTCTAATAAATGCATCTCTTTCCCACTTAACACCAACAAGGTGAAGAAGGCTTACTCTTTCTTTCTCTGTCGTCGTTTTGAGACAACACCCAGCTTTTCCATCTCAGCTTCAAACCGAAGATCATTTACCTGCTTTTTCTTTCTTTTCTTCTTCTTCTTCTCCTCCTCCTCCTCTTCATTTGCATCACCACTCTCACTTTGTTTGCTCTCATCAGCAACTTGAGGCATTGCCCATGTTTTATCCCTTTCGCCTCTAATTATGCCGCTTTTTGATTTCGACTGTGCTTCTGAGTGACGTTTCTGCAAATCAGTTATCTTCAAACTCTATATCCACAGCATCATAGACTTGACAGATAGGGCAAATGAACTTTTAATAAGTAAAAAATATGCTCATTTCAGATTTTCCCTTAACACATCCAGAAGCACCTTTAGACTTTAACCATATCCAGAAAACAATGTGAACAAGGCTCCTGTGTTCTATAACTTGCCGAAGGAACCAGGTCAGCAAAGAAAAAAATATATAGCAAAAATATTTATACTTGCGATTCCTGTAAGCTAAGGTTGCAAGACATTCCAACTACAAAATCACTTTTCTGGGGCTACTAAATCCATCGAAGCATTGGGCCTGATCAGAAATTTTTTTTACAGATGTTATCTAAGAATGACAGATCGGCTAGCTATCCATGCCTGCAAGGAGGATCCACAATAAATAAAGTTGTGCAATATGCTATCAAGGTTATGCAGAAATTGCATTGCGTCAGAAATGTCAGCACAAAAGCGCACACACTGCTGTTAGAGTTTCATCCTAACAGGTAATAACATTTCCTCAATATTCCATCCGACTCATCAGACAGCAGGCCAGCAAAGTCTTGTTGTAGACCTTTAAAAGGATGGAAATACAAGCTAAATCAGATTAGATGTTGATTTTCATGATGCGCTAGTTGCCGCAATCGGGCAACTTGACAAGGCCTTGCCAGAATGGACTGCTCAAATTTCCAAGGATGATTGCTACTTAAACCTCGATATCACCTATTAGCAACTCCTGGGCAGGATATACAAGAAGATTCAACCCTGACTTCAAAAAGAAGAACCAAAGCCAGAAAATAGACAAAATAAAGCCCCTCCCTTCCTGTTTCATTTCTCCAACATATTTTCATTCACTTGCCAGTTGCCAACCAAGATAACACCTTCATACAAGACATTCACATACTCCATACTCTCTACTCTCCAATTCATTGAGGGCATTATCTCAGAGCTCAAGCCATGAGGTTTCCCTTGTCACGACATTTAGGAGTTACCAATCAACTGGTTCGCAGATCATGCAAGAAACCAGAATTACACCAATCCACAGCACAAGCAACCATTTAGCAAAATGTAATCTACAACGAATACACATAATGTATAACAGGTTTAACAGCTAAACCCAATGGCAGGGTTTTACAGGTGGTAAAAGCCCTTTTCCTCTAGTCCTTATCTCTCCCCCCCCCCCCCCCAAAAAAAAAAGCCTTGTTCCTCTAGTGTTCACAAGATATACAGTGACACAGCACTGCATCTTTTTAAAATTAAAGCACCACGGTAAGTCAACGCAATCAAGCAAACATAGTCTAGCATTCTGAATGCTTCAATTTATCAATCAATAAGCAGGAGAAGCTAAAAGCAATACAAATGGCCGACACTCAGAGCAAAAGCAACATAAGCAAGTACAAAAAAACCGGGTTAAAACTTAACCAAAACCTAAAATACAAGCAAACCCACAAGAGTCCCTTCTTCAAGGGTCAAACGCAAGACTAGGGTTTTAGAAAGTAGAGCTTCTTAACAGCAATTAAATTTAATTGCTTGCTTAATCAGTCAATGCAAGCTACAAGAGCATTCAACATGCAATATATTCAGTCCCAAATCTTATTTACCGTCATCAAAAGCTTCAATTTTTCCCCGGGAAATAAACTGCCTGAACAAATCAAAATTGGAAAGAGACTTACATTCTCATCAACATCATCCCTCTTTCTCTTCCGTTGAGTGTTATCTGAGTCAGTTCCCAAACCTGGCAGCATAAAAACCCGAAATTGAAGTGCGTCAAAACTAAGGTTAGATGCAAAATCCAAAAAATGGGGTTGTCAAAGTTCCCCAAACCCAAAAAAAAAAAAAAAAAGACGAACCTTTACCAATGGAAGAAGTGAAGGACATGATTTTGCGAAGCTTAGAGGGCAAAGCATTGATAGAAGAAGGGTTTGGCGGCGGAGGGAGGCGGCTGGTGCCGCCATGAGCGGCTACGTAGTTTTTCTCTCTCCTCTTCCTTCCTTTCCCTCCCATCTCTCTCTCAATCGAGTATGGTGTAGAAGTTGAAGGCTGCCTAGAATTTTTTAGGTTCGGAAGTTCTTTTTTTTTTTTAATTGATTTTGGTCTTAAATTTAGAAGTTGGCACTTCTCTTATTTTACTTGACAGTATTGTGAAAGGGTGAATTTATTTTATCTGAACTTATTTTGAATTAAATTAATATAAATATATTTTAAATTTATTTGATGAATTTATTTTAAATTTATTTATTGAATTTATTTTAAACTTATTAAGAATAAATTTATGAATTTATTTGTTGAGTTTATTTTGAAATAAACTTATCTGAATTTATTTTTTAAAAAATAAGTCAAAGAGAATAGAAAAGGGCCATTTATAAAATGATAGTGGACATATAATGTATGTAGCATCACTAGGGAGTGGCCATTTATAAAATGATTTAATATGAGAATTTCTCTATGGTATGGATCCCGGTAGTGGTAAGGTTGCTAACATCTAGATCTCCCCAGACCTTGCAAAAATGGGACCCACATTAAAAGTTATTCTTGTTGTTGTATTTAATATGAGAATTTATAATTGTTTTATATAACTTTATCACATGTGTGGGGTCTTAAATAATAAGGTGTGTGGCCTTAAGTGATAAGGTTGGTAATATCACTAAAAAATATATGATCTAGGAGTTGATAAGTTGAGCGTTTCTCTTTAGATTGTTCGTGGTAGTGAGTTTGATATCAATTGCTTGTAGTTTTTTTTTAATTAATTAATTTATTTTTTTAAATCATTGCGCTCTTGAATTTGCTTGTTGGTTTTTATAAGAGACCTAGGCGGATGAGAAATTAGTTCACTGGCGCTAATTATTGGTTGTGATTTTATTTAAGATGTTTGGTTCAATCTTATACTATGTTTTTGTAGCCTTTTTGGTTAATAATGATTGAAAAAATTGTGTGCATGGATCAAAGACAACAAAGAAAAAGAAACCCAAATTTTGCACAACCTTAGAGCATTTCCAATCACATTTTCATTTTTTAAAATTGAAGCCTACTACATCAGCAAAAGTTCCCATTTTTTGAAACTTTCATCTATCACTTCTCCAACTCATGGAACTCTGATTTGAATCGCCAAATAAAACTATTTGTCATGGGCTAACCTTGTAACACACAACTCTTTTTTTTAATCATCTAAAAATCATATATTAGCCAAAAAAAAGAAAAAAGCAAAAATACATAAAAATACAAAAAAGATAGTCCGCGTGGTGAAACTTTGCTCAATTCCACCCCGCGTGCCATTCCCCTCAACTTCCTATGGCAATTAGACAAGTGATATCGTGTGTTCCGTGTGTGGAATACATTCAGAACACTGGGAGTGCTCTTATATCCTACCTTATTAGTGGGAATCTTATATGCCTAAGACTTTATTCCACCTCCAAGCTGCAAACTCTTAATACATTTAAAAATTGCAAAAGTTAATGTTAAGTTAATGCATCTTAATTCTCAAGTACTAGACTTAGGATACATCTTGTGACCATGTATTGAGGTGAACAATAAGTGTAGTCTATGTTCTTCACAACTTGCAATCAATGAATGTCACTTTTCAAATGCAGATCAAATATACACGGCTCATGTCCATCCACCTATAAGAAAGAACTGCTCGAAAACTTTGAGCCAACAACATAATATGCAGCAGAGTCGAGACATAACAAAAGAACTTGCTGCGGTAAGATTCTATTTACTTCCATAAAAAAAATTGGAAAACGAGGGGTTACACCCTTCCCTTTACACAAATTTATTTACTTAACCAAAATTGAACAATGAGGGGTCTCAACCTAACCCTTACACACAATGAATAGTTACAACTCCGTCATGCCCAGAACTCCTCCTAAACTCATGAACAAAGTCTGCAGGATATGGACTCAACCGCGATTGATCCCCGTAAAACTATACAACCGTGATTGGCAAATTATTAATGGGCACTGTAAGCACCTCAGCATGTTGACAATTTGGAAGTAATCCAAACTTGCATTATGGATATTTCTCGCTTTGCATCTCGCATTTATAGTCTCTGCCAACATAAATCTGAACATTCAGGACAATGCCTTCATTTGATGAGAGGGCTGAGTCCCTCGCCTTGCCAGCCAAGCTTGAGCATTTGATCAACCACTTTTATGCTCAACTGTAAGCAATAAGCAACTGAATTAAAGTTAGTTAAGGTGAGCTTCTAGATCTCTCAGAAATTTATCTTCCATTTTGGAGTCATAAAATGCAAGACAAAATCAGATTGTATAAGAATACGTTGGATAAGACAGGGAGAAACGATAACAGTCCCCCCCCCCCCCCCCCCGTATCCATCCTGCCAAGGTAGGGTTAAAGCCGATACAGATTCATGCACTAGACAAGCAGACATGGTATTTCAGAAGGTATGGTGCAAAAAAGGGGAAAAAAATGCAGATGATAATTTCTGTGAACCTTAGTATGTGACTTCTGTGAGGGTGTGTTTTCTTTTTTTTTGAGAGCGTATTTCACATAAGCAAGAAACAATTGAAAAAAAAAGTTTTGTCATCAAAGTATCTTTGCACATCATTTGAATGAAAATGCAGGGTAGGTTAATCTGAGAACAATCCAGAATAAGAAGCCAGCGAAAAAACAAAAGGAAAAACCGAAATAAAAGCATACTTCAACTTACAGCAGGGTCTGTGAAAACTATCAGCTGTTTATCGATGGTAGATACCAGAAGATTAGTGTTGTCTGTATTGAGAGCCATGGCTGTGATATCCTGTCCATTGTGAAGTTTCAATGTATGCAATACCTGTCATTAGAGCCTCGTTAGATGGGGCAAGCTTTAGCAATGGTATTTACAATTGTAGAGTCGTAGAGATTGATTCGATATGTCTATGGTCACTGAAAGTATCTGCTTAGCTCTCAAAACAAATTTTGATTGCACTTTCATACCTGTAGACTATATAGATCAAGAAAGCAAATAGAAGGTGATGGTACATCCAATGTATAATTTTCCTGTTTGTCACTTGATCCTGTAGATAGAATTTCAGTTCCCTGCTGCTTTGGTTGCCAAGGCTTGCTGTCATACGTTGATCCATCCTTGTCAGAACAGGGATTCACCCCAATCAAGGCAGTCTTCCCATCGAAAGAAACTTCCATGCAACTGATGGTCCCAGCCAAAGGAAGCTTTACCCGGGCAACAAGAATGCCATTCTGAGTGAAAGTGCTGAGAACATGTAGCGATTGATTCCAAGCCATTATGATGCCGTCAGAGGAAAGGCAGACAGCATGGGCATCCACGCCAACTATCCTTCTGATCAAGCGACCTCTTCTAATAGAATGCACTAGAACATCTGGTGATTGAGAACAAGAAATAACAATCCCCAAATCTGAGCTAACACAACAACAAAGTACTTCTTTATGATGCCCTCGCAAGACATGTATAGGTCCTTCAATACGCCTCCTCCTGCCTTTATCTGCTAAATTACTTGCCAAAGAATTAGTGCTGGCTGAAGACGGAGTGCCTGGACCAGTGGGAGGTTCTGGAACATTTGCAGAAGCACTGACCGTACGATATACCCTCCAGAGCAACAGTGTCGCGTCCCGAGATCCAGTCACAAGATAATTGCTGTCAGATGAGAGGGCCAAGCATGTTACAGGAGCGCAGTGCCCTAGAGCTGTCTCAAGGGTCTTCGCCCCATCCGTTGATATTATTCTGATGCTATTGTCAGCATGCCCGCCTAGTAACGGGAAAAATTTGAAGTAAGAACGCCACAAATGAGGCTTATCAGTAAGCATATAGCCACAGCCAAATATAATTTTTGGTGCCTACATCTTATCAATATGGTAAAATATAGGCCTGCACTCTGGATCATGCAGTTCAAGACATTGCATGGCCTGGTAACAAAAGAGCACCGTGACTCCTTTTCTCTTTTCTTTTATGTTTTAGCCCCCCTTTCTTTTTCCCTTTTTTTGGGGGGGGGGGGGCGGATATAAAGCATTTAGAGGCAAATTCTTCACTGCCCTGCTCTTAGTAATAGCATTGAAACTGACTACAAGCTGGCTGAGTTATACCACTAGGATGAGTTTGATTTAATCAACATCACTCCATTAAAACCCGAAACTAGGATTAAGCCAAGCTGAAACGTGAAGGTAACACTTGAAATAGTCGTTGGAAAAGACTAAGTTCAGAACTGAATTACTCTCAAATGCAAGTCTGTCCAAACTATAGCTCAGATGTGTCCAAATAGAGCTCAATTCCTATGACTGAACTCGAACATAGCGGCACCCGTGACAAAAAAAAATTATAAAAATAAAGATACTGATACATAACTTTGAACGAGTTCCGACACCGTCTTGAACTATACAAGTTAATCACTCATCCCTTTCTATGAATGAACACAAAATATAACTGAAAACACCTGCTGGAATGGTCAAAATATAGTGCGTCCAATCTCCGATACCAAATCAATTTGGATTACCATTTTTACTATATCTTGCAGAAGATAGGAAAGTTTCAACAATTTGAGGTACTACTCAGGTTAAATTCGCTACCTCAATCAAAGGTATCCACTGATTGTGCAAATTCCGAAGGGTTCACAGGCCATAAACCCACACTCTAGTAAATGCACTTTAAATACTATCAAAATTAATTTTGGCCCTTATTCTTCCTTGTGGGATGACGGACACATTAATAGTCCTTCGAATGTGGTATTTCAATCCAAGAAGTCAACTCATGCAATTAAAGGGGGGGGGGGGGAGGTGGAAAGAGCAGAGGAGTAAAATTCATTTTTTCGGGGAATAGGTTTGCACCTGTGATAATTTCCTTATCGCTAGTTATGGCAACAATGGATGAACTTCTGATTCCTGATGTAGGATATGCCAAAGCTTGAGGAAAATGGCACTCACTGTCCCCAGCCCCAGCCGGACTTTTGAACATGCGCATCAATGCTCCACCTGGAGAACTGGTTGTAGCCTTTGCATGTTGAAACAGAAAAGGTGTACCTTGGCCATCAGGAGTGTTTGGCTGCCACTTGTGTTGAGCCACATATGCAGCCGGAGCATGAATATCTACAATTACAACAGAATCTGATGATGCATGCATGCCAGAAGCTGGAAGATTGCAATGCTCAGGCATTGGAACAGCAAATGGTTTGAGCTCCTTTGGATTCCGAAAAATATTCTGATTAACAAAATCCGAAATTAGAAAAAGAAGCTGGAGCGTTGTATGAAACTGCATAACAAATTACAATAGATGTGCAGAACCTGTGATTGACATAACATGAAGGAAAATCCAACCAAAAGGCGAGTAATGAACAATTTGATCACTGCAATTTGTAGGTAGGACACTTAAGGTTGTGCATTTAACCATGCTTGCTTTATAGGCTATGTATTTAAGGATGGCAAAGTGGAAACCCCAATGGACATGCGTTAAGCCATGTCTTAATATTTTGAGGATAGCAATAGGAATAAAGCATGATTCTTCAGTTGAAAATACCCATAGAGATGAACAAGCCATATCTTAGCATTTCAGGAATGGGATTAGGTGTAATAATAAGAATTTCACAGACCAGGTGAAAAAACTAATGAAGATGGCATAAGGCCATATCCTAACATTCCAAGAATGGAACTAGGTATAACAGCATGGAATCTTCTATGAATTATTTATCTCCGATATGCTGTACAAGAACAGAAATGAAATCAACAAGTAAATCGGAGACACCGAGCCGAACACTATGTGGCCTTGTACTTCATAGGAAGGGGGGGTCAGACCAACTTCTCCTTCAACAAATTACAAACAAATAGTCACATTCTGTTCTCCACTGCAATGCATGATTTTAGCCCCAGCGGCAGCATTTTAGCTGGCTTTTCAGCCCCTTTTGCTTCCGACTTAACAAACTTTATAGAGATCTGCCAGTTGCGGTATCATTGCAGATACACTAGATCCCTACAAATTTGATGATATACAGCACAATCTAGCAAAAGCTGTTGCCAAATTTCAAGAATTGGATAGCAACATAGCAATTGTTTTTTTTTTTTTTTTTTTTTTGGGGGGGCCTTGCAGAAATATTGGTCTCCAAACTACGTTCATTAATTCAATAATCAAAGTGACAGTGCAGTAAAAAATCTAACTGTAGACGAGCAACTCAAAATTGAATATGGATTCACATATAGACAAATATAGGACATGCTCACATACAAATAGATGAAGCTCACAATAGAACAACATACTAATGGCTACCTGCATTTGAAGAACCTCAGCTAACGGCTTTCTTTTTATGTGGGGAACAGTCAAAAGTTGAGACGGGGTTTGCCCAAAATAAGCAATCTGATCTTGAGTAGCCCGTTGTTGCACCTTATTCATTGTCACAATTAACAAAGTTTAGGGGCTCGAGTACGCAGAAAACATTACATTTCTTGTTCTAGAATGAAAAAGCAGGAGAACCACAAATCCCAACTGAAAAGATACACACCCCCCCACCAAAAAAATAAAAAAGAAGGGAGGGGGGAGGAGGAATCATTACTTACTGGGTCTGATATTTTGTCGATGTCAACTGTTCCTTCATAAGTGATATAAAAGAAAACATTATTGGCTGCTATAGCTTCTTTACCCCGCTGTTTATACCTGTTTATTAAAGTTATTGGATGTTTGTATTAACCATGAGAGTTTTTTTTTTAGTTTCCCCCCCTGTTTGGGGGAGGGGGAAGGGGAAGGGGTTTGGGAGGGTTGGGATGTCAAAAAGAAGAAAAGAACCCAGTGAGGATTCCATCACTGGCAGATTTGTGGAGATTGCACATCTGCCTAAGAAATAAGATTTAATAATGATGGAGGCCACTTACTATACTTACCCAAATATGAGGTCGATCCACTCATGCAAATGAGCAGAAACATGCTCACTCTCAAGGGCCATCCTATGTTTATGGATAAAATCAACAGGATTATCAGCCCAAGGAGGCAATGTCACAGAATCTGTGAGACAAACAATGAAAGGAAACAAATTAACTTATCTTCACCATGGCACAATGTTAAAATCAACAAATCTTTGTTGAGGGCATACCAAGCTTTTGTCCAAGTTGTGTAGTACCAAAGTCAATTGAGTTATCATTGGTCAATACTTCAGGGAGATAAAACAACTCTGGAACCTAGTGTATGTGTTACAAACTCAGGGAATCAATCAAAAGCCTTAAAAGTCCATGTATTGTGGATGGCAAACTTACTAGAGATTATGAGAGAAACATACCAATTCCTTCACATCACTTATGTCTTCGAGCACTCGATCCCAAGTAGAACCAATATCAGAAAACATCCTGTCTGCATGATCAAACTTCCCACCTTGTAGATGAATAGAAAGTGTGGTAAAAGGCTCCAGCCGTACAAGGTAATATAACACCTAGTCAAGAGGTAGCATCCATTCCACATTTTCACAAGTCAGCAGAAAATCAGAGAAGATCATCCATATGATGAAAGAGAAAGTGTTTTCCTCATAAAACTGGATGGTGTCTTCCAATCAACTCATCAGTAAGTTTACCAACAACTAGGGTGCTGTTCTTTTCACATTATTTCCTACAAACTTTAGATTTCCACAAATTTCAGTTTTCTCTCTGTTTAACACCAGATTTCTTTGAGTTTTCCCCGGCTTACTCCTTGGATTAATCCTTGTTTTGGACGAGTTTGAGTTTGTTTAAGGCAAATATTGTAACTATTTAATCTAAAACTACCCTGACTTTGTGTATTGTTTAATTGTGCATAAAAGAAAGTCAATATCTTATTAGAACCTTCAATCTTAAAGAATGTTAAAAAGAAAGCCAATATCTTAGTGGAACCTTCAATCTTAAAGAATGTTAAAAAAACAAATACAGGTCATAGTAAGTCACTTCATTCTACTATGTACCAGCAAACACCAAAACATTGAAGCAAGTAATAGAAACATACTGTTCCCCCACTTGAATAATGTGAACCATAATGGAACTTTGGGATAGTGGGGTCATCGAAGCTGGAGTATCGCTCCTGGAACTTTTTCAGGCGTTCAGGATTCAAAGCACCAACAGGCTGTCACAGAGGCCTGTTTGTTAGAAATATAAGCTCTTTGAATCATTGGTTGAAAAACCTCAGCTGATAATACCGACCTTTGAAAGGTCTCGATAAGAAGAAGGACTGAAAAGATCCAGATTCTTTGATTTATAATCAGACAGAATCCACGGAAATACGGGATACTGCAGCCAGGGAAAAGAAGAAGTAGCAAAAAATTAACAAAAAACTACAAAACCATTTACATAAAAGCACGCGAGGCTTTACAGAACAGGATTAAAGTAATAAACAAACCTGAGTGATGTCATTATAACTACGACCAGCCAGAGTATTAAGCTGCATCAGATACTCAAAGTTGCTAATCTGGGGGAAAAAAGAATACGATGATCCTTAGATGTCAAAATAAATGATATAATGAATCCATAGCAATGATACTTGAATAATAACATTGGTACCTCCCATCTGGCCCAACGTTCCATAAGCTGAGTCCTTTTCAGAAGCTGATCAGGTCTCTGTAGAATATGGGAGAGAACAGTTATAACAGCAATCTAGAGAATAAATAACATGTATAAACTTGTAAAGTAGATTTCACAATTAGAGAGTTTATGATTCTAGTGAGCCCCACTAAAAAGTTCATGAAGTTAAGGACCGCAATTAGAAACCTGCGTTGCCAGATATATATTGCTCAAATGTGGAGGGCGTGCATGAATAATAGCTCGGTATGCATTGCGTCTTCCTTCACTAGTCTGTGAAACAAGTACAAACAACAGCAGGGAATTTTCAAACTCAGAAACAGATGAAGTTTCCATACAGAGAAGCACAGTACATGGGGGAAAAAGGCATCACAGTGGTCAAGTCAAATACCCCAAAATCAAAAAAGTAATTGGATCTGTCAAGCAGGAACAGCTCCAGTGCGCTTCGTCTCAAGAGATATCTGTAAACAGGAATTCAGAAGGTGGATCTTCAGGAAAGGAAATCGAAGTTGGACATCATCGGCTTGAAGAGACATCTAAAGGTGGAAGAAGAATCAAGGACTGTCTACAACTTTTTCTTTTTTTAAATAGTGGATAAGGTTATGAAACTTGCGAGAATACTTTTGGCGCAAAATGACCAATTTCCTACCACCTCACCTTCTACTATAAATTTGATGAACCGATGATATCAACCAGCTACGGTTCTTTTCCCAATCTTTGATCTCTGAATTGCTACCCATCTCATCACTTGGTGAGTTGCCCTCTATATTCTCAGCAATAAAGTTAATCCTCTTTGTTGTTATCTGATAACACAAAATATAACTCGGAAGTTAGATACTCATCAGAACATGTCCAATCCATGGTCAACCTATGTAACCTGTTCTGATATATGAGAAATAAGGAGTGAACCACAGATTTCGAAGGATACCTAAGATGCTATACCCTCGACCTAGTATATTAGCCACCTAATAGTTTTAATTGGATATATTGAGGTGAGTCAAGATGGCTGGAGCTTTTGGACCAGAACATGACCGTTTTAAAACATGGACATGCAGTAAGTTGTGCTATTAGAATTCTCCTAGCAAAGAGTCTAAGACATGAAATATTTTGGCCAGCTACTCGTCAGTCATTCTCAAGATATGGCATAAATGAGCATTGTTTTGCGATATCTTCAGAGAGACTGAGGAATCAAGGACTGATGATGTTTCTTCCATATTAATGTACGGGCATTATTTCGAAAGTTTATGACGCCATCAATCATTTTGAAGTATCCATCTTTGGAATGTCGGGCCACAATGCTTAAAGGAAGAAACATGACATGGCAATTTTATGGAAAAAGTAGGTCTGTCTGCTCTCAGTTAGGGTACTTTCCGATCATGTTCCTTTTTGGGGTCTGCCTAGCATGGTCATCAAGCATAACTGAAAGTCACTGCTATTCTGTGGTCCTCTTTCATGTCCCGTTTTTCCTTTTACACATCTGTAATGAGGTTCATCATGTTGTTTGATATTTTCCACCATTTGTCGATAGTTTCTGACAAAAATGGGACATAATTGCATGGTACGTGAAATAGCAGCAGCAGCAACAACAACAACAATGATAATAATAATAACAATAATAACAACAATAATAATAACAATAACAATAATAACAACAATAATAATAACAGAATGGGGCCAGATGTTGCCAAGACTTGCCTGAAAGGTTCCTCGAACAACCCTCAGTGGCCTCACCATTGAACACAGAAGTTCAAGCATAATTCTCTCATCAAGCTCACTAGGAACATATCCAGGGGCAACTGCTGATATATACTCAGTCAAATCTTGGCCACTAGTAACTGGTGCATCATTAGATTCTGATGCCAACTGTTTCGGCAATTCCGCTCCTTCAGGTTGCCTTGGATGATTCTCCTCTTGCTGCTCCCTGTCAAAATCATTGCTCCCTCGGTTACCAACATTATGATTCTCATCATCTTCAATTAATGCTTCTGCAGATATTGCTTCTGCTGCCATTATGGAAGCATTTGAAGCACTTCTGACTCTCTCTTCATTCCTAGCAGCTACATCATCTTCATAATTAGCAGCGGCACCAAAGTGTGCAGAGCCTTGATAGTTCCTTCTTAAGCACCTTCTCATTCTTGATGAAGTTTCCATGAGGTCCAGCTTCCAGAGCACCTGTGATTTAATTTTGATTGTCAACAATAATTTTTCCTTAAGTGGTGGAAGACAGCAGGTTCTCTCAATTTCTCCCCCCCTTCTTTTGAAAGCATTTCAGGGTGACTGTCCAATTTGAGTTTTCACAATATTAGGTAAGACGGATGAACAGGAATAGTATTGAGTAAAGCAGTGCTTAATAACAGTACAAATAAGAAGTAGGGTAATCACTGTGGAAAAGAGAAGTGCTTAAAAACTTCCCTAAAAAAAATTTGAGTTGTACGCTTTCACACAATCCCCGTCAAAAGTTTCAATAGCATATTAGAAATAGCAGTTCTGATACATACACGCTCCGGGTTGGTTAAATGATTGCTGAAAGGCCCAAAGAGACACTTCATATCTATTAAATAATGGATAAGCTTCCTCCATGCATGACTTCCAGCGGCAATGTGGTGCTGTGCTAACATGCCAACTTGCGAGCGCCTGTCAATCTGTAGAGGAGAAGAGTTATACAACAATACAGGAAGATTTCAAGGATTCTGAAATGCTAATAGCAAAGCATGAAAAGTGGAGCACACCTCTGACCGTTGAATGTTTCGTGCCAAAGCTAAACTTGCTACAAGGACTGCAATAAATTTGTAGGACAAAGCATTTAAATCTTTTCCATATACTGATTTGGTATCAAAGGGCTGCAAGCATTCCGCCCAAGCTGTTCCCATGGCTTCAGCAAGAGTCCATCTCGTTACACGTTCCCTATCACTCGCATTTCTACGTTGAGCAGAAGTGGCCATTGCCACAGCACTGAGGCCCCTACCTGAACCAATTTTCGCATTGCGCTCCAGATCGCGTGCTGCAGCTAAGGCAGCAGCTTTTGCAGATGCCTTATCCTTTGGGGCAGAAGGATATTTATTAGCTCCCCCTAGAGCCTCTTGGAAACTTGAAAATGTCTGAAGCTTGGTTGTCTTACGCTCTAGCAAAGACAGGTCACGTTTAAGCTGAGTTGTTGATGCACGGGTTGGAACATCTCCTCCAGAAGCCCCAGCAGCAATCATGGCCAATGCCATCCCTGCAGGTGGGGATGCAAAAGCAGCAGCCCAGCCTAGAGATATCATAGCAAGAGCACCCTGAAAGACATTTAAAAGATGTCTGATGTAGGCCATAACCGTGAATGCAGAACATGGGATTACAAAGATTTCCATGTTTACGGATAGGAGAGTCTCATCTGATGACTACAAAATGCATTCGTATATTGAAAGAAATGGATCCTGAAAGATTTCCCTGGGACACCTGAACACTGATTGCTCAGAACTGTGATGAAAAAACCATGGCCCATGCCCCACAGAGGTAAACAAAAACAAAAGGAAAAAGAAAGGAACCACATAGACCTTTCATAATGTCCCATAAATATGCAAAAATGAATAGATGGCAAATACCCTGATAATTTCTTTCCAAAAGGCAGTCTGTCAATTGTATCCTAGTGCAAAATGGAACCCAATGTTTGATCTGCTACTGTCTAAATAGTAACTTCAAATGATCCTCAGTAATACAAAGTTCACAAAGCATTATGCAAAGCACTCAATAGATGGAAAACTTTAGCAAATAATTAGGGAAGCAAATTGACAGAAACAGATTCGAAAACACAGTAACTACAGCAGCTGGCTTGGAACAATTTTGTGTGCCATGACTTCATGTCATTCACCTCTATAGGAGGAGCATCTGCAGCGAGTGCCCAATCATCAACAGCCAAAGGGTTCACTCCATCTGCAGTTGCAAGTTCATGAATACCAGCTAATAGGGGTCGCCATCTTCTCAGAACAGCAACAAATGGTGGCAGAATAGCCTCCAGATACTGCTTACGGAGTGGCTTCTTGTCCTTTCCAACTGCATGCCACACCTGAACAGACATCAGAGGGAAGGTAAGGTTAAACGTGAGGGGGCAGCAAAGGAGCATTAAGACAGACAACATCTGATGCCTGAAACTTGAGGCAATAATTATCATGCAATAAATGACATTCTTGAAAGACCCCAAAAAACCAAAATGTCATCAGTTGGAGTAACAAAAGAACTAAATAACAATACTAAGTGAACTAGTGCCCATTACATTGAGCTAACTCTGAAGAAACGAACCTCAGAATAGAGGATGCAGGATGCAACCAATACCCTCTGTCTTTTGGACTCGACGATGGGTGCATTCAAAACAGGTGAAAGTACACTGCAAATAATTATCAACAAAGTAGTCACAGAATTGACAAAGGACATGCATTGCTAAGAAAAACTTGATGCATGAGCTTGACAAATAGCCAACAAATAGCTCCGGAAGTGAATGACGAATGAGAGAAGTTAGTCGCCTTGTAGATAACTAGATTCCAACAGGCTAAAATTCAAAAACAACCACTACACAAAGTTCAATTATTACAATTGCAAGGGAATACCACGGAAATTCCAAAGCATAAATTAAAAGACAGGAGAATGCTTCTGATCAACTACCTCCACAACAATTCTGATCTTGGCTTTGTTGTAATTATTGTAGCGCAGTTATCAGAAGAACTCATGTCCCCTTCTTGAGTATGTAATCCATCTGACAATGCATCATCACAATTTGATGTCCTTGTGACCATATTCTCATCACCATTGTCTCCTTCTCTCATTGAAATAAGCACCATGCGAAGCATGCATAAGAATGGTTGGTCGCTGTCCAACAATGAGTAAAGAGCCTCCATACCTCCCATTCCTGTGCCAGATCCTCCTCCAATACCTAGACCTCCACCCAGCCCAGATTCATCTAACAACAATGCTTGAAGCATGTTAACAGATTTCTTTATCAACGGAAGTTCAATCCACATCCCATTGGCATCTTTTTCTAGAACAGAGTTCCATGATTCCCAGCCACTGCCACCACCACCAAAAACAGATTTTTTTGATGGAACACCAACCCCATACCACAGCCAGCTTCTATATTTCCATCCCTCCGCCAAATCTTTCACACAACTTCCATATGACACAAAGGCACAAGAGACAGATTCATAAGGTTCAGCTGCAGCTGCAGCAAGCAATCTTTCCATCACGGATGCAGAAATTTTCCCATTTTCATCAGCCATTGAAGAAAGGACCTGATTGACAATTCAAGACAAGTGATTATATTGGTACAATAAGAAAGCCCAGATATATGCTATATCAGCTTTGATAATGAATTATATAACCATATAGCTGATAAGCTATAATCTAAATATGAGATGCTTATATGTCAAACTGACAAAAGCAAAGATGAAACATGCACATACATCAAGAGGGAGTCCTGCCGTGTCTCTAGACCATGATTTAACGTCCCCCAGAACTTCCTTTGAGTCTCCAGCAGCCTTGGCCAATGAATTCGAATGATTAGCTGATGTGAGAGAGGAGGTAGTGCCACTAACATTCCGCGGAGCACCAACCATTTTACTCTGCAAACGTAAATGATCCTCAACTAACATTAAAATAACAATGGCATTCTCTACCAATGCCACAGAAAGCTGGGCAGCATTCTCAGCTCCTGCCTTGGCATTTCTTGGTGTCAGACACTCGGCTGCAACACCAGCAGCTGCGGCTGCAATAATTTCAGTCTGTTCAAAAAGTAACACATCCAGGTAAGAAGATCAGCCTCACGTTTTCAGCTATTTTGTATGGTATGTCAGATTTTTGTAGGTGAATCTCGACATCAATGATGAGAAGACAAAGCATCAAACTTCAAAACAACCACCAAAACAACCCGCCAGCACATGTGATGTGATGGTGGATAAACTAACATGGCATCAGATAAACCTCTTGATTATTGATTGAGATAATATGCAATAGGTCTTCCCTTACTGGGAAAGGAAAAAAAATCAGTTTATTTTGTTGCCTACTTTGTCCATAAAACTCTCAAAGCTATCCTTCTATTATAGGAATCATAAAATGGACAGAGTATAACTAAGAAAAGAGGACCTTAAAATGCCAATAATTTTGATCCTTTCTGGAAAAGAAGCCAAGTAAGACTGCTATTAAAGAGGTCTTTCCCCATAATATCCCAATGTAGCAACTTCTGTACCCAAATGTTTCACAGTTCTCCCTTAAAAAAGGCAGTCTCCAGATGAAAGGATCAGAATACCCTCATGCTTCAAAATGTATAATACAAATAGAAGTCTGTGTAAAGTACAGAGGTCTTAATGCCTGTGCTCAATCATGACAGTTTCAGAAGCCTTTATTTTATTTATTTTGAGTATCAAATGGGGTAGAATGGAAGCATGGCAAGCATTCTACACAGAGATTGGTTAGAACCAGCAAAAAGACAGAGCAACTCAAACTGTAAGAAGAACCAAGGTCTCCATTATCCTTAAAATGCAGTCTCAATCCATTCATCTTTGATTCTCTGAGCACTCTTGAGTAACCAAATTAATTTTCAAGTATCTCAACAAATTCATCAATCTGTGACTGCTGTTTCAGAATATATATTGTGTACAATATTCATTTCACCCACAAGTACTCATACGAAGCCAAACAGTGGGTTCATCGTTCTGTTCCCAATCACAGTTCTATTCAAAGAGCAACATTCTGAGACATACATTCATTGAAAATGGAGGCCTATTTTTTTCTAAGATAAATGAATTACGTAGATAAGAAAAGAAGAGCCTTATTATAAGGGAAAAATAGAATGCGAAGATGAGCACTAGATGTCCTCATAACGACAAAAAGAACCTAAAAAAATTGGCTCTGAAGTTTTGATTCCCATGTTCGTAAGGTTCCTACTGTGGGTTCACGGATATGATTTTAATTACACTGAAGGGGTTGATTTGGGGGACGGGAGGATAGCCCCTTTCACCAGCATTAAATGTGTCAAGGAGAAAAGCTCATGCGTTAAAGGTCTTCCATACTATCTAAGACTGTAATTATGCATAACAGGAAATTATGGGGCCTTGGGCTCGTTTAGAGAAAATTGAAGGCACCACAAGGAAGGAGCCCAAATGGAATCATTATTATGAAGTCACTGTAGGCAGCAGAACTGAAACAGAGGCAAGATTGCCCAAGAGCTTAAATAACCATGCACTACAATATCTACGAGCTTGGAAAGGGATTTCTCAACAAAAGCAGAGATTTTTTCAGTCAAAAGTTTCGGTTTCTGAGGACACTTGGTTCTCCTCTTTTTGACTACAATCCCGGCTCCTATTTCTGCTTGATTCAAAATGCGATTTTGGTCGCAGTACTGCAAAATTGCTCTGATACCACAAGCGCATTACATATTGGTGTTGTCATGGGCTGAAAACGCGGTTCACTCAACGTAAAACCTTTTTAATGCGGCCCTTTCATTGCGGAATAGTCACATTTCGCATCCACTAAGTGTGTTTTCCTCTGTCTATAATCTATCTAATTTTTGCAACAAGATTTTGTCAAATCGTTTTTCAGGGCCCCAGAAAGTTTGGTCCAGAGAAAGTATTAGGTTGAAACAATGATGGCCCCATCTCCAACTCTATTTCCCATGTCACCCCATCACCCTTATGATGGCCACCTTCAAACACGTTATGTTACCATGTATAATTGGTTTATTTATGTAACGCCACTAACTTGTGTAAATCCACATTATGCACATGGGTTTTCACAACAGCACCTGCTAGTTCCTTCAAAACAATATCTTTGAAAGTAAATGACTTGCTAGAATCATTCCTATAAATCTATACTCTATGCGCAGAAGAAAGTGGATTTCAGAACAATGATTTCTTACCTGGGCCTGAAGTTCCCTAGCAGAGAAGTCAAGCAAGCTTCCTAGAAGCCTCCTTTTGAATATTGGCAGTGATGCTTCACGTCTTCAATACAACAAGTGCGGAAAGAAGAAAACAATATAGTCAGTGTCAAACTGAAGATCAAAATTTTGAAGTCAAGTAGACTATTCGAAAAACAATTGTCCCTAGTCCCTAGCATACGCCAACCAATATATACCAAAAGCGTCCTCTGTGCATCTTTTTTTTGCCATTTCCAAATGGTTGGGAATATGCATGATCGGGCCTTCCAGAAAACAACTTGCACTCTACCTTAGTCAATAGGTAGGTGAGAGGTTTGGCAATGGCAAGCAATCCAAGATCCTCTCCACGATATTTGGTGATTACTCATGCCATATATAAAGCTAAAGAACTTAGCCAGAGATTCATTGATAAGGAAAATACCTAACACGTTGCTCCCCAGTACTAGATCCACCCACCATAGAGAGCCACTCTGCACAATGAATGGTTGCTTCAATATCCTGTGCAAGAGAAGTTCCAGCAGACCATAAATGATAGTAACAAACTCAAGGCAACGAAGAATACAAGGGTCAAGGGAATACGTTGCATTGGTTATCGACTCCAAAGAATTAAACCGATAGGAAGTTATCAGTTGCAAAGATCACTTTGGGGAAATTTCAGTTCTGATTACAGACGACTAAAGGAAAATACCTTCATGAATTGCGTTTCACTTCTTAGTGGTGAAGCAATAGGCAGTCGGTGGATTTTCATCTCCCCCGCCCCCCCTTTAAAAAAAAAAAAAAAAAAAAAGAGGAGGAGAAGAAGAAGAAGCTCAGATGGGGCATTCGAATATGGATATGAATATGGGTGGAAGTAATGAGTATAGTTTCATGAGACTAGCTTGGCTTCCTTGGTGACCCTTCCGAAAGAAAAATATCATATTAAGAAATCATAAAAAAAAGAAGAGAAATTGAACTGGTATCAAGAAGCAACTCATGTATGTAATCAGACCACTAAATCTTGGTGAAACATTCCCATGAAAAAGACCCATGCATTATAAGGTCAATCCAAGAGGCTAACTAATCATAAGCATTAGGATTTCAAACATATAAGCTTATGTGCACTTGTCTCTGCAATCTTACAGTTGACAAAGAGAAGTCAAATAGCAAAGTACATTTCTATTTGAACAGTCATACCAGAAAACCCACACTTTCAGCGGGCCGGGGGGGGGGGGGGGCAACAGTTGTCGTATTGAATTCACTTCAAGTTAAATGAAAAACTGCACCAGGACCAAGTGCAAGTGAAAAGACCTCACAAGTTTGACAAATCCAAAGAATTGCAGCTAAGAAACCAGTAAAAAGCAGGCCATGCATCAAGAAAGATGCAAAATACTCTTGTTGGTATCTCTCTTTTTTTCTTCCCCCTTTCACTTTTTTCTTTGGAAGGGGGGAAGGGGCTCCATTTTCAATAGCCAAACAGTTTCCAGCTGACACTTTTCTATTGTGGCAATAAAAAATTGCAGGTCTCACCAAATTTTCCCTTGCTCAACTTGCTTGCCAATCAATACCTTTCCGATTAGGTCATAATGGAGACTACCTTTTTGCTGTAACGAGAATAAAGATGTATAGGTTCAACCCATATACTGCCTGCTTAGTTGAAGCCTTGTGAGATGCACTAGAATAACTGTATAGAATGAAACGGTGTTGAAGATATAAGCACCATAAAACTAAACCTACCTTCCATCCATCCTTTTGACGCATTGAATGTTCTAACATGATGATCAAGAAATTGTGCAAGAGGTCTTCTACATCTGCCAAGCTTGATGAATACGAGCCTCTCTGCTTAAGGAAGAGAAAAAAGATCTCAATTAGCACACACGATTACACAGGATTGAACAACGCACAAGAAGATAGGAATAGCATTAGTAATCTTCTTAATTTTGCTATGTTGCTTGGCCCTACCTCATAATTTGAGATGAGAACCTCTAAAAGCCATTCCGGCCACTCCTCCATTTTAGTTAGGCAACTCCTGTTCTCTGGATGACTGCAAGCCAAAAACAGAAGATCCTGAAATCATAAAGAGGACAGTTCAGGCACCCTAGAATAAACAAGATAAAATACTTTCAAATAAATGATGGGTTATAGACTAAAATAACTTTCAACAATTCAACAATGCACTTACTAATCAAATGAGCAATATGGGGACATCACAGCAGAAATTGAAGTAAGCATTTCAGAAATTAATTGGATTGTAAACCTTCCTAACATGTATGCTCAGAAATATTTTGGAAATATATATTTTGAGACAAGAACGAAAAAAAAAAAGAATTTGTATGCAGGCAACACTTTGACACTTCATCAGATTCTGGCATTATCATTGAACATCTTGTAGGATTATCAATTTAGATCTCCCTCTTCCCCTAGGTTAATGGAGTTTCCTCATCACTCGACCTCTTCTTTTGTTTTGATGGGTGTTTCATTGTCTTGCTGGTAACCCTATATTTTGATTTTGATTGTAAGAACAGGTGATCTCCTACAGGATGTCACCAAGAACTTGGCCTTTGATTCAAAGCAGACATGCTTGGCCATCAGATTTGGCATTATCATTGAACACCTTGTAGGATTTTATCTATTTAGATCTCTCTCTTCCCCTAGGTTAGTGGAGTTTCCTCATCACTCGACCTCTTCTTTTGTTTTGATGGGTGTTTTGTGATCTCCTACAGGATGTCACCCAGAGCTTGGACTTTGATTCATGAGATTAGATGGCATAGCAGACATGCTTGGCCCAGGCTGTCCTTCCACAGAGTAAAATGGCACTCTGCCAGCTGCAATAGCCATGAGGTTTGTTGGCCAGGAAGTTGAGACACTTTTTAAAATAGAATGAGTTATGGTTATGTACTCAGATATATTGCTTAGTTTGATAATATGTTTATGGGTCTTTCTTGGTTTCGAAGTGGACTCTTTCACTCTATTTTGTTATAAACCTTTTTCTGGGAGGACTTGTGCAATCGAAGGTTGCCTGGCCTGCTGACACCATTCACTCTCTCCATCAGGGAAAACATATTTTTTCCTTCCTTTGGAAGAGCTGTCAATGAGTATGCTTTCCTAGAATTCTGCTCCAATCTTTTTGGAATTCAAACATCAGCCTCCACTTTTTCTAACAGAAGAGAGAAAAGAAGGGGCAAAGAGTCTTGACTAGCGCCCATTGTTTTAGTGAATCAAACTAGATGAGAAGGGAATCATACGGGACAACAATCAAATCTAGATTCTCATATTTTCTTAAACAAACCAGCAATCCATTTTCGAGTTCAGATTTGAGCTTTGTGTAGCTCAACTTATACAGAAAAAATTGTTTTCCTACTTATGTGATTTCAATGATGCCAGACATCGTACTTTTCATGTCATTATTGAAATATATGGATTAAGACCATTCCAGTGCTCCTTCTGTCAACAGACAACAAAAGAAGTATTCCTCAGTTTCTGCATCCTTCAGTTGCCATAATCTCTCCTTCTATTACTGTATAATTAAGAACTTATCCTTCTTAATCCCTAGTATGAGTCAATAACATCCCTGGCTATATTTTCTTATGCTGTTTCCTTCTCTAATTTGATAATTTCATTCCTAACTACTCGTGCTCACAAATGGCATCATACAACATCTGAAGATTAGAAAAATAACCTTTCCCAATCTATAAACAGTTCAGAAGTCAAGGACTCGACTGTGAGGCAAGAGTATCATATGGTTTAAAAAGACAAGTATATATTATCATACAATAGTTGAAGGGGCTACCTGTAGCACTCGACTTTGCAGCACGCTAGATGCATAGGGAATTGACCTTAAGAGAACCAGCAAAAGCTGTAAATGTTCAAATCGAAGTCCAGAATCATACAAGTTCAGCCCACCATCAGCTGACGTAGCATTTAGCTGAAATGAGAAGACAAGGAAATATTAACAACTCTCATCACAAACTTGTATAATATGACAACCGTGATTGCACTGTGGCTGTTATGTCCAACAGGAACATAACAACTCGAAATGTAAAGTTCTCCACGCATATGGACAAAAATTCTCATACATACAAGTGTACAACCATCAAAGTGAACACTGAATCCCACAGCTAAGCTAGTTTCAATAGTGGTTTCATGGAAAAGATTAATCTGCTGGAACCAAGCTTCATCATAAAATATCAAGGATTACATCAATATGGGTATGACTTTGACAATAAGGTTACTATAAACTAGTGGATAACATAGTCTTTTACCTCTGATTCACAAGTATTCCCATGCAATTTCACACAGCCTCCCATCAAGAGGTATGCCCTCCACTCTTATGATCTTTTTAGTCATTCTTTTCAGTTCTTCTCTTTGTCATCAGCATTCTTTTTTCCCCAATAATAAGTGTCATCAGTAAATTATCTACTGAGAAATAATTAAACAAAAACCTCCATTTACACTAAAAATGATGCTACCTCTGGTTTGAGGATGAAATTTAGTTATCAGTAAAAAAACTATCAAAACATATCCTGAGGTTGTGGTTAGGTACCAATTGAAATTAGTTTTGCGAGGAGGGGAACATTGAGTAAGGGAGAGAGATAGATACATTCTGCCTCAAAGAATCTTGACAGGGTGATGCATAAAGTAGAAACCTTAAGATTCTTTCCGTTTATAATAGAAGCCATGAAAATCTTTGTGATTGTCTGTGTTCTTTCCCCGGGTAGGAAAGGGGGAAGGTTCCAATGTAAACCGCAGTCAAGCCTCACAAACTCCGCTAGCAAAAGCATTTTGGAGCATATAAAACAGTGTGACCCGTAAAAACAGAGAATAGTCATACCGAAGCTGCCAATAAAGCTTTGTACACATTGCTAGTCATAAGCCTCCTCGGTGCCGCCTGAAAGGCCTTTTGCAAAGCAAAAAGAAGGAGAGAGACTTTATCATCGAACATAGAGCCGCCTGCCAGTCCAGCAATGCCAGGCACATCTGGTGATGGGGCATTGAAGTTGAATTTTAGATATCCTGATTTGACTAGAATACCCAGTAATTTGATGATTCCAACCACAATACAATCACTTTTGTCAATATTGTAGACATTATTCCTGGCATTATCAGCACTAATTGATAAGTCAATTCCACCCACATTCTTCTCAAATAAATTCTCTGAAGCAGATGCCATTCTTTCTATGGGCGTGCCTACAGAGCCATCCCCAAAATCATCACTGAAATTCAACGGTTCAAAGTCCAAGCTGTTCTGTTTGCTAAGGGGTTCAGATTTCAACCCTTCCCCTTGAGACGCTAGTTGTGAAGAGTCCACTTTACTATAATCGCTACATTCTGATCCATGAACTGATGAGCTCTTTTCACCATATTCAACAGAAGATTCCGAAACATCATTATCTCCAGCCTTTGCTTCACGTTGCAAAAGGACAAGAAGTGTTTCTACACCACCACATGATATGAATGCCTCAGCAAAACTCTGAGCTCTTGACGAATTTGGTTGCACCACCAACCTGTAGATGAGATTCAAAACCCTAGCAACCTGGGCAAACAAATAACCAAATCAATTGTTGATTGGCAATTAATGAGAAGTTCATGGCCATTTGTTTATATCAGCAACAGAATCAGTAAATGGCAATAGGAAAAAACAGTTTGCATGCAGAAATGAGAGACTGAGGAAAAGCTGCAATGAATCTTTTCTGTAAGATACCAGAGGAACAAGGCAGACAGGACTTTGATGTTAGAATCAACATGTGTTACAGGAAAATACATTGATAAACAATACCAAATGTGTTATGGCTGTAAAAACATTGCATTTTACATAAACACATTATTGGCTCATACTGTTGCCTCCATTCCTGAAGGTATCATGCCAGTGGATACAATTGCATTTTACACATAGAAATCATTCCTAATTCATACTATGGCCTTCGCAAATGTCAAATAGCAAGGGGAATTTTGAAGGCATAGTTCAAATAGAAGTCACAAAAAGATCTATAGAAGACTTAAATTAAGATACTGTGATTAAACTCTCAAATTGGCCAATTGGTTCAGCTAGGGCCTGGATTCCAGACGTGAGCCCATAAGATATGATTTGGGCAACTTTGTGACCAGTACCACAAACAGACCATGATGGCAATGCTAAAAGGTTAGTCAGCGAGTCATTTAAAAAAAAAAAGAAAAGAAAAAGCTTTTGAAGTTATTCAAGCACCAAAGCAAGAGTAACATGGACATTGTCTGTGACGTTGTTACGCTTTCAAGATCAATTGAGAGACCATAATGCACTTCAGAGCTTTTATTGGTTTCCCTAGGTCCTCGATCACGAAGTTAAGTGGATAACAAAATGCAAAGATGCATGGGATGGGCTTAATTTTTTGATTCATTCATTGATTTAGTTAAATCTTCATCATTGTATTTATTGTTTAATAGGAAACAAAATGTGTGAAGGCCCTTGAAGAACAAGATAATCTCCACTCTGATTGGTTTCTTTAAAGAACATGACAGAATACTCAAATGCCACAAATCCATTGGCATTCTGAAGAGAAACCTAAGCTAGTAAAACGGACAGCTGATAATTCAGAAACGAAAAAGATGACATATCAAATAAGACACCCAAGAAACTCGTACAGTTGACGCAGGTACTGTCACCTGCCTTATCCCTGGACATGTTAGTGTAGATTCAATTCAGTTCTTCACCTATCTTTTTTAACCCTCCCCCCCCCCCCCAAACAAAAAAGGACCGTTCTTCACCCACAATAGTAAATACCTGAAGCAGTTTTCTTGTACAAGTCTACTCTCAAAATGAAACTCCAAATGAAAAGGGTGATGTGACGATATCTTGGATTTTTTTTGGGGAGGGGGGGGGGGCGCCATTTACCCTGCTGGATTTCCATTCCAATACACATAAGCTGACTTGCAAACACTGAAAACAGCAATCGCTGCACATCCTAACTGAAAATATTTGCTTAAGGCCCCTAGTTGCTTTAGTGAATAGTATGTCAAAATATCTGTACTTTCTTATCTTCCCTCTATATTATAATTGTAAAATGCTAAGAAAAATATTACTCTTACTAATAAGCATAAAGATAAATACTAGGAGAACAAGGTAGTCTCATCCATTAATAAAAGAAGACAGAGAACAAAAATCACCATAACCACAATTCAGTTACTCCACAAAATAAGGAAATTATAAGTGTTGCTCACTATGAAACACTCAGCTTCAACCATACAGCATCCATGAAAAGAAAATTTGAACTCTTGACATAACTTTTCCCTCAAAGACTTCTTAATTCCACATTTTCCATGTAGTCCATGCCACCACCAAATTGCCAACAGAGCAAGCTTCCAGACCCCGTCAGATCCAATTGTTTTTCAAACCATTTGTTCTCCAGCATATCTTTAACATTTCGTGGCTGTCAACTATATGCAGACAAACATCAAAGAGAAGAAATCCATGGAGGAAGAACAAGGGAGAGGTCAACTGGTTCTTTCCTGCTCTACACTTAGACTTTGCCAGCTTGCTAAGCTAAAACTTCTTCTCATATGCAAACCTTCCATAGAAATCTTTCCCATGAAATATGTCCTAGCTAAAAACACAAGTTTTAGTAGGAGCCTTAGACTTCCAATCGTGCAGCAAGGATTTAGGACAGCAAGTAGCATACTATAGCAACTCTCCATGAAAATGTGCCCTTACATAGTGCAACAATCCATCACATCATTTTCTTTTAGATCAAAGATCCGTCTTGAAATAATTCCATTAAATAAACACCTGCCTCCCCCTGCTCCTCAGAAAAGTCAAGTCCCATTGTTCGTCATTGCACCAAGTGCCTTCAACCGTGCTCTGCTGAAAAGATCTAGAACCTGAGGCTTCCAAGGCCGATACCTACGCCAAATACCATGCTAAACCGTCACTCAGGAGCCATTACCTCATCGAGCTGAAGACTTGGACATGTTTCTTAATACTTGTGCGGTTATTCATTATTTTCATTGTTTCTATATTTAATTTAATATGAGTACTTTTCGTTTTAGCATTAGTGATATTATGTACCATTGCTACTTGAATACTTTTTGAATTTCTCAACTATTGCTTTTACTTTTAGCATTGATTGTAGTTCCCATTACTTGTTATTTCTCATTTTAAACTTCATCAAGATAAGTGGCTTTTTTTGAGAAAATGGTTCAGAAAGTGCAAACATGTTTTTCCAAACATTATGAAATATTGATGGTTGTAACGAAACAACTGGAATGAAGAAGATTCAGAAATATCGACATCCAACTAATGGATTGGTAAAAATCAAGTAATGTTTTTAACCTTTGCATCAATCAGTAAGAATATTGCCCGGACCTGATGATCTGTTCTCGTCATTCATAGTCACCAGCTACACATTCACATTATGGACTCTTGAATAGTGGAAAACCACAGCGGATGGAAACAATGGGAAGGGTTACCAAAAGCAGCAGGATAACACCAAGAATGGCATAACAGGTCTGCTATATAAAACAGGAGAGAAATGATGAAGCATTAACCAAATAAGAAGCAGATTCGAGATATCTCCATTTCACTACGATACAATTCTAAAAGGTACAAGGATATTCTGTGCATGAAATAGCTGCATGTAAATCATAATTCCAAGTAATTAATAGGCCGTTCTCTAAGAGAATTATATTACCTGATTCGGTTGCGGGCAATCCACCATGAACCAGAGCAAACGACGCATGTCATCTACAGCCACAGAAGGGGGGGCTGCTACCATAAGGAGTTCAATTATTACAAGTAGTTCATCAATCAAAGCATTCACTTCACCAATAGGACGGTTATCCTCAGTCAAAGAAAATGTATTGACAGAGTCCTTTTCTTGAATGGTCCAGTAACATCTTCTGCATCCATCAAGAAACATCTGAATAGCATTTGCATCTCGCATTACAGACGACTCTGTAAAAACCATGTCAGCCAATGATGACAGAAGTTTCTTCTGCAGTCCATAGTTGCACAAGCTCCAAATCTTGAGATCAAGAAGAAGTGTACCAAAAAGCTGCACTTTGAGGGCATGATTATGTTTCTGAGATTGGCAAAGAGAAACAACAGCCGCCACAAGCTCCTCATTAGCCACACCATCATGATTTCTAGCATCGACTGAACACAATAATTTTAGAAGATAAGTCAGGATCCTAGACAACACCTCTGGACCTCTTGCCTTACGAATCTCTTCATTGTTTCCAGGGTGGTGCATAGCCATGGCTATGATTCGAAATGTAGGAGCAGCAAGTGCAGATGTGGCCAGAGCCAAACAAAGGTCTCCTGGTTCAGGCTCTAAACTATCTTTCTTCACACTAGCAACTGTCAATGGAAGCAAAGACATGGGACCACCATAGGCCAATGCCCATAAAGCCTCCACAGGCCGCATCCTCGAAGCAACATGTACTTGTCCAAGGATTTCTGCTGGTCTACGAAGCATACCTGGAGTACAGATGTTACATTGTCAAGATATCAACAGAAGTAGCGAAATCAAAATGAAAGGAAGTTCAATAATGTTTGAAAAGTGGTGCACTGTGTAATTCATGGGCAAAGAACCTAGGGTAAGTGGCTCATATTCTAAATAGCAAGGTCCAGTATGTTCCAAGAGAAGCAAATGATCTGCATTTATATATGCATCAAAGTTAGACCTGAAGCACCACTTGGAGAAGCATCTGGACAATAACGGCCATTCAGCAACCTCGGGTGATAGAGAAGGTGGATAGATCCTGCTAATTCAGCATCCAGAAGCGAACTTTCTTCTGCCATGCTTTGCATGTACTCACTTGTTGCCAGCCAAGGAAGCCCCGCCGCATTGCCAAATGATGGTAGCACATCACCTCCCCTTGAAGCCAAACGCGCCATCTTCTCTGGTCCGATAGGTTCCTTGAAGATGTACACAGGGCCCATTTCAGCAAAAAGGGGACACTGACGGCGGCGACGTTGTAGACCAGCCATCATAGGAGGTGGATTAGTCCCTATGCAACAAAATGCCAGGGGCTTGGATATCCGAGGAAACTCAAATGGGCGACTCTCATACAGAGATCCATCAATATATAATCTCAACTCATTTTCTGCCTTTCCAAGCAAACCCTGCTTGCAGGTATGCTCTAAACCTATGAAATACCAACATTGTGGCTTAAATGCATGGGTAAAATGCAAAGAAGCTTTCTTTCCCTTACCAGTACCACACTCAACCACCAAAAACTGAGCATGAAAATATGCTTCCACACCTTGATTGTCAGCGGATAAGAAACTAAAAAGTCGTGGCATATGGGTTGTCCCTTCACCGGCAAGTGCACTTGCAGCAGCTGCTGCAGACATAGGTGATGATTTCCCAGCTGTGACAGCAGCAGCAGCAGCAATGGCAGCAGCAATAGTAGCAGTATTTACAGTATCAGCAAATGACTCTACATAAATCCATGTTGCGAATGCATATCCATTAGTGAATGGCCAGGGACTTTCCCCTGGACCTAGCAAGCCTGAGCTCTCACCATCAAATTCGAATGTGCTAGCTGGACCTCTTGATTCCTTTCCACCTACTGCCTTCTCCAGTGCAAGCATTAAACGAGGCGCCCACAGGGAAGTAAGCGTCTTTGCAATTACTTCAATCCACCTCTGCAAATCAATTACGCTAAGAGAATGCCCTGCCAAGTACTGAATACAATAGCATAAAGGAGTGCCATCCCATTCAATCTGCTCCACAGAGGCAACATTCTGCATGAAAATTCTCTCAGCTGATCTCAAGAGTACACCAAGTAAACCAGCAGTTGAGCACATGGCTCTGTTTCTTGTGCATGCTCGCAATATAGCAAGCAATCCTCTAACCATCCGTGTCCTAGGAGACATTAGGCCAATACTATCACCAGCAAAAGGAAGCCAAGGAATCAGCTCACCAGAGACAATAGCAGCCCTGGAGTTCAACATAACACTTGGAGGGTTATTATCTTCATCATACTCAAAACTTTCAACCCCGCCCATTGTTGCTAGAAGTGAATCAACTACCAAAAAAGCTATCGTATCATTGTCGTCTTCACCACCAAATATCTCGACACCACTCACGATATTCTTAAGTTTATCCATGCTTTCAGGCTTCCCCATAATTGCAGAGTCAATCAAATGTAATAGCTCAGGTGAGACACTAGGCATGACTGCTTTGGGTTTAAACTTTGGTGGTGAACCAGGAGGGGAGTATCCTGATTCAGCCTGCAAGTCGAGACTAGTAGAAGAGGAGTTCCTCACAACAACAGCACTTGACCCAGCACGATCAAGTCTCAGTTTTGTACTTTGGGAAGAACCTAGCTCATCCACAGATCTCCCACCAGATAACCCCGCAGCTTCCGGCACCTCATCAGGTTGACTTTTTGAGAATTTTGATGTCCCTAAACCCTCAAAATTATGGTGTTCACCATTTTTCCTCTCTTGATCCTCCTTGACAACCTGATTGTTCAAACTACCTAGCATATTCGCTGAATGATCCCTGTTGATATCACCACCTTCACTATGTGAAGGTCGTGATGCCTTTACATTCTCTCCCTCAGTGGCACCATTTCCTTGTCTATCCAATTCTGAGCCCTTTGCTGAAATGTCTATGTTGCCCGTACTTCCCTCCATCATTCCTGTCTTTCTGGCCTAATAAACTATCATTCTTATCATTTTAACGCAACCTGAAAAGAACAGAACTACATCAACAAGTGAACCATGAACAAGAAAATAGTCTGATTCTAAATACTAAGACAAAGACACCTAAATAATCAAGAAAATGAATAGACCCATTAAATATAGAAAAATTCCAAATTCACTCAATTACATAAAACCCATTCCAGCTTTCTTTTTCTTCCTCCTTTATCTAAAGTAAAAACAATTAACACCTTAATATAAAGTATTAGTAGAAACCCTAAACTCCAACTGCAATCTTCAATTAAAAGCAGGATTAACCAAAAGATAATACGATTAACAGTACAGCCAAGCTAAACACAGCCTAACAAAATTCAAGAAAATAATCAGCATTTTTACGTAATCGAATAAGGACTATGTACATTGATTAAAGCAAGATGCTCGAAATTTAAATCCTCGATCGCAAATAAGCTCCTAATAACTAACGCATGCATGCATCATCGTTCTGTGAATAAATTCAAAATTGCGGCCGATTCACGTAGAAAACTCCGGATTTTTAACCTAAATACATCAAATTGAAGCAGATCAAAATGAAAATCCTAAGAAACGGCCAAAAGTAGAGATTAGGAAGAAGAAGAAGACAGAACGACAACAAATTAGACGTTAGAAATTTGAAATTGTTACCAGAAAAAGTGTCAGCGTTGTGTTTGATCCGACAATGTCGAAGAAGTTTTCGACTCTGATCGGAGGAGCGACGGAAACAGAGAGTGATCGGAGAATGAGGAGAGAGAAAAATTTGGGGAAGGAATAAGGAGAGATGAAAAACGCGCGAGATACAAGGGGAGATGTGAGCAAATGAAGTTCCGTTACCCCCAAAATTAAAAAAAAAGAAAAAAGAAAAAAGGAAAAACCTAAAGTGGATCGTCCTCTATGTATATATAAATGTTAGAAGGCCTAGGCCCATTTTGAATCATCAAGTCATTGAATACAGACTCATGTATTTTTGGATGGAAAAAGAGCGTTTGTATTTTGTATATGAAAGTCCTATTTTTTGTGGATTAACAGTAATTCAATTCTAGTAAATAGATATTCAAAAAGCAAACAATTATGTTTGACTGAAGCGTTGTTCTCTTCTACTTGGGGCATGTTCTTGTCAATTCTTAATGGCCCTGTTTGGCAAACAGTTGTTAACTGTTAGTTTTTAGCCGTTTACGTTAGTTATTAGTTGTTAGATGTTTGCATTAGCTACTTAAATTAGTTATTTTTTTAAAAAAATGTTTGGTAAAATTAGCTATTTCAGAAAAAAATATTAGATAAAATTTCATTTATGTCCTTATTTCTATTTTTGTTATTTGATTGAATATTATTTTTACTTATTGATCATCTCTTTTTCTTTTAAATAATAATTAAATTTATATTATATGTACAAATTACCTTCACCCACAAAAATCTATTTTCTCATCAATTCTATATAATTTATATTCATTATTTATCTTATGCTATCTTCGGTCTGTCTTATAACCATTTAACAATCCAAATAGAACGTGTCATGTACAAGAATTGGTCTAAGCAACATATTTTGTAATTGATGTTGTAAAACTTGAAATTCAAGGGAATCCACCTTGGCCCATATCTCCAATTTACCAAAAAGGCCCAAAAGAAAATCTACTAAAACTAGCCGTGGAAGATGCTGAAAATAAATAAATAAATGATGTGGTCAATTATGATAAAACACCAACATGTGACTAATTAAAATATTTATTTGGACCAAAATAACTCTTTATCAAACATCATATTAATTGTTTAACTAAGTCAGAATAGCTAAAATATGTCAAAAAGCTCTTGTTTTCTCAAATAGCTATTGCAACCATACATCCAAAAAAAAAATTTCAAAGAGATGGAGGATATAGATGTAAATATTTCATATTTTTTTACAATCATATTTATTTCTGATTAAATGCACTGATTTTTATTGGCAAAACTGATTCAGAGAATTAATTAATGTGTACTTTTGTTGAAGATTGTGAATAATCTGCGGAATAAAAACAACCGATCAACGTTGGAGGAGAATAGGGATGGGCAACGGGTCGGATATCTATTGGATCAGTGGGTCGCCTCGTTTAAAATAGAGTCAATAAAGGGTCGGGGTTAATACACTAGGTCAATAGTGGGCGGCCTATTAAGGAATATTAACAAGTCGAATCGGGTCGGCCCATGAGCGGCCCGCTGAGTGACCCATTACTTTTTCAACTTATTTGACACACTAGTTTACATATTCCAATTAGTTAAGCTTATTACCAATGCCTTATACATGACAATAATTATTGTACACAGTTTTTTTTTATGTAAGTTTGTTTCATTTTAAAACGGTCATAAGCAGGTCGCCATGGAGCTACCCGACCCCTTTATTTACACAAAAGGTCTGGTCTGGCTCAAATGGTTAACGCGCTGACCATAATCCGACTCAGTCCACTTTATAAACGGACCGGTCCTAATCCGAACTTGACCAGTTCTATTGCCTACCCTTATTGAAGAAGTTAAGGTATCCTTGTCATGGATGCTTAATTATGATCAGTGCGCACATCACCTTCGACTTGGTCGGGAAAAACCTTCCTTAGCCTCTACCTCTTTTTCACGATTTGATTAATTTCTTAATTAATTTAAAGTGGCTTAATGACTCATTGATTCCTTTTTTAATTCGTTTTTAGCCTACTTGTACTAATTTTTTACTAACAAATGAAGTCAAATATATTTGACTCCTTTGAGCACCTTACTTTCTTGTTAATTAACACTTAGCATTGCGTCCTAATACATTGCAAAGAAAAGCAATGGAATACATCACCATGTCACTAATACTCTTTCCAATCCTCATCTTGATCCTCCATTTGTTCAAAAGCTCTCCTAAACCCAATCTCCCTCCAGGACCAATACCATGGCCAATTGTAAGCAACATCAACATTCACCTCCTAACTGAGAAGCAACCTTACCACTATGTCACGAAGCTCTCGAAGATTTACGGACCCTTGATGAGTTTTAAGCTTGGGAGCGTCGCAGTTATAGCCGTCTCATCTCCAGATGTAGCCAAGGAAATGTTCCTCAAACATGACCTTGCCTTTTCCTCTCGGCATACCCCGGATTTTGCACGGATAGGAGACCATGAAAAATTCTCCGTTGGTTGTCTTCCCATGGGTCCCAAATGGCGGAGTCTTAGGAAAATCTTGGCCGTCTAGTTGTTTGCCAACCAACGACTGGATGCGCGCCAAGGCATTAGGAAGAAGAAAATGGATGAGCTTGTTCAGTTTGTAAAGGGTCGTTCTGAAAAGGGTCTAGCCATTGACATTGGCAAGGCTGTGTCGACCACCTCGCTTAACTTATTATCGAATACATTTTTTTCGATGGATTTTGCTAGTTATGATTCTTCTGACTCAAAAGAATTCACGGAACTTGCTCGGAATTTGTCAGAATTGACTGCGACGCCAAACGTGTCGAATTTTTTCCCATTGCTTAGGTGCCTGGATTTGCAAGGGGTGAGGAGAAGGCAGACTGTGTATTTTCGCAAGATGATGGGATTTTTTGAGCAAATTATTGACGAAAGATTGAAAAATCAAACAGATGCTAAGGAAGATGTTTTGGACACCCTATTTAAGCTTGTCAACGAGGGCGACCTCACCCTTGATGATCTCAAACATTTGCTGGTGGTAGGTTTGTTTTCCAATTTAATTTTTGCAAATGCTTGGTTAAGTTTTCTTTGTTTAAAATCATGCACGTTCGATATCATTGTTTTTTTTTGGGGGGGGGGGGGGGAGGTTGTGGTCTCAAAAAGCAAGTTTCATGCTGAAAATTTTCCTACAAATTTAAGGATATATTGGTCTAAAAAGTAAAAATATTGATCTAAATTTAATTGTAGGACGTACCAACAAACAAAGTTTTCCTAATGTGACCAATAAACTAATCATATAGGATTGAAGTTTGGTTTTGAACGGTATCATTAAAGGTTCTTCCAAGAAAATGTCAATGAGTTTTTACCAAGCTAACTATATGTTCTCAATTATGTATAACTTTGGATTAATATCAGGACTTGTTTATAGCGGGAACGGATCCAACTTCTAGTACAGTGGAATGGGCAATGACTGAACTATTACGCTATCCATAAATGATGACAAAAGCGCAAGAAGAAGTGGATCAAGTCCTAGGCAAAGGGCAACCACAGTCAATCCAAGAATCAGATATCTCAAATTTACCTTACATACAAGCAGTAGTGAAAGAGACATTGAGGCTGCACCCACCAGGTCCGTTTTTGGTACCCCGTTACACCCAAAGTGATGTACAACTACATGACTACTATGTGCCAAAAAAATGCACAAGTTTTGGTGAACATATGGTCTATAGGGCGCGATCCAAATGCATGGCAAAATCTTGAATCATTTGCACCGAAAGATTTTCAGAAAGCAAAATTAATTTTAAAGGCCAACATTTTGAACTTATACCCTTTGGAGCCGGAAGGAGGATATGTCCAGGAATGCCATGGGCTCATAGAATAGTGCATCTGATGTTGGCTACTCTTCTTCATTCATTCAATTGGAAGCTTGGACATGGGTTAAATCCAAATAAGGTAGACACGGAAGAAAAGTTTGGGTTGACATTGCAGAAAGCTCAGCCACTTCAAGCCATCCCAATCCCTAGATGAGCTTGGCCCAAGTATTGTATTATGAAAAATATTTTCTAAAAATTAAATAAAATATTTTAAATGTTTTTAAGATGAAGATTTCACATAGAGGGGATGAACCTGGGGGTTTTCATATTAGATATGGAAAGGAGGCTCACTCACTCTTGATGTATATTTCTTTTATAAAAACTACGACTTTTAGTGAGATATGTGGAGATTCTCGGGTGAGTTACCTTATCTCTTTGAATACTTGTATATATAAAGAGACCAATTCCAAGCGATATGTATGCACATATTTCTTTTAGATTAAGTCAATTAATTAGTTAGTTAATCAATTAGCATCATTCACATATAAAGATATACTGCAAAAAAGAAAAAAGAAAAGAAAAAATGTAGTGAGTTTTTTATTAAAAAAACCATCGTGTCTATTTCAATCCTTTTGTGTCGTAAAATGTTTATTATTTTTTTTCTACGTCTTTTGGAATCCTTATCTCTACTTGCAAAAATATTTGCAATGGTAATATTACCTACATCTTGGTCTCTTTAAACCTCTTACAAACAGAACCAATACTAAAAGTTGTTGTTATTACGATAGAGTTATATATATTTACAAAAGATACTGCATCCTTTCGGATCAAAGTTAGTATGCCATTTGATCCCGAACATTATATATTTATATTGGCCTTTGCAGTTCATTCGAAAAGAAAAAAACAAAAAACACCTCTTTTTAGTGATCACACAAATCCAAAGAAAAAAATAAAAGAAGAAAGCAGGTCCAATAAGGCAATAACTCTTCACATAGCCTTTATAGTGGTCACACAACTCCGAAGGGAAAAAAAAAATGGCGGTTCAAAGCACACAAACCGGAAGTGGGCCGAGCGGCGCAAGCCCTAGTAAATATCAGGGCTCCCCAGCAAAAAATCTTGCAAAATGGGCTTTTCATCCACAATTCAAGTTGGATAATCAAGTTAGACTCTAGTTTATTCTAGCCTATGAAAATACCAGAAATGAATTACAACCAAATATTGCTTATGTGATAATACTATCTCCTTCTAGAGTTGAAAAAATCTGATCCAATATGATAATACGATATGAACTCGACACGATAACATTGAGGGAAGCACGAACCTGACCCGACCCGAATTTACTTCGGCCTGAAGTCGACATGATTTGACTGTTTAGCGTGAAAATACGTTATTTTTCAATTTTAGGCAAATCTAAGCTATTTTCTAAGTCAACAGAAAATTGACCCGTTTAATAAATATGTCGATCCAATCCGACGCATTTCGTAGCTGTAATTCCCCCAAAAAGATAAAATGATTTTCTTTTTTTTTTTTTGTTCGAAGGAGTTACAGAGGATAGTATAATACAATTTCAATATAATGGCAGATGAAGAAATCAAAGATGGAACCTAATAGAACCTTAGTCATAACTACCAAGCTAATACCTCAATGGCTAGATAAAATGAAATGAAACTTGCAAGGAATATTACTTGAAAAATAAATTAAATAATGAATGGTTTATTTCTTAATGAAGTTGAGTGCTCATTCAAGAATCAAGTTCAAGCAAATTAAGGTTTCTCATCCTTTTCATATAAGGCTTATCTCATATCCTCCTTGTTACCAGTTCCTTACCTTTTTAGCTACATTCCTAGATATATAGACTGACCGAATTATCCAAAAAAGAAGAAAAAAATCTAGAGTCTATTTTTCATTTTGAAAGGACCACCAACATCATAAAATTAATGAGTTAGTCGTCTCTTAGATAATTTCAAACCTCCCTCCCACACTATCTTACCATATGCTGTACTTTTCATTATCAAATCATTTCAGTAAAAGCTCCATCAAAATGTAAGTATCTCCTCTCAAGATATTAGTTTTTTCAACTCCACCAAAAAAAAAAAAATTTTAAAAAAAATCCTCTCAAGATATTGCAAGAAGAAAAGGGCAAAGGAAAACCCATCCAACAACAATGGGATATTACGCCATAACATCAACAATTCTACTCCCAATCATCATCTTCATCCTTCATCAATTCTTCAAAAACTCATAGTAGAAGAGCCAAGCTCCCTCCAGGACCAAAACCACGGCCAATCATAGGCAACATCCACCTCCTCAGCTCCAAGCCTCACCGCTCTGTGGCGAACCTCTCCAAGACTTATGGACCCTTGATGAGCCTCAGGCTCGGGAGCATCACCACCATAGTGATATCATCCACGGATGTAGCCAAAGAAATGTTTTTCAAGCATGACTTAGCCTTCGCATCTAGGCATGTCCCAGATGCCATTCGGATACTAGGCCATATTGAGTCATCCATGGTTTGGCTCCCAGTGTGTCCTAAATGGAGACACCTCAGGAGGATCTTGGCCATCCAGTTATTCACCAACGAACGACTGGATGCCAGCCAGGAACTTAGGAAGAAGACAGTCGATGAGCTTGTCAAGTTCGCAAAGGGTTGTTGTGAAAAAGGCCTTGCCATTGATATTGGCAAGGCTGCGTTTACAACCTCACTTAACTTATTATCCAACACATTTTTTTCAATTGACCAGTCTTCATATGACTCTTTAGGTTCACGGGAGTTTAAGGATCTTGTTTGGCATATGATGGAAGAGGGTGGGAGGCCTAATGTCTCGGATTTTTCCCCATTGCTTAGGCCCTTGGATTTGCAAGGGGTGAGGAGAAGGGCTCGCGGATATTTTTGCAAAATACTAGGAGTTTTTGAGAAAATAATTGATGAAAGACTGAGAGATCAAATGGGCACCAAAGATGATGTTTTGGGCACTCTGCTTAACCTAGTCAAGGAAGATGAGTTAAGCCTTCATGATGTCAAACATATGCTAGCGGTAAGTATGTCATGTATAATTCTTCAGCTCATTTTAATTTGGGTTAACCTTGCAACTGCTTAGCAGTAATTCTTGTTTCATTGAATACATTTTGTGGGGTAATGGTAATTTGAAGAATGTAGGGAGAAAATTTCATTGGGACATTTTAACAAACACCTTATGGGCATTGAGGAAGAGAACAAATTTATATATGATAGACATGACATTTAGAAAAAATCAAATTACTTTATCATGGTCTCAACTTTCAGTGGGCCGGTAATTAATTAAAAAACTCCGAAATACGTACAATGTTCAATTGTAGTGGTCTTTCCACGATCGCTATTTCTGCATACAGCATAGAGAAGAGATCAACAAATTTGGCATACTTTTCTTTTAAAGATTGATTTGCTGATGTAGCATAGTATTTTTGAGTGAGATCTTCTTCTCGCATGAAAAACTATACTTGAGAGGTTGAAATCCATCGGATGCTCACTTCAAAGCGTACAACCAATTCATCCATTTCGAACTAACAAACGTACAGAAACAACAAACAAACATAAAAGCTCTCACAATTAGAGAGACATACAGCTCACACAAAAGCGGTCCACAAATCCTTTAATTGAGGAGACAATAACCACAATTTTTTTTTTTTTTAAATGTATCCTCAAGTTACATAAATACACTTTGCAGTTAGGAGTTAGGACATCCTATTGAGGACATAATTTGTTAAATTGGTATAGATTTTGGACCACCAGCTCAAGTTGTTTTCAATCATCAATTGTTGGCAGCAAATGAATGCAAAGAAATCATTTTAATAAAAATGCTCCTCTCAGCAATATTACTATTATACAAACTTTATAAGCATCTTGTTGAATTGATGTCAGGATTTGTTTATAGCCGGGACATATACAACCTCAAGTACAGTAGAGTGGGCAATGACCGAAATGTTAAGGCACCCGGAAAAAGTGATACAAGCACAAGCTGAAATTGACCAAGTTCTTGGCAAGCGTCACTCAAACTCAATCCAAGAATCCGACATCTCAAAATTACCTTATATTCGAGCCGTAGTAAAAGAAACATTGAGACTGCACCCACCGGCCCCCTTTTTGGTACCGCACAAGACCACTATGGATGTAGAATTATGCGGTCATCGTGTGCCCAAAGATGCACAAGTTTGGGTGAACGTATGGTCCATGGGCCGAGATCCAAGTATCTGGCACAATAATCCGGATTCATTTGTACCGGAAAGGTTTTTGGAGATTGACATTGATGTCAAAGGTCGAAATATCAAGCTCATACCATTTGGAACAGGAAGAAGAATATGTCCTAGAATGTCATTGGGTTATAGGATGGTGCATCTAATGCTGGCCGCTCTTCTTCATTCGTTCAATTGGAAGTTTGATCATGGGTTAAATCCAAAGGATGTTGATGTTGAAGAAAAATTTGGGATCACATTGCAAAAAGCTCAGCCACTTCAAGCCATCCCACTCCCTAGATGAGTTGCTTTCAGTTCGTCTTCTTTAAGGATGTGCTTTCTTTGTTGCTGATATGGGGGTGGTTTTCCACTTAATTTTCCTTCCATGCTAACTTTGGCACTTTTAAAACGGAACCGTTATAGGCATCTTTGGTGAGTGACACGTGAACTTATGGTAATGTAATATATTGTAATGTATGACAATTAGACCTGTCAAATGAGTCAGTCAGTTCGGATACGGTTCAGGTTAAATTTGGATCAGGTCATGTTTCGGATTAAGTGGTATTTCGGGTCGGGTCAGTTTGGGTCGGGTGAACTCTGGTTTGGATCGACCGATTTTTGGTCAAATGCGATTGTCATGTAAAAATAAGCAGCTTTGTAGAAAATTTCAGGTGAGGCATGGTTCAGTTTGGGTCAACTCAGATATCAGGTTTACTTTTGGGTGAGCCTATTTCAGATGTAGGATCCGATATGGGTTCAGATCGTTCGCTTCGAGTTTCAGGTGTCGGGTCCTTTTTACCAGGTTTAATAATAATGTAATATGTTAAACTTTGGTTTAGATCACACTTTTGAAGTATATACGTTTAGAATCCATATAAATTAACGTGCATGAGAACTCGATCTTCCATGTAATAAACATACGCAGAGAGAAAGGAGACATATATTATAACATTTCAGAATATGTGATAATTTGCAAATATATTGTGGTGACTCAGGATTTAAGAGTGTAAAAAATATAATATCTTATTTAAGAACTAACTCAATCAAAAATTTGAACTTAATGGTTCAAGGTCTAGCAATAAGTTTATATATACTCCCATCTGCGATCATGATAACTTGAGAGTTTGTCTTGGCTTTTGAATATCTATCGACATTGTGAGTCAACTCAATCAAAAATTTGAACTTAATGCTGGGATGTCCAAAGAATGATCATTGGTGCATCTGATCAGAGGGTGGGTGCCTCTGATTAAGTTAGCAAGCACATTCCTCCTCCTAAGGTCTCTGATCGTTGGCTGTCAAAGCTTGCTATTCGAGTTATTTTTACCAAAGATTGTCATTCTTTAGCTCTTTACTTCACAAGTTGTGAGTCAACCATCTATATTTTTTGAAAGTCAACTTTAAAACATCAGTTAATATACCGATCGTATAAAAAAAAAATATATACAAGTTGATTTGGATAGTTTAACATAAATAAAATTTTATATTGGAGTCTTATAAATAGACAGAATTTATGATATAAGAGTTCTGCGTTTCACGAGTCAACAATAGCTTTAGTAAATTAAGGATCAAGATTAGCAAGATATTTCTTGGATAAATTATTCCATAATACAAGCCAGAGTAGAAAGTAATGACAAAACTTCATTCCATCATTTTCACATTTCCCTAGCCAATTGTTTTAAGTTTGGGAAGGCTCCATGCAATTCAAGTAGTCTTATGGCCAACCAAAAAAAAAAAAAAGAAAAGAAAAAAAAAGAAGAGTTGGGGATAGGGGGATTTTTTATTTTCAAAAGTTAGCATATATATCAGGTTCAACGATGGCATCATGCCTATATTTTTTTATTTTCTTTTTAAAAATAATCATTTTTTTAACTTGGTTCAAAGATTTATAAAAGATAGTATAATATCACCAAAGGAAAAATTGAACTTCACTTTAGAAACAAAATGAAGTTAGCGAAATTCAAATTTAGTTCTTTTGCGAAGACGCTTAAATATTTTATCAACGATACTAGTTGATAAACAGGAGTACTCTAATACCCTGAAGAACTAATTCTGAATTGAATCGCAATCAATCATGCGACTATAATTTCCTACAATTGAAAAAATAGGTTTGTTTACCTCACATTTCTGAAATTAAATGGCAGTGGTCCTATACACAAAAGGCACCGGAAAAGTGTAATGTACAATATTCACCTTATAACAGGTTGAAACTAGGATGTCGTCCAATAATACTCCCTGCTTAAAAGACAAGCAAGTAACAACGAAGCCAACCAACTCCCAATCAGTGTTCATATGTCATACATTTGCAAAAACATTAGTCAAATCCAGCGTCACCTGCATATTTTTATGTAATAATTCTTCAGGCCGAATTGATTCTAACAGAAAACCATTACTCAGTATGAAATGACTAATGAGGCACTCCAATATAAGAAGAGAAAAACAGCAAATGAAGATGTTCTAGGCACTCTACTCAAGCTTGTCATGGAAGATCAGCTCACAGTTGATGATGTCAAACACTTGCTGCTGGTAAGTTTGTTTTCCCACTTAATTTTTGCAATTGTATAGCAGCAGTTAAGTCTTCTTTGCTTACATTTACGCGGGCAATGGCAATTGAAGCTGAAGTATGACCCCATGCAAAAAATAGAGGATTTCATTGAGGCATAATAACAAACACCTAGAGGGCATACATGAAAAGACAAATGAAAGCAGGCCAAGCAAGAGGGAGAGAGAGTGGACCCATTATAAGCATTCAAGTTACAAATACCACAACCAAAGATGTAACAAAATCAAGAAGATTCAAGAGCTAATCCCATGGTGACAAGAGGGGGTGTGCGGGGAGGCTCAGACTCATTTCAAACCGGGCATCATTGGCCTCTAACATAAGTTCTGAATCATACAAATTATGAATATCCTTGAAGCTACCATGAAACACTCAATAATCTGTTCTAATCTATCAATATACAAACAAAATTCAGTCTGCAAGGGGGTACAGAGCATATTATTATAGGACTTATCTAGATTACAAGCCTTCCAATTACCCACATGGATTGCACCATATATCTTCAACCAAGCAGGTGAGGGTTTAGGTTCGATTAAAGATACACAAGATACTACAAGATATGATGATTAGGCAAAAATAATGTAATCCAATGTCAAAAGAATCACTTACTATGAGAGAACAATACGGTGAAAATCTTATTGTTTTCAAGGTTAATTTTTCTAAAGCAAATTAGGTCATGTTTAATGAAGCTTTCTTTGTTTCTCGACTGTGCTCCTTGAATTGGCATCAGGACTTGTTCACAGCGGGAACCGATACAACTGCCATTACACTGGAATGGGCAATGACTGAATTACTACGTCATTCGGAAAAGATAATGCAAGCATCAGCTGAAATCGATCAAGTCCTAGGTCAAGCAAGGTCAATCAAAGAATATGATATCTCAAATTTACCCTACGCTCAAGCAATAGTGAAAGAGATATTGAGATTGCATCCACCAGCCCCCTTTTGGTACCACATAAGACCGAGAGCGATGTACAACTACGTGGCTATCATGTGCCAAAAAAAAAAAAAGCACGTGTATGGGTGAATGTATGGCCCATCTTCCTAGATCCAAGTGTTTAGGCAAACCCTAAATTATTTGTGCCATAAAGATTTTTGGATAGTGAAATTGATCTCAGAGGCCGAAATTTCGAGCTCATGCCCTTCGGAACAGGAAGAAGGATGTGTCCTGGGATGCTGCTAGGCCCTAGGATGGTGCATCCAATGTTGGCAACTCTTCTTCATTCAGTCACTTCAAGCCATCCCACTCCCTATATGAGGTTGGCTTGAGTGCTTCATATTTACACCGCTTGAAAACTAATGGTTGCTTGCTATTAGATTGCTAAATTACCAGGCCATATACTTCATGTATATAGTTTGCACCTAATAGTTTTATAATTTTGAGAACTTTTTTCTTATTAGTTTGTTAAGAGATAATATAATAATTTACAGTGCCTTTTGAATTTTAAAGTTGGATGTTCCAATTCTCAATTAGCATATTATTCAATAATGAAAAAAAAATATATTATTCAATTATTTAAATATCCTCTCTCCACCAAAAGAAAAGGACTTCGGTGAAGAAATTTTGGGCCCTAAACAGAGTGATGAGTTGAGCATGACGAATTGGTCATATCATGATAGCACATGTTTTCCAAAGTTATATAAATAAAAATATATTAAAATAATATATATGACAATTGAATACACCTAGAAAAATATATGTGTGTATATATATAGTATATGCCAACACATGCTCCTAAAAACACTAAATATATTGGTTATGAAACACTGTTGTTTTTCTTTGTTGGGGTTTTTTTATTCAGCAGAGTCCAATGATTAATTTTTAATATTCACTATCACTTATTGCAACCATCAACTTATGTTTGAAGCCAACGAGGTCTTAAAATTAACAGAAAAACATAATTGCGATTTAAGGGCATGATTGGCCCAAAGTACCCGGAGATTAAAAAGGCTTTTTTATGGGGAGTGGATTTCCAAAAAATCTCATTCTATCCAACTCCTTGCCACTTCACCCCACTTCTTATAACGCCGACAAAGTTATGACTCGAACAAACTCCTTCCAACTTCTACCGGTTTCTACTCTCTCCTTCATACATCCAATTCCGTAAGTCCTACCCAATTTAGAGTCACTGTCCTTGAAGTTAATCATTACAAAATCTTCACCATAGTTTTCACTTTTTTTCTGAGCTAGGCAATATTTTAAGTCTTATCATGACAAATCATTTCTATATGTCACTCAAGGTATCACAAGTTAAAACAAGCAAATTGATTGCCTCTAAAAGCTACAATCATGGTTAAAAAAGTATGGAAATGGGCAGGGAAATATAGTTGGATTCCACTTAACACTGTATCTTGATGAAAACCAGGATATTTATCATTATCTTGAAAAGGTTAAATTATCAAGCAATTCAAAGAAACTCCAGAAGATTGCTCCCCTCCGCTGGAGTATCTGGAAATATACGAATAACGCTGTTTTTAGAATTGATATTTTCAACCTTTTAAACTTGCTTAATAGGTAGAAGAAAAGCTTATGCTGAATGGCGAATCCAATTATCTTGTATATCGGTTGATGATTACTTCAAGGGGTCTCCCTCTTCCCTTTCCACCTACGACCATTTCATGAGGTTGCACTCTTCTCAACCGGGATTCGTCAAAATCAACTTTGATGGGTTACTCAACTAGTTTTTAGCAGGCGGCTTTATTATATAAGATTGAACGGGCAAATTAATCAAAGCAGGAGTGGCAAATTACGTAGACACATTAATTCTAATGATAGAAGCAAGAACGTTAACAGATGGAGTTAACATAGCGGTTCAAGCAGGGTTCAACAAAATCATTATTGAAGGTGATAATCTTATCGTAATCCAAGCACTGAGAAGCAATATTCAAGTTCCATGGCAAGTTTCCAATACCATCAAAGACGCCAAACATGGTTAAATCAAGACATGCTAGCTACTATCAAACACATTTTTTGACAGACAAATATAGCAATAGATTGGCCATCAAAATTCGGACATTCAATCATAGATTTCTTCTCATCATATTGTTGTTTTTCTCCAATTCTTTGGAAAATTATTTTTGATGATGTAGTTGGACGTACTCTTGTGAAAATAGGCATCTAACATTTCTATTTAAAATTTAGCTTTGTAAAAAATAAAGAAAGCCCACTCCCCCCTAAACAAATGGTTACTAGTTAAAGGAGGCCATAGTTAGTGCTAATACAATTTAAAAATAATTTCTATAAATAAACCACCAAGAAAACCAGGAGATCAAATCAAGAGTAGTGGGCCACAATAATATGAATAACCAACATAGGTTGGTTCAAACACGTACTCTAATACTTACCCTTTTTAATAGGGTCTCAAATGCAAGTCTTGCTAACGTAGAAAATATATAATGTGAGAGTTTTAACTCTTATTGGTTAACAATAATTCGACTCCACATATATGAGAAATCAAGGATTCTAGAGAAAAAAAAACAAGCAATTACGGATCATTGGGAAGTGCCATTGTATCATTTGCAAATCACATTCAATAGTGCAACCTCACATTATATGATTAGTAGGTTAGGAAGGTAAATGAAGGCTGCCCTCCATGCCACGTGTCTTACGTAAATAATTCAATAGCACTAATATACTGTTGATCGAGTCATTAACGTGATAGAACAGTAATTGTAAGTGGCCTACTTTCCATGTTACTCTCCACACCTAGTTTTGTGATCATTATCGAAAATATCTATTTTTCTGTGCTCAAATTATTATTAAAATATATCAATATATGTTGATTTAACTGATCTGATATTTATTTTTTTAATAAAATCTCATATTTGAGTTTTGTGAATGGAGAAAATATGTAATTAGGGAGCTCTACCTTTATTGAACCAACAGTAGCTTGACTCCACTGAAATAAAATACAAGATTAAAAAAAAAATTACTATTATCAAAATATACTTTTCTAAGAACATAACATTATTTTTATTGATTGAAAATTCATTTTAACAATGTAAACCCATTTAGTATTCATTTTCACATGTCACCTAAAAATTGACTATCAACATGGAATGCAAGGAGTTTATAATTTACGAGTGAAGCATAAACACCTCACTTCATAATATAAACATTTTCTCCTAATACACTGCAAAAAAAACCAGGCCAAGAAAACCTTATCCTACAAGCTCCAACAATGGAATGTTACTCCATATCAATTTTGCTCATCCCCATAATCCTCATTTTCATCCTTCGTTACTTGCTCAAAAACTCCCCTAAAACCAAGCTTCCTCCAGGACCAAAGCCATGGCCAATCATAGGCAACATCCACCTCCTCGGCTCCAAGCCACACCGCTCTGTGGCCGACCTCTCCAAGACTTATGGACCCTTGATGACCCTCAGGCTTGGGAGCATCACCACGATAGTCATATCATCTCCGGATGTAGCCAAGGAAATGTTCCTAAAGCACGACATAGACTTTGCCTCTAGGCAAGTCCCGGACTCTGCTTGGGCTGTAGACCATGCCAAGTTCTCAATGGCGTGGCTCCCTGTATGTCCCAAATGGCGGGAGATCAGGAAGATCTCAGCCATCCAGCTATTCACCAACCAACGGTTGGATGCAAGCCAGGGCCTTAGGAAGGAAAAAGTGAATGAGCTGGTAGAGTTTGTAAAAGATTGTTGTGAAAAGGGTTTGGCCGTTAACATTGGCAAGGCCGCGTTTACAACCGCACTTAACTTGTTATCGAACACATTTTTTTCAATGAATTTGTCTGCATATGATTCTTCAGGTTCGCAGGAGTTCAAGGATCTTGCTTGGCATATAATGGAAGAGATTGGACGGCCAAACGTATCGGATTTCTTCCCATTGGTTAAGGCCTTGGATTTGCAAGGAGTGAGGAGAAGAGTAAGTACTTCTTTTAGAAAAATGCTCAAAGTTTTCGACAAGATCATTGATGAAAGATTAAGGCATCACATCGGTTCAAAGGACGATGTTCTGGACACCCTACTCAGTCTTGTGAAGCAAAATGAGTTGACCCTAGACGATGTCAGACACATGCTCATAGTAAGCACCATGATACCCCTTTGGCTAATTTTCCTATGCATTTTTTTTAATAAACAACTGCTTAGCAGCAATTAAGTCTAATTTGGTATCTATTAGTTTATTCACTACTGCTTATCCTTAATTTTGTCCTTTTTTCATAAAAATATTTTCACAAAATCCTTTTTCTGTAAAATATTTTTTACAAATTCTTGTTTTATGGGTCTTTTGGAATCACTTTATGGGCAAAAATGTCGGTAGAGGTAAGGTTGTCTCCTCAGACTCTACGAAAGCGGGACCCTCACTGGACGTGGTGGTGTTGTGATTGTTGTTTGGATTTAATATGTGGGTGATCGATTTGTATTGCAATTAGAACCTAAGGTAATGATCTCATCAAGCTTAATTAGGGGCAGAATTTCAATGACGCATTATAACGAACACCTGGAGGGCATATAGGAAAAGTTCAAATGACAGTATAGCAGGCAAGATAGACTGCAGATCACCCGTTACCAAAACAAGCAAAAACGATCATCACTTTGAAAGCAAGCTGAAAATTATTATATGTTTACGAAAAATGGAATGGGTCTTGATGGAACTTTTGTGTTTTATTTAATTTTAATTTAATAGTAGGCTGGAAAAACAACAAAAATACATTGTTTCTTAATTATTTTTATGCTGTAATGAATATCAGGCTTTATTTGTTGCGGGGACGGATACGACCTCCAACACAATAGAATGGACTTTAACGGAACTACTACGCCATCCAGAAAAGATGGCAAAGGCACAAGCCGAAATGGAACAACTTCTAGGGAAGGGTCAATCAAGATCAATACAAGAATCAGATATCTCGAAATTACCTTACATTCAAGCGATAGTGAAAGAAACAATGAGATTGCATCCTGCTGGCCCTTTTTTGTTACCCCATAAGGCCACGACGAATGTAGAATTATGTGGCTATTGGGTGCCCAAAAATGCACAAGTATGGGTAAACGTATGGTTTATAGGGCGAGATCCAAATGTTTGGCTAGATTCTGAATCGTTCACACCCGAAAGGTTCTTGGAAAGCGAAATTGATGTTAAAGGCCAAGATTTCGAGCTCATGCCCTTTGGAACAGGAAGAAGGATATGTCCCGGAATGCCACTAGCTTATAGAATGCTACATCTAATGTTGGCCACTTTTCTTCATTCATTCAATTGGAAGCTTGATCATGGATTAAATCCAGAAGATGTAGATATCGAAGAAAAATTTGGGATCACATTGGCAAAAGTTCAGCCACTTCAAGCCATCCCACTTCCTAGATGAGTTTCATAGTAGAGTTGCCATCATTGTTTTATTGGATTTTACTTTGTTATTTATTGTAATGATGGCTCCGTTTAGTTCTTAGAAAATTTGATGGAAAGAAAAGTTGTAGGAAAAAAATATGAAGAAAAAGTGTAGTGAGAAAATGAGTTTTTTTTCTCTTATTTGGATCGAGCGAAAAATACAAAAATTCAGATGAGAAATTTGAATGTTGATGAACTACTTGAATTGATGTTATCTAAGTAATGTGAGGTTGTAGGAGGTTGAGAATTTACCTCAAACTTTCCTCACAATTTTACGAGAAAAATTTTATTGCTTATTTCTGACAATTTTTCTACCTAGCTTTCCTCCATATTTTTTTCTTTGTGATTTTCTCCAAACCAAATACACACAAAAAAGGTAACTTTCCCAAATTTTTTTTCTTTTCATTAAATTTTCTAAGGTCCAACGGAGCCTTAGATTCTAATTTATTCTAGCCTATGAAAATACCAGAAATGAATCACAACCAAATATTGTTTCTGTGATTATACTACCTCCTTCTAAAGTTAGGAAAGTCTGATCCGATATGATAACACTACATGAACCCGACACAATAACATTGAGGGAAGTACAAACCTGACCCGACCCCAACTTACTTCGACCTGGAGTCGACACGATTTGACTATTTAGCATGAGAATACGTCATTTTTCAATTTTAGGCAAATCTAAGCTATTTTCAAAGTCAACACGAAATTAACGCGGTTATTAAATAGGTCGACCCAACCTGACCCATTTCGTAGCTGTATCTCCTCCAAAAAGATAAAATGACTTTTTTTTTGGTTTGACGGAGTTATAAAGGATAGTATAGTACAATTTTAATATAACGGCAGATGAAGAAATCAAAGATGGAACCTAATATATCGAGAACCTTAGTCATAACTACCAAGCTAATACCTCAATGGCTAGATAAAATGAAATATGACTTGCAAGGAATATCACTTGAAAATAAGTTAAATAATAAATGGTTTATTTCTTAATGAAGTTGAGTGCTCATTCAAGAACCAAGTTCACGCAAATATAAGGTTTCTCATCTTTTTCATATAAGGCTTATCTCATATCGTTCTTGTTACCAGTTCCTTACATTTTTAGCTACCTTCGTAGATAGATATATAGACTGACTTAATTATCCAAAAAAGAAGAAAAAATCTGAAGTCTATTTTTCATTTTTAAAGGACCACCAACGTCATAAAATTAAAGAACTATTAGTCGTATCTTAAATAAATTTCAAACCTCCCTCCCATGCTATCTTACCATATGCTGTACTTTTCATTATCAAATCATTTCAGTAAAAGCTCCATCAAAATGTAAGTATCTCCTCTCAAGATATTAGTTTTTTTTTTCAACTCCCCCCAAAAAAAAAAAAAATCCTCTCAAGATATTGCCAGAAGAAAAGGCCAAAAGAAAACCCATCAACAACAATGGGAGATTACACCATCTCATCAATAATACTACTCCCAATCATCATCTCCATCCTTCATCAATTCTTCAAAAACTCTTATAGTAAAAGAGCCAAGCTGCCCCCAGGACCAAAAACCATGGCCAATCATAGGCAACATCCACCTCCTTGGCTCAAAGCCCCAGCGCTCTGTGGCGAACCTCTCCAAGACTTATGGACCTTTGTTGAGCCTCAGGCTCGGGAGCATCACCACCATAGTTATATCATCCCCGAATGTAGCCAAAGAAGTGTTTTTCTAGCATGACTTAGCCTTCGCATCTAGGCATGTCCCAGATGCCATTCGGATACTAGGCCATATTGAGTCATCCATGGTTTGGCTCCCAGTGTCCTAAATGGAGACACCTTAGGAAGATCTCGGCCATTCAGTTATTCACCAACCAGCGATTGGTTGCCAGCCAGGGACTCAGGAAGAAGAAAGTCGATGAGCTTGTTAAGTTTGCAAAGGGTTGTTGTGAAAAAGGCCTTGCCATTGATATTGGCAAGGCTGCGTTCACAACCTCACTTAACTTATTATCCAACACATTTTTTTCAATTGACCTGTCTTCATATGACTCTATAGATTCACGGACTTTAAGGATCTTGTTTGGCATATGATGGAAGAGGGTGCGAGGCCTAATGTCTCGGATTTTTCCCCATTGCTTAGGCCCTTGGATTTGCAAGGGGCGAGGAAAGGGCTTGTGGATATTTTTGCAAAATACTAGGAGTTTTTGAGAAAATAATTGATGAAAGACTGAGAGATCAAATGGGCACCAAAGATGATGTTTTGGGCACTCTGCTTAACCTAGTCAAGGAAGATGAATTAAGCCTTCATGATGTCAAACATATGCTAGCGGTAAGTATGTCATGTATAATTGTTCAGCTCATTTTAATTTGGGTTACTTTTGCAACTGCTTAGCAGTAATTCTTGTTTGATTGAATACATTTTGTGGGGTAATGGTAATTTGAAGAGTGTAGGGAGAAAATTTCATTGGGACATTTTAACAAACACCTTATGGGCATTGGGGAAGAGAACAAATTTATATATGATAGACATGACATTCAGAAAAAAACCAAATTACTGTATCATGGTCTCAACTTTCAGTGGGCTGGTAATTAATTAAAAAAATCCGAAATACTTACAATGCTCAATTTCAGTGGTCTTCCCACGATCGCTATTTCTGCATACAATATGGAGAAGAGATCAACAAATTTGGCATACTTTTCTTTTAAAGATTGATTTGCTGATGTAGCATAGTATTTTTGAGTGAGATCTTCTTCTTGGATGAAAAACTATACTTGAGAGGTCGAAATCCATTGGATGCCCACTTCAAAGCGTACAACCAATTCATCCATTTTGAACTAAAAAACATGCAGAAATCCATCGGATGTGCTTTCTTTGTTGCTGATATGGGGGGTGGCTTTCCACTTTTCCTTCCATGCTAACTTTGGCACTTTTAAAACGGAACCGTTATAGGCATCTTTGGTGAGTAACACGTGAACTTTTGGTAATGTAATATATTAAAATGTATGACAATTAGACTTGGGAAATGAGTCATTCGGTCTGGATACGGGTCAGGTTAAGTTTGTGCGGGGTCATATTTCGAATTAAGTGGCATTTCGGGTCAAGTCGGTTTGGGTTGGGTGAACTTTGGTTCGGATTGACCGATTTTTGGTCAAATGCGATTGTTATGCAAAAATAAGCAGCTTTGTAGAAAATTTCAGGTGGGGCATGGTTCGGTTCGGGTCAACTCAGATATCAAGTCTACTTTTGAAGCATATACTTTTAGAATCCATATAAATTAACACGCATGAGAACTCGATCTTCCATGTAATAAACATACGCAGAGACAAAGGAGACAGATATTATAACATTTGAGAATATGTGATAATTTGCAAATATATTGTGGTGACTCAGGATTCAAGAGTGTAAATGGCTTGACAGTATATATAGCATTATTGCTCGTTTCATCAACACGAAGCCCACATTCTGACATAGGGAGTTATTGAGTAAAAGTTATGGGTTCTCTTAGACTTTAGGTGTGAATGCTGCAAAGATCAACTCCTTATCTCGCATCATAAATCAATATGAAGACTGCTAATGTTCGAACTTGAAACATCTTGTTCTGCATTCATGATGTAAGAGTTCTGCGTTTTCACGAGTCAACAATAACTTAACTTTAGTAAATTAAGGATCAAGCATCACCTGCATATTTTTATGTAATAATTCTTCAGGCCGAGTTGATTCTAACAGAAAACCATTACTCAGTATGAAATGACTAACGAGGCACTCCAATATAAGAACAGAAAAACACCAAATGAAGATGTTCTAGGAACTCTACTCAAGCTTGTCAAGGAAGATCAGCTCACACTTGATGATGTCAAACACTTGCTGCTGGTAAAGTTTGTTTTCCCACCTAAGTCTTGCAATTGTATAGCAGCAGTTAAGTCTTCTTTGTTCACATTTACGCGAGCAATGGCAATCTGAAGCTAAGTATGACCCATGAAAAATAGAGGATTTCATTAAGGCATGATAACAAACACCTAGAGGGCATACATGAAAAGACAAATGAAAGCAGGCCAAGCAAGAGGGAGAGAGAGTGGACCCATTATAAGCATTCGAGTTACAAATATCATAACCAAAGATGTGACAAGAGGGGGGTGTGCGGGGAGGCTCAGACTCACTTTCAAACCCTTCTCTTGTGCCTGATAGGGGCACCATTTGCCTCTAACATAAGTTCTGAATCATACAAATTATGAATATCCTTGAAGGTACTATGGAACAGTCAATAATCTGTTCTAATCTATCACTATACAAACAAAATTCAGTCTGCAAGGGGGTACAGAGCATATTATAGGACTTATCTAGATTACAAGCCTTCCAATTACCCACATGGATTGCACCATATATCTTCAACGACGTAGGTGAGGGTTTAGGTTCGATTAAAGATACACAAGATACTACAAGATATGATGATTAGGCAAAAATAATGTAATCCAATGTCAATAGAATCACTTACTATGAGAGAACAATATGGTGAAAATCTTATTGTTTTCAAGGTTAATTTTTCTAAAGCAAATTTGGTCATGTTTAATGAAGCTTTCTTTGTTTCTCGACTGTGCTCCTTGAATTGGCATCAGGACTTGTTCACAGCGGCACCGATACAACTGCCATTACACTGGAATGGGCAATGACTGAATTACTACGTCATTCGGAAAAGATAACGCAAGCACCAGCTGAAATCGGTCAAGTCCTAAGTCAAGCAAGGTCAATCAAAGAATATGATATCTCAAATTTACCTTACACTCAAGCAATAGTGAAAGAAACATTGAGATTGCATCCATTAGCCCCCTTTTTGGTACCACATAAGACCGAGAGCGATGTACAACTATGTGGCTATCATGTGCCAAAAAAAAAAGCACAAGTATGGGTGAATGTATGGCCCATCTTCCGAGATCCAAGTGTTTGGGCAAACCCTAAATTATTTGTGCCATAAAGGTTTTTGGATGGTGAAATTGATCTCAAAGGCCGAAATTTCGAGCTCATGCCCTTCGGAACAGGAAGAAGGATGTGTCCTGGGATGCCGCTAGCCCCTAGGATGGTGCATCCAATGTTTGCAACTCTTCTTCATTCAGTCACTTCAAGCCATCTCACTCCCTAGATGAGGTTGGCTTGAGTGCTTCATATGTACGCCACTTGAAAACTAAAGCTTGCTTGCTATTAGATTGCTAAATTACAGGGCCATATACTTCATGTATATAGTTTGCACCTAATAGTTTTATAATTTTGAGAACTTTTTTCTTATTAGTTTGTTAAGGGATAATATAATAATTTACAGTGTCTTTTGAATTTTAAAGTTGGATGTTCCAATTCTCAATGAACATATTATTCAATAATGGGAATAAAATATATTATTCAATTATTTAAATATCCTGTCTCCACCAAAAGAAAAGGACTTCGGTGTAGAAATTTTGGGCCCAGAACAGAGTGATGAGTTGAGTATGACGGATTGGTTATATCATGATAGCACATGTTTCCCAAAGTCATATCAATAAAAATATATTAAAATAATATATATGACAATTGAATACACCTAGAAAAATATATCTGTGTATATATATGTGTGTATATATACAGTACATGACAACACATGCTCCTAAAAACACTAAATATATTGGTTATGAAACATTTTTTTTTTCCCCTTTGTTGTGGCTTTTAATCAGCAGAGTCCAATGATTAATTTTTAATATTCACTTATCGCAACCATCAACTTACGTTTGAAGCCAACGAGGTCTTAAAATCAACAGAAAAAAAAAATAATTGCTGTTTAAGGGCATGATTGGCCCAAAATACCCGGAGATTAAAAATGCTTTTCTATGAGGAGTGGATTTCCAAAAAATCTCATTCTATCCAACTCCTCACCACTTCACCCTGCTCCTTATAACTCCGACAAAGTTATAACTCTGACAAACTCCTTCCACTTTCTACCGGTTTCTACTCACTCCTTCATATTTCCAATTCCCGAAGTCCCACCCAATTTAGAGTCACTGTCCTTGAAGTTAATTATTGCAAAATCTTCACCATAGTTTTCACTTTTTTTCTTAGCTAGGCAATATTTTAAGTCTTTATCATGACAAATCATTTCTATATACCACTCAAGGTATCACAAGTCAAAAAAGCAAATTGATTACCTCTAAAAGCTATAATCATGGTTAAAAAAGTATGGAAATGTGCAGGGAAATATAGCTGGATTCCACTTAACACTGTTTCTTGATGAAAACAGGATATTTATCAGTGTCTTGAAAAGGTTAAATTATCAAGCAATTCAAAGAAACTCTAGAAGATTGCTCCCCTCCGCTGGAGTATCTGAAAATATACGAATAATGCTGTTTTTAGAATTGAGATTTTCAACCTTTGAAACTTGCTTAATAGGTAGAAGAAAAGCTTATGCTGAATGGCGAATCCAATTATCTTGTATATCGGTTGATGATTACTTCAAGGGGTCTCCCTCTCCCCTTTCCACCTACAACCATTTCGTGACGTTGCACTCTCCTCAACCGGGATTCATCAAGATCAACTTTGATGGGTCACTCAACTAGTTTTTAGCAGGCAGCTCTATTATATGAGATTGAACGGGCAAATTAATCAAAGCAGGAGTAGCAAATTACGTAGATACATCAATTCTGATGGTAGAAGCAAGAACATTAATAGATGGAGTTAACATAGCTTTTCAAGCAGGGTTCAACAAAATTATTATTAAAGGTGATAATCTTATCGTAATCCAAGCACTGAGAAGCAATATTCAAGTTCCATGGCAAGTTTTCTATACCATCAAAGACGTCCAAACATGGTTAAATCAAGACATGCTAGCTACTATCAAACACATTTTTCGACAGGCAAATATATCAATAGATTGGTTATCAAAATTCGGACATTCGATCATAGATTTCTTCTCATCATATTGTTATTTTTCTCCAATTCTTTAGCAAATTATTTTTGATGATGTAGTTGGGCGTACTCTTGTGAAAATAGGTATCTAACATTTCTGTTTAAAATTTACCTTCGTAAAAAATATAAAAAGCCCACTCCCCCCTAAACAAGTGGTTACTAGTTAAAGGAGGCTATAGTTAGTGCCAGTACAATTTAAAAATAGTTTCTATATACAAAGCACCAAGAAAACCACGAGATCAAACCAAGAGTAGTAGGCCACATTAATATGATTAACCGACATAGGTTGGTTCAAGTACGTACTCTAATACTTACTCTTTTTAATAGGGTCTCAAATGCAAGTCTTGCTAGCGTAGAAAATATATAATGTGAGAGTTTTAACCCTTATTGGTTAACAATAATTCAACTCCACATATATGAAAAATCAAGGATTCTAGAGAAAAAACAAGCAATTACGGATCATTGGGAAGTGCCATTATATCATTGGCAAATCACATTCAATAGTGCAACCTCACATTACATGATTTGTAGGTTAGGAAGATAAATGAAGGTTACTTCTATATAGTTTGCTACGTCATATAAGTCATAGAGTAATTCTACTAGATGATCTGCAGTCAAAGCATGTTTTGGGGGGTGAGGGCAGGTATGGATTCGAAATGTGACCGTCTACAATAAAATGGCTGCATCAAAAAGGTTGTGAACCACATTTCCATCCCATAACACCCGTGATATATAATATGATTGGATGCTTGTCGCATTTGAGTGATTTTGTCTTACCGCTACCAAGATCAACTTTAACCCACTTCAATTCAATTCAATAAAAAAATACAACTTCAACCTACTTCAGTCAACTTTTACAAATCTCAACCAATTTCATCCATTTACCAATCAATATTTTCTAACAAAAAAATAGATCTATAAATTCATAATTACTTCACTCATTGTCAATAGATTCAATTTATACAAAATTTTAATACAAATGATCGCACTTAATAATTTGTGGAAGAAAAAAAGGTTGTGCTAGATAACTAGGTACTTGTGCTAGGTTACTGGATACATAAACATCTCGCTCTCTAGCCTGTCTCAGTCTTCTCTCTCTCTCATCCGCACTTTTTTTTCCCCTCTCCCTTAAAATTAAAAGTTTTAATATCCTCCAATTTAATGGGGATACTATAATAATTCAATAGCACTAATATACTATTGATCGCGTCATTAACGTGACAGAGCCTTAATTGTAAGTGGCCTACTTTCCATGTTACCCTCCACACCTAGTTTTGTAATCATTATCGAAAATATCTCTGCTTAAATTATTATTAAAATATATTAATATATATTGATTTAACTGGTTTGATATTTATTTTTTTTAAATAAAGCCTCATATTTAAGTTTTATAAATAGAAAAAAATATGTGATTATTATTCTTTATTGAACCAACAATAACTTGATTCCACTGAAATAAAGAATGCAAGACTAAAAAGATATTATTATCAAAATATACTTTTCTAAGAACATAACATTGTTTTTATTAATTGAAAATTCATTTTAACAATGTAAACCCATTTAGTATTCATTTTCACATATCACCTAAAATTTGACTATCAACATGGAATGCAAGGAGTTTATAATTTATGAGTGAAGCATAAACACCTCAACAACAATAACTACTACTCTCAGTATGGGTCCCGCTTTCGCGGGGTCTGGATGAAGCATAAACACCTCACTTCATAATATAAACATTTGCTCCGAATACATTGCAAAAAGACGAGGCCAAGAAAACCTTATGCTACAAGCTCCAACAATGGAATGTTACTCCATATCAATTTTGCTCATCCCCTTAATCCTCATTTTCATCCTTCGTTACTTGCTCAAAAACTCCCCTAAAACCAAGCTTCCTCCAGGACCAAAGCCATGGCCAATCATAGGCAACATCCACCTCCTCGGCTCCAAGCCACACCGCTCTGTGGCCGACCTCTCCAAGACTTATGGACCCTTGATGACCCTCAGGCTTGGGAGCATCACCACGATAGTCATATCATCTCCGGATGTAGCCAAGGAAATGTTCCTAAAACACGACATAGACTTTGCCTCTAGGCAAATCCCGGACTCTGCTTGGGCTGTAGACCATGCCAAGTTCTCAATGGCGTGGCTCCCTGTATGTCCCAAATGGCGGGAGATCAGGAAGATCTCAGCCATCCAGCTATTCACCAACCAACGGTTGGATGCAAGCCAGGGCCTTAGGAAGGAAAAAGTGAACGAGCTGGTAGAGTTTGTAAAAGATTGTTGTGAAAAGGGTCTGGCCGTTGACATTGGCAAGGCCGCGTTCACAACCGCACTTAACTTGTTATCGAACACGTTTTTTTCGATGAATTTGTCTGCGTATGATTCTTCAGGTTCGCAGGAGTTCAAGGATCTTGCTTGGCATATAATGGAAGAGATTGGACGGCCAAACGTATCGGATTTCTTCCCATTGGTTAAGGCCTTGGATTTGCAAGGAGTGAGGAGAAGAGTAAGTACTTCTTTTAGAAAAATGCTCGAAGTTTTCGACAAGATCATCGATGCAAGATTAAGGGATCACATCGGTTCAAAGGACGATGTTCTGGACACCCTACTCAGTCTCGTGAAGCAATATGAGTTGACCCTTGACGATGTCAGACACATGCTCATAGTAACCACCATGATACCCCTTTGGCTAAGTTTCCTATGCATTTTTTTTAATAAACAACTGCTTAGCAGCAATTAAGTCTAATTTGGTATTTATTAGTTTATTCTCTACTACTTGTCCTTAATTTTGTCCTTTTTTCATAAAAATATTTTCACAAAATCCTTCTTTTATAAAATGTTTTTCACAAATTCTTGTTTTGTGGGTCTTCTGGAATTAGTTTATGGCAGAAATGTCGGTAAAAGTAAGGTTGGTTGCCTCCTCAGATCCTGCGAAAGCAGAACCCACACTAGATGTAGTGTTGCTATGGTTGTTGTTTGGATTTAATATGTGGGTGATCGATTTGTATTGCAATTAGAACCTACGGTAATGATCTCATCAAGCTTAATTAGGGGCAGAATTTCAATGACGCATTATAACAAACACCTGGAGGGCATATAGGAAAAGTTCAAATGATAGTATAGCAGGCAAGATAGACTGCGGATCACCCATTACCAAAACAAGCAAAAACGATCCTCACTTTGGAAGCGAGCTGAAAATTATTATATGTTTATGAAAAATGGAATGGGTCTTGATGGAACTTTCGTGTTTGATTTAATTTTAATTTAATAGTAGGCTGGAAAAACAACAAAAATACGTTGTTTCTTAATTATTTTTCTGCTGTAATGAATATCAGGCTTTATTTGTTGCGGGGACGGATACGACCTCCAACACAATAGAATGGGCTTTGACAGAACTACTACGCCATCCAGAAAAGATGGCAAAGGCACAAGCCGAAATGGAACAACTTCTAGGCAAGGGTCAATCAAGATCAATACAAGAATCAGATATCTTGAAATTATCTTACATTCAAGCGATAGTGAAAGAGACAATGAGATTGCATCCTGTTGTCCCTTTTTTGTTACCCCATAAGGCCATGACGAATGTAGAATTATGTGGCTATTGGGTGCCCAAAAATGCACAAGTATGGGTAAACGTATGGTCTATAGGGCGAGATCCAAATGTTTGGCTAGATTCTGAATCGTTCACACCCGAAAGGTTCTTGGAAAGCGAAATTGATATTAAAGGCCGGGATTTCGAGCTCATGCCCTTTGGAACAGGAAGAAGGATATGTCCCGGAATGCCACTAGCTTATAGAATGTTACATCTAATGTTGGCTACTTTTCTTCATTCGTTCAATTGGAAGCTTGATCATGGATTAAATCCAGAAGATGTAGATATGGAAGAAAAATTTGGGATTACATTGGCAAAAGTTCAGCCACTTCAAGCCATCCCACTTTCTAAATGAGTTTCATAGTAGAATTGCCATCGATGTTTTATTGGATTTTACTTTGTTATTTATTGTAATGATGGTGTTTGGTCCTTAGAAAATTTGGTAGAAAGAAAAGTTGAAGGAAAAAAATATGAAGAAAAAGACGTAGTGGGAAAGTGAGTTTTTTTCCCCTCTTATTTGGATCGAGCGAAAAATACAAGAATTCATATGAGAAATTTAAATGTTGATAAACTATTTGAATTATGTTGATGTTATCTAAGTAATGTGAGGTTGGAGGAGGTTGAGAATTTACCTCAAACTTTCCTCACAATTTTATGAGGAAAATTTTATTACTTATTTTTAACAATTTGTCTACTTAACTTTCCTCCATATTTTTTTTTCCTTTGTGATTTTCTCCAAACAAAACACACACCAAAAAAAAAAACTTTCTCAATTTTTTTTTCATTTCATTAAATTTTTTAAGGTCCAAACGCAGCCTTAGATTCTAATTTATTCTAGCCCATGAAAATACTAGAAATGAATTACAACCAAATATTGTTTATGTGAGAATACTACCTCCTTCTAGAGTTAGAAAAGTTTGACCGATATGATAACACTACATGAACCCGACACAATAACATTGAGGGAAGCACAAACCTGGCCCGACCCGAACTTGCTTCAACCTAAAGTCGACACGTTTTGACTGTTTAGCATGAAAATACGTAATTTTTCAATTTTAGGCAAATCTAAGCTATTTTCAAAGTCAACACGAAATTAACGCGGTTATTAAATAGGTCGATCCAACCCGACCCATTTCGTAGCTGTACGTCCTCCAAAAAGATAAAATTACTTTTTTTTTTTTGGTTTGACGGAGTTATAAAGGATAGTATAGTACAATTTTAATATAATGGCAGATGAAGAAATCAAAGATGGAACCTAATATATTGAGAACCTTAGTCATAGCTACCAAGCTAATACCTCAATGGCTAGATAAAATGGAATATGACTTGCAAGGAATATCACTTGAAAATAAGTTAAATAATAAATGGTTTATTTCTTAATGAAGTTGAGTGCTCATTCAAGAACCAAGTTCAAGCAAATGTAAGGTTTCTCATCTTTTTCATATAAGGTTTATCTCATATCCTCCTTGTTACCGGTTCCTTACATTTTTAGCTACGTTCGTAGATGGATATGTAGACTGACTCAATTATCCAAAAAAGAAGAAAAAATCTGGAATCTATTTTTCATTTTTAAAGGACCATCAGCGTTATAAAATTAAAGAACTATTAGTCGTATCTTAAATAAATTTCAAACCTCCCTCCCATGCTATCTTACCATATGCTGTACTTTTCATTATCAAATCATTTCAGTAAAAGCTCCATCAACATGTAAGTATCTCCTCTCAAGATATTAGTTTTTTTTTTTTTTTCAACTCCACAAAAAAAAAAAAATCCTCTCAAAATATTGCAAGAAGAAAAGGCCAAAAGAAATCCCAACCAACAACAATGCGATATTACACCATATCATCAATAATACTACTCTCAATCATCATCTCCATCCTTCATCAATTCTTCAAAAACTCTTATAGTAAAAGAGCCAAGCTCCTTCCAGGACCAAAAACCATGGCCAATCATAGGCAACATCCACCTCCTCGGCTCCAAGCCCCGCCGCTCTGTGGCGAACCTCTCCAAGACTTATGGGCCTTTGATGAGCCTCAGGCTCGGGAGCATCACCACCATAGTCATATCATCCCCGGATGTAGCCAAAGAAGTGTTTTTCAAGCATGACTTAGCCTTCGCATCTAGGCATGTCCCAGATGCCATTCGGATACTAGGCCATATTGAGTCATCCATGGTTTGGCTCCCAGTGTCCTAAATGGAGACACCTCAGGAAGATCTCGGCCATCCAGTTATTACCCAACCAACGATCGGATGCCAGCCAGGGACTCAGGAAGAAGAAAGTCGATGAGTTTGTTAAGTTCGCAAAGGGTTGTTGTGAAAAAGGCCTTGCCATTGATATTGGCAAGGCTGCGTTCACAACCTCACTTAACTTATCATCCAACACATTTTTCAATTTACCTGTCTTCATATGACTCTTTAGGTTCACGGGAGTTTAAGGATCTTGTTTGGCATATGATGGAAGAGGGTGCGAGGCCTAATGTCTCGGATTTTTCCCCATTGCTTAGGCCCTTGGATTTGCAAGGGGCGAGGAAAGGGCTTGTGGATATTTTTGCAAAATACTAGGAGTTTTTGAGAAAACAATTGATGAAAGACTGAGAGATCAAATGGGCACCAAAGATGATGTTTTGGGCACTCTGCTTAACCTAGTCAAGGAAGATGAATTAAGCCTTCATGATGTCAAACATATGCTAGCGGTAAGTATGTCATGTATAATTGTTCAGCTCATTTTAATTTGGGTTACTTTTGCAACTGCTTAGCAGTAATTCTTGTTTGATTGAATACATTTTGTGGGGTAATGGTAATTTGAAGAGTGTAGGGAGAAAATTTCATTGGGACATTTTAACAAACACCTTATGGGCATTGGGGAAGAGAACAAATTTATATATGATAGACATGACATTCAGAAAAAAACCAAATTACTGTATCATGGTCTCAACTTTCAGTGGGCTGGTAATTAATTAAAAAAATCCGAAATACTTACAATGCTCAATTTCAGTGGTCTTCCCACGATCGCTATTTCTGCATACAATATGGAGAAGAGATCAACAAATTTGGCATACTTTTCTTTTAAAGATTGATTTGCTGATGTAGCATAGTATTTTTGAGTGAGATCTTCTTCTTGGATGAAAAACTATACTTGAGAGGTCGAAATCCATTGGATGCCCACTTCAAAGCGTACAACCAATTCATCCATTTTGAACTAAAAAACACACAAAAACAACAAACAAACATAAAAGCTCTCACAATTAGAGAGACATACAACTCACACAAAAGCGGTCCACAAATCCCTTAATTGAAGAGACAATAACCACGAAACTTTTTTTTTAATGTATCCTAAAGTTACATAAATACACCTAGGAGTTAGGATTTAGGACATCCTATTGAGGACATAATTTGTTAAATTGGTATACATTTGGGGCCCACCAGCTCAAGTTGCTTTCAATGATCAATTGTTGGCGGCAAATGAAGGCAAAGAAATCATTTTAATAAAAATGCTCCTCTCAGCAATATTACTATTATACAAACTTTATAAACATCTTGTTGAATTGATGTCAGGATTTGTTTATAGCCGGGACAGATACAACCTCAAGTACAGTAGAGTCGGCAATGACCGAAATGTTAAGGCACCCGGAAAAAGTGATACAAGCACAAGCTGAAATTGACCAAGTTCTTGGCAAGCATCATTCAAACTCAATCCAAGAAACCGACATCTCAAATTTACCTTATATTCGAGCCATAGTAAAAGAAACATTGAGATTGCACCCACCGGCCCTCTTTTTGGTACCACACAAGACCACTATGGATGCAAAATTATGCGGTCATCGTGTGCCCAAAGATGCACAAGTTTGGGTGAACGTATGGTCCATGGGCCGAGATCCAAGTATCTGGCACAATAACCAGGATTCATTTGTACCGGAAAAGTTTTTGGAGATTGACATTGATGTCAAAGGTCGAAATATCGAGCTCATACCATTTGGAACAGGAAGAAGAATATATCCTGGAATGTCGTTGGCTTATAGGATGGTGCATCTAATGCTGGCCGCTCTTCTTCATTCGTTCAATTGGAAGCTTGATCACGGGTTAAATCCAAAGGATGTTGATGTTGAAGAAAAATTTGGGATCACATTGCAAAAAGCTCACCCACTTCAAGCCATCCCACTCCCTAGATGAGTTGTTTTTAGTTCGTCTTCTTTAAGGATGTGCTTTCTTTGTTGCTGATATGGGGGTGGTTTTCCACTTTTCCTTCCATGCTAACTTTGGCACTTTTAAAACGGAACCGTTATAGGCATCTTTGGTGAGTGACACGTGAACTTATGGTAATGTAATATATTGTAATGTATGACAATTAGACCTGTCAAATGAGTTATTCGGTTCGGATACGGTTCAGGTTAAGTTTGGGGTCATATTTCAGATTAAGTGGCATTTCAGGTCGGTTCGGTTTGGGTCGGGTGAACTCTGGTTTGGATCAATCGATTTTTGGTCAAATGCCATTGTCATGCAAACATAAGCAGCTTTGTAGAAAATTTCAGGTGAGGCATGGTTCGATTCGGGTCAACTCAGAGGTCCGGTTCACTTTTGGGTGAGCCTATTTCGAATGCAGGATCGGATATGGGTACAGATCATTCGGTTCAGATTTCGGATATCGGGTTCTTTTTGCCAGGTCTAATAATAATGTAATATGTTAAACTTTGGTTTACATCACCCTTTTGAAGTATATACTTTTAGTATCCATATAAATTAAAGTGCATGAGAACTCGATCTTCCATGTAATAAACATATGCAGAGACAAAGGACACATATATTATAACATTTGAGAATATGTGATAATTTGCAAATATGTTGTGGTGACTCAGGATTCAAGAGTGTAAAAAACTTAATATCATATTTAAGAACCAACTCAATCAAAAATTAAACTTAACGATTCAAAATCCGCAATAAGTTTATATATACTCCCATCTACGATCATTATGACTCGAGTGTTTGTCTTAACTCTTGAATATCTATCAACATGTGGGTCAACTCAATCAAAAATTTTGAACTTAATGCTGGGATGTCCAAAGAATGATCATTGGTGTATTGATGAGTTAAAAATACCGCAAGTGCACGATGCCAGTTGTGACTAGCAACGGCAAGTGCGGGTCGTATTTCACAGGGAACTTGCTTCCAACTACTAGAACTAATTTAACTACTGAAGTTAGGTAACCACAATTGGAGTTTTGGAATTAAACTAGGAGAATGATGATAACAAAAAATATGAACGAACAGCAGAAGAGTAAACACCTAGGTTAGAATTAACAACACGAGTATGCTAGTGAATCAGTTACTAGCCCTACCAGACATTCCCAAGCATGCATCACGAATGGATAAATTGTCAATTAAGTACATCTCCTCCCTCTCTTGAGGGTCGAAAACTAATCTCAGAACTATAGTCGCCTATTCCCATGGGACTAGAAGTTGAAGGATTACAAGGTCTACAATCTCAAATCCCAATTAGGATCTTAATTATTTTCATATTAAAATTCTAATCGTCTACTAAGTCGCAGTAGGTAAAGGTTTCGTCTCGCAACGCTCCCCTAAACCCTAATAAAGAGGATGAATACTCTTTCGAGTATTTTATCGAGCATGTGGCGTGCATAGTAGAATTCACAATTACAAAACAAAGGGGAAGCAGGGATTGGGCCAATTCATGATTCAACCATACATATTCGGCGTTAATCCCAACCTAAGTTAGAGGATTTAGCCTACAATCATGTTTTTAACAACAACCATGACATTCAATTCAATAATCATAGCAAACAAACTTTAGAACAGTTGAGAACAAGAGAAGAGAGAATTAAGATGAAGAATCTGGAATTAATCGCATGAATTAACGGTAGAACAAACTTCAATCCAATAGCGAATTCAAAAGTATGAAAAATAAAAACTCTCAAATAAAACCTGAAAATCGCCCTAAAGAACGTCTGGGAAGAGAAAACTGAATGTAAACTGAATGTATCCAAAATAACCCCGAATGAAAATTTAAGTCGCGACGTGGAACGGAGGTGGCACGATCGTGCCCCGAGGTACAGTGGCACCGTGTCGAAGCTCTGCCAGAAACCACCCAAAACCGCACAAGTGGCACGGGTGTACCACTTGGCACGGCCAGCCTTGCCACTTGGCTGCCCCGGCCACTTGTGCCGGTTCGAGTGGCTCGACCGTGCTACGTGGATTCGATTCCGTGGGACTTCTGTGCAATGCTTTTTCGCGGCTTAACTCGCCTCCTTAGCACTCCTTCTGCTAAATGTCGTTTATCTTTCTGTTTCTTCGATAAAGTCCCTGAAAATATAGAAAGACGTTATATGAGTCAAAAGTATGCTAAAGGAGGCCGATTTGACCCTTTTTTAACACGATCGAACGTGAAAATGCAGGAGAAAATGAGTCAAATAGGGTTAAAAATGGACTAAATAGAGGTTTGTCACGCCGCCATGCTTATCTCTTTCTTGTCCCCAAGCAAGACTACGCTATGAAAGATCAGAGAGGATGGTAAACCTCTCAACACACCCTCTTCAGGCAAGGGACGAATAATCAATAATCCAAGTTAAACTATGCATTAGAGATGGCCAAGTCAAAGTGTAAAACAATTTGAACATAGCACGCACACTTCCTTCCATGAATCCCCATACCCAAATACAATGCATCAAATACCCTAGTATCAAAACACATAACAAGACAGGACATTCCTTGATGAGTGGTGAGTAAGCAGAACTGGTAGAACCTCACTTTAGGACAAAGTGGAATACTCTCCTCAATGTGTTTAGAATATGTAATAAGGGTGCACTCAGTACTCTACCCAATCAAGTAACTACCATAAGTTTGGTAGAGTTTTCAATTCTGCACCACTTAATGTAAAGTGTAATGTGTAAATCATGAGAACCTGTAAAGGGATGTAATAGGGTCAAAGGTAAACGGTGAGAAGTGGAATAAATTTGGGTAGAGTGGAGCTAATAGTCAAAAGACTAGGGAGTAAAAAACACTTCCGCAACTAAAGTCGGAACAACAACTTCACACCACAATTGAAAATTTGAACAATAAACCCTACAAAAAACCTTAAGGGAGAAATTTAGCATTCTCATTGTCACACTCTTAAGCCAAACACCTTATTCACAACTTTTCTATTTTTTTTTCTCTCTCTTTTTTTCCCTTCAATTTTCCTTTATTTTCTTTTGCTTCCTCCTTTTTCATTCATTTCTATTTCTTTTCTTTGAAAGGAGAAAGGCATTTGAATGGCATAGGAAACACAAACTTGAATCACGAATCCCTCACTAGTAACGTACCCAAGGTGAACTAACCTTCAAAGCGAACCCAACTCAACATGGAAGTGTCGCTCCACTAGACCTTGACAAGGTTATGGAAAATATCGATAGGCCAAGTGTGTAGTGTGTAGGAGGCAACAACAAAGATAAGGAAAAAGGCATAAAGGGCTAGTAAAGAGGATAGTACATAATAACAGATGACTTTTTGGCTCATGTAGCTAAATGAAACAATAAATTGCTTCAATCACATTGACACATACACATGCAAAATGCAATTTCAAAGAGAACAAGACCAACTTCTAGAGATGCGATCCTGGATGAGTCACACATGAAGGAAAGTACGAGATTATATGCAGTGAATAGTCATCAGGCTCAAAGTCTCACAGGTAAGTCTACCATAGTCCAACAACTTACTTCAAGGTATATCCCACTTATCGAGGTGAATCCAGCCAAGTCACATGGATCTCAAGGGCAAAATAACATACAACATAGGATATGGGAGATATAGATGGCAGTGTTAGAGCGCAATTCACAAAAGTTCACACTATAACAGGCCACACTTCAACACACAACTCAACTAGATCAATCAATCATCACCCCTTTGTGTTCTCTTTATAAGAGGAATTTTCGCACACATTTATTAAAAAAAAAAAAATAAATCTAACTAAGAAAGCAGTAAAGGATATAAGGGGAAACGAAGAGAAGGGCAAGAAGTAGTACCTGAAAATCTTAAGGATGCCCAGCTCGATCACTTCTCCTTTAGAGATGCAAAATCTAAACTATATATTCTAAACTACATGCTCTAATAAACAAAAAGTGTAAGAACAATCATAGTGAAGCTATATGAGGTCCTATCTAAATGATGTGAATGCAAGTGATGTCAACCGATCCAACCCTAGGATCCCCGATTTCACCCAAAGAGCGATAAGCTCACCCCCCCATACTTGAGATTTTCATTGTCCTCAATGAAAAAGATGCAGAAAAAGAGCAAGGGAAGGGGTAATGCAAGGATCGAAGGGGGAAGGGGGAGGGAAAAGGGGGGGTGACACACTAGGTTTTTGTTTTCCTTTTTTTCTCCTTTTTTTTTTAAAAAAAAAGCGATAAAGCCTTGGGTTGCCTCCCAAGAAGCGCTTGTTTAAGGAGAAGTGATCAATCAAAGTACGTTTCCCTTTCTCTCTCTTTGTGATTTTGACCTAAGTTTGCATCTTTGATCATGTTTTTGAGTTTCTTGTTTGTGATTGAGATTATTGAAATGATTAGTGGCTAAATTCCCAATCTTGGGTTGGGATTAGCCCCTATTATGTAATTTGGATCCATGTCCAAGGTTTTTGTGAATGAATGCCTGTGCTTATGGTTGAATTCTCGCTTAGCGCACCATGTGTTCGATGAATTGTCTAAGAGGGTTTTATTCATGCTCTTAACCAAGTTTAGGAGAGATCAACGAAAGTTGAATCCTTAATTTAGAGCCACTTTGTGAACGAATGAATTACTTAACATGAAAATAGTTAAGATTTTAATTGGGAATTGTAGGTTACCCGATTCTGTAGTTCTGTTGATTCTAGTTTTATGAAAATAGATAAGTAGGATTGCTCAACCAGTCTAATGGCCTTTGAGAGAAGGCGTAGACATGTTTTAACTTGTAGCCATTCCACTTCAGCTATTTGTGCAGATCGACTTCGCATGACTTAGTGTTTGATCCAAAGACCATAATAGTGTGGTGAATCCCAACCCGAGATTTTTGCTAGCATTGAGTTGGATAATTTCCATAGTATTCATTTTCGTCGACCCGAATCAGTTTTCGCTTGAATTGAGTGTTGCAGTCCACCTGGTGGCTAAAACCAAGTTCCTTGTGGATACGACCCGTACTTACCGTTGCTAGCTACAACTGGCACCGTGCACTTGCGGTAATAATTTTAACATAACACTATACTTTTCATTATCAAATCATTTCAGTAAAAGCTTCATCAAAATGTAAGTATCTCCTCTCAAGATATTAGTTTTTTTTCAACTCCACCAAAAAAAAAAAAAATCCTCTCAAGATATTACAAGAAGAAAAGGCCAAAAGAAAACCCAACCAACAACAATGGGATATTACACCATATCATCAATAATACTACTCCCAATCATCATCTTCATCCTTCATCAATTCTTCAAAAACTCTCATAGTAGAAGAGCCAAGCTCTCTCGAGGACCAAAACCATGGCCAACCATAGGCAACATCCACCTCCTCAGCTCCAAGCCTCACCGCTCTGTGGTGAACCTCTCCAAGACTTATACAACGTTGATGAGCCTCAGGCTTGGGAGCATCACCACCATAGTGATATCATCCCCGAATGTAGCCAAAGAAATGTTTTTCAAGCATGACTTAGCCTTCACGTCTAGGCATGTCCCAGATGCCATTTGGATACTAGACCATATAGAGTCATCCATGGTTTGGCTCCCAGTGTCCTAAATGGAGACACCTTAGGAAGATCTCGGCCATCCAGTTATTCACCAACCAACAACTGGATGCCAGCCAGGGCCTCAGGAAGAAGAAAGTCAAGGAGCTTGTTAAGTTCGCAAAGGGTTGTTGTGAAAAAGGCCTTGCCATTGATATTGGCAAGGCCGCATTCACAGCCTCCCTTAACTTATTATCGAACACTTTTTTTTCAATTGACATGTCTTCACAGGACTCTTTAGGTTTGCGGGAGTTTAATGATCTTGTTTGGCATGTGATGGAAGAGGCTGCGACGCCTAATGTTTCGGATTTTTTCCCCCTTGCTTAGGCCCTTGGATTTGCAAGGGGTGAGGAGAAGGACTCGCGGATATTTTTGCAAAATACTAGGAGTTTTTGAGAAAATAATTGATGAAAGACTGAGGGATCAAATGGGTACCAAAGATGATCTTTTGGAAACTCTGCTTAACCTAGTCAAGGAAGATGAGTTAAGCCTCCATGATGTCAAACATATGCTAGCGATAAGTATGCCATGTATACTTCTTCTGCTGATTTTAATTTGGTATGCTTTTACAACAGGTTAGTAGTAATTCTTGTTTGATTGAATACATTTTAAAGGGTAATAGTAATTTGAAGAATGTAAGGAGAAAATTTCGCTGGGACATTTTAACAAACACCTTATAGGCATTGAGGAAGAGAACAAATTTATATGTGATAAACAAGACATCTTTATATATAATAAAATGCTAGAATGGGTGAAGTGCTCACAATTTAGCAAATAAGAAACTCTTAATTTTTGTGCACTCCTGCCCAAACTGCACCTCTTAACTATTTTGAATCTTAACCTTCTTGAAAGCCGCTCACACCAACCCACATCTGCAACTACCCACTTCTTAAACCTGTGTTGAAAAATTTTTTAAAAAAACTCAAAATCCCATGTTTATAAGATGCCACAAGTAGTGTAACTCTTCGGCTGCCACCCCCCACCCCAACTGTAGCAACCATTATCCCCTAAATTGTAGCTCACATATTTAAGTGGGATGCAACCACCTCTGATTTTTAATAAAACAACCGGGATAAATCACCCTACATTTCCAAAATCAAAAGTTCCAAATTAAATTTACAGTCCTGATTATACATCAACCAAATTAAACTTACAGTCCTAATTATACATCAATTCCTTCTGGGGAGTCCACCTCTAAACATTTACAAACTAAATCTGAGAAACACCATTAACTTCACACCTTATTGCCTGACATCACCAACCCTCAGAGGTCTGCACACAGCAATACTTGAAGGTAACTGTCACCTAAAACTCTAGGTTTTAATTTTAGTATGGTACATGTGTTATAAAGTGCAAAATTATTGTGGTTCAAGAATCACTAATTGTCATGATCGTTTCCGTGCAGAATTGAAATCCACCTTATTGTCACACAAGTATTGATTTGAATATGTTGAAGTTTATAAATTGCAAGATTGTTATGGTTCAAGAATCAACAATTGTAGCTATCGAGACTAACAGTTGCTACTATTCTATACCATATTTGAACGCATACTTATTACTCACAAGTTTCCAACACCCATTTTGAGGTACCAACTTCTTACCACCTACCTTTTTAAAGTAGACATTTCCAGCCATTACATTAATGAATTGTAGTTTTTGATTGTAAATATGCATGTTTTAGTCATGCTTAGTAGCAATTTATATGTCAGTCAGGAACATTTCTGATAACCTTACCAGATATGCTTCTTAATTAAACTAACTAGGAGACATACACCTATATTTTCTTTTTGTTCTTGCAAAACTATGTTTTTAAAGTTTGGAATCTAATGAATTTAATACAAGAAAATCAATAACAGAATTTTCTTCTTCTTTCAAAGCATACAAAGCTCAGAATTAAATTTACATCATTGAAAAGTTATAATTATAAAAGCTCATAACTAAATTTACATCATATGCAACTTAAAATTACATTCAGATTTGTAAACGTTTCAAATATAATGACCCAAATCTAATCTATTCAACACAATGAGAGAAAATGCACGAGTAACTAAAATTGCCAAGTTATGAAATACCCCTAAGTTTTCTTTAGGTTTCTGCTTAACTATGCTTTTAAGGTTGGATTCTAATGTACTTAACACAATTATGTTTTGATGTACAAAGCTCAAATTTTAATATAAATCATTTACATCTTATAATTATATACAATTTTTTTTCACATTTCAGATAAAGATTACCCAAATCTATTCCATATGACATGTGAGACATAAAATGAACAAAATGATGACTCTGTTTAGATTATAAGATTACACACAAGACAAATATAACACACAAGACATAAGATGTATTATATATAATTGCATATAATGCCAAGTTACGACATGTAACTATGTTTTCTTTATGTTCCAGCTTAACTATGTTTTTTAGGTTTGAATTTAATGCACCTAGCACAAGAAAATCAATGATAGTTTTTTCCCCCCTTTTATAGCATACAAAGGTCAAATGTAAATTTAAATCATTTAAATCTTACAATTATATACAATTTTTTTCACATTTCAGGTAAAGCTTACACAAATCTAATCTGTACAATACGTGAGACATAAGATGAATAAAACAATGAATCTGTTTAGATCATCATATTACATTCGAGACAAATACAACCAACGAGATTTCTGCTTAACTATGCTTTTAGGGTTGGATTCTATTGTACCTAACACAAGAAAATCACTGACAGATTTTTTTTTTTTTTCCTTTTAAAGCATACAAAACTCCTCATTAAATTTAAAGCATTTAAATCTTACAATTATATCAAGATTTTTTCATGTTTCAAATAAAATGACCCAAATTCAATCTATATAACACACTAGAAAAAATGACAGAGTAATCAAAATTGCCGTGTTATGGCATACACCTATGTTTTCTTTATGTTCCAACTTAACTATATTTTTTACGTTGAATCTAATGTACTTGGCACAAAGAAAGCAATGACAGATTTTTTTCCCCCCTTTCACAGTGTAAAAAGCTCAAATTTTAATTTAAATCATTTACATCTTATAGCTCTATACAAATTTTTTTACATTTCAGATAAAGATTACCCAAATATCTTCCATATGACACAGGAGACCAAGTTATGACATCTACCTACATTTTCTTTGTGTTCCAGCTTAACTATGTTTTTCAAATTTGAATCTAATGCACTTAGCACAAGGAAATCAATTGACAGCTTTTTTCCCCCTTTTATAGCATACAAAGGTCAAACGTAAATTTAAATCATTTAAATCTTACAATTATATGCAATTTTTTTTCACATTTCAAGTAAAGCTCACCCAAATCTAATCTATATAATACGTGAGACATAAGATGAATAAAACAATGACTATTTAGATCATAAGATTAAATTTGAGACAAATGCAACAAAGGAGACATAAGATGTATTACATATAATTGTATATGATTTGTATATAATTGTATAAAACATAAGAAGAACAAAACAATGTATTATATATGGATTATACCACACGAGATATAAGATGAACCAATATAACACGCGAGACATAAGACATAAGGTGAAAAACTTTGCATATAATTGTACATAATGCACGAGACATAAGGTGAACAAATCTAATCTAAAATTTTTAGGTTGGTCTCTGTTGCTTCTTTTCTTATCACATGAACAAAACGATGTATTACATTTGGATTATATGACCATAAGTTATGGGATAACTTTAGATCTCTTCATGCTCTCTGAAAAGATGAGAATTGATGGAGTATTAAGTGAACTCTTAAAATTTCATATGCAATAAAATGGAATTCACTGTAATAAGAAAATACAAATAAGAAAATAAATGCTTAAACTTATACCTTCACCTCCAACCAATCTATCTACAATCTTCAATTCCTTCCGGTCCTCATTAAATCTCACCGTTCCTCCAACCAAAAGCATAAAAGTCACGAAGGATTAAGTGTTACAAATATAATTTTACTACTCCTTTTGCTCAAGACGAAACATATGCAAACATTAACATAAGTATTTGAACTTATACCTTAAGAAATTAACTTCCTTCCGCATTTAAGCTATCTGTGATCTTTAATTACTCTCTGATGTTGATCAATTGAACATAACAAGGACTAAATCAACAACAAATACCATACAGGCAACACAAAATTAGGAAAAAAAACATGCACAACTGACATAAACAAACAGAATTACTTTTGTCAGCCATTATATCTTATTTATATCCAATAATTTTTCTTTTCCAAGAAAAAAAGATCATATCTCATAGATAAATTACTTAATTGAAACTAAAACCTTATTTTTATATGAGATGTGCTATGCTAAAAAACTCATGCCTAACGATCTGTGAGTCCCTGCCTCCAAACACAAGATTAATACTTTTATCTACATAGAGTATATAGATCTAAGACCCACAATGAAAAAAATAGAAGTGGCGACGTGTGGGCAAATATAGCCTAATCCGACAATTTCCTCAAAAAAAGTTTAAAAAAAAAATAAAATTACCACATCCACACTGATGAAATTGATGCATAAGAGATCTCAAAAAAAAAAAAAAAAAAGATCAAGATCATCACGACCTTCTCTGTGATATGCTCACCTCATTACCCATGATATTAAGATAGTCTCCTCCTCCATTATCTTTCCAAACCCCCAATCTACTCCACGCTGAAAATTGCAACACCACCATGACAAAACCCAAAATATGCAACAAAATCTTTAAAAAGGAAAAAGCAAGGGTAGGAACATCCAAAATAGTTAGAAACAGACCTCTACCATCAGATCCGGAACGGAGGGATGGCGTGTGTGCCACACTCACCGCCGACGAAGGTGTCTATTGGCTGTCTTCTTCCTCCGTCGTCTTTCCAAACCCCCGATCTAAACAAACCACGTCGGAAATTCCAACACCACCACGAAAATGGAGGCGTGTAGCCCCGCGTGCCACCGCCTGAGTGTCGCGCTGGCTGCGTGGGTGGTACCGGTGGACTCGGCTTTGGCCGATCTACAACTTCGTGGTGTTGAATTTTTCATGTGGATGCGCAAAGGTGGTGGACGACCCGGATGTCATCATTTGGTCACAGAGGTATCAGAACCGTGGTATTAGGAACTGGCTTTTGAGAGGAGAGAGATGAGAGGGAGCATAGAGAGAATGGAGAGGAAAGAGAGGGAACTGACTTTTGAGAGGAGAGAGACGAAAGAGCTGAGAGAGAGATAGAGAGGATGGAGAGGAGAGAGAGGGAACCGGCTTTTGAGAGGCGAGAGACGAGAGAGCTGAGAGAGGGATAGAGGGGATGGAGAGGAAAGATAGGGAGCATTCTAGAGCCTGGCATTTGAGAGGAGAGAGACAGCATTTGTGAGGAGAGAGAGATAGATAGTATTCCATAAATGCTTGGATTATCGATAAGTTTTAATACATGAGCATTCTAGAACTTGACCGCCTAACTCCTATTTATATATAAATGCATAATATACTTTTGAGTCAGTATCTAACCTTCTTTTCATTCTTTACATGGTGCATTTATATACATGTCTATTTATAAATGATGTTAAAAAAAAATAACAAAAACAACTAAATTACCGTCTACATACTCTCAGAAATTTTTTCAGTTATATATATATACACACACACACACACACACACTTATATACATTCATACATATACATATATATGTATATAAATGTATGTGTGTGTGTGTGTGTATATATATACATATACATATATATATATACACACACACACACACACACACTAGGGTGAATCTCGTGCTTCGTACAAGTTTTTATTAATGTTTATTTAACAATAAGAAAATAAAAATAGTTCATCATTGCTGACATCTAAAATATACTGTAATACACAACATTTATTAAAACAAATAAAATTTTAAAATAAATATCAATGAAATTATAATAATTATTTAATTTAAATATTAATTTTTCGCATGGTATTTTCAATATTGTTCGTTAATGATTTAAATATCATAGTCTACATAAATCTAAAAACATAGTAATGTAAAATAAACCTATAATTTATATGTAGTTGTTTTAAATAGAAGAATGAATTTATGACTTTTATTTGGATCATGTGAGTCATGTACGTGTATTACCTAAAAATATGCATAAATAATTTATGAAATTATAATATACAGTAAAAAAGCTTGCTAATAAATAATTTGAATTATCATTTCGCTCACTTATATTTTTTAAAAATTATTATTTTTTCATTTATCTAAATTTTACTCTTTATTGGGACAATTATAAAATAATTAAGGGCAAGCATTTTATTCTCGAAAGTTATTTAAATTTCCTACTTATCAATAGTCAATGTATTTTTAAATAATGATTGCATTGTCTTACAATAAATATTTTGCATAGTCGAATTGAGTTAATTAAAGTTAAAGTGAGTGTAATGATTTACAGACAATTTTTGAAGGTACATTAAATAATTATTGATTTTTTATCTTATATTGTTTGTCAATTAATGTTTATAATTGTCTAAATAATTGCATAAAAGATTAATACTTTTATTATTTTATTTCATTATATATATAGTAAATGTATTTTTTACTTCTAAAACTCTATAAGTAAAGGATTATACTAATCTACAGTTATTACTATTTACGAACTAAACTTAATTATAAAATTCTTTTTTGACTTGTCAAAATGCACAAGTAAAAAAGTACTAGAAGCCTTTATTATAATAATATTACTTTTCTTATTTTGTATCATTTTATTGTAAAGTCATTTTTGATCTCTCAAAGCTATTTATTGTACTCTAAATCTAATTGCAAAACTATTTTTGACTTTTAAATTTAAGAATAAAAGAACACATTGAATTCTTGCTATTATGACATTTCGGATTAAAGAAAAAAAGGAAAGAAACAAGAGAAAGAAGCCAATAATAATATGACACTTGTCAAGCTATTATCAATCCATTTAGGCCATTCAATTTTATATTATATATATGATATATATGATGATATATGATACGTATATATATATACACACACACACACACATACACATATATATATAGACATAATAGCTAATGTAGACATAATTAATACTATATATATATATATATATATATATATATATATATATATATATATATATATATATATATATATATATATATATATATATATATATATATATATATATATAGTATTAATTATGTCTACATTAGCTATCCATTTATTTTTTTTGATAGTATATCTATAAATTGCCAATTCAAATATGCATCGTGCTTTTGCACGGGCCCATACTAGTTCAGAAAAAAAAAAAAAAAATACTGTATCATGGTCTGAACTTTCAATGGGCTAGTAATTAATTTAAAAAAATCCAGAATACGTACAATGCTCAATTTTCTAACAATTGAAAAGTTGTCAAACGATACCCAAGAAAGAGTTATGTTTAGAAAAAAATACTTTTATAGAAAAGAAAATTAAGTTTTAGTGGTTTGCGTGAAATTTCTTAAACTGGCTGGGAAAATTTTCTCTGACAATTGTCCATAACTCCATTTTATTATGAAGTAATAAACACTTCAACTTTTTTTGGGGGGGTTGGTTTTTTGGCAAAGGAATGGAATAATTCATTAGATAATTTGCAACATGACATATACAACATATATCTGAGATACTTGAACCTAATCTCTAATGTCAAAAATAAAATCTCAATATCAAAAACACTAACTTCAGACACATTAATCGGACATCTTCCTACGATCGATATTTCTACATACAAGCTGGAGAAGAGATCCACAAATTTGACATAATTTCCTAGTAGAGGTTGATTTGCTGATGTAGCGTAGTATTCTTGAGTGAGATCTTCTTCTTGCATGAAAGACTGTGTTTGAGAGGTCGAAATCCATTGGATGCCACTTCAAAGCGCACAACCAATACATTCCTTTCCAATTATAAAAAACACACATAACACAACAAGCAAACATAAAAATTCTCACAAATAGAGAGATATACAACTCATACAAAAGAGGTCGATAAATCCCTCAATTGAAGAGACAATAACTACAATACCTTTTTTTTAAAATGTACCCTAAAGTTACATAAATACACTTAAGAGTTAGGACATCCTATTGAGGACATAATTCGTCAATTGGTATAGATTTTGGATCACCAGCTCAAGCTGTTTTCAATTATCAATTGTTGGCAACAAATGACGGCAAAGAAATCATTTTAATAAAACTGTTTCTTTTACAATATTATTATTATACAAACTTTATAATCTATATGCATCTTGTTGAATTGATGTCAGAATTTGTTTGTAGCCGGGACAGATACAACTTCAAGCACAGTATAGTGGGCAATGACCGAAACGTTAAGACACCTAGACAAAGTGATACAAGCACAAGCTGAAATTGACCAAGTTCTTGGCAAGCATCACTCAAACTCAATCCAAGAATATGATATCTCAAAATTACCTTATATTCAAGCCGTAGTAAAAGAAACATTGAGACTGCACCCACCGGCCCCCTTTTTGGTACCACACAAGACCACTATGGATGTAGAATTATGCGGTCATCGTGTGCCCAAAAATGCACAAGTTTGGGTAAATGTATGGTCCATGGGCCGAGATCCAAGTATTTGCAGATTAACCCTGATTCATTTGTACCAGAAAGGTTTTTCGAGATTGACATTGATGTCAAAGGTCGAGATATTGAGCTCATACCCTTTTGGAACAGGAAGAAGAATATGTCCTGGAATGTCATTGGCTCATAGGATGGTGCATCTAATGCTGGCTGCTCTTCTTCATTCGTTCAATTGGAAGCTTGTTCATGGGTTAAATCCAAAGGACGTTGATGTTGAAGAAAAATTTGGGATCACATGCATTGCAAAAAGCTGAGCCACTTCAAGCCATCCCACTTCCTAGATGAGTTGCTTTCAGTTCGTCTTCTTTAAGGATGTGCTTTCTTTGCTGCTGACGTGGGGGTGGTTTTCCACTTTTCCTTCCATGCTAACTTTGGCACTTTTAAAAAGGAACCGTTATAGGCATCTTTGGTGAGTAACACGTGAACTTATGGTAATGTAATATATTAAAATGTATGACAATCAGACCTGACAAATGAGTCATTCGGTTTGGATACGGGTTAGATTAAGTTTGGGTCCGGTCATATTTCAGATTAAGTGGCATTTCGGGAACTTTGGTTCGGATCGACCGATTTTTGGTCAAGCGCGATTGTCATGCAAAAATAAGCATCTTTGTAGAAAATTCAGGTGAGGCATGGTTTAGTTCGGGTCAACTCAGATATCAGGTTCACTTTTACGTGAGCCTATTTCGGATGTAGGATCGGATATGGGTCCAGATCGTTCGGTTTGGGTTTCGAGTATCGGGTCCTTTTTGCCAGGTCTAATAATAAAGTAACGTGCATGAGAACTCGATCTTCCATGTAATAAACATACGCAGAGACAAAGGAGACATATATTATAACATTTGAGAATATGTGATAATTTGCAAATATATTGTGGTGACCCAGGATTGAAGAGTGTAAATGGCTTGATAGTACATATAGCATTATTGATCGTTTCAACACAAAGCCCACATTCTGACATAGGGAGTTATTGAGTAAAAGTTATGGGTTCTTTTAGACTTGAGGTGTGAATGCTGCAAAGATCAACTCCTTATCTCGCATCATGATTCAATATGAAGACTGCTAATGTTTGAACTTGAAACATCTTATTTAGAAAAAATTTAATATCGTATTTAAGAACCAACTCAATCGAAAATTTGAACTTAACGGTTCAAAATCCGCAATAAGTTTATATATACTTCCATCTACGATCAGTATGACTCCAGCATTTGTCTTGACTCTTGAATATCCATCGACGTGTGAATCAACTCAATCAAAAATTTTGAACTGAATGCTGGGATGTCCAAAGAATGATCATTGGTGCATCTGATCAGAGGGTGGGTGGCTCTGATTAAGCTAGCAAGCACATTCCTCCTCCTAAGGTCTCTGATCGTTGGCTTTCAAAGCTTGCTATTCGAGTTATTTTTACCAAAGATTGTCATTCTTTAGCTCTTTACTTCACAAGTTGTGAGTCAACCATCTATATTTTTTGAAAGTCAACTTTAAAACATCAGTTCATATACCGATCACATAAAAAAAATATATACAAGTTGATTTAAATAGTTTAATATAAATAAAATTTTATATTGGAGTCTTATAGATAGATAGAATTTATGATATAAGAGTTCTGCGTTTCACGAGTCAACAATAACTTTAGTAAATTAAGGATCAAGATTAGCAAGATATTTCTTGGATAAATTATTCTATAATACAAGCCAGAGTAGAAAGTAATGACAAGACTTCATTCCATCATTTTCACATTTCCCTACCCAATTGTTTTAAGTTTGGGAAGGCTCCATGCAATTCAAGTAGTCTTATGGCCAACCAAAAAAAAAAAAAAGAAAAGAAAAAAAAAGAAGAGTTGGGGATAGGGGGATTTTTTATTTTCAAAAGTTAGCATATATATCAGGTTCAACGATGGCATCATGCCTATATTTTTTTATTTTCTTTTTAAAAATAATCATTTTTTTAACTTGGTTCAAAGATTTATAAAAGATAGTATAATATCACCAAAGGAAAAATTGAACTTCACTTTAGAAACAAAATGAAGTTAGCGAAATTCAAATTTAGTTCTTTTGCGAAGACGCTTAAATATTTTATCAACGATACTAGTTGACGAACAGGAGTACTCTAATACCCTGAAGAACTAATTCCGAATTGAATCGCAATCAATCATGCGACTATAATTTCCTACAATTGAAAAAATAGGTTTGTTTACATCACATTTCTGAAATTAAATAGCAGTGGTCCTATACACAAAAGGCACCGGAAAAATGTAATGTACAATATTCACCTTATAACAGGTTGAAACTAGGATGTCGTCCAATAATGCTCCCTGCTTAAAAAACAAGCAAGTAACAACGAAGCCAACCAACTCCTAATTAGTGTTCATATGTCGTACTTTTGCAAAAACATTAGTCAAATCCAGCGTGACCTGCATATTTTTATGTAATAATTCTTCAGGCCGAATTGATTCTAACAGAAAACCATTACTCAGTATGAAATGACTAATGAGGCACTCCAATATAAGAAGAGAAAAACAGCAAATGAAGATGCTCTAGGCACTCTACTCAAGCTTGTCAAGGAAGATCAGCTCACAGTTGATGATGTCAAACACTTGCCGCTGGTAAGTTTGTTTTCCCACTTAATTTTTGCAATTGTATAGCAGCAGTTAAGTCTTCTTTGCTTACATTTACGCGGGCAATGGCAATCTGAAGCTGAAGTGTGACCCCATGAAAAAAATAGAGGATTTCATTGAAGCATAATAACAAACACCTAGAGGGCATAGATGAAAAGACAAATGAAAGTAGGCCAAGCAACAGGGAGAGTGGACCCATTATAAGCATTCAAGTTACAAATACCGTAACCAAAGATGTTAAAATCAAGAAGATTCAAGAGCTATACCATGGTGACAAGAGGGGGTGTGGGGGGAGGCTCAGACTAGCTTTCAAACCCTTCTCTTATGCCTAATAGGGACACCTCTTGCCTCTAACAAAAGTTGTGCCTCAACCAAAGGATGAATATCCTTGAAGCTACTATGATCTAATCTATACAAACAAAAATCAGTCTACATGTGGGTACAGAGTATGTTATAGGACTCATCTAGATTAGAAGCCTTCCAATTACCCATGGTGCATGGATTGCACCATCTTCAACCAAAGTAGGTGAGGGTTTAGGTCCGATTAAAGACACACGAGATCCTCCAAGATGTGACGATTAGGCAAAAATAATGTAATCGAATGTCAATAGAATCACTTATTATGAAAGAACAATATGGTTAAAATCTTATTGTTTTCAAGGTTAATTTTTCTAAAGAAAATTTAGTCATGTTTTACGAAGCTTTCTTTGTTTCTCACCTGTGCTTCTCTTTGAATTGACATCAGTATGGTCCATCTGCCGAGATCCAAGTGTTTGGGCAAACCCTAAATCATTTGCGCCAGAAAGGTTTTTGGAGAGTGAAATTGATCTCAAAGGCCGAATTTTCGAGCTCGTGCCCTCTGGAACAGGAAGAATGATGCGTCTTGGGGTGCGGCTAACCCATAGGATGGTGCATCTAACGTTGGCAACACTTCTTCATTCATTCAATTGGAAACTTGATCATGGCCTAGATCCAGAAGATGTGGATATGGAAGAGAAGTATGGAATGACACTGCAAAAGGTCAGCCACTTCAAGCCATCTCAGTATCTCACTCCCTAGATCCCTTGCTTGCTATTAGATTGCTAAATTACCGGGCCATATACTTCATGTATATAGTTTGTGCCTAATAGTTTTATAATTTTGAGAATTTTTTTCTTATTAGTTTGTTAAGGGATAATATAATAATTTACAGTGTCTTTTGAATTTTAAAGTTGGATGTTCCAATTCTCAATTAGCATATTATTCAATAATGAAAAAAAAAATATTATTCAATTATTTAAATATCCTCTCTCCACCAAAAGAAAATTGGGCCCAGAATAGAGTGATGAGTTGATGAGTTGAGTATGATGAATTGGTCATATCATGATAGTACATGTTTCCTAAAATTATATCAATAAAAATATATTAAAATAATATATATGACAATTGAATACACCTAGAAAAATATATGTGTGTATATATATAGTATATGCCAACACATGCTCCTAAAAACACTAAATATATTGGTTATGAGGCACTGTTGTTTTTCTTTGTTGGGGATTTTTATTCAGCAGAGTCCAATGATTAATTTTTAATATTCACTTATCGCAACCATCAACTTACGTTTGAAGCCAACGAGGTCTTAAAATCAATAGAAAAAAGATAATTGCGGTTTAAGGGCATGATTAGCCTAAAGTACCCGGAGATTAAAAAGGCTTTTTTTATGAGGAGTGGATTTCCAAAAAATCTCATTCTATCCATGTTGGAGAAAAACAGAGTTTTAATATTTATAAGCCCCAAGTGCAAGGTGTATCGTTGAGTACTTGGGGTGTCGTCCGCAGAGAATTGTGTTTCCAACTACCAGGGCTAGCTAAAGCGTCTCGAGCTAGGCAGGATCGAAGGGTGAAGGACTAAACTACGTTATAAACACAGAAACAAACGACTTGGAGTTGTGATTTTACCAATGGATAAACTAACTAACCAAGATGAGTCCTAACCTACCCAAACCACGCTACGAACAAGAGATGGTCGGTTGCACCATCAAAGACCACTCAAGCCCTCTTTCAAGGGTCATGAGCTAGTCTAGTTAGTCTAACCGCCTATTCTCATGGGGTTAGCCCAACTAGACCACAAAACTAGCAACCTCGGACCTAACTCGATTCGGATACTATTCTCATGTCTCGAACTCAAGCATTCTCTCTCCCACACTAGCAAATTGACCTCACCTCTCAGCATAAGTCAATCGCCCAAAAATATGGATGAAAACCCTCTCAGGCATTTCATCGAACACTTGGCGGGCGTGAAGGAAAACTCTAGGTTCTAAGCATGGATTGAGTATGGTTAGGCCAAATACAAGATTAATTAGCCATCAAGAGGCTAATCACAACCCAAGCCAACACAATCTACCAACAAAACATCAAGAACACATCAAAACCTAAACTAACCAACAAGAACAAGAACATGAAGAACAAAGCAAAGGAAATGAATTAAAACGAATCTAAACAAGTAAATAACATAAATTAACAACGAAAACTAAACATACAAACTAAACAAAGTAAATACAAGAATTAAAACAACAACAACATAGCAATGAATAGAGAGAGGAGGAGAAAACTTAGTCTTGAATTGATGAAGAACTTGAGATTCAAAGGTTGAATTCAATGTTACAATCTTCAATCCTAAACTAATCTCCCTTATTAACTAAAATCTAACCTAAACTAACCTAGAAAATCGCCAGAGAGACGCCCTGAGCGAAGAACGAACTAACCCCCAAAACAGACGCCCGAAATCGGGTTATATCGCGAAACCCAGGCCCGACGCACGGCCGTGCCAGGACGCACGGCCGGCCGTGCGCCACCACGCACGGTCAGAACGCACGGCCGTACGTCTGGCCGTGCGTGGCTTCGGCCACCGGTGCACGGCCGTGCCGACCTGCAGGTCGGCCGTGCACCGTCCTTCGCTGCTGCTTCTCGCCTGTTTTCGCTGATTTTCATCGTTTTGTCCCATCTTCGTCCCTTTCCGCAGCGTTTGTTTGATTTGGAGTTATTTCCTACAAGACACAAATAAAACAAGGTAAAATCCTAAAGAATTAAGTTATTATACGAGTAAAAGGTGGGTGAAGAAGCACGTAAAATGGGTAAATTTACCGTTCAACAATCCAACTCCTTATAACTTCATCCCATTTCTTATAACGCCGACAAAGTTATAACTCCGACAAACTCCTTCCAACTTCTACCAGTTTCTACTCACTCCTTCGTACATCCAATTCCCGAAGTCCCACCCAATTTAGAGTCACTGTCCTTGAAGTTAATCATTACAAAATCTTCACCATAGTTTTCGTTTTTTTTCTTAGCTAGGGAATATTTTAAGTCTTATCATGACAAATCATTTCTATACATCACTCAGGGTATCCCAAGTCAAAAAAGCAAATTGATTACCTCTAAAAGCTATAATCATGGTTAAAAAAGTATGGAAATGAACAGATGGATTCCACTTAACACTGTTTCTTGATGAAAACCAGGATACTTATCACTACCTTGAAAAGGTTAAATTATCAAGCAATTCAAAGAAATTCCAGAAGATTGCTCCCCTCCACTAGAGTATCTAGAAATATACGAATAATGCTGTTTTTAGAATTGAGATTTTCAACATTTTAGGTTGCTTCATAGGTAGAAGAAAAGGTTATATTGAATGACGAATCCAATTATCTTGTATATCGGTTGATGATTACTTCAAGGGGTCTCCCTCTCCCCTTTCCACCTAAAATCATTTCGTGAGGTTGCACTCTCCTCAACCGGGATTCGTCAAGATCAACTTTGATTGGTCACTCAACTAGTTTTTAGCAGGCGGCTTTATTATATGAGATTGAACAGACAAATTAACCAAAGCAGGAGTAGCAAATTACGTAGACACATCAATTCTGATGGTAGAAGCAAGCACGTTAATAGATGGAGTTAACATAGCGGTTCAAGCAAGGTTCAACAAAATCATTATTGAAGGTGATAATCTTATCGTAATCCAAGCACTGAGAAGCAATATTCAAGTTCCATGGCAAGTTTCCAACACCATCAAAGACGTCCAAACATAGTTAAATCAAGACATGCTAGCTACTATCAAACACATTTTTCGACAGGCAAATATAGCAATAGATTGGCTATCAAAATTCGGACATTCAATCATAGATTTCTTCTCATCATATTGTTGTTTTTCTCCAATTCTTTGGCAAATTATTTTTGATATTGTAGTTGGGCGTACTCTTTTAAAAATAGGGATCTAACATTTCTATTTAAAATTTACCTTTGTAAAAAATAAAAAAAAAGCCCACTCCCCCCCAAAACAAATGGTTACTAGTTAAAGGAGTTTATAGTTAGTGCTAATACAATTTAAAAATAATTTCTATAAACAAAGCACCAAGAAAACCACGAGATCAAATCAAGAGTAGTGGGCCGCAATAATATGGTTAACCAGCATAGGTTGGTTCAAACACGTACTCTAACACTGACCCGTTTTTAATAGGGTCTCAAATGCAAGTCTTGTTAACGTAAAAAATATATTGTGTGAGAGTTTTAACCCTTATTGATTAACAATAATTCAACTTTATATATATGAAAAGTCAAGGATTATAGAGAAAAAAAAAAAAAGGCAATTACGGATCATTGGAAAGTGCCATTATATCATTTGCAAATCACAATCAATATTGCAACCTCACATTATATGATTAGTAGGTTGGAAAGATATAAATGAAGGTTACTGCTATATAGTTTGCCACGTCATATAAGTCATAGAGCAATTCTACCAGATGATCTGCAATCAAAGTATATATAAATATCTCGTACCGCTCTCTGACCCGTCTCATTCTTCTCTCCCTCTCATCCACACTTTTTTTTTTTTTTAGCCCCCTCTCCCATAAAATTAAAAGTTTTAATATCCTCCAATTTAATGAGGGTACTCCAAGAAAGCGAACCAAACCGGAGAGATGACAGGTGTCTTACTTCAATAATTCCATAGCACTAATATCCTATTGATCGCGCCATTAACGTCACAGAACATTAATTGTAGGTGGCCTACTTCCCATGTTACCCTCCACACCTAGTTTTGTAATTATTATCAAAAATATCTATTTTTCTATACTCAAATTATTATTAAAATATATCTATATATGTTAATTTAACTGGTTTAATATTTATTTTTTTAAATAAAATATTATATTTGAGTTTTTTGAATGGAAAAAATTTGTAATTAGAGAGCTTTATTTTTTATTGAATCAATAGTAGCTTGACTTTACTGAAATACAGAATGCAAGATTAAAAATATATTATAATCAAAATAAACGAGGTTATTAAATAGGTCGATCCAACCCGAACTTACTTCGACCTAAAGTCGACACGATTTGACTGTTTAGCATGAAAATACATTATTTTTCAATTTTAGGCAAATCTAAGTTATTTTCAAAGTCAACACGAAATTAACGAGGTTATTAAATAGGTCGATCCAACCCGACCCATTTCGTAGCTGTACCTCCTCCAAAAAGATAAAATGACTTTTTTTTTTGTTCAACGGAGTTATAAAGGATAATATAATACAATTTTAATATAATGGCAGATGAAGAAATCAAAGATGGAACCTAATATATCGAGAACCTTAGCCATAACTACCAGACTAATACCTCAATGGCTAGATAAAATGAAATATGACTTGCAAGGAATATCACTTGAAAAATAAATTGAATAATAAGTGGTTTATTTCTTAATGAAGTTGAGTGCTCATTCAAGAATCAAGTTCAAGCAAACATAAGGTTTCTCATCTTTTTCATATAAGGCTTATCTCATATCTTTCTTGTTACCAGTTCCTTACATTTTTAGCTACGTTCGTAGATAGATATATAGACTGACTTAATTATCCAAAAAAGAAGAAAAAATCTGAAGTCTATTTTTCATTTTTAAAGGACCATCAGCATTATAAAATTAAAGAACTGTTAGTCGTATCTTAAATAAATTTCAAACCTCCCTCCCATGCTATCTTACCATATGCTGTACTTTTCATTATCAAATCATTTCAGCAAAAGCTCCATCAAAATGTAAGTATTTCCTCTCAAGATATTAGTTTTGTTTTCAACTCCACCAAAAAAAAAAAAAATCCTCTCAAGATATTGCCAGAAGAAAAGGCCAAAAGAAAACCCAACCAACAACAATGGGATATTACACCATATCATCAATAATACCACTCCCAATCATCATCTCCATCCTTCATCAATTCTTCAAAAACTCCTATACTGAAAGAGCCAAGCTCCCTCCAGGACCCAAAACTATGGCCAATAATAGGCAACATCCACCTCCTCGGCTCCAAGCCCCAGCGCTCTGTGGCGAACCTCTCCAAGACTTATGGACCTTTGATGAGCCTCAGGCTCGGGAGCATCACCACCATAGTCATATCATCCCCGGATGTAGCCAAAGAAGTGTTTTTCAAGCACGACTTAGCCTTCGCATCTAGGCATGTCCCAGATGCCATTCGGATACTAGGCCATATTGAGTCATCCATGGTTTGGCTCCCAGTGTCCTAAATGGAGACACCTCAGGAAGATCTCGGCCATCCAGTTATTACCCAACCAACGATTGGATGCCAGCCAGGGACTCAGGAAGAAGAAAGTCGATGAGCTTGTTAAGTTCGCAAAGGGTTGTTGTGAAAAAGGCCTTGCCATTGATATTGACAAGGCCGCATTCACAACCTCACATAACTTATTATCCAACACATTTTTTTCAATTGACCTGTCTTCATATGACTCTTTAGGTTCACGGGAGTTTAAGGATCTTGTTGGCATATGATGGAAGAGGGTGCGAGGCCTAATGTCTCGGATTTTTTCCCATTGCTTAGGCCCTTGGATTTGCAAGGGGCGAGGAGAAGGGCTCGCGAATATTTTTGCAAAATACTAGGAGTTTTTGAGAAAATAATTGATGAAAGACTGAGAGATCAAATGGGCACCAAAGATGATGTTTTGCCCATTCTGCTTAACCTAGTCAAGGAAGATGAGTTAAGCCTTCATGATGTCAAACATATGCCAGCGGTAAGTATGTCATGTATAATTCTTCAGCTGATTTTAATTTGGGGTACTTTCGCAACTGCTTAGCATTAATTTTTGTTTGATTGAATACATTTTGTGGGGTAATGGTAATTTGAAGAATGTAGGGAGAAAATTTCATTGGGACATTTTAACAAACACCTTATGGGCATTGAGGAAGAGAACAAATTCATATATGATAGACATGACATCCAGAAAAAACCAAATTACTGTATCATGGTCTCAACTTTCAGTGGGCCGGCGATTAATTAAAAAAATCCGAAATACTTACAATGCTCAATTTTCAGTGGTCTTCCCACGATCACTATTTCTGCATACATCATGGAGAAGAAATCAACAAATTTGGCATACTTTTCTTTTAAAGATTGATTTGCTGATGTAGCATAATATTTTTGAGCGAGATCTTCTTCTTGCATGAAAAACTATACTTGAGAGTTCGAAATCCATCGGATGCCCACTTTAAAGCGTACAACTAATTCATCCATTTCGAACTAAAAAACACACAGAAACAACAAACAAACATAAAAGCTCTCAAAATTAGAGAGACATACAACTCACACAAAAGCGGTCCACAAATCCCTTAATTGAAGAGACAATAAACGCAAAACTTTTTTTTTATAATTTCCTAAAGCTCTCACAATTTGGTTCAAAGATTTATAGAAGATAGTATAAGATGACCAGAGGAAAAATTGAACTTCCCTTTAAAAACAAAATGAAGTTTGCGAGATTCAAATTTAGTTCTTTTGCGGAGACTCTTAAATATTTTATCAACGATACTAGTTGATAAACAGAAGTACTCTTAACAGTCTAAAGAACTAATTCCGAATCACAATCAATCACGCGACTATAATTTCCTACAATTAAAAAAATAGGTTTGTTTACATCACATTTCTAAAATTAACTAGCAGTGGTCCTATACACAAAAGGTACCGGAAAAATGTAATGTACAATATTCATCTTATAACAAGCTGAAACTAGGATGTCGTCCAATCACTACAACAAGCCGGCCCATTGGAGACCGAACCAATTCGGTCTCAATAAAAAACAATTCGGTCTCAATTTAAGTTTAGAGACCGAACAGAGACCGAAATAGGCCGGTCTCCAAAAGCTTGGTAGCAATTCAAAATTGGAGGCCAAATTTTGCTCTTTGGTCTCCATCTGAGACCGAAATTTGAGACCAAATCTATTTGGTCTCTAATGGAGACTGGCCCAGTTTGGTCCCTATTTGAGACCAAAATTTTTGGTCTCTGTTTGAGACCAAACATCACCAATCTCTATTAGAGACCAAATCGTAGTGGTCTCTAATGGAGACCAAATATTTCGGTCTCCATTTGAGACCGTATAGCGATTTTGGTCTCTAATTGAGACTGGAATCTGGCCATGGCAGTTTTTGAGACTGAAATTTATTCTCGGTCTCAAACAGAGACCGAGATATAATTTCGGTCTCTAATTTAACTTTTTTTTTAAATAATTTTGCTTTCATACATACTCTCAAACCTGCTAAATAATTTCTAGACCAAAATTGCCACAAATTCCATATAACCACTTCCATTACGTCAACATGTAACTACAATTCCGAATTCCATAAATACATATATAACTAGTTAGGTACAACCACTTCCAAATATATACAAAAATTCCACATAACCGCTTACAGATATATACAACCTAACTCTCCCAATGAGTTAATCAACAAATGTTATCCAAACTGTACAACACACCAACCCAAACTTGCTCCATACTCAAGGGTTGATACTGCTACAAATATGCGTCCAAATTTTGAATTGCTTGTTGCCACTCTTTTCTGACTACTGCCTCATGTTGTGGATCCCAAGAGAATTGTTGCTGCACGTAAAATGTAAAGAAACAAAATGCATTATGTTAGTGTACATATATAAATGTGTGTGTGTGTGTGTGTGCGCGCGTATATATATATGTATATATATGGACAAAAATGGACAGAGTTCCGCCTAAAAATTGGAGTTATCCTAGGCACAAAGCCCTACATTAGTTCCCTGCAATAAATAAAGGTGCAAAACACATCCGCAAGCTCAACGGCTACACACTGGAGACCACAACTCTATATGCCACACGCTTGGAGTACACCAAGTACAAAGTACAATCATAAAGACATAAATAAGAGGTATAGGAGTAACAGGTATAGGAGTAATTTGTTAGCTTCCAAATTCTCCGTTAATCTTAATCAATTTTTTTCCCCTTCACTTCATACGTTCTTTTAATTTTCATCGATCGAATGTTGGGGTGAAATGGATAACATCCTTATCCATTTCGAGGGGAGGGTAGAGAAGGAGTTCTGGCAATCTTCCAGCCATGAAAACCACTTCACTCCATGAAACCAATGAGAAAGAGAAAGCACATACAGAAGGAATATAATTTAGATGATTATATTCACAAAGCTATTTCCATAATGGTTCTTCACCTGAAGTTACTTTGGAATTTGCATTTTGAGAATCAACCAGAGGCTTACCAAGCATATATGAGCTAACTCTTCACATTCACATATGGAAAATGCTCTTGCATAAATAAATGCATCGAAATCAATTGCTTTTCGCACCTGATTGTGCTATAAGCTACTCAAGTATTAAATGACTATTTTCTCATGGCATTCATCGCACAAGTGCACCATCACAGAAGCCTTGCAAATTGATTGAACAGCAGATCACTTCCAGACCACAGGTAACAAATCACATTCATAAGTAAATTAAAGAGAAAGACAGGGCATATGGAGAATGCAGAGCATCAAATACATTGGTTATTTATCCCCGAGTACGCCACAGAAATCAACACGTCCTAAACTTCTAATAGGTACAACATTATGTTTTACATACAAGTAATTTAATGACAATATATATAAGATGTAAATATACGCCAGAAACGAGTTCTAATATTAACTGGGGCGAACTTTCAAGAGATTTGGCTCCAAAACCCAATTAATCAAATATAATTCTTTGTACAATGGCCGTGCAATTAACATCTTCCCCCCCCAAAAAAAAAGCAGTTCTAATTCGGCACTTAGGTATCATTTTGAGCTCGATCCCCATTTCATTGAATCCCACAGCAATTATGGACCATAAACAAAATCTAGTCCACAAAAATAAACAAAACTTAAGATGTGTCGTTTTAACTAGCAGGCATCCATAAATGCACATTAAATGACGGAACGAGATAGAACAAACTTACAAAAGCATGCCATCAAAACAAGCAAGCCAAAAATACCTTTGTGTCAGAATGTCTAGGACTAACATGTGAATTCTGAAGCTGCTTCTGTTCATCAGGGGAACAATTGTGGCACAAGAAGTGATCAAGTCTTTTGGCTTCCTCCGCAGTCATGTCTATACATGCAGGATGGAACCTGAATACACAAGGCGCAAATGAAGATGAACCGTATTGCATACACTGACCCCCAAAGTAGCCGGTAGATAGCTAGTACGTCGGCAGCCAACCCTCACTTTGTAAATAGAATAGTATCAGCCCAAGGTCAATCTATAACATACAAGCATCTTGTATGCTTCTATATGCATGTTATTTCAAAACCCTGCATATAAAAAAGAACACATTGACAAGAAAATCATACTATGTGTAAATCTAAAATACAGCAAATCCCACCACAGTAAACCGAAAAGGGAAAATAAACGAAAATTCACATGATAAGAGAAAAAATGAAAAACAAAGAAGACCAACAGAAGGTCATCAGTACCCAAGTCTACAAAGAATAATTGATCAACAAACAATTTTTCTGCACATTTAGGGCATTAACCAGATTGCAGAAGATGCATATACATCGATTTTGAAAAGGGTACCATCGAAGAGACTATGGCAACAGAAAAGCATTCAAGATTAAAAGCCAGAAACAGGAGGAAAACCAAAAGAACAAACACAGATCATTTGTCACAAAACTGCAGGATCTTCATTCTACTTCTTAATTGCCAATCCACAACTCTTCTTTTGCTTGTATCATTTACAATCTCCTGGAAATTTAGCAGATCTTGATAAGATTCCACAACAGGCGTGAACATCAAACTTTGGTGCATTGAAAGCAAAAGAACAGTGGAGAATGAGCCATTATAGAGTTCTGCTCATTATAAAAACAACCCAAGGGGGTTTAAATGCCACAAGCAATTAGGCAAGCTTCGTAGGCACAGAAAATCTCAAGGGAGGGGGGAAACTATAGAGCCAATGAATGACAACCGTGGAACTGATGCAAGCCATGCAACATGGAACAGGAGGGTCTGCTCAGAGACTTTGAAGAAACAACACAAGAAGATAGCTATCAGAATATCAAAAGACATTGATTTTCATGAATATGGTCGTCAGGATCACTAAGGCGCCTAACATTGATGCTTAGCTCCACATTCACACAGCTACTCAAGCGAAGTGTTTGTCAACTAAGGCATTTTTACAAACACATGGTGTGCATACTCGGGGAACAGTTCAACCGCTAGCAATTCCCACACCAACGAAGCCATACACAGTTGTATTCACATATTAAGATATATAGTGGCAAATACAACGCCCCACACAACCATACAAACCTGGAATTGGCACTTCCATTTGTAGCAAACAAGACCCATGAGAATGCACCAAATGCTAGCACAAATCGGCGTCAAAACGGACCTCAAATTAAAGAGAAAAACAAAGGCAAGATGTACATTGAGAACGAACCAATAGAAGAGGGGATATGAGTATCAATACCTTGGTGTTTTTTCGGGGGGTTTGAAGCAGCAAGCACAGACTGAAATGCTTGTTTCGGGCATTTGAAGCAGCAAGTTGAGGACGGAAGTGAGTGAAAGCTTGAAGCAACAAGCAGATCGAGTGAGTGAAACCGAGCAGAGAGGAGAGAGTGAAAGCTTCAGCAGATCGAGTGAGTGAAACCGAGAACATAGCAGCAAGCAGTGAGTCGAAGCCCGCGCTGTGATGAATTTCTCCCAAACGTAGAGACCGGGTGTTTTGGTCTCCAAGTGAAACCGAGTTCTCTAGAAGCTTGGTCTGAAAATTGGAGACCGTTATTTATTTTGGTCTCTAATGGAAACCGAGCTATGAAATTGGTCTCTAAATCTGAGACCAAAAGTCTTTTTAATTTTTATTAGAGCCCAATTTTGGAGTTTGGTCTCAAAATCTGAGACCGAAATGAAATTTGGTCTCTAAAATCTAAGATCGAAAATTGTATTGGTCTCAAGTGGAAACCAATATTGGAGTTTGGTCTCTAAATCTGAGACCGAACCTTTTTGATGGTATCTAATTGAACCCTAAAATTGTAATTGGTATCCAAAATCAGAGACCGAAAATTGAATTGGTCTCAAATTGAGACCGCATCTTTATTTCGGTCTCTGAATTGATTTCAATTTGATACCAATATTTTCGGTCTCTGAATTCGGTCTCCAAATTTAATTAGAGACTATTTTCTTTTTCGGTCTCTATTTACACGGATTCTTGTAGTGAATAATACTCCCTGCTTAAAAGACAAGCAAGTAACGACGAAGCCAACCAACTCCTAATCAATGTTCATATGTTGTATTTTTGCAAAAACGTTAGCCAAATCCAGCATCACCTGCATATTTTTATGTAATAATTCTTCAGGCCGAGTTGATTCTAATAGGAAACCATTATTCAGTATGAAATGAGGCACTCGAATATAAGAAGAGAAAAACAGCAAATGAGGATGTTCTAGGCACTCTACTCAAGCTTGTCAAGGAAGATCAACTCACAGTTGATGATGTCAAACACTTGCTGCTGGTAAGTTTGTTTTCCCACTTAATTTTTGCAATTGTATAGCAGCAGTTAAGTCTTCTTTAGTTACATTTACGCGGGCAATGGCAATCTGAATCTGAAGTATGACCCCATGAAAAAAATAGAGGATTTCATTGAGGCATAATAACAAACACCTAGAGGGCATACATGAAAAGACAAATGAAAGTATGCCAAGCAGCAGGGAGAGTGGACCCATTATAAGCATTCAAGTTACAAATACCGTAACCAAAGATGTTAAAATCAAGAAGATTCAAGAGCTATACCATGGTGACAAGAGGGGGTGTGGGGGGAGGCTCAGACTAGCTTTCAAACCCTTCTCTTATGCCTAATAGGGACACCTCTTGCCTCTAACAAAAGTTGTGCCTCAACCAAAGGATGAATATCCTTGAAGCTACTATGATCTAATCTATACAAACAAAAATCAGTCTACATGTGGGTACAGAGTATGTTATAGGACTCATCTAGATTAGAAGCCTTCCAATTACCCATGGTGCATGGATTGCACCATCTTCAACCAAAGTAGGTGAGGGTTTAGGTCCGATTAAAGACACACGAGATCCTCCAAGATGTGACGATTAGGCAAAAATAATGTAATCGAATGTCAATAGAATCACTTATTATGAAAGAACAATATGGTTAAAATCTTATTGTTTTCAAGGTTAATTTTTCTAAAGAAAATTTAGTCATGTTTTACGAAGCTTTCTTTGTTTCTCACCTGTGCTTCTCTTTGAATTGACATCAGTATGGTCCATCTGCCGAGATCCAAGTGTTTGGGCAAACCCTAAATCATTTGCGCCAGAAAGGTTTTTGGAGAGTGAAATTGATCTCAAAGGCCGAATTTTCGAGCTCGTGCCCTCTGGAACAGGAAGAATGATGCGTCTTGGGGTGCGGCTAACCCATAGGATGGTGCATCTAACGTTGGCAACACTTCTTCATTCATTCAATTGGAAACTTGATCATGGCCTAGATCCAGAAGATGTGGATATGGAAGAGAAGTATGGAATGACACTGCAAAAGGTCAGCCACTTCAAGCCATCTCAGTATCTCACTCCCTAGATCCCTTGCTTGCTATTAGATTGCTAAATTACCGGGCCATATACTTCATGTATATAGTTTGTGCCTAATAGTTTTATAATTTTGAGAATTTTTTTCTTATTAGTTTGTTAAGGGATAATATAATAATTTACAGTGTCTTTTGAATTTTAAAGTTGGATGTTCCAATTCTCAATTAGCATATTATTCAATAATGAAAAAAAAATATATTATTCAATTATTTAAATATCCTCTCTCCACCAAAAGAAAATTGGGCCCAGAATAGAGTGATGAGTTGATGAGTTGAGTATGATGAATTGGTCATATCATGATAGTACATGTTTCCTAAAATTATATCAATAAAAATATATTAAAATAATATATATGACAATTGAATACACCTAGAAAAATATATGTGTGTATATATATAGTATATGCCAACACATGCTCCTAAAAACACTAAATATATTGGTTATGAGGCACTGTTGTTTTTCTTTGTTGGGGATTTTTATTCAGCAGAGTCCAATGATTAATTTTTAATATTCACTTATCGCAACCATCAACTTACGTTTGAAGCCAACGAGGTCTTAAAATCAATAGAAAAAAGATAATTGCGGTTTAAGGGCATGATTAGCCTAAAGTACCCGGAGATTAAAAAGGCTTTTTTTATGAGGAGTGGATTTCCAAAAAATCTCATTCTATCCATGTTGGAGAAAAACAGAGTTTTAATATTTATAAGCCCCAAGTGCAAGGTGTATCGTTGAGTACTTGGGGTGTCGTCCGCAGAGAATTGTGTTTCCAACTACCAGGGCTAGCTAAAGCGTCTCGAGCTAGGCAGGATCGAAGGGTGAAGGACTAAACTACGTTATAAACACAGAAACAAACGACTTGGAGTTGTGATTTTACCAATGGATAAACTAACTAACCAAGATGAGTCCTAACCTACCCAAACCACGCTACGAACAAGAGATGGTCGGTTGCACCATCAAAGACCACTCAAGCCCTCTTTCAAGGGTCATGAGCTAGTCTAGTTAGTCTAACCGCCTATTCTCATGGGGTTAGCCCAACTAGACCACAAAACTAGCAACCTCGGACCTAACTCGATTCGGATACTATTCTCATGTCTCGAACTCAACCATTCTCTCTCCCACACTAGCAAATTGACCTCACCTCTCAGCATAAGTCAATCGCCCAAAAATATGGATGAAAACCCTCTCAGGCATTTCATCGAACACTTGGCGGGCGTGAAGAAAACTCTAGGTTCTAAGCATGGATTGAGTATGGTTAGGCCAAATACAAGATTAATTAGCCATCAAGAGGCTAATCACAACCCAAGCCAACACAATCTACCAACAAAACATCAAGAACACATCAAAACCTAAACTAACCAACAAGAACAAGAACATGAAGAACAAAGCAAAGGAAATGAATTAAAACGAATCTAAACAAGTAAATAACATAAATTAACAACGAAAACTAAACATACAAACTAAACAAAGTAAATACAAGAATTAAAACAACAACAACATAGCAATGAATAGAGAGAGGAGGAGAAAACTTAGTCTTGAATTGATGAAGAACTTGAGATTCAAAGGTTGAATTCAATGTTACAATCTTCAATCCTAAACTAATCTCCCTTATTAACTAAAATCTAACCTAAACTAACCTAGAAAATCGCCAGAGAGACGCCCTGAGCGAAGAACGAACTAACCCCCAAAACAGACGCCCGAAATCGGGTTATATCGCGAAACCCAGGCCCGACGCACGGCCGTGCCGGGACGCACGGCCGGCCGTGCGCCACCACGCACGGTCAGAACGCACGGCCGTGCGTCTGGCCGTGCGTGGCTTCGGCCACCGGTGCACGGCCGTGCCGACCTGCAGGTCGGCCGTGCACCGTCCTTCGCTGCTGCTTCTCGCCTGTTTTCGCTGATTTTCATCGTTTTGTCCCATCTTCGTCCCTTTCCGCAGCGTTTGTTTGATTTGGAGTTATTTCCTACAAGACACAAATAAAACAAGGTAAAATCCTAAAGAATTAAGTTATTATACGAGTAAAAGGTGGGTGAAGAAGCACGTAAAATGGGTAAATTTACCGTTCAACAATCCAACTCCTTATAACTTCATCCCATTTCTTATAACGCCGACAAAGTTATAACTCCGACAAACTCCTTCCAACTTCTACCAGTTTCTACTCACTCCTTCGTACATCCAATTCCCGAAGTCCCACCCAATTTAGAGTCACTGTCCTTGAAGTTAATCATTACAAAATCTTCACCATAGTTTTCGTTTTTTTTCTTAGCTAGGGAATATTTTAAGTCTTATCATGACAAATCATTTCTATACATCACTCAGGGTATCCCAAGTCAAAAAAGCAAATTGATTACCTCTAAAAGCTATAATCATGGTTAAAAAAGTATGGAAATGAACAGATGGATTCCACTTAACACTGTTTCTTGATGAAAACCAGGATACTTATCACTACCTTGAAAAGGTTAAATTATCAAGCAATTCAAAGAAATTCCAGAAGATTGCTCCCCTCCACTAGAGTATCTAGAAATATACGAATAATGCTGTTTTTAGAATTGAGATTTTCAACATTTTAGGTTGCTTCATAGGTAGAAGAAAAGGTTATATTGAATGACGAATCCAATTATCTTGTATATCGGTTGATGATTACTTCAAGGGGTCTCCCTCTCCCCTTTCCACCTAAAATCATTTCGTGAGGTTGCACTCTCCTCAACCGGGATTCGTCAAGATCAACTTTGATTGGTCACTCAACTAGTTTTTAGCAGGCGGCTTTATTATATGAGATTGAACAGACAAATTAACCAAAGCAGGAGTAGCAAATTACGTAGACACATCAATTCTGATGGTAGAAGCAAGCACGTTAATAGATGGAGTTAACATAGCGGTTCAAGCAAGGTTCAACAAAATCATTATTGAAGGTGATAATCTTATCGTAATCCAAGCACTGAGAAGCAATATTCAAGTTCCATGGCAAGTTTCCAACACCATCAAAGACGTCCAAACATAGTTAAATCAAGACATGCTAGCTACTATCAAACACATTTTTCGACAGGCAAATATAGCAATAGATTGGCTATCAAAATTCGGACATTCAATCATAGATTTCTTCTCATCATATTGTTGTTTTTCTCCAATTCTTTGGCAAATTATTTTTGATATTGTAGTTGGGCGTACTCTTTTAAAAATAGGGATCTAACATTTCTATTTAAAATTTACCTTTGTAAAAAATAAAAAAAAAGCCCACTCCCCCCCAAAACAAATGGTTACTAGTTAAAGGAGTTTATAGTTAGTGCTAATACAATTTAAAAATAATTTCTATAAACAAAGCACCAAGAAAACCACGAGATCAAATCAAGAGTAGTGGGCCGCAATAATATGGTTAACCAGCATAGGTTGGTTCAAACACGTACTCTAACACTGACCCGTTTTTAATAGGGTCTCAAATGCAAGTCTTGTTAACGTAAAAAATATATTGTGTGAGAGTTTTAACCCTTATTGATTAACAATAATTCAACTTTATATATATGAAAAGTCAAGGATTATAGAGAAAAAAAAAAAAAGGCAATTACGGATCATTGGAAAGTGCCATTATATCATTTGCAAATCACAATCAATATTGCAACCTCACATTATATGATTAGTAGGTTGGAAAGATATAAATGAAGGTTACTGCTATATAGTTTGCCACGTCATATAAGTCATAGAGCAATTCTACCAGATGATCTGCAATCAAAGTATATATAAATATCTCGTACCGCTCTCTGACCCGTCTCATTCTTCTCTCCCTCTCATCCACACTTTTTTTTTTTTTTAGCCCCCTCTCCCATAAAATTAAAAGTTTTAATATCCTCCAATTTAATGAGGGTACTCCAAGAAAGCGAACCAAACCGGAGAGATGACAGGTGTCTTACTTCAATAATTCCATAGCACTAATATCCTATTGATCGCGCCATTAACGTCACAGAACATTAATTGTAGGTGGCCTACTTCCCATGTTACCCTCCACACCTAGTTTTGTAATTATTATCAAAAATATCTATTTTTCTATACTCAAATTATTATTAAAATATATCTATATATGTTAATTTAACTGGTTTAATATTTATTTTTTTAAATAAAATATTATATTTGAGTTTTTTGAATGGAAAAAATTTGTAATTAGAGAGCTTTATTTTTTATTGAATCAATAGTAGCTTGACTTTACTGAAATACAGAATGCAAGATTAAAAATATATTATAATCAAAATAAACTTTTCTAAGAACATAACATTGTTTTTATTGATTGAAAATTTATTTTAACAATGTAAATCCATTTAGTATTCATTTTCACATGTCACCTAAAAATTGACTATCAACATGGAATGCAAGGAGTTTATAATTTATGAGTGAAGCATAAACACCTCACTTCATAATATAAACATTTTCTCCTAATACATTGCAAAAAAAACCAGGCCAAGAATACCTTATCCTACAAGCTCCAACAATGGAATGTTACTCCATATCAATTTTGCTCATCCCCATAATCCTCATTTTCATCCATCGTTACTTGCTCAATAACTCCCCTAAAACCAAGCTTCCTCCAGGACCAAAGCCATGGCCAATCATAGGCAACATCCACCTCCTTGGTTCCAAGCCACACCGCTCTGTGGCCGACCTCTCCAAGACTTATGGACCCTTGATGACCCTCAGGCTTGGGAGCATCACCACGATAGTCATATCATCCTCGGATGTAGCCAAAGAAATGTTTATAAAACACGACATAGACTTTGCCTCTAGGCAAATCCCGGACTCTGCTTGGGCTGTAGACCATGCCAAGTTCTCAATGGCGTGGCTCCCTGCATGTCCCAAGTGGCGGGAGATCAGGAAGATCTCAGCCATCCAACTATTCACCAACCAACGGTTGGATGCAAGCCAGGGCCTTAGGAAGGAAAAAGCGAATGAGCTGGTAGAGTTTGTAAAAGATTGTTGTGAAAAGGGTCTGGCCGTTAACATTGGCAAGGCTGCGTTCACAACTGCACTTAACTTGTTATCGAACACATTTTTTTCAATGAATTTGTCTGCGTATGATTCTTCAGGTTTGCATTTAACTGTCCTTGATGAAAACCAGGATATTTATCACTATCTTGAAAAGGCTAAATTATCAAGCAATTCAAAGAAACTCCAAAAGATTGCTCTCCTCCGCTAGAGTATCTAGAAATATGGGAATAATGTTGTTTTTAGAAACGAGATTTTCAACCTTTTCGATTGCTTAATAGGTACAAGAAAAGCTATGCTGAATGGCGAATCCAATTATCTTGTATATCGGTTAATGGGTCACCTTCTCCCCTTTCCATCTCCAACCATTTCATGAGGTGATACTCTCCTCAACTGAGATCCGCCAAGATCAATTCGGACGGGTCATTCCAGTAGTTTTCAGTAGGCGGCTTTATTATATGAGATTGAACGGCAAATTAATCAAAACAGGAGTAGCAAATTATATAGACACATCAATTCTGATGGTAGAAGCAAGAACATTAATAGATTGGGTTAACATAGCGGTTCAAGCAGGGTAAAACAAAATCATTATTGAAGGTGATAATCTTATCGTAATCCAAGCATTGAAAAGCAATATGCAAGTTCCATGGCAAATTTCCAATATCATCAAAGACGTCCAAACATGGTAAAATCAAGACATGCAAGCTACTATCAAACATATTTTTCGACAGGCAAATATGGCAATAGATTGGCTATCAAAATTTGGACATTCGATCATCGATTTCTTCTCATCAGATTGTTGTTTTTCTCCAATTATTTGGCAAATTATTTCTAATGATATAGTTGGACGTACTCTTGTGAAACGAGGCACCTAACATTTCTATTTAAAATTTAACTTTGTAAAAAAATAAAAAAAGTTCCCCGCCCCTAAACAAATGGCTACTGGTTAAAGGAGGCTATAGTTAGTACTAGTACAATTTAAAAATAATTTCTATAAATAAAGCACTAAGAAAACCAAGAGATCAAATCAAGTGTAGTGGACCACAATAATATGATTAGCAGTAAAAGGAGGATATAGTTAGTATTAATACAATTCAAAAATAATTTCTATGAATAAAGCAGCAAGAAAACCAAGAGAACAAATCAAGTGTAGTGGGCCACAATAATATGACTAATCAATATAGGTTGGCTCAAGCACGCTAATACTTACCTTTTTAACAGGGTCTCAAATGCAAGTATTGCTAACGTAGAAAATATATAATATGAGAGTTTAACCCTTATTGGTTAACAATAATTCAACTCTACATATATGAAAAATCAAGGATCCTAGAGAAAAAACAAGCAATTACGGTTCGTTGGAAAGTTTGTTCATGAAGTAAGTGCCATTATATCATTTGCAAATCACATTCCATAGTGCAACTTCTCATTATACTACTAGTAGGTTAGGAAGATAAATGAAGGTTACTCCTGTATAGTTTGCCACATCGTGTAAGTCATAGAGTATTCTACTAGATGATCCGCTGTCAAAGCATATTTTGGGGGATGAGGGGAGGTATGGATTCAAAATGTGACCGTCTACAATAAAATGCCTGCATCAGAAAGGCTGCGAACCACATTTCCACCCCATAACACCCGTGATATATAATATGATTGCTGGCTTGCCACATTCGACTGATTTTGTCGTACCGCTATCAAGACTGCAATCATGACAAAACTGCATTTTAAATTGGGGGATAATCCTATGTATGAGTGCATTTTTATGGCTGAATGGATTTGAAGCTGAAGCGTTCCAATATATGGAAAAGTAGACAATAGATTTTCTTTAAGGCATAACGATTTAATGACAAACACCTGATGGGTATCTAGGAAAAGAGCAAATGACATAGATTGTGATTTAGTCACTTTTGTTATTTGTTTCTCATTTTTAGCTTAACAAAATTTCCAACACTGGGCTTGTATGATGATTTTTCAATTTCTTCTGAATGCAAAAGGTGTTTTTGGATATTAAAAAAAAAAATAGTATGCCATATGTCATCAGGTAACGCAGTGTCATCTAAGGAAAATTTTTTTTTTTGTAACATAGTTTTTTTTTTGTGGGGGGGGGGGGGGTTAGGGATAAAAACTTAGTGCTAGACTGCTAGTTGAAAAGAATATACAACGAAGTGCTCGTTTGCTAGTTTGAGCCAGGAACCCAACCATTACAACCTTTGATTTTTCTTTTCCTGCTAATTTCTTATCATTCTTAAGAGTCTATTCGTTTCAACTTTCAATCCTTAAAACTAAGAAATTAGCGGATAGGAGTCGTTCCCCATATTAGGCCGGGACAGTTACAATGAACGGCTTTAAGGAACGTCAACTGGCCCCACAAATCACCCCAAGCATTTCCGGCGTCCTTCGTCTTTGCTCACACGCTACCCACGAAATTTTCAGGAGGTCACCCATTTTAAGATTGCTTCCCAACAAGCACGTTTAACTGTGAAGTTCTTAAGAGTGAGCTTCCTGAAAAGGAAGGTTCACCTTTACTGATATAAGTAGTCGCATCAATTCCTTTAAGCCACTTACAGAGTGTTTTATATATATAGGTTGAGTGATGATATATGTCTTATAGCAAGACACACTTAAATGTCTTGCCTCATCATTAATTACTATGTTTTATAGTTCAAAATTACTATATTTTTAATGATTACATTTAATTATTAATTACTAAACTTAAATATTTGTCGGCTACGCCGATGAAGTATTAAATGACACACTAATCGATATCAACCCCATTCGGAAGGGCATATGATATGTATATGTTTAGAAATGTGATAAATTATAGATAAAGAAAATAATTTTACACAACTTATAAGTTGTAATATGTTTCCACTATTAGATCATACCATTTTTTCCAATTTAAAAACATTATGATATGATTTTAGATCAAACAAGACATTTAAAAAGTGTGTTGTAGCAAGACACTTATCATTTTGCATATAGGTCAGCGGCTAGCAGTGTTTGAGAGTGGTTATCATGTATGACACTCTAAGAGCAATTCCTATAAAGGGGAATAATTGATACAGGTATGTTCTAAGAGCAATTTCCATACCGAGAAAATTCACAGAAGAACTGTCACTTAAATTCAATATCAATTCTTATTCATAATTTGTCTTCTTCAATTACATAAAGGGGTTTATATAACCAAGAGGCCAACTAGTATTAGAAAACCTAAATAATAAGATATAAACCAGAAAAGTATAAAAATATATAACTTAATATTATCCTAATAGACTAGGAAACTAGATCTTAATAAAATATCACTAAATATTCTTATTTTGACTATCCTAAAATTTGCTTAAAATTAACCTATGAAATTAATTAAAAATTACAAAAGATCTCCAATATCAAAATAGTCTAATTTCCTAATTCTTTTTACCAATTCTTTACTCTTATTCTGCATCATTCTCCCCCAGTTGAAAAAAACTCGTCCTCGAGTTTTGAAATGAAAAGGAGCAGGAGAAGAATGCAAAAAAAATGATTTAAAGTCATTGCACTTTTGTCGAAACTCCAGCCTTAGCATCTTCTCCAGCATGAAGCACCATGCCAAAAATGGATATGGAGTTTTTTTTCTCGAAGACGTAATCATGGATAAAAAATTCAGCATGCTCAGCATGTATGTGACTTGCTTGATCCATATTGGATTCTCTTTGCTTGTGGTCAGATTCTTGAACGTCCAGTAAAAATTCACGAGGGATATTAAAAAAGTTATTTCCTAATGTCTTTGACTCTTCGTTCACTTGTACTGGTGATTGTATGTCCCCTTTATCAGTTCCCTGAGTAAAAGTTTCAGCATTGCTATCTCCAATGAACATCCCCTCATTGTGAACTTCATTTCCATATGACTCATAGCCACCGACTTCGACTTCGTGATTCATAGCACAAGCGCTGATATCCGAAAGTTGACCATGCTCTTGTACTTAATTAGATTTCTCCTTTCATATACTCATCTTCAAGAGTCTCCTCTTTCTTGTCCTTAATGATAAATCCGCTATTATGAGCATCATAACATATTGAATTCGAATCTGTCTCATTCAAATAAGAACTTGGTTGCCTCGTAGAAGACCTTAGAGATCACTCTCTATATTCTCTAAGGGGAAGTTGCCATGATATTAAAGGAGTTCTAGGAGGCTTATAATCAAGCTTATACCTAGGAATGTAAGGCTTACACCCACAAATAAACTCACTAGCAAAATAAAGATCTAACTCGCAACATCCTTCATAACTCTGACAGCCTTGAAGCAAGCAAAAAGCATTTATAGCATCTTCGGGTGAATAAAAATTTACCCGAGCATGAACATTACCCATTGTCCGAAATCTGACAATGTGTTCTACAACCCCGCAAGGAGAGAAAATGCAGTATAGAACATTAGTTGTAATGGGAAGTTCTTTATCGCGAATAATCACAAATAGTGCTCGATGATGTCTGTCACACCAACCCATGGCTGCTGTATGCAACAATCTTTAATCAAACTGTGGAGACGTGATCAAATAGTAAGAACGTCTATGACAGCAGTCATGAAGAGATGTTGGCAGTGTTAGATCTCAGCAGCAATGACATTAATAGTGCTGAAAGCTAGTGAATTGGGCTAGACGATGGGACAAGAGAGTTTCGCAAATTAGATTCTTTTTTTTGGGTGGCTGATTTGAGAAACAAAGGATCGGAAGCAAAGAGAAAATTGACAATGGCTGAGATAGGATCGGGTAGCTCTGATACCAAATTGATGTAGGACGCTCAAGAGTAATTCCCACAAAGGGGAATAATTGATGTAGGACGCTCTAAAAGCAATTCCCACACCGAGAAAATTCACAGAAGAACTTTCACGTAAATTCAATATCAATTCTTATTAGGGCTGGCAAAAATCTATCTGACCCGATTACCCGAATTCGTCCGAACTGGAAAAAATCGAGTACGGTTACAAAATTTATGTCCGAATTTAAAATTCGGACAACCGGTCATGTCTGAATTTAAATCCGGATTAGGTTCGGGTTTGAACATTAGAGTTCAGGTGGTCCGGATTTTTGAACCATTTCGGGTTCGGACAAATTCGGACAATCAGATAACCGGGTTCGGACATCGGACGACTACGTTTATGTGTAATTTTAGTCCAAATTCTTTATAAAATTTTATAAAAACAATTTCGAACAACCGGGTTCGGTACTAAAAAATTAGTTTCGAGTTCGGTCACACAAAATTTCGGTCTGAATGTCCTAAAATCGTAACACAAATTCGGAGTTTCGGACAACCGGGTCCAGACATCGGACATTCGGGTCCAGGTCCGGATCTGGCCCGTGCGTCCAATTTATAATCAGGACAGGGTCTGGGTATGAAGTTTTTGTCCGAATGTCCGATTTGTTCGAACCCGAATCGACTGGAGCCCGAATTTTTGCCAACCGTAATTCTTATTTATAATCTGCCTTCTTCAATTACAAAAAGGGGTTTATATAACCAAGAGGCTAACTAGTATTAGGAAACCTAAATAATAAGATATAAACTAGAAAAGGATAAAATTATATAACCTAATAGTATCCTAATAGATTAGGAAACTAAATCTTAACAAAATATCACTAAATATTTTTATTTCGGCTATCCTAAAATATACTTAAAAATAATTTACAAAGTTAATTAAAAATTACAAAAGATCTCCAATATCAAAATATTTTAATTTTCTAAATCTTTTTATCAATTTTTTACTCTTATCCTGTATTAGATTACAAATAGTTCAAAGGTTGATGGTGGTTACAAAAAGGTGAAACGAACAGACCCTTAATGATTTCAATGCATCAGGGGGTCATGTTGCCAAGGTTCCCCTACAGCTTTGTCCCCTAAACGAACTTTTCGAGAAAGCCTGCGATTTGCCATATCGTTGATGCCATTTTTCTCCAAAGTAGGTTTGATCATCCAAGTAAGAGAATCTAACGTTATATATGGGCATCTCCTCCCAAGAAATGGCAAAAAAACCAAAAGCTCATCTTGCATCAATGGATTACTACACTATATCGCTGGTAGTCCTCCCCATTATTATCTATGTCCTCCACTACTTCCTCAAAAAGTCACCTAAAACCAAGCTTCCTCCAGGACCAAAACCATGGCCAATCATAGGCAACATCCACCTCCTTGGCTCCAAGCCTCACCGCTCTGTCGCCGAGCTCTCCAAGATTTATGGACCCTTAATGAGCCTCAGGCTCGGGAGCATCACCACAATAGTGATATCATCCCCCGATGTAGCCAAAGAAATGTTCCTAAAACATGACTTGGCCTTTTCTTCTAGACAAATCCCAGATGCTTTCCGGATAGCAGGCCATGACAAGCTCTCCGTTGGGTGGCTCCCCGTGTGCCCCAAATGGCGAGATCTCAGGAAAGTCTTGGCCATCCAGTTGTTCACCAACCAACAGCTCCATGCGAGTCAGGGCCTTAGGAAGAAGAAAGTGGATGACCTTGTTCAGTTTCTGAAGGGGCGCTCTGAAAAGGGTCTAGCCATTGATATTGGCAAGGCCGTGTCAACCACCTCACTCAACTTATTATCAAATACATTTTTTTCAATGGACTTTTCTAGCTATGAGTCTTCAGTTTCAGGGGAGGTTAAGGATCTTGCTTGGCATCTGTTGGAAGAGGGCGCGAGGCCAAATGTGTCGGATTTTTTCCCATTGCTTAGGCCTTTGGATTTGCAAGGGGTGAGAAGAAGGCAGACTATGTACTTCCACAAAATGATGGGATTTTTTGAGAGAATTATTGATGAAAGATTGAGGGATCAAACAGGTGCAAATGAAGATGTTCTAGGCACTCTACTCAAGCTTGTCAAGGAAGATGAGCTGACCCTTGACGATATCAAACATCTGCTGATTGTAAGTTTGTTTTCCTACTGAATTTTTTCAATGGTTTAGCGGCAGTTATGTTTTCTTTGTTTAGATTTACGTGGGGGAAGCCAATCTGAAGTGCCAGGTTTGAGCACATCAACAATTAAGAACTTTCGAGATAGGGCACCATTTAACTCTAACATAAGTTGCCTGTCAAAGAAAATTTGAATACCGTTAATTACAAAAAAAGGGGTTGAAATTTGAATAACCATAAAGGCTTTTTTAAAGAAAATTTGATGATGGTTATGAAGCTGGTTTTTTATTTCTCAACTACGTTTCTCCTTGAATTAATACCAGGACTTGTTTATAGCGGGAACAGATACAACTTCCAATGTATTGCAATGGGCAATGACTGAATTACTACGCCATCCAGAAAAAATGACAAAAGCACAAGCTGAAATCGATCAAGTCCTAAGCGAAGGTCAAGCAAGGTCAATTGAAGAATCTGACATCTCAAATTTGCCTTACGTACAAGCAATAGTGAAAGAAACATTGAGGTTGTATCCACCAGTCCCCTTTTTGGTACCCCATAAGGCTGACTGTGAGGTACAATTATGTGGCTACCATGTGCCAAAAAATGCACAAGTCTGGGTGAATCTATGGTGCCTCAACCGTGATCCAAGTGTTTGGATAAACCCCGAATCATTTATGCCAGAAAGGTTCTTGGAGAGTGAAATTGATTTCAAAGGCCGAAATTTTGAACTCATGCCCTTCGGAACAGGAAGAAGGATGTGTCCTGGAATGCCGCTAGCTCATAGGATGGCACATCTAATGTTGGCAACTCTTCTTCATTCATTTAATTGGAAGCTTGATGGTCAGTTAAATGCAGAAGGCATAGATATCGAAGAAATGTTCGGGATTACGTTGGCAAAAGCTCAGCCACTTGAAGCTATCCCACTCTCAAGATGGCTTTGATTTCTACATGGGGAGTGTTTTGGCTTTATCGTTGTTATGGCACAGGCTTTTTAGTTTTGATTGCTATGGGAGTGCTTAAAAGGTCTAAGATTTCTATGTAGCTGGTTTGTTGTTATTTTCGCACTTGTGTTGCACAATCACTTGTATATTCAGGCTTTTTCCCATCCTAATTATCGAAAAAAAAAGCTCTAAGACTATTTGATAAGGTAACTGTAGGTCTAAATATTTGCTTACTTTAGTCTTTGATAAGCATCTTCGTGTAATAAATATGAATCTATTTGACCCACAACATATCATGCTTTGGCTCAATGGCCAGAAATGTATCTCTGGTTAAGGAGCTAATTTAAGCAATTAGATGGAGAAGGTAACTAGCTAGGAAAATAATCCAATAGACATAATAACAAAGACCTTGAAGGCATATAAGAAAGGAACAAATAATCGTTGATTATTATAGGCATGCAAATGAAATAGACCAGAGCATGGTCAGGGATCACATCTGAAAACATTTAAGACCTTTCGTAAGTGGAGGGGGGGGGGTATCCTCCAAATATAACGTGGATACGGCAAGAAAGCGAATCAAGCCACCAGAGATTACAGTTGTATTACGTTTACGTACATAATTAATTCAGTGGTACTAATGCACTATTGATCGCGTCATTAGCCTAATAGAACAATAATTGTCGCTTAAGCAAGTGGCCTACTTTCCATGTTACCCTCCACACGTAACAAGCCAACAAAATTTTCATTAGACGATTTTTTGTTTAAAAAAAGGGAGCTCTGAAATATATCTGATATTATTAATCACTTAGTTTCGTACTTATTATCGAAAATATCTATTTTTATGTGCTCATATTATTATTAAAATATATCAATACAGGTTGATTTGAGTGGTTTGACACTTGTTCTCAGGTTTCATATTTGAGTCTTGTGAATGGAGAAAATCTGCGAGGGAAGAGTTCTACATTTTATTGAGCCAACAGTAGCTCAACTCCAAAGACACAAAAAAAAAAAATTATTATCAAAAGATACTTTTCTAACAACATAACATTATTTTTATTGATTAAAAACTCATTTTAATAATGTAAACTCATTTAGTATTATTCAATTTCACATATCACCTAAAAGTTGACTATCAACGTGGAATGCAAGGAGTTTATAATTTACGAGTCAAACATAAACGCCTCATTTCATAATATAAGCATTTTCTCCTAATACATTGCAACAAAACCAGGTCAAGAAAACCTTATCCTACAAGCTTCAACAATGGAATATTACTCCATATCAATTTTGCTCATCCCCATAATCCTCATTTTCACCCTTCATCACTTGCTCAAAAACTCCCCTAAAACCAAGCTTCCTCCAGGACCAAAACCATGGCCAATCATAGGCAACATCCACCTCCTCGGCTCCAAGCCACACCGCTCTGTGGCGGACCTCTCCAAGACTTATGGACCCTTGATGACCCTCAGGCTTGGGAGCATCACCACGATAGTCATATCATCTCCGGATGTAGCCAAGGAAATGTTCCTAAAACACGACATGGACTTTGCCTCTAGGCAAATCCCGGACTCTGCTTGGGCTGTAGACCATGCCAAGTTCTCAATGGCGTGGCTCCCTGTATGTCCCAAATGGCGGGAGATCAGGAAGATCTTAGCCATCCAGCTGTTCACCAACCAACGGTTGGATGCAAGCCAGGGCCTTAGGAAGGAGAAAGTGAATGAGCTGGTAGAGTTTGTAGAAGATTGTTGTGAAAAGGGTCTGGCCGTTAACATTGGCAAGGTCGTGTTCGCAACCGCACTTAACTTGTTATCGAACAAATTTTTTTCAATAAATTTGTCTGCATATGATTCTTCAGGTTCCCAAGAGTTCAAGGATCTTACTTGGCATATAATGGAAGAGATTGGACGGCCAAACGTATCGGATTTCTTCCCATTGGTTAAGGCCTTGGATTTGCAGGGAGTGAGGAGAAGAGTCAGTGCTTCTTTTAGAAAAATGCTCAAAGTTTTCGACAAGATCATTGATGAAAGATTAAGGGATCACATCGGTTCAAAGGACGATGTTCTGGACACCCTACTCAGTCTTGTGAAGCGAAATGAGTTGACCCTTGACGATGTCAGACACATGCTCATAGTAAGCACCATGATACCCCTTTGGCTAATTTTCCCATGTATTTTTTTAATAAACAATTGCTTCACAGCAATTAAGTCTAATGTGGTATTTATTAGTTTATTCTCTACTGCTTATACTTAATTTTGTCCTTTTTTTCATAAAAATATTTTCACAAAATCCTTCTTCTATAAAATATTTTTCACAAATTCTTGTTTTGTGGGTCATCTGGAATCAGTTTATGGGCAGAAATATTGGTAGAGGTAAGACTGCCTCCTCAGGCCCGGCGAAAACGGGATCCACACTAGAGGAGGTGGTGGTGGTGGTGTTGTCTGGATTTAATATGCGGGTGATCGATTTGTATTGCAATTAGAACCTAAGGTGATGATCTCATCAAGCTTAATTAGGGGCAGAATTTCAATGACGCATTATGACAAACACCTGGAGGACATATAGGAAAAGTTCAAATGATAGTATAGCAGGCAAGATAGACTGCGATCACTCATTACCAAAACAAGCAAAAACGATCATCACTTTGAAAGCAAGCTGAAAATTATTACATGTTTATGAAAAATGGAATGGGCCTTGATGGAACTTTTGTATTTTATTTAATTTTAATTTAATAGCAGGCTGGAAAAACAACAAAAAGACATTGTTTCTTAATTATTTTTCTGCTGTAATGAATATCAGGATCTATTTGTTGCGGGGACGGATACAACCTCTAATACAATAGAATGGGCTTTGACAGAACTACTACGCCATCCAGAAAAGATGGCGAAGGCAAAAGCCGAAATGGAACAACTTCTAGGCAAGGGTCAATCAAGATCAATACAAGAATCAGATATCTCGAAATTACCTTACATTCAAGCGATAGTGAAAGAGACAATGAGATTGCATCCTGCTGGCCCTTTTTTGATACCCCATAAGGCCACGACGAATGTAGAATTATGTGGCTATTGGGTGCCCAAAAATGCACAAGTATGGGTAAACGTATGGTCTATAGGGCGAGATCCAAATGTTTGGCCAGATTCTGAATCGTTCACACCCGAAAGGTTTTTGGAAAGCAAAATTGATATTAGAGGTCAAGATTTCGAGCTCATGCCCTTTGGAGCAGGAAGAAGGATATGTCCCGGAATGCCACTAGCTTATAGAATGCTACATCTAATGTTGGCCACTTTTCTTCATTCATTCAATTGGAAGATTGATCATGGATTAAATCCAGAAGACGTAGATATGGAAGAAAAATTTGGGATCACATTGGCAAAAGTTCAGCCACTTCAAGCCATCCCACTTCCTAGATGAGTTTCATAGTAGAATTGCCATCGTTGTTTTATTGGATTTTACTTTGTTATTTATTGTAATGATGGTTTCATTTGGTCCTTAGAAAATTTGATGAAAAGAAAAGTTAAAGGAAAAAAATATGAAGAAAAAGAAATAGGGAGAAAATAAGTTTTTTTCTCTTATTTGGATCGAACAAAAAATACAAGAATTTAGATGAGATATTTGAATGTTGATGAACTACTTGAATTATGTTGATGTTATCTAAGCAATGTGAGGTTGGAGGAGGTTGAGAATTTTCCTCAAACTTTCCTCACAATTTTATGAGAAATTTTATTACTTGTTTCTAACAAATTTTCCACCTAACTTTCCTCCATATTTTTTTTTCTTTGTAATTTTCTCCTAATCAAACACAAAAAAAAAAAAAGTAGTTTTCTCAATTTTTTTTCTTTCTATTAAATTTTCTAAGTCCAAAGGAGCCTTACATTCTAATTTATTCTAGCCTATGAAAATACCAGAAATGAATTACAACCAAATATTGTTTCTGTGAGAATACTACCTCCTTCTAGAGTTAGAAAAGTCTCATCCGATATGATAATACGACATAAACCCAACACAATAACATTGAGGGAAGCACGAACCTGACCCGACCCGAACTTACTTCGACCTAAAGTCGACACGATTTGACTGTTTAGCATGAAAATACATTATTTTTCAATTTTAGGCAAATCTAAGTTATTTTCAAAGTCAACACGAAATTAACGAGGTTATTAAATAGGTCGATCCAACCCGACCCATTTCGTAGCTGTACCTCCTCCAAAAAGATAAAATGACTTTTTTTTTTGTTCAACGGAGTTATAAAGGATAATATAATACAATTTTAATATAATGGCAGATGAAGAAATCAAAGATGGAACCTAATATATCGAGAACCTTAGCCATAACTACCAGACTAATACCTCAATGGCTAGATAAAATGAAATATGACTTGCAAGGAATATCACTTGAAAAATAAATTGAATAATAAGTGGTTTATTTCTTAATGAAGTTGAGTGCTCATTCAAGAATCAAGTTCAAGCAAACATAAGGTTTCTCATCTTTTTCATATAAGGCTTATCTCATATCTTTCTTGTTACCAGTTCCTTACATTTTTAGCTACGTTCGTAGATAGATATATAGACTGACTTAATTATCCAAAAAAGAAGAAAAAATCTGAAGTCTATTTTTCATTTTTAAAGGACCATCAGCATTATAAAATTAAAGAACTATTAGTCGTATCTTAAATAAATTTCAAACCTCCCTCCCATGCTATCTTACCATATGCTGTACTTTTCATTATCAAATCATTTCAGCAAAAGCTCCATCAAAATGTAAGTATTTCCTCTCAAGATATTAGTTTTGTTTTCAACTCCACCAAAAAAAAAAAAAATCCTCTCAAGATATTGCCAGAAGAAAAGCCCAAAAGAAAACCCAACCAACAACAATGGGATATTACACCATATCATCAACAATACCACTCCCAATCATCATCTCCATCCTTCATCAATTCTTCAAAAACTCCTATAGTGAAAGAGCCAAGCTCCCTCCAGGACCAAAAACTATGGCCAATAATAGGCAACATCCACCTCCTCGGCTCCAAGCCCCAGCGCTCTGTGGCGAACCTCTCCAAGACTTATGGACCTTTGATGAGCCTCAGGCCCGGGAGCATCACCACCATAGTCATATCATCCCCGGATGTAGCCAAAGAAGTGTTTTTCAAGCATGACTTAGCCTTCGCATCTAGGCATGTCCCAGATGCCATTCGGATACTAGGCCATATTGAGTCATCCATGGTTTGGCTCCCAGTGTCCTAAATGGAGACACCTCAGGAAGATCTCGGCCATCCAGTTATTACCCAACCAACGATTGGATGCCAGCCAGGGACTCAGGAAGAAGAAAGTCGATGAGCTTGTTAAGTTCGCAAAGGGTTGTTGTGAAAAAGGCCTTGCCATTGATATTGACAAGGCCGCATTCACAACCTCACATAACTTATTATCCAACACATTTTTTTCAATTGACCTGTCTTCATATGACTCTTTAGGTTCACGGGAGTTTAAGGATCTTGTTGGCATATGATGGAAGAGGGTGCGAGGCCTAATGTCTCGGATTTTTTCCCATTGCTTAGGCCCTTGGATTTGCAAGGGGCGAGGAGAAGGGCTCGCGAATATTTTTGCAAAATACTAGGAGTTTTTGAGAAAATAATTGATGAAAGACTGAGAGATCAAATGGGCACCAAAGATGATGTTTTGCCCATTCTGCTTAACCTAGTCAAGGAAGATGAGTTAAGCCTTCATGATGTCAAACATATGCCAGCGGTAAGTATGTCATGTATAATTCTTCAGCTGATTTTAATTTGGGGTACTTTCGCAACTGCTTAGCAGTAATTTTTGTTTGATTGAATACATTTTGTGGGGTAATGGTAATTTGAAGAATGTAGGGAGAAAATTTCATTGGGACATTTTAACAAACACCTTATGGGCATTGAGGAAGAGAACAAATTCATATATGATAGACATGACATCCAGAAAAAACCAAATTACTGTATCATGGTCTCAACTTTCAGTGGGCCGGCGATTAATTAAAAAAATCCGAAATACTTACAATGCTCAATTTTCAGTGGTCTTCCCACGATCACTATTTCTGCATACATCATGGAGAAGAGATCAACAAATTTGGCATACTTTTCTTTTAAAGATTGATTTGCTGATGTAGCATAATATTTTTGAGCGAGATCTTCTTCTTGCATGAAAAACTATACTTGAGAGTTCGAAATCCATCGGATGCCCACTTTAAAGCGTACAACTAATTCATCCATTTCGAACGAAAAAACACACAGAAACAACAAACAAACATAAAAGCTCTCAAAATTAGAGAGACATACAACTCACACAAAAAGCGGTCCACAAATCCCTTAATTGAAGAGACAAAAACACAAAACTTTTTTTTTATAATTTCCTAAAGCTCTCACAATTTGGTTCAAAGATTTATAGAAGATAGTATAAGATGACCAGAGGAAAAATTGAACTTCCCTTTAAAAACAAAATGAAGTTTGCGAGATTCAAATTTAGTTCTTTTGCAGAGACTCTTAAATATTTTATCAACGATACTAGTTGATAAACAGAAGTACTCTTAACAGTCTAAAGAACTAATTCCGAATCACAATCAATCACGCGACTATAATTTCCTACAATTAAAAAAATAGGTTTGTTTACATCACATTTCTAAAATTAACTAGCAGTGGTCCTATACACAAAAGGTACCGGAAAAATGTAATGTATAATATTCATCTTATAACAAGCTGAAACTAGGATGTCGTCCAATCACTACAACAAGCCGACCCATTGGAGACCGAACCAATTCGGTCTCAATAAAAAACAATTTGGTCTCAATTTAAGTTTAGAGACCGAACAGAGACCGAAATAGGCCGGTCTCCAAAAGCTTGGTAGCAATTCAAAATTGGAGGCCAAATTTTGCTCTTTGGTCTCCATCTGAGACCGAAATTTGAGACCAAATCTATTTGGTCTCTAATGGAGACTGGCCCAGTTTGGTCTCTATTTGAGACCAAAATTTTTGGTCTCTGTTTGAGACCAAACATCACCAGTCTCTATTAGAGACCAAATCGTAGTGGTCTCTAATGGAGACCAAATATTTCGGTCTCCATTTGAGACCGTATAGCGATTTTGGTCTCTAATTGAGACTGGAATCTGGCCATGGCAGTTTTTGATATTGAAATTTATTCTCGGTCTCAAACAGAGACCGAGATATAATTTCGGTCTCTAATTTAACTTTTTTTTTAAATAATTTTGCTTTCATACATACTCTCAAACCTGCTAAATAATTTCTAGACCAAAATTGCCACAAATTCCATATAACCACTTCCATTACGTCAACATGTAACTACAATTCCGAATTCCATAAATACATATATAACTAGTTAGGTACAACCACTTCCAAATATATACAAAAATTCCACATAACCGCTTACAGATATATACAACCTAACTCTCCCAATGAGTCAATCAACAAATGTTATCCAAACTGTACAACACACCAACCCAAACTTGCTCCATACTCAAGGGTTGATACTGCTACAAATATGCGTCCAAATTTTGAATTGCTTGTTGCCACTCTTTTCTGACTACTGCCTCATGTTGTGGATCCCAAGAGAATTGTTGCTGCACGTAAAATGTAAAGAAACAAAATGCATTATGTTAGTGTACATATATAAATGTGTGTGTGTGTGTGCGCGCGCGTATATATATATGTATATATATGGACAAAAATGGACAGAGTTCCGCATAAAAATTGGAGTTATCCTAGGCACAAAGCCCTACATTAGTTCCCTGCAATAAATAAAGGTGCAAAACACATCCGCAAGCTCAACGGCTACACACTGGAGACCACAACTCTATATGCCACACGCTTGGAGTACACCAAGTACAAAGTACAATCATAAAGACATAAATAAGAGGTATAGGAGTAACAGGTATAGGAGTAATTTGTTAGCTTCCAAATTCTCCGTTAATCTTAATCAATTTTTTTCCCCTTCACTTCATACGTTCTTTTAATTTTCATCGATCGAATGTTGGGGTGAAATGGATAACATCCTTATCCATTTCGAGGGGAGGGTAGAGAAGGAGTTCTGGCAATCTTCCAGCCATGAAAACCACTTCACTCCATGAAACCAATGAGAAAGAGAAAGCACATACAGAAGGAATATAATTTAGATGATTATATTCACAAAGCTATTTCCATAATGGTTCTTCACCTGAAGTTACTTTGGAATTTGCATTTTGAGAATCAACCAGAGGCTTACCAAGCATATATGAGCTAACTCTTCACATTCACATATGGAAAATGCTCTTGCATAAATAAATGCATCGAAATCAATTGCTTTTCACACCTGATTGTGCTATAAGCTACTCAAGTATTAAATGACTATTTTCTCATGGCATTCATCGCACAAGTGCACCATCACAGAAGCCTTGCAAATTGATTGAACAGCAGATCACTTCCAGACCACAGGTAACAAATCACATTCATAAGTAAATTAAAGAGAAAGACAGGGCATATGGAGAATGCAGAGCATCAAATACATTGGTTATTTATCCCCGAGTATGCCACAGAAATCAACACGTCCTAAACTTCTAATAGGTACAACATTATGTTTTACATACAAGTAATTTAATGACAATATATATAAGATGTAAATATACGCCAGAAACGAGTTCTAATATTAACTGGGGCGAACTTTCAAGAGATTTGGCTCCAAAACCCAATTAATCAAATATAATTCTTTGTACAATGGCCATGCAATTAACATCTTCCCCCCCCCCAAAAAAAAAGCAGTTCTAATTCGGCACTTAGGTATCATTTTGAGCTCGATCCCCATTTCATTGAATCCCACAGCAATTATGGACCATAAACAAAATCTAGTCCACAAAAATAAACAAAACTTAAGATGTGTCGTTTTAACTAGCAGGCATCCATAAATGCACATTAAATGACGGAACGAGATAGAACAAACTTACAAAAGCATGCCATCAAAACAAGCAAGCCAAAAATACCTTTGTGTCAGAATGTCTAGGACTAACATGTGAATTCTGAAGCTGCTTCTGTTCATCAGGGGAACAATTGTGGCACAAGAAGTGATCAAGTCTTTTGGCTTCCTCCGCAGTCATGTCTATACATGCAGGATGGAACCTGAATACACAAGGCGCAAATGAAGATGAACCGTATTGCATACACTGACCCCCAAAGTAGCCGGTAGATAGCTAGTACGTAGGCAGCCAACCCTCACTTTGTAAATAGAATAGTATCAGCCCAAGGTCAATCTATAACATACAAGCATCTTGTATGCTTCTATATGCATGTTATTTCAAAACCCTGCATATAAAAAAGAACACATTGACAAGAAAATCATACTATGTGTAAATCTAAAATACAGCAAATCCCACCACAGTAAACCGAAAAGGGAAAATAAACGAAAATTCACATGATAAGAGAAAAAATGAAAAACAAAGAAGACCAACAGAAGGTCATCAGTACCCAAGTCTACAAAGAATAATTGATCAACAAACAATTTTTCTGCACATTTAGGGCATTAACCAGATTGCAGAAGATGCATATACATCGATTTTGAAAAGGGTACCATCGAATAGACTATGGCAACAGAAAAGCATTCAAGATTAAAAGCCAGAAACAGGAGGAAAACCAAAAGAACAAACACAGATCATTTGTCACAAAACTGCAGGATCTTCATTCTACTTCTTAATTGCCAATCCACAACTCTTCTTTTGCTTGTATCATTTACAATCTCCTGGAAATTTAGCAGATGTTGATAAGATTCCACAACAGGCGTGAACATCAAACTTTGGTGCATTGAAAGCAAAAGAACAGTGGAGAATAAGCCATTATAGAGTTCTGCTCATTATAAAAACAACCCAAGGGGGTTTAAATGCCACAAGCAATTAGGCAAGCTTCGTAGGCACAGAAAATCTCAAGGGAGGGGGGAAACTATAGAGCCAATGAATGACAACCGTGGAACTGATGCAAGCCATGCAACATGGAACAGGAGGGTCTGCTCAGAGACTTTGAAGAAACAACACAAGAAGATAGCTATCAGAATATCAAAAGACATTGATTTTCATGAATATGGTCGTCAGGATCACTAAGGCGCCTAACATTGATGCTTAGCTCCACATTCACACAGCTACTCAAGCGAAGTGTTTGTCAACTAAGGCATTTTTACAAACACATGGTGTGCATACTCGGGGAACAGTTCAACCGCTAGCAATTCCCACACCAACGAAGCCATACACAGTTGTATTCACATATTAAGATATATAGTGGCAAATACAACACCCCACACAACCATACAAACCTGGAATTGGCACTTCCATTTGTAGCAAACAAGACCCATGAGAATGCACCAAATGCCAGCACAAATCGGCGTCAAAACGGACCTCAAATTAAAGAGAAAAACAAAGGCAAGATGTACATTGAGAACGAACCAATAGAAGAGGGGATATGAGTATCAATACCTTGGTGTTTTTTCGGGGGGTTTGAAGCAGCAAGCACAGACTGAAATGCTTGTTTCGGGCATTTGAAGCAGCAAGTTGAGGACGGAAGTGAGTGAAAGCTTGAAGCAACAAGCAGATCGAGTGAGTGAAACCGAGCAGAGAGGAGAGAGTGAAAGCTTCAGCAGATCGAGTGAGTGAAACCGAGAACATAGCAGCAAGCAGTGAGTCGAAGCCCGCGCTGTGATGAATTTCTCCCAAACGTAGAGACCGGGTGTTTTGGTCTCCAAGTGAAACCGAGTTCTCTAGAAGCTTGGTCTGAAAATTGGAGACCGTTATTTATTTTGGTCTCTAATGGAAACCGAGCTATGAAATTGGTCTCTAAATCTGAGACCAAAAGTCTTTTTAATTTTTATTAGAGCCCAATTTTGGAGTTTGGTCTCAAAATCTGAGACCGAAATGAAATTTGGTCTCTAAAATCTAAGATCGAAAATTGTATTGGTCTCAAGTGGAAACCAATATTGGAGTTTGGTCTCTAAATCTGAGACCGAACCTTTTTGATGGTATCTAATTGAACCCTAAAATTGTAATTGGTATCCAAAATCAGAGACCGAAAATTGAATTGGTCTCAAATTGAGACCGCATCTTTATTTCGGTCTCTGAATTGATTTCAATTTGATACCAATATTTTCGGTCTCTGAATTCGGTCTCCAAATTTAATTAGAGACTATTTTCTTTTTCGGTCTCTATTTACACGGATTCTTGTAGTGAATAATACTCCCTGCTTAAAAGACAAGCAAGTAACGACGAAGCCAACCAACTCCTAATCAATGTTCATATGTTGTATTTTTGCAAAAACGTTAGCCAAATCCAGCATCACCTGTATATTTTTATGTAATAATTCTTCAGGCCGAGTTGATTCTAATAGGAAACCATTATTCAGTATGAAATGAGGCACTCGAATATAAGAAGAGAAAAACAGCAAATGAGGATGTTCTAGGCACTCTACTCAAGCTTGTCAAGGAAGATCAACTCACAGTTGATGATGTCAAACACTTGCTGCTGGTAAGTTTGTTTTCCCACTTAATTTTTGCAATTGTATAGCAGCAGTTAAGTCTTCTTTAGTTACATTTACGCGGGCAATGGCAATCTGAATCTGAAGTATGACCCCATGAAAAAAATAGAGGATTTCATTGAGGCATAATAACAAACACCTAGAGGGCATACATGAAAAGACAAATGAAAGTATGCCAAGCAGCAGGGAGAGTGGACCCATTATAAGCATTCAAGTTACAAATACCGTAACCAAAGATGTTAAAATCAAGAAGATTCAAGAGCTATACCATGGTGACAAGAGGGGGTGTGGGGGGAGGCTCAGACTAGCTTTCAAACCCTTCTCTTATGCCTAATAGGGACACCTCTTGCCTCTAACAAAAGTTGTGCCTCAACCAAAGGATGAATATCCTTGAAGCTACTATGATCTAATCTATACAAACAAAAATCAGTCTACATGTGGGTACAGAGTATGTTATAGGACTCATCTAGATTAGAAGCCTTCCAATTACCCATGGTGCATGGATTGCACCATCTTCAACCAAAGTAGGTGAGGGTTTAGGTCCGATTAAAGACACACGAGATCCTCCAAGATGTGACGATTAGGCAAAAATAATGTAATCGAATGTCAATAGAATCACTTATTATGAAAGAACAATATGGTTAAAATCTTATTGTTTTCAAGGTTAATTTTTCTAAAGAAAATTTAGTCATGTTTTACGAAGCTTTCTTTGTTTCTCACCTGTGCTTCTCTTTGAATTGACATCATGTATGGTCCATCTACCGAGTTCCAAGTGTTTGGGCAAACCCTAAATCATTTGTACCAGAAAGATTTTTGGAGAGTGAAATTGATCTCAAAGACCGAAATTTCGAGCTCGTGCCCTTCGGAACAGGAAGGAGGATGTGTCCCGGGATGTCGCTAACCCATAGGATGGTGCATCTAATGTTGGCAACTCTTCATTCATTCAATTGGAAACTTGATCATGGCCTAGATCCAGAAGATGTGACATGGAAGAGAAGTTTGGAATGACATTGCAAAAGGTTCAGCCACTTCAACCCATCCCACTCCCTAGATGAGGTTGGCTTCAGTGCTTCATATTTACACCACTTGAAAACTAAAGCTTGGTTGCTATTAGATTGATAAATTACCGGGCCATATACTTCATGTATATACCGTATAGTCTGTGCCTAATAATTATATAACTTTGAGAACTTTTTTCTTATTAATTTGTGTTTTAATGAGATTTAAGGGATACTATAATAATTACAGTGTCTTTCGAATTTTAAAGTTGGAGATTCCAATTTTCAATTAACATATTATTCAATAATGGAAAAAAATATTATTCAATTATTGAAATATCCTCTCCCCACCAAAAGAAAACGACTTCAATGTGGAAATTTTGGGCCCAGAACAAGGTGATGAATTGAGTATCTGATAGCAGATGTCTTCAAAAATCATATTGATAAAAATATATTAATATAGTTTATATGACAATTGAATGCATCTAGAAAAAATGTGTATAAATATATAGTATATGAGAACACATGCTCCTAAAAGCACTAAATATACTGCACTCTTTCATGAAACATTAATTTTTTTTCTTTGTTAGGGTTTTCCAATCAGCAGAGTCCAATGATTAATTTTTAATGCTAACTTATCGCAACCATTAACTTATGTTTGAAGCCAATGAGGTTTTAAAATCAACGGAAAAAAAAATGTAATTTCTGTTTGAAGGGCATGATGGGCCCAAAATAACCGGAGATTAAAAAGGATTTTTATGAGGAGTGGATTTCCAAAAAATCTCATTATATCCAATTCCTCACCACGTCACCCCACTCCTTATAGCTCCGACAAACTCCTTCCGATTTCTAATAATCATAGAACATAAATTTTTTCAACTTCGATTCATCCAACTTCTTACAATTCCTTCCAACTTCTACCGGTTTCTGCTCACTCCTTCGTACATCTAATTCCCAAAGTCCCACCCAATTTAGAGTCACTATTTAATTACAAAATCTTCATCCATCGTTTTCACTTTTTTCTTGCAAGGCAATATTTTAAGTCTTTTCAGGACAATCATTTCTATATATCGCTCAAGGTATCACAAGTCCAAAAAACAAATTGATTACTCTAAAAGCTACAATCGTGGTTAAAAAAGTATGGGAATGTGCAGGGAAATCTAGCTGGATTACACTTAAGGCCCTGTTCGACAAAATTAGCGATTCAAGTACCAGATAGCAATTTAGGTAGTGATAAACCTCTATTTGACACACTTTTAGGCATGGTTTTTACCTCTTAACTCGGCAGTTTCTGGTATAATTTCGTGAGTTTAGAGGTCGATTATTCATTGTTTATCTCAAATCCACCTAAAAGTTGTGTTTTTGTGTTTACAGGAATCTGACTTGAATAAATGAGGAAAACAAGCCAATGCCGCGCTAAATTGGAGCAAAAAGGAACAATATTGAGCTAAAGTAGGCGGCACGGTGATTTCAAGTCAGGTGGCACGAGCGTGTCACCCAAAGAAGCGAAGAAACAAAAGACAGAAAAGTGGCACGGGGGACCCGTGCCTGGTGACACGACCGTGCCACTTTAGTCTTCGGGTATCACCTCTTCTATAGTGAACCCCGCGGTTGAGGTGAACAATTTCGAGCTGCGCCCGGCACTTATCTCGCTAGTGGAGCGAGACCAGTTCGGTGGGCACCCTTCTGAATATCCCAACATGCACCTTCGCAATTTCCTTGCGAAGTGTGATACTATTAAGCTCAATGGGGTCTCCACCGACGCCATTCGATTGAGGCTCTTCCCTTTCTCTCTGCGGGATAGAGCCAGAGATTGGCTCCAGAATGAGGAGCCAAATACTTTCGCTACCTGGGATGCCCTCTCCAAGGCATTTTTGAGCAAATATTCCCCCCCAGGGAAGACGGCCAAACTGAGGGCCGATATCACTTCATTCGCCCAGCTGCATGGCGAATCTCTATATGAGGCGTCGGAACGATTCAAAGATCTGCAACGCCAGTGCCCTTACCATGGAGTCCCAGATTGGCTCCTCATTCAAACTTTCTACAATGGACTCGATCAGTCTCTGAAGATGTCCATTGATGCTGCTGCTGGTGGGGCACTTATGGGAAAGTCCATTGAGGTTGCTAAAGCCTTGCTTGAAGACATGGCTGCTAATAACTATCACTGGTCTAATGAGAGGGCAACCCCCAAGAAGGCAAGTGGGGTATATGGGATTGATGCAGTGGACCTACTAGCTAGCAAGGTTGATGCCTTGGCTCAGCGTTTTGACAAGCTGGGAACTCCTTCAGGGAGTTCAATGGGAGGCTCATCTGGGGCAATGTTTGAGGTTGGGGCACCTTGTGAGATCTGTGGCATTCAAGGCCACATGGCTGTTGAATGTCAAACCGCCTTCCCAGGCGCGGAGCAAGCCAATGCAATGCAAACCTATGGCCAGTGCCCACAAAACAACCCCTACTCAAATACATACAACCCCGGTTGGAGAAATCATCCAAACTTCTCCTACCGCAATAACAACCCCATGCCTCCCAATCCTTCTCAATCCCAACTACAAGCTCCTGGTTACCAATCCAGGGCTCCTTATGCCCAAGCTCCCCAACAAGCCCCTCAACAACCTCCACAACAACAACCCAAGTCCAATCTAGAGAGCCTCATGGAATGATTTATAGCTACTCAAACGAAGACCAACGAGGTACTTAGTGAGTCGGTTAACCAGTTGAACTCAAAGTTTGACTCGATGGCCACTCACCAAAAGATGATGGACAACCAGATTGCTCAAATTGCGCAGCAAGTGAACCATTTATCTAGACCCCAAGGGCACTTGCCAGGTCAATCTGAGACCAACCCCAAGGGTCAGATGAATGCGATCACACTGCAGAGTGGTAAGGAGTTGGAAAGTCCCCCAATGCCTATGAGGGAAGAACGACATGAGATTGAAGATTGGGACGAGGTCATCAAGGCAACCCCTAGTGAAGCTATGAGTGAAGGGATCCAGAATGAAAAGCCTAAGGAGGTCGCAATAGAGGGTATCACCCCCCAGGCGAGGCCTTACAAGCCGCCTGTTCCTTATCCTCAGAGGCTAGTAAGGGCTAGGGAGGAACACAAGTATGGCAAGTTCCTCGAGATGCTAAAGAAGTTTCATATCAATATCCCCTTTTTAGAGGCCATTACCGACATGCCCTCCTATGCCAAATTCTTGAAAGATTTACTCTCCAATAAAGGGAAGTTGCTCGAGAACGCCACTGTGTCACTTACTGAAGAGTGCAGCGCAATTATTCAAAACAAACTCCCCCCTAAGCTTTCAGATCCAGGGAGTTTCTCCATCCCCTGTTCTGTCGGGGACCTAACTATCAGCAGAGCACTATGTGATCTTGGGGCTAGTGTGAGCCTCATGCCGTTTTTCATCTGCAAGAAGCTGCAAGTGGGTGAGCTAAAACCCACCACTATCTCCCTGCAGCTGGCTGATCGATCAGTTAAGAATCCTCTTGCTGTTCTTGAGGATGTCCCATTGCAAGTAGGGAAGTTCTTCATCCCATGTGATTTCGTGGTTATGGAGATGGAAGAGCACTCCCGCATTCCCATCATTTTGGGACGACCTTTCTTAGCCACTGCGGGAGCTATGATAGATGTGAAGAATGACAAGCTCACCCTATAAGTGGGAGATGAGAAGGTAGAATTTAGCTTGCCACAAATCATGACTTCCCCCACTTCAGGCGACTCGTGCTGTAGAGTCGATGTCCTTGAGAAAGCCCTTAACGAGGAGAGCAAGATCAGTTTTTCTGTGGAGGACCCATTGGAGGCCGCCTTACTCGATTGCCATGCCAATGCCTCGAGTTCGGATGAGATGGAGGAGTATGCTCGACTCCTCAACACGTCCACCGCCTACTTGCCTAGGCGGTCCCGCAGAGAGCTCCTCAGTGTGGAAGAGTCAGCCCCTAAGGAGAAGGAGGAGTCCCCCGCGAAGGTAGAATTAAAACCTTTACCTGCCCATCTCAGGTACGCTTTTCTGGACCCTTCCCATCAATGTCCCGTTATTGTCAACGCTAACCTAGATGGCCCACGATTGGAACAATTGTTGGATGTGCTTCGTAAGCATAGGGGCACCATCGGGTATAGTATTGACGATATTCGAGGACTCAGTCCTACGTTCTGTATGCATCGCATCTTTCTCGATGACAGTCACCGCCCCTTTCGACAACCTCAACGTCGATTAAATCCAAACATGCAAGAGGTTGTCAAAAAGGAGATCCTAAAACTACTTGATGCTGGGATTATCTACCCTATCTCCGATAGTGAGTGGGTGAGCCCAGTCCAGGTAGTTCCTAAAAAGGGAGGCATGACTGTCATAAAGAATGAGCGCGATGAACTCATTTCTACTAGGACCGTTACCGGGTGGCGAATGTGCATTGATTATCGCCGATTAAATCAAGCCACCCGGAAAGATCATTTCCCTCTCCCTTTTATTGACCAAATGTTGGAAAGGTTGGCAAGGCACTCCTTTTTCTGTTATCTGGATGGCTATTCGGGGTTCTTTCAAATCCCTATCCATCCTCACGTGCCCGTATGGCACCTTTGCATATCGAAGGATGTCATTCGGATTATGTAATGCCCCCGCCACTTTTCAACGCTGCATGACGGCTATATTCTCTGACCTTATTGAGAACATCATGGAGGTGTTTATGGATGACTTCTCCGTCTATGGAGGTACCTTCGCTCTTTGTTTGGAAAATTTAACCCGGGTACTCCATCGATGTGAGGAAGTCAATCTAGTACTGAACTGGGAAAAATGTCACTTTATGGTGCAGGAGGGAGTAGTATTGGGACACGTTATATCTGCTAGGGGCATTGAGGTGAACAGAGCTAAAGTTGAGGTTATCGAGCGATTGCCCCCTCCTACTTCTGTTAAGGGGGTGCGGAGTTTCCCTGGTCATGCGGGGTTTTATCGCCGCTTTATCAAGGACTTCTCCAAGATTGCCAAACCTCTTACTCAGCTGCTCACCAAAGATGCCCCGTTTGTTTTTACTGATGAGTGCCTTGAGGCTTTTTGCAGGATCAAGCAGGCTCTGATTTCTGCCCCTATCATACAACCGCCAGACTGGGATCTCCCATTTGAGGTCATGTGCGATGCTAGTGACCATGCGGTAGGGGCCGTTTTGGGGCAACGGAAAGATAAGAAGCCCGTAGTGATCTACTACGCCAGCAGAACCTTGGATGAGGCCCAGCAGCATTATACCACGACTGAGAAGGAGTTGCTTACGGTCGTGTACGCAATCGAGAAGTTCCGCCCTTACCTCCTATGTTCCAAGGTCATTGTGTACACCGACCATTCGGCACTCAAGTACCTCCTTCAAAAGAAAGATGCCAAACCTCGCCTCATACGATGGATTCTGCTACTCCAGGATTTTGACCTGGAAATTAAGGACAAGGCAGAGGCAGAAAATGTAGTGGCTGACCACCTCTCCAGGCTTACTGTGGAGAGCCAATGTGCCCCCATTGATGATGCTTTCCCTGACGAGCATCTCTTGGCCCTCTCATTGAGGCAAGCCCCTTGGTTCGCTGACATCGTCAATTATCTGGCCTCAGGAGTCATACCACATGACCTATCATCTCACCAGAAGAAGAAATTTTTCTATGAGATCAAGTCTTACTTCTGGGAGGAACCTTTCTTGTACAAGCTATGTAAAGACGGGATCTATAGGCGTTGCCTCCCTGAGGAGGAGGTCCAGAGCGTGATTTCTCATTGTCACGACTCTCCAAGTGGAGGGCACGCCAGTGCCTCCAAAACTGCAGCCCGAATACTCCAAGCTGGCTTCTTCTGGCCATCCCTTTTCAAGGATGTGTACACATATGTTCGGTCCTGCGACCGCTATCAGCGGACCGGGAACCTATCCAGGAAGAATGAAATGCCTCTCAACTTCATCCTAGAAGTGGAGATTTTCGATGTGTGGGGGATCGACTTCATGGGTCCTTTCCCATCTTCAAGTGGGTGGAGGCGGTGGCTAGTCCCACTAATGACTCCAGGGTCTTGGCGAAGCTTTTCAAGAGGATTATATTCCCACGTTTTGGAGTCTCGAGGGTCATAATCAGTGACAATGGCCCCCACTTTGTAGAGAAGAGATTGAAAGCTCTATTGAAGAAGTATGGGGTGCATCATAAATTTGGGCTTAGCTATCACCCCCAGACTAGTGGCCAAGTGGAAATCTCAGATCGTGAACTCAAGGCCATTCTGAAGAAAACAGTAGCGCGATCGCGAAAGGATTGGGTGGATAAGCTTGATGACGCTCTTTGGGCCTACCGCACGGCTTTCAAGACCCCTATAGGTACCACCCCCTTTCGCCTTATCTATGGCAAGCCTTGCCACCTCCCCGTCGAGTTGGAACATAATGCTTACTGGGCCATCAAGCACCTCAATTTCGACTTGAAGTTGGCGGGGGAGAACAGGCTGCTGCAACTGAATGAGCTGGAGGAAATTCGGTACGATGCCTATGAGAATTCGAGGCTCTATAAAGAGCGAGTTAAAAGGTGGCATGATCGGTTCATAATCCGGCGAGAGTTTCGGGAAGGTGATTTTGTTCTCCTCTTCAACTCTAGATTGAAGCTTTTTCCTGGGAAGCTTCGATTACGATGGTCGGGTCCCTTCACCGTGCTCAAGGTCTACCCTTATGGCGCTGTTGAGATTGGCATAGAAGCCACGGGGTCATTCAAAGTGAACGGTTCCCGACTTAAGCACTATATTGCTGGAGAACCAATAGAGGGCAAGGTCTCATATGACTTGCCTACTGTAGTTTCTACCTAGGTGTCATCTATGGTCAAGCTAACGACCTAAAACAAGCGCTTCTTGGGAGGCAACCCAAGTTTTATTGTTTTCAAAAAAAAAAAAAAAAAAAAAAAAAAAATGTCTGAAAAAAGGGGCAGGAACACAGAAGCAGGATACGGCACGGTGTAACCGTGCTTAACGGCACGACCGTGCCAGTCTTCTCTTTCCCCCCAAGGAACAGAGATCTAGAGATTTGGCACGACCGTGCGCTTATCTCTCTTCTCTTCCCAAACAAACAAAAAAAAACCAAAAAAAACGAAAAAGAAAAAAAAGAAAAAAAAGAAAAAAGGAAAAAAAAGAAAAAAAAAGAAAAAAAATAAAAAACACAAGGGGGTCACACGGGGGCGGCGTGCCTCTGGGCACCCCGTGACCTCTATCTTCCCACCAAAAAAGGGGGGGGGAGAACAAAGGCCGGGTAGCGAAGTGGCACGGTCAGCTCGTGCCATATGGTACGACCGTGCCGCATTAAAAATTGTCGGGTTCACGATTTCTTCTTCCTCTTCCTCCTTCCTCCTCCTTCTTCCATTCGCCTCACCTCCTCTTTCTCTCTCTACTGCGGTTTCCCTTCTCTCTCTATCCCCACTCAATCTTCCCCTTCCACCTCTCAAACTCACTCAATTTGTTGCCAAAATCTTCAACCTTTTCACCCCCATTCACTCTACCCTACCAATTCCTCCCCTTTTCATCTCATACTCCTCCAACCCCATCTCACTTTCTCTCTCTAAAACCCAAAACCTCCATTGTTGAGGTTCAAGGTTGTAGAGAGCGAAACTGACCTTACTCCTGCTCTTTTCACCTCCTCGTGGGTCCAGATCTATCATTATTTCAGCAATGGGTAGAAAACGAATTGGGGAGACTTCCAAGGCTCCATCACTCCCCAAGAAATCATCTAGAGCAACCTCGTCATCTAACAGCGCCTACTGCGACAAAAGGTACCAAAGATGCTTTCCCTCTCGTATTACCTGCTAGTACTAGGGGCTTGAACTTTATTTTTGATGAGCAAAAGTCACGTTATGAGCTTTTCGCCACTCGGCATGCGAGTGAGCAGAAATTCTTTCATGCTAACTTATTACGGACTTTAGGAATGTTAGATGACGTGTTAACTCTGTTTGGTCGTTTGGGTTGGTCTGAATACATTAACATGCAATATGCCTCATACGACCGATTGGTGATTGAGTTTTTGAGTTCCCTGACTGTTGATTGGGATGGTAGTTACAATGGTCAGAAAGTCGCCATTTATTTTCGAATGTTTAACATTGATCACCGGATGAGTCTGAGAATGTTTAATGACCTCTTGCGACTCCCGATGGCCGATGGGGCATATAGGGACGTATCCTCTTTGTGGTGACCTGATCCCGTTTGGTTGAGCAGCACCTGCTCCAAACGGAAAGAGTATACTGATAGGTGGGGGCGACCTAGGGTCTTTAACCCTCGACAGGCCAAGGCTGCCGACATTTGTAATGTCAACTTACGGTACCTTCAGCGCCTTACCGCTAACATTATTTTCAGCCACAACGATACCCAGAATGGGTGTCGTAAGGCTGAATTATTTATTATTTGGTGCGCCCTGTCCAGTACCCCTATTGATATGGGGGCCTTCATTATCCGCCACCTGGCGGAAGTAGCCAAACCTAGCAACCGAAACGTCCTTAGCGTTGGCAGTACCGTTACCGCCATTGCTATTGCTTTAGGCTACAGCTTGAGACTCTCTTCTCTCGAGTCTCACTTTCTGGGTGGTCACCTCGACCTCGGTACACTTCACCACATGCATATCATAGATACCCGAGGTGAAACCATTAGGTACCCCCACCATAAGACCATCCTTTTCAACCTTCCCAACTCTGAGCATACCACGGTCGCAAACAAAAGAAACTGGAATTGCGACGGGAGCATTATTAGGGCCACTGTTCTTCCTAGCGAGGAGCAGTTGGCCGCTGATCTTGACCTAGATGAGGGCGAGGAGAGTGAGGCGGGTAGTGATGAGGGTGATGACGCTCCTGAGCCCGAGGCCGAGGCCGAGGCCAGTGGTGTCCCTACCCCTTCTGAGGCCATCCCGCCTCCACCACCCCTTCACCCACCATTCACCCATCCGACGGGTGGGTCTTCCTCCTCCGCGGCCTACATGCCGCTCGACCCCACGTTTCTTCAGTCTTTCTCCACCCTCCAAATGGAGGTGACGGGTCTTAGGGAGGGTTTTAGTGGCCTGCGCCACGATATCCAGCGCATTTCTGGACGCATGGATTCCATTGAGGAGGGGGTGAGTCACTTTCGCGGCTACATTGACCGCCAAGGGCAGAGGGAGATGAGACGGATACAGCGTGAGGAAGAGCGGGCGATTAGAGATGCCCGTCAGTACGAGGAGAGACGGAGGATGAACGACTTGCTTTGGCGCCAGTCCGAGTCGATTCGGCAGCTGGAGGAGCGGTTTCGCTCTTTCCCGAGCGCCCCTGCCGGCTCGTCGTCCTCCCCACCCTTTGACCAGGGCGACTCCTCCCCTTTTTACCCCTTTCCCCCGCCCTTTTGGCCTCCCCCTGGGCCCGATGGCGCCCAGTGACTGCTTTCTGTTTCCCCCTTTCCCCACTTGTTTTGTCTTTCTTTCTATCTTTTTCATTGGGGACAATGAACAGTTCAGGCATAGGGGGTGAGCTCACGAGTGTTCGGTGGTAGTTTGTGATTCGTGGTGATTTGTACATACCCATCTGTATATTGCATCCCCGCATGCATTAGCTTTCATTTCATTTTTCTATTTCTTTTTGCATGTAGGATAGCGCATATAGTTAGGTATTGCATTGTATATATATTTTTGTTTTATTTTTGTTTTATTTTCTAACCCTTGGCTTCAAGTGGACGTCTGTTGAGTGGAGCATTACAAGACTGCGAGGTAATTCTTTCAACTCTTCTCTTCATCTATCCACTCCTGCTTAGGGTGCTTTATTGCTTTCATCTCCCCCCCAAAAAAAAACAAAAAAAAAAAACGGTTTTGAAAACCCCTCCTATGACGATGACCAAGGCTTTGTGGATTAGTTGGCTGACTTAGTTGTGTATGCTTGTGGGTTCTTTGTGGCACAAAAAAAATAAAAAACAAAAAAAAATTTATATATATTTGCTTGATGATGTTGAAATTGTTGTGACCACATTGTTTAGTTTGCATTCCTATTTGCCCTTGAAACCCCCTTGTCATGAATGATTACTCCTTTCAAGTAGGATATCTTTGGGGTTGGTTGTGCTATTTGGTAGTGTGACCCGTGAGACTTTGAGGCTATAGACTAATTCATCAATTTTGTCTCATTTCTTTTTCATGTGTGTCTCTTCCATAACAACATCTCTAGAACTTGGTTGGATTCTCTTTGAAATCGCATTTAGCATGTATACAGCAATAAAAATGATAGAGGCATTCATTTGTTTTTGAGCTACATAGCCAAACTGCCACCTGTTGTGTAATGTTTACCCCTTGCTTACCCCTTTGAGCCTTACCTGTTTTGTTGTGAACCTTTCCCTGCTAGCTTTTGGCCTAAACACATCTCCTACCTTTAAGCCAAAGCCAGTAGAGCAACACTTCACTGTTTTGCGGGTAATTTTTGGGTATTGTTGTGGTTACTTTGGCATGTAATGGGATGTATCATGGTCATCATTCGGGAAACTTGCTTATTGCTACTGTGCGTGCCAATCACTCTCTTTCTTGTTCCGTTCAAAAAAAAAAACAAAAAAAAAACAAAAAAAACCAAAAAAAACCAAAAAAAAACAAAAAAAACAAAAAAGGGGAACAAGAACACAAAAATCAGAAATAAAAGTGTTTGGCATGTTAATCTAGTGTATTCTCGATAATCCCATGGGTTTCGGGCGTGTTTGTAATCATATTGAGAGTGCGATGCAATTTGTTTAAGTGTTGGTTGCTCACTAGCTATGGCTTTTAGCTCCACATTCCCAAACTGTTGTCCCTCTCTTACCTATACCCATAGCCCCATTTCAACCCTGCAAAGTCCTCTTGATTGTTGCTGTGTATTTTGCATTTTAGCGGTGGAGAATTGAGAATTCTACCAAGCTTATGGTAGTTTGTTTCAGTGGAAGAGAGTTGAGCGAACCTATTTATATTCTAAACACATGTGAGGGAGTGCATATACTTTGTCCCCCCCTATGAGAGTCACTACCAAGCCAACTAGCCCACTACTTGTTTAGATGCGTCATGATTGGGGAGGGGGTTGATATGGTTTGACGGTGTGTTAACTTGAACATGTGATCCTCCAATGATTTGAACTGAATCTTGCAAATTGTATTTATGCCTCAAATTATTCCATTGGTTGTGCGCAACTGTGTTTGATTCGACCGATCCCCGATTGACCTTACCTGAGGAGGTGAGTTGCTAGAGGTTATCGACCCCCTTTTCTGTTCATTCATGTTCTAACCTTGCTTGGGGACAAGTAAGAGACAAGCATGGGGGAATTGATAAACCTCTATTTGACACACTTTTAGGCATGGTTTTTACCTCTTAACTCGGCAGTTTCTGGTATAATTTCGTGAGTTTAGAGGTCGATTATTCATTGTTTATCTCAAATCCACCTAAAAGTTGTGTTTTCGTGTTTACAGAAATCTGACTTGAATAAATGAGGAAAACAAGCCAATGCCGCGCTAAATTGGAGCAAAAAGGAACAATATTGAGCTAAAGTAGGCGGCACGGTGATTTCAAGTCAGGTGGCACGAGCGTGCCACCCAAAGAAGCGAAGAAACAAAAGACAGAAAAGTGGCACGGGGGACCCGTGCCTGGTGGCACGACCGTGCCACTTTAGTTTCTCCCGTTTTATCGATTTGCGTGCGTTTGAATCGACAGTTTTTTGGGATTCTAATTTCTTCTCCTCTCTCGAGATAGGCGACTTCTAGGGTTCTTAGGTTTACTTTTTGTTGTTATTGAATTCAAAACTTTGGATTGGATTCCGTTCACGCCTTCGGTAGATTATTGCAGCAAATTATTCATAGTACACTTTTCTGCCCTTTCTCTTACGTTTTAATTCAGGTTTCGCACTCTTTGGCATGTTATTGTTATTGATTGAAGTTGTGATTTTGATTAGAACAATGCTTAGCGGCTAAGTTTCTTAATCTTGGATTGGGTGTAGCCCTTATGATGTGATTTCAATTGTCATTTCTAGGTTTTTGTGAATTTATGCCTAAAGCATAATTGAATTCTCACTTAGCATGCCAGGTGTTCGATGAATTGCCTGAGAGGGTTAAATTCACATTCTTTATTAGGGTTCAGGAGACTAACGAAAGTTAGGTCCTTTACTTAGAGTAGCTTTGTGAGCGGTTGAATTACTTGACACGAAAGTAGTTGGGGTTTCAATCGGGAATTAAAATTACGCGATCTTGTGGTCTTGAGATTCTAGTTTCATGAAAATAGATAACTAGAGTAACCTGACCAGTCTAATGACATTTGAAAGAAGGCGTAGATGCTTTTAATTGGTAATCATTCCATTTCAATTATCTTACGGGCAGATTCACATAGCTTAGTTTACTTTCCAAGGAACATCATAGTGTGGTGAACCCCAATCCAGGATTCTCTTCATAATTGATTTAGACCCAATAGAAATAGAATCAGTTAAGCTCACTCCATTAGTCTTAAGCCTAGATTAAGTGTTAAAGGCTGATTCGGTGATTGAAACCAAGTTCCCTGCGGATACGACCCGTACTTGCCTTTGCTGGCTACAACCGGCACCGTGCACTTGCGGTACATTTTTAACACAACAGGTAGCGGATAGCTGTTCAAGTAGTGGATAGCATTTCTAATTTAGCTGTTAGCGGATAGCTATTTAGAAGAGCAGTTGAATAAAATGTGTTCGGTAAATTTAGCTGTTAGATTAGCTGATTAGTGTAAATTGATATAAAAGGATATAGATAATTTCCAAATATAAAATTTCCAAAGGGTAATTTTTGGTAAAAAAATATGAAACACTACTTTTGAATGTAAAACGTTAATACTATTAGTTTTTCAAAAACGCTACTTAAAACGCTAAACGCTACTTAAAATGCTAGTCAAAATACTACGTTACCGAATACTAAAAATTGCGTAATGAGTGTATTAACTTAGTCAAAACGCCAAACGCTACCCAAAACGCTGTTGCCGAATACGCCCTAACTGTCCTTGATGAAAACCAGGATATTGATCACTATCTTGAAAATGTTAAATTATCAAGCAATTCAAAGAAATTTTAAAAGATTGCTCTCCTCCGCTAGAGTATCTAGAAATATAGGAATAATGTTGTCTATAGTAATGAGATTTTCAACCTGTTCGATTGCTTAATAGGTATAAGAAAAGCTATGCTAAATGGCGAATCCAATTATCTTGTATATTGGTTGATGAATACTTCAAGGGGTCTCCTTCTCCCCTTTCCACCTCCAACCATTTTGTGAGGTGGTACTCTCCTCAACCAGGATTCGTCAAGATCAACTTGGACGGGTCATTCAACTAGTTTTTAGTATGCAGCTTTATTATATGAGATTGAACGGGCAAATTAATCAAAGCAGGAGTAGCAAATTATATAGACACATCAATTCTGGTGGTAGAAGCAAGAACATGAATAGATGGGGTTAACATAGCAGTTCAAGCAGGGTTCAACAAAATCATTATTGAAGGTGGTAATCTTATCGTAATCCAAGCATTGAAAAGCAATATGCAAGTTCATGGCAAATTTCCAATATCATCAAAGACGTCCAAACATGGTAAAATCAAGACATGCAAGCTACTATCAAACACATTTTTCGACAGGCAAATATGGCAATAGATTGACTATCAAAATTTGGACATTCGATCATCAATTTCTTCTCATTAGATTGTTGTTTTTCTCGAATTCTTTGGAAAATTATTTCTGATAATATAGTTGGATGTACTCTTGTAAAACGAGGCACCTAACATTTCTATTTAAAACTTACCTTTGTAAAAAAATAAAAAAAGCCCACCGCCCCTAAACAAATGGCTACTGGTTAAAGGAGGATATAGTTAGTGCTAAAACAATTTAAAAATAATTTCTATAAATAAAGCACTAAGAAAACCAAGAGATCAAATCAAGTGTAGTGGACCACAATAATATGATTAACAGTAAAAAGAGGATATAGTTAGTGCTAATACAATTCAAAAATAATTTCTATAAATAAAGCACCAAGAAAACCAAGAGATCAAATCAAGTCTAGTGGGCCACAATAATATTATAAACCAACATAGGTTAGCTCAAGCACGGTAATACTTACCTTTTTAACAGGGTCTCAAATGCAAGTATTGCTAACGTAGAAAATAAATAATGTGAGAGTTTAACCCTTACTGGTTAACAATAATTCAACTCTACATATATAAAAAATCAAGGATTCTAGAGAAAAAACAAGCAATTACGGTTTAGTGGAAAGTTTGTTCATGAAGTAAGTGCCATTATATCATTTGCAGATCGCATTCCATAGTGCAACTTCTCATTATATTACTGGTAGGTTAGGAAGATAAATGAAGGTTGCTCCTATATAGTTTGCCACGTCGTGTAAGGCTCTGTTCTTTTCGTGGGTCAATCCACATTTACCAACCTCAATCCACTTCAACCTACTTCAACCTATTTCAACCTACTTTAACCCACCTGAAAAAAAAAAAATACCAACTTCAACCCACTTCAACCTACTTCAACCTACTTCAACCCATTTCAACCAAATTTAACCCACCCCTTCATAATTTTAATAATTTGTAAAGTATCATATGGGATTTAGGGCCTGTTGTTTTCGTGAGTGCATTGGGTGGGAAAAAGGATGAAGTCGGTTGAAGTAGGTTGAGGTAGGTTGAGGTAGGCTGAAGTTGGTATTTTTTTTTTTGAGTTGGGTTGAAATAGATTGAACTAGATTGAAGTGGGTTGATGTAGGTTGAAGTACATTGAAGTTGGTTTATTTTGTATGTGGTGGATTGAAGTGGGTTAAAATAACGAGAATGTAACTAATGTGTGATAATTTATGAAATTATCGAAATTTGTGAAATTTATGCTCATACTTTTATATTTTTTTATTTTTTATTGTTTATTATTTATTTTGTATTTTGCATTTTTTATTTTTTATTTTTATTTTTATTTTTCATTTTTATTTTTTATTTTTTATTTTGTATTTTTATTTTTAGTTTTATTTTGTATTTTTATATTTTTATTTTTATTTTTTATTTTTTGTTTTTTGTTTTTTATTTTTTATATTTTTATTTTTATTTTTATTTTTATTTTTGTATTTTTATTTTTATTTTTTATTTTATTTTTTATTTTCTTATTTTTTATTTTTTTAATTTCGTGGTTCTTATTTTTTATTTTTTATTTTGTATTTTTTATGATGTTTGTTTTATTTTTTACTTTTTATTTCTTTTTTTAATTTTAATTTTTATTTTTGAATAAAAATTTAAAAATTAAAAATTAAAAATTTAAAAAATAAAAAATTTAAAAAATAAAAAATAAAAACAAAAAATAAGAACCAAGAAATTAAAAAAATTTAAAAAATAAAAATAAAAAATAAGAAATAAAAAAATTAGAAATAAAAAAATAAGATAAAATTTAAAAAATAAAAATGAAAAATGAAAAATAAAAATAAAAATAAAAATAAAAATAAAAAAATAAAAACAAAAAATACAAAATACAAAATACAAAATACAAAATACAAAAATACAAAAATACAAAAATACAAAAATACAAAATAAAAAATAAAAAATGAAAAATGAAAAATGAAAAATACAAAAATAAAAAAATAAAAAATAAAAAATAAAAAATAAAAAATAAAAAATATAAAAATATAAAAAAGGAAAAATAAAAAATAAAAAATAAAAAATAAAAAATGAAAAAATGAAAAACGAAAAATGAAAAATGAAAAATACAAAAATAAAAAATAAAAAATAAAAAATGAAAAATAAAATATAAAATACAAAAAAATGAAAAATAAAAAATAAAAAATGAAAAAATAAAAAAATGAAAAAATGAAAAACGAAAAATAAAAAATACAAAATACAAAATAAAAATACAAAATACAAAATACAAAATACAAAAATAAAAAATAAAAAATAAAAAATAAAAAAGAATAAACAAAAATTTCACAAATTTTCGATAACTTCATAAATTATCACACATTAATTACATTCTTATTATTTTAACCCACTTTAACCCACCGCATAAAAAATATACCAACTTCAACCCACTTCAACCAACATCAACCCACTTCAACCTACTTCAACCTATTTCAACCCACCTCAAAAAAAAAAATACCAACTTTAACCTACCTCAACCCACTTCAACCTACTTCAACCTACTTCACCCTTTTACCCACCCAATTTACCTACGAAAAGAACAAAGCCTTAAGTCATAGAGTAATTCTACTAGATGATCTGCTGTCAAAGCATATTTTGGGGGATGAGGGGAGTTATGGATTCAACATGTGACCGTCTACAATAAAATGGCTGCATCAGAAAGGCTGCGAACAACATTTCCACCTCATAACACCCGTGATATATAATGTGATTGCTGGCTTGCCGCATTCGAGTGATTTTGTCGTACTGCTATCAAGACTGCAATCATGACAAAACTGCATTTTAAATTGGGGGATAATCCTATGTATGAGTGCATTTTTATGGCTGAATGGATTTGAAGCTGAAGTGTTCCAATATATGGAAAAGTAGACAATAGATTTTCTTTAAGGCATAACGATTTAATGACAAACACCTGATGGGTATCTAGGAAAAGAGCAAATGATATAGGTTGTGATTTAGTCACTTTTGTTATTTGTTTCTCATTTTTAGCTTAACAAAATTTCCAACACAGGGCTCGTATGATGATTTTTATCCAATGATTTTTCAATTTCTTCTGAATGCAAAGGGTGTTTTTGGATATTAAAAAAAATAGTATGTCATATGTCATCAGGTAATGCAGTGTCATCTAAGGAAAAAAAATTTTTTGTAACATAGTTTTTTTTGGGGGGAGGGGGGGGGTTGGGGATAAAAACTTAGTGCTAGACTGCTAGTTGAAAAGAACATACAACGAAGTGGTCGTTTGCTAGTTTGGGCCAAGAACTCAAAACCATTACAACCTTTGATTTTTCTTTTCCTGCTAATTTCTTACCATTCGTAAGAGTCTATTCGTTTCAACTTTCAATTCTTAAAACTAAGAAATTAGCCGAAAGGAGTGGTTAGAAACATTTAGGAGCACTTATATTGTAACTCCCCGATCCCATATTAGGCCGGGACAGTTACAATGAACGGCTTTAAGAAACGTCGACTGGCCCCACAAACCACCACAAGCCTTTCTGGCGTCCTTCATCTTCGCTCACACGTTACCCAGGAAATTCCCAAGAGGTCATCCATCCTAAGATTGCTTCCCAACAAGCACGTTTAACTGTGGAGTTCTTAAGAGTGAGCTTTCTGAAAAGGAAGGTTCACATTTACTGATATAAGTAGTCGCATCAATTCCTTTAAGCCACTTACAGAGTGTTACATATATATAGGTTGAGTGATGACATATGTCTTATAGCAAGACACACTTAAATGTCTTACCTTATCATTAATTACCATGTTTTATAGTTCAAAATCACTACATTTTCAATGATTACATTTAATTATTAATTGCTAAACTTAAATATTCGTCGGCTACGCCGACGAAGTATTAAATGACACACTAATCGATATCAACCCCATTCGTAAGGGCATATGATATGTATATGTTTAGAAGTGTGATAAATTATAGATAAAAAAAAAAATTTTACACAACTTATAAGTTGTAATATGTTTCCACTATTAGATCATATCATTTTTTTCAATTTAAAAACATTATGATATGATTTTAGATTAAACCAGACATTTAAAAAGTGTTTTGTAGCAAGACACTTATCATTTTGCATATAGGTTAGCGGCTAGCAGTGTCTAAGAGTGGTTATGATGTAGGACGCTCTAATAGCAATTCCTATAAAGGGGAATAATTGATGCAGGTACGCTCTAAGAGCAATTCCCACACCGAGAAAATTCACAGAAGAACTTTCACTTAAATTCAATATCAATTCTTATTTATAATTTGCCTTCTTCAATTACATATAGGGATTTATATAACCAAGAGGCTAAATAGCATTAGAAAACCTAAATAATAAGATATAAACTAGAAAAGGACAAAAATATATAACTTAATATTATCCTAATAGACTAGGAAATTAGATTTTAATAAAATATCACTAAATATTCTTATTTTGGCTATCCTAAAATATGCTTAAAATTAACCTACGAAATTAATTAAAAATTACAAAAGATCTCCAATATCAAAATAATCTAATTTCCTAATTCTTTTTACCAATTCTTTACTCTTATCCTGCATTATTCTCCTCCGGTTGAAAAAAACTCGTCCTCGAGTTTTGAAATGAAAAAGAGCAGGAGAAGAATACAAAAAAAATGATTTAAAGTCATTGCACTTTTGCCAAAACTCCAGCCTTAGCATCTTCTCGAGCATTAAGCACCATGCCAAAAATGGATGTGGAGTTTTTTCCTCGAAGACGTAATCATGGATAAAAAAATTCAGCATGCTCAGCATGTATGCGACTTGCCTGATCCATATTGGATTCTCTTTGCTTATGGTTAGATTCTTGAACGTCCAGTGAAAATTCACGAGGGATATTGAAAAAGTTGTTTCCTAATGTCTTTGACTCTTCGTTCACTTGTACTGGTGATTGTATGTCCCCTCTATCAGTTCCCCGAGTAAAAGTTTTGGCATTGCTATCTCCAATGAACATCCCCTCATTGTGAACTTCATTTCCATATAACTCATAGCCACCAACTTCGACTTCGTGATTCATAGCACAAACGCTGATATCCGAAAGTTGACCATGCTCTTGTACTTGGATTTCTCCTTTCATATACTCATCTTCAAGAGTCTCCTCTTTCTTGTCCTCAATGATAAATCTGCTATTATGAGCATCATAACATATTGAATTCGAATCTGTCTCATTCAAATAAGAACTTGGTTGCCTCGTAGAAGACCTTAGAGATCACACTCTATATTCTCTAGGGGGAAGTTGCCATGATATTAAAGGAGTTCTAGGAGGCTTATAATCAAGCTTATACCTAGGAATGTAAGGCTCACACCCACAAATAAACTCACTAGCAAAATAAAGATCTAACTCGCAACATCCTTCATAAATCTGACAGCCTTGAAGCAAGCAGAAAGAATTTATAGCATCTTCGGGTGAATAAAAATTTACCCGAGCATGAACATTACCCATTGTCTGAAATCTGGCAATGTGTTCTACATCCCCGCAATGAGAGAAAATGTGGTATAGAACATTAGTTGCAATAGGAAGTTCTTTATCGCGAATAATCACAAATAGTGCTTGATGATGTCTGTCACACCAACCCATGGCTGCTGTATGCAACAATCTTCAAGCAAACTGTGGAGACGTGATCTTATAGTAAGAACGTATATGACAGCAGTCATGAATAGATGTCGGCAGTGCTAGATCTCAGCAGCACTGACATTAATAGTGCTGAAAACTAGTAAATTGGGCTAGACTATGGGACAAGAGAGCTTCACAAATTAGATTCTTTCTTTGGGGGGGATGATTTGAGAAACAAAGGATAGGAAGCAAAGAGAAAATTGACAATGGCTGGGATGGGATCGGGTAGCTCTGATATCAAATTGATGTAGGACGCTCTAAGAGTAATTCCTATAAAGGGGAATAATTGATGCAGGATGCTCTAAAGGCAATTCCCACATCGAGAAAATTCATAGAAGAACTTTCACTTAAATTCAATATCAATTCTTATTACGGCTGGTAAAAATCTATCCGACCCGATTACCCGAATTCATCCGATCCCCAAAAAACCGGGTACGGTCACAAAATTTATGTCCGAATTTAAAATTCGGACAACCGGTCATGTCCGAATTTAAATCCGGGTAGGTTTTGGGTTTGAGCATTAGGGTTTGGGCGGTCAGGATTTTTGAACAATTTCGGGTTCGGACAAATTCGGACAATCAGACAACCGGGTTCGGATATCGGACGACTACGTTTATGTGCAATTTTAGTCCAAATTCTTTATAAAATTTTATAAAAACAATTTTGGACAACCGAGTTCGGCACTAAAAAATCGGGTTCGGGTTCAGTCACACAAAATTTCGGTCCGAATGTCCTAAAATCGTAACACAAATTCGGACATTCGGACAACCGGGTCTAGACATCGGACATTCGGGTCCGGGTCCGGGTCTGGCCCGTGCGTCCGACTTATAATCCGGACAGGGTCCGGGTATGAAGTTTTTGTCCGAATGTCCAATTTGTTCGGACCCGAATCGACCCGAACCCGAATTTTTGTCAGCCCTAATTCTTATTTATAATCTGCCTTCTTTAATTACAAAAAGGGTTTTATATAACCAAGAGGCTAACTAATATTAGGAAACCTAAATAATAAGATATAAACTAGAAAAGGATAAAATTATATAACCTAATACTATCCTAATAGTTTAGGAAACTAAATCTTAATAAAATATCGCTAAATATTCTTATTTTGGCTATCCTAAAATATACTTAAAAATAACCTGCAAAATTAATTAAAAATTACAAAAGATCTCCAATATCAAAATATTCTAATTTTCTAAATCTTTTTACCGATTTTTTACTCTTATCCTGTATTAGGTTACAAACAGTTAAAGGTCATGTTGCCAAGGTCCCCTAGCTTTGTCCCCTAAACGAACTTTTCGAGAAAGTCTGCGATTTGCCATATCGTTGATGCCATTTTTCTCCAAAGTAGGTTTGATCATCCAAGTAAGAGAATCTAACGTTATATATGGGCATCTCCTCCCAAGAAATGGCAAAAAAACCAAAAGCTCATCTTGCATCAATGGATTACTACACTATATCGCTGGTAGTCCTCCCCATTATTATCTATGTCCTCCACTACTTCCTCAAAAAGTCACCTAAAACCAAGCTTCCTCCAGGACCAAAACCATGGCCAATCATAGGCAACATCCACCTCCTTGGCTCCAAGCCTCACCGCTCTGTCGCAGAGCTGTCCAAGATTTATGGACCCTTAATGAGCCTTAGGCTCGGGAGCATCACCACAATAGTGATATCATCCCCCGATGTAGCCAAAGAAATGTTCCTAAAACATGACTTAGCCGTTTCTTCGAGACAAATCCCAGATGCTTTCCGGATAGCAGGCCATGACAAGCTCTCCGTTGGGTGTCTCCCCGTGTGCCCCAAATGGCGGGATCTCAGGAAAGTCTTGGCCATCCAGTTGTTCACCAACCAACAGCTCCATGCAAGTCAGGGCCTCAGGAAGAAGAAAGTGGATGACCTTGTTCAGTTTGTAAAGGGTCGCTCTGAAAAGGGTCTAGCCATTGATATTGGCAAGGCCGTGTCAACCACCTCACTCAACTTATTATCAAATACATTTTTTTCAATGGACTTTTCTTGCTATGATTCTTCAGTTTCAGAGGAGTTTAAGGATCTTGCTTGGCATCTGTTGGAAGAGGGCGCGAGGCCAAACGTGTCGGATTTTTTCCCATTGCTTAGGCCTTTGGATTTGCAAGGGGTGAGAAGAAGGCAGACTATGTACTTCCACAAAATGATGGGATTTTTTGAAAGAATTATTGATGAAAGATTGAGGGATCAAACAGGTGCAAATGAAGATGTTCTAGGCACTCTACTCAAGCTTGTCAAGGAAGATGAGCTGACCCTTGACGATATCAAACATCTGCTGATTGTAAGTTTGTCTTCCGACTGAATTTTTTCAATGGTTTAGCGGCAGTTATGTTTTCTTTGTTTAGATTTACGTGGGGAAAGCCAATCTGAAGTGCCAGGTTTGAGCACATCAACAATTAAGGAGTTTCGAGGTAGGGCACCATTTAACTCTAACATAAGTTGCCTGTCAAAGAAAAATTTGAATATCGTTAATTACGAAAAAAGGGGTTGAAATTTGAACAACCATAATGGCTTTTTTAAAGAAAATTTGATGATGGTTATGAAGCTGGTTTTTTGTTTCTCAACTACGTTTCTCCTTGAATTAATACCAGGACTTGTTTATATCGGGAACAGATACAACTTCCAATGTGTTGCAATGGGCAATGACTGAATTACTACGCCATCCAGAAAAAATGACAAAAGCACAAGCTGAAATCGATCAAGTCCTAAGCGAAGGTCAATCAAGGTCAATTGAAGAATCTGACATCTCAAATTTGCCTTACGTACAAGCAATAGGAAATATTGAGGTTGTATCCACCAGTCCCCTTTTTGGTACCCCATAAGGCTGACTGTGAGGTACAATTATGTGGCTACTATGTGCCAAAAAATGCACAAGTCTGGGTGAATCTATGGTGCCTCAACCGTGATCCAAGTGTTTGGGTAAACCCCAAATCATTTATGCCAGAAAGGTTCTTGGAGAGTGAAATTGATTTCAAAGGCCGAAATTTTGAGTTCATGCCCTTCGGAACAGGAAGAAGGATGTGTCCTGGAATGCCGCTAGCTCATAGGATGGCACATCTAATGTTGGCAGCTCTTCTTCGTTCATTCAATTGGAAGCTTGATGGTCAGTTAAATGCAGAAGGCATAGATATCGAAGAAATGTTCGGGATTACGTTGGCAAAAGCTCAGCCACTTGAAGCTATCCCACTCTCAAGATGGCTTTGATTTCTACATGGGGAGTGTTTTGGCTTTATCGTTGTTATGGCACAGGCTTTTTAGTTTTGATTGCTATGGGAGTGCTTAAAAGGTCTAAGATTTCTATGTAGCTGGTTTGTTGTTATTTTCGCACTTGTGTTGCACAATCACTTGTATATTCAGGCTTTTTCCCATCCTAATTATCGAAAAAAAAAGCTCTAAGACTATTTGATAAGGTAACTGTAGGTCTAAATATTTGCTTACTTTAGTCTTTGATAAGCATCTTCGTGTAATAAATATGAATCTATTTGACCCACAACATATCATGCTTTGGCTCAATGGCCAGAAATGTATCTCTGGTTAAGGAGCTAATTTAAGCAATTAGATGGAGAAGGTAACTAGCTAGGAAAATAATCCAATAGACATAATAACAAAGACCTTGAAGGCATATAAGAAAGGAACAAATAATCGTTGATTATTATAGGCATGCAAATGAAATAGACCAGAGCATGGTCAGGGATCACATCTGAAAACATTTAAGACCTTTCGTAAGTGGAGGGGGGGGGGTATCCTCCAAATATAACGTGGATACGGCAAGAAAGCGAATCAAGCCACCAGAGATTACAGTTGTATTACGTTTACGTACATAATTAATTCAGTGGTACTAATGCACTATTGATCGCGTCATTAGCCTAATAGAACAATAATTGTCGCTTAAGCAAGTGGCCTACTTCCCATGTTACCCTCCACACGTAACAAGCCAACAAAATTTTCATTAGACGATTTTTTGTTTAAAAAAAGGGAGCTCTGAAATATATCTGATATTATTAATCACTTAGTTTCGTACTTATTATCGAAAATATCTATTTTTATGTGCTCATATTATTATTAAAATATATCAATACAGGTTGATTTGAGTGGTTTGACACTTGTTCTCAGGTTTCATATTTGAGTCTTGTGAATGGAGAAAATCTGCGAGGGAAGAGTTCTACATTTTATTGAGCCAACAGTAGCTCAACTCCAAAGACACAAAAAAAAAAAATTATTATCAAAAGATACTTTTCTAACAACATAACATTATTTTTATTGATTAAAAACTCATTTTAATAATGTAAACTCATTTAGTATTATTCAATTTCACATATCACCTAAAAGTTGACTATCAACGTGGACTGCAAGGAGTTTATAATTTACGAGTCAAACATAAACGCCTCATTTCATAATATAAGCATTTTCTCCTAATACATTGCAACAAAACCAGGTCAAGAAAACCTTATCCTACAAGCTTCAACAATGGAATATTACTCCATATCAATTTTGCTCATCCCCATAATCCTCATTTTCACCCTTCATCACTTGCTCAAAAACTCCCCTAAAACCAAGCTTCCTCCAGGACCAAAACCATGGCCAATCATAGGCAACATCCACCTCCTCGGCTCCAAGCCACACCGCTCTGTGGCGGACCTCTCCAAGACTTATGGACCCTTGATGACCCTCAGGCTTGGGAGCATCACCACGATAGTCATATCATCTCCGGATGTAGCCAAGGAAATGTTCCTAAAACACGACATGGACTTTGCCTCTAGGCAAATCCCGGACTCTGCTTGGGCTGTAGACCATGCCAAGTTCTCAATGGCGTGGCTCCCTGTATGTCCCAAATGGCGGGAGATCAGGAAGATCTTAGCCATCCAGCTGTTCACCAACCAACGGTTGGATGCAAGCCAGGGCCTTAGGAAGGAGAAAGTGAATGAGCTGGTAGAGTTTGTAGAAGATTGTTGTGAAAAGGGTCTGGCCGTTAACATTGGCAAGGTCGTGTTCGCAACCGCACTTAACTTGTTATCGAACACATTTTTTTCAATAAATTTGTCTGCATATGATTCTTCAGGTTCCCAAGAGTTCAAGGATCTTACTTGGCATATAATGGAAGAGATTGGACGGCCAAACGTATCGGATTTCTTCCCATTGGTTAAGGCCTTGGATTTGCAGGGAGTGAGGAGAAGAGTCAGTGCTTCTTTTAGAAAAATGCTCAAAGTTTTCGACAAGATCATTGATGAAAGATTAAGGGATCACATCGGTTCAAAGGACGATGTTCTGGACACCCTACTCAGTCTTGTGAAGCGAAATGAGTTGACCCTTGACGATGTCAGACACATGCTCATAGTAAGCACCATGATACCCCTTTGGCTAATTTTCCCATGTATTTTTTTAATAAACAATTGCTTCACAGCAATTAAGTCTAATGTGGTATTTATTAGTTTATTCTCTGCTGCTTATACTTAATTTTGTCCTTTTTTTATAAAAATATTTTCACAAAATCCTTCTTCTATAAAATATTTTTCACAAATTCTTGTTTTGTGGGTCATCTGGAATCAGTTTATGGGCAGAAATATCGGTAGAGGTAAGACTGCCTCCTCAGGCCCGGCGAAAACGGGATCCACACTAGAGGAGGTGGTGGTGGTGGTGTTGTCTGGATTTAATATGCGGGTGATCGATTTGTATTGCAATTAGAACCTAAGGTGATGATCTCATCAAGCTTAATTAGGGGCAGAATTTCAATGACGCATTATGACAAACACCTGGAGGACATATAGGAAAAGTTCAAATGATAGTATAGCAGGCAAGATAGACTGCGATCACTCATTACCAAAACAAGCAAAAACGATCATCACTTTGAAAGCAAGCTGAAAATTATTACATGTTTATGAAAAATGGAATGGGCCTTGATGGAACTTTTGTATTTTATTTAATTTTAATTTAATAGCAGGCTGGAAAAACAACAAAAAGACATTGTTTCTTAATTATTTTTCTGCTTTAATGAATATCAGGATCTATTTGTTGCGGGGACGGATACAACCTCCAATACAATAGAATGGGCTTTGACAGAACTACTACGCCGTCCAGAAAAGATGGCGAAGGCAAAAGCCGAAATGGAACAACTTCTAGGCAAGGGTCAATCAAGATCAATACAAGAATCAGATATCTCGAAATTACCTTACATTCAAGCGATAGTGAAAGAGACAATGAGATTGCATCCTGCTGGCCCTTTTTTGATACCCCATAAGGCCACGACGAATGTAGAATTATGTGGCTATTGGGTGCCCAAAAATGCACAAGTATGGGTAAACGTATGGTCTATAGGGCGAGATCCAAATGTTTGGCCAGATTCTGAATCGTTCACACCCGAAAGGTTTTTGGAAAGCGAAATTGATATTAGAGGTCAAGATTTCGAGCTCATGCCCTTTGGAGCAGGAAGAAGGATATGTCCCGGAATGCCACTAGCTTATAGAATGCTACATCTAATGTTGGCCACTTTTCTTCATTCATTCAATTGGAAGATTGATCATGGATTAAATCCAGAAGACGTAGATATGGAAGAAAAATTTGGGATCACATTGGCAAAAGTTCAGCCACTTCAAGCCATCCCACTTCCTAGATGAGTTTCATAGTAGAATTGCCATCGTTGTTTTATTGGATTTTACTTTGTTATTTATTGTAATGATGGTTTCATTTGGTCCTTAGAAAATTTGATGAAAAGAAAAGTTAAAGGAAAAAAATATGAAGAAAAAGAAGTAGGGAGAAAATAAGTTTTTTTCTCTTATTTGGATCGAACAAAAAATACAAGAATTTAGATGAGATATTTGAATGTTGATGAACTACTTGAATTATGTTGATGTTATCTAAGCAATGTGAGGTTGGAGGAGGTTGAGAATTTTCCTCAAACTTTCCTCACAATTTTATGAGAAATTTTATTACTTGTTTCTAACAAATTTTCCACCTAACTTTCCTCCATATTTTTTTTCTTTGTAATTTTCTCCTAATCAAACACAAAAAAAAAAAAAGTAGTTTTCTCAATTTTTTTTCTTTCGATTAAATTTTCTAAGTCCAAAGGAGCCTTACATTCTAATTTATTCTAGCCTATGAAAATACCAGAAATGAATTACAACCAAATATTGTTTCTGTGAGAATACTACCTCCTTCTAGAGTTAGAAAAGTCTCATCCGATATGATAATACGACATAAACCCAACACAATAACATTGAGGGAAGCACGAACCTGACCCGACCCGAACTTACTTCGACCTAAAGTCGACACGATTTGACTGTTTAGCATGAAAATACATTATTTTTCAATTTTAGGCAAATCTAAGTTATTTTCAAAGTCAACACGAAATTAACGAGGTTATTAAATAGGTCGATCCAACCCGACCCATTTCGTAGCTGTACCTCCTCCAAAAAGATAAAATGACTTTTTTTTTTTGTTCAACGGAGTTATAAAGGATAATATAATACAATTTTAATATAATGGCAGATGAAGAAATCAAAGATGGAACCTAATATATCGAGAACCTTAGCCATAACTACCAGACTAATACCTCAATGGCTAGATAAAATGAAATATGACTTGCAAGGAATATCACTTGAAAAATAAATTGAATAATAAGTGGTTTATTTCTTAATGAAGTTGAGTGCTCATTCAAGAATCAAGTTCAAGCAAACATAAGGTTTCTCATCTTTTTCATATAAGGCTTATCTCATATCTTTCTTGTTACCAGTTCCTTACATTTTTAGCTACGTTCGTAGATAGATATATAGACTGACTTAATTATCCAAAAAAGAAGAAAAAATCTGAAGTCTATTTTTCATTTTTAAAGGACCATCAGCATTATAAAATTAAAGAACTATTAGTCGTATCTTAAATAAATTTCAAACCTCCCTCCCATGCTATCTTACCATATGCTGTACTTTTCATTATCAAATCATTTCAGCAAAAGCTCCATCAAAATGTAAGTATTTCCTCTCAAGATATTAGTTTTGTTTTCAACTCCACCAAAAAAAAAAAAAATCCTCTCAAGATATTGCCAGAAGAAAAGGCCAAAAGAAAACCCAACCAACAACAATGGGATATTACACCATGTCATCAATAATACCACTCCCAATCATCATCTCCATCCTTCATCAATTCTTCAAAAACTCCTATACTGAAAGAGCCAAGCTCCCTCCAGGACCCAAAACTATGGCCAATAATAGGCAACATCCACCTCCTCGGCTCCAAGCCCCAGCGCTCTGTGGCGAACCTCTCCAAGACTTATGGACCTTTGATGAGCCTCAGGCTCGGGAGCATCACCACCATAGTCATATCATCCCCGGATGTAGCCAAAGAAGTGTTTTTCAAGCACGACTTAGCCTTCGCATCTAGGCATGTCCCAGATGCCATTCGGATACTAGGCCATATTGAGTCATCCATGGTTTGGCTCCCAGTGTCCTAAATGGAGACACCTCAGGAAGATCTCGGCCATCCAGTTATTACCCAACCAACGATTGGATGCCAGCCAGGGACTCAGGAAGAAGAAAGTCGATGAGCTTGTTAAGTTCGCAAAGGGTTGTTGTGAAAAAGGCCTTGCCATTGATATTGACAAGGCCGCATTCACAACCTCACATAACTTATTATCCAACACATTTTTTTCAATTGACCTGTCTTCATATGACTCTTTAGGTTCACGGGAGTTTAAGGATCTTGTTGGCATATGATGGAAGAGGGTGCGAGGCCTAATGTCTCGGATTTTTTCCCATTGCTTAGGCCCTTGGATTTGCAAGGGGCGAGGAGAAGGGCTCGCGAATATTTTTGCAAAATACTAGGAGTTTTTGAGAAAATAATTGATGAAAGACTGAGAGATCAAATGGGCACCAAAGATGATGTTTTGCCCATTCTGCTTAACCTAGTCAAGGAAGATGAGTTAAGCCTTCATGATGTCAAACATATGCCAGCGGTAAGTATGTCATGTATAATTCTTCAGCTGATTTTAATTTGGGGTACTTTCGCAACTGCTTAGCATTAATTTTTGTTTGATTGAATACATTTTGTGGGGTAATGGTAATTTGAAGAATGTAGGGAGAAAATTTCATTGGGACATTTTAACAAACACCTTATGGGCATTGAGGAAGAGAACAAATTCATATATGATAGACATGACATCCAGAAAAAACCAAATTACTGTATCATGGTCTCAACTTTCAGTGGGCCGGCGATTAATTAAAAAAATCCGAAATACTTACAATGCTCAATTTTCAGTGGTCTTCCCACGATCACTATTTCTGCATACATCATGGAGAAGAAATCAACAAATTTGGCATACTTTTCTTTTAAAGATTGATTTGCTGATGTAGCATAATATTTTTGAGCGAGATCTTCTTCTTGCATGAAAAACTATACTTGAGAGTTCGAAATCCATCGGATGCCCACTTTAAAGCGTACAACTAATTCATCCATTTCGAACTAAAAAACACACAGAAACAACAAACAAACATAAAAGCTCTCAAAATTAGAGAGACATACAACTCACACAAAAGCGGTCCACAAATCCCTTAATTGAAGAGACAATAAACGCAAAACTTTTTTTTTATAATTTCCCAAAGCTCTCACAATTTGGTTCAAAGATTTATAGAAGATAGTATAAGATGACCAGAGGAAAAATTGAACTTCCCTTTAAAAACAAAATGAAGTTTGCGAGATTCAAATTTAGTTCTTTTGCGGAGACTCTTAAATATTTTATCAACGATACTAGTTGATAAACAGAAGTACTCTTAACAGTCTAAAGAACTAATTCCGAATCACAATCAATCACGCGACTATAATTTCCTACAATTAAAAAAATAGGTTTGTTTACATCACATTTCTAAAATTAACTAGCAGTGGTCCTATACACAAAAGGTACCGGAAAAATGTAATGTACAATATTCATCTTATAACAAGCTGAAACTAGGATGTCGTCCAATCACTACAACAAGCCGGCCCATTGGAGACCGAACCAATTCGGTCTCAATAAAAAACAATTCGGTCTCAATTTAAGTTTAGAGACCGAACAGAGACCGAAATAGGCCGGTCTCCAAAAGCTTGGTAGCAATTCAAAATTGGAGGCCAAATTTTGCTCTTTGGTCTCCATCTGAGACCGAAATTTGAGACCAAATCTATTTGGTCTCTAATGGAGACTGGCCCAGTTTGGTCCCTATTTGAGACCAAAATTTTTGGTCTCTGTTTGAGACCAAACATCACCAATCTCTATTAGAGACCAAATCGTAGTGGTCTCTAATGGAGACCAAATATTTCGGTCTCCATTTGAGACCGTATAGCGATTTTGGTCTCTAATTGAGACTGGAATCTGGCCATGGCAGTTTTTGAGACTGAAATTTATTCTCGGTCTCAAACAGAGACCGAGATATAATTTCGGTCTCTAATTTAACTTTTTTTTTAAATAATTTTGCTTTCATACATACTCTCAAACCTGCTAAATAATTTCTAGACCAAAATTGCCACAAATTCCATATAACCACTTCCATTACGTCAACATGTAACTACAATTCCGAATTCCATAAATACATATATAACTAGTTAGGTACAACCACTTCCAAATATATACAAAAATTCCACATAACCGCTTACAGATATATACAACCTAACTCTCCCAATGAGTCAATCAACAAATGTTATCCAAACTGTACAACACACCAACCCAAACTTGCTCCATACTCAAGGGTTGATACTGCTACAAATATGCGTCCAAATTTTGAATTGCTTGTTGCCACTCTTTTCTGACTACTGCCTCATGTTGTGGATCCCAAGAGAATTGTTGCTGCACGTAAAATGTAAAGAAACAAAATGCATTATGTTAGTGTACATATATAAATGTGTGTGTGTGTGTGCGCGCGCGTATATATATATGTATATATATGGACAAAAATGGACAGAGTTCCGCCTAAAAATTGGAGTTATCCTAGGCACAAAGCCCTACATTAGTTCCCTGCAATAAATAAAGGTGCAAAACACATCCGCAAGCTCAACGGCTACACACTGGAGACCACAACTCTATATGCCACACGCTTGGAGTACACCAAGTACAAAGTACAATCATAAAGACATAAATAAGAGGTATAGGAGTAACAGGTATAGGAGTAATTTGTTAGCTTCCAAATTCTCCGTTAATCTTAATCAATTTTTTTCCCCTTCACTTCATACGTTCTTTTAATTTTCATCGATCGAATGTTGGGGTGAAATGGATAACATCCTTATCCATTTCGAGGGGAGGGTAGAGAAGGAGTTCTGGCAATCTTCCAGCCATGAAAACCACTTCACTCCATGAAACCAATGAGAAAGAGAAAGCACATACAGAAGGAATATAATTTAGATGATTATATTCACAAAGCTATTTCCATAATGGTTCTTCACCTGAAGTTACTTTGGAATTTGCATTTTGAGAATCAACCAGAGGCTTACCAAGCATATATGAGCTAACTCTTCACATTCACATATGGAAAATGCTCTTGCATAAATAAATGCATCGAAATCAATTGCTTTTCACACCTGATTGTGCTATAAGCTACTCAAGTATTAAATGACTATTTTCTCATGGCATTCATCGCACAAGTGCACCATCACAGAAGCCTTGCAAATTGATTGAACAGCATATCACTTCCAGACCACAGGTAACAAATCACATTCATAAGTAAATTAAAGAGAAAGACACGGCATATGGAGAATGCAGAGCATCAAATACATTGGTTATTTATCCCCGAGTACGCCACAGAAATCAACACGTCCTAAACTTCTGATAGGTACAACATTATGTTTTACATACAAGTAATTTAATGACAATATATATAAGATGTAAATATACGCCAGAAACGAGTTCTAATATTAACTGGGGCGAACTTTCAAGAGATTTGGCTCCAAAACCCAATTAATCAAATATAATTCTTTGTACAATGGCCGTGCAATTAACATCTTCCCCCCCCCAAAAAAAAAGCAGTTCTAATTCGGCACTTAGGTATCATTTTGAGCTCGATCCCCATTTCATTGAATCCCACAGCAATTATGGACCATAAACAAAATCTAGTCCACAAAAATAAACAAAACTTAAGATGTGTCGTTTTAACTAGCAGGCATCCATAAATGCACATTAAATGACGGAACGAGATAGAACAAACTTACAAAAGCATGCCATCAAAACAAGCAAGCCAAAAATACCTTTGTGTCAGAATGTCTAGGACTAACATGTGAATTCTGAAGCTGCTTCTGTTCATCAGGGGAACAATTGTGGCACAAGAAGTGATCAAGTCTTTTGGCTTCCTCCGCAGTCATGTCTATACATGCAGGATGGAACCTGAATACACAAGGCGCAAATGAAGATGAACCGTATTGCATACACTGACCCCCAAAGTAGCCGGTAGATAGCTAGTACGTCGGCAGCCAACCCTCACTTTGTAAATAGAATAGTATCAGCCCAAGGTCAATCTATAACATACAAGCATCTTGTATGCTTCTATATGCATGTTATTTCAAAACCCTGCATATAAAAAAGAACACATTGACAAGAAAATCATACTATGTGTAAATCTAAAATACAGCAAATCCCACCACAGTAAACCGAAAAGGGAAAATAAACGAAAATTCACATGATAAGAGAAAAAATGAAAAACAAAGAAGACCAACAGAAGGTCATCAGTACCCAAGTCTACAAAGAATAATTGATCAACAAACAATTTTTCTGCACATTTAGGGCATTAACCAGATTGCAGAAGATGCATATACATCGATTTTGAAAAGGGTACCATCGAAGAGACTATGGCAACAGAAAAGCATTCAAGATTAAAAGCCAGAAACAGGAGGAAAACCAAAAGAACAAACACAGATCATTTGTCACAAAACTGCAGGATCTTCATTCTACTTCTTAATTGCCAATCCACAACTCTTCTTTTGCTTGTATCATTTACAATCTCCTGGAAATTTAGCAGATCTTGATAAGATTCCACAACAGGCGTGAACATCAAACTTTGGTGCATTGAAAGCAAAAGAACAGTGGAGAATGAGCCATTATAGAGTTCTGCTCATTATAAAAACAACCCAAGGGGGTTTAAATGCCACAAGCAATTAGGCAAGCTTCGTAGGCACAGAAAATCTCAAGGGAGGGGGGAAACTATAGAGCCAATGAATGACAACCGTGGAACTGATGCAAGCCATGCAACATGGAACAGGAGGGTCTGCTCAGAGACTTTGAAGAAACAACACAAGAAGATAGCTATCAGAATATCAAAAGACATTGATTTTCATGAATATGGTCGTCAGGATCACTAAGGCGCCTAACATTGATGCTTAGCTCCACATTCACACAGCTACTCAAGCGAAGTGTTTGTCAACTAAGGCATTTTTACAAACACATGGTGTGCATACTCGGGGAACAGTTCAACCGCTAGCAATTCCCACACCAACGAAGCCATACACAGTTGTATTCACATATTAAGATATATAGTGGCAAATACAACGCCCCACACAACCATACAAACCTGGAATTGGCACTTCCATTTGTAGCAAACAAGACCCATGAGAATGCACCAAATGCCAGCACAAATCGGCGTCAAAACGGACCTCAAATTAAAGAGAAAAACAAAGGCAAGATGTACATTGAGAACGAACCAATAGAAGAGGGGATATGAGTATCAATACCTTGGTGTTTTTTCGGGGGGTTTGAAGCAGCAAGCACAGACTGAAATGCTTGTTTCGGGCATTTGAAGCAGCAAGTTGAGGACGGAAGTGAGTGAAAGCTTGAAGCAACAAGCAGATCGAGTGAGTGAAACCGAGCAGAGAGGAGAGAGTGAAAGCTTCAGCAGATCGAGTGAGTGAAACCGAGAACATAGCAGCAAGCAGTGAGTCGAAGCCCGCGCTGTGATGAATTTCTCCCAAACGTAGAGACGGGGTGTTTTGGTCTCCAAGTGAAACCGAGTTCTCTAGAAGCTTGGTCTGAAAATTGGAGACCGTTATTTATTTTGGTCTCTAATGGAAACCGAGCTATGAAATTGGTCTCTAAATCTGAGACCAAAAGTATTTTTAATTTTTATTAGAGCCCAATTTTGGAGTTTGGTCTCAAAATCTGAGACCGAAATGAAATTTGGTCTCTAAAATCTAAGATCGAAAATTGTATTGGTCTCAAGTGGAAACCAATATTGGAGTTTGGTCTCTAAATCTGAGACCGAACCTTTTTGAGGGTATCTAATTGAACCCTAAAATTGTAATTGGTATCCAAAATCAGAGACCGAAAATTGAATTGGTCTCAAATTGAGACCGCATCTTTATTTCGGTCTCTGAATTGATTTCAATTTGATACCAATATTTTCGGTCTCTGAATTCGGTCTCCAAATTTAATTAGAGACTATTTTCTTTTTCGGTCTCTATTTACACAGATTGTTGTAGTGAATAATACTCCCTGCTTAAAAGACAAGCAAGTAACGACGAAGCCAACCAACTCCTAATCAATGTTCATATATATGTTGTATTTTTGCAAAAACGTTAGCCAAATCCAGCATCACCTGCATATTTTTATGTAATAATTCTTCAGGCCGAGTTGATTCTAATAGGAAACCATTATTCAGTATGAAATGAGGCACTCGAATATAAGAAGAGAAAAACAGCAAATGAGGATGTTCTAGGCACTCTACTCAAGCTTGTCAAGGAAGATCAACTCACAGTTGATGATGTCAAACACTTGCTGCTGGTAAGTTTGTTTTCCCACTTAATTTTTGCAATTGTATAGCAGCAGTTAAGTCTTCTTTAGTTACATTTACGCGGGCAATGGCAATCTGAATCTGAAGTATGACCCCATGAAAAAAAATAGAGGATTTCATTGAGGCATAATAACAAACACCTAGAGGGCATACATGAAAAGACAAATGAAAGTATGCCAAGCAGCAGGGAGAGTGGACCCATTATAAGCATTCAAGTTACAAATACCGTAACCAGGGGTGTAACAAAATCAAGAAGATTCAAGAGCTAATACCATGGTGACAAGAGGGGGTGTGGAGGGAGGCTCAGACTAGCTTTCAAACCCTTCTCTTGTGCCTAATAGGGACACCTTTCGCCTCTAACAAAAGTTGTGCCTCATACAAAGGATGAATATCCTTGAAGCCACTATGAAACCGTCAAAATCTAATCTATCGCTATACAAACAAAAATCAGTCTACATGTGGGTACAGAGTATGTTATAGGACTCATCTAGATTACAAGCCTTCCAATTACCCATGGTGCATGGATTGCACCATCTTCAACCAAGTAGGTGAGGGTCTAGGTTCGATTAAAGATACATGAGATCCTCCAAGATGTGACGATTAGGCAAAAATAATGTAATCAAATGTCAATAGAATCACTTATTATGAAAGAACAATATGGTTAAAATCTTATAGTTTTCAAGGTTGATTTTTCTAAAGAAAATTTAGTCATGTTTTACGAAGCTTCCTTTGTTTCTCAACTGTGCTTCTCCTTGAATTGACATCAGGACTTGTTCATAACGGGAATGAGTACAACTGCCATTACTCTGGAATGGGCATTGACTGAAATACCATGTCATCCAAAAAAGATAACGCAAGCACAAGCTGAAATCGATCAAGTGCTAGGCAAGGGTCAAGCAAGGTCAATCGAAGAATCTGATATCTCAAATTTGCCTTACACTAAAGCAATAGTGAAAGAAACATCGAGATTGCCATCCACCAGCCCCCTTTTTGGTACCACATACGACCGAAAGCAATGTACAACTATGTGGCTATCATGCGCCAAAAAATGCACAAGTATGGGTGAATGTATGGTCCATCTACCGAGTTCCAAGTGTTTGGGCAAACCCTAAATCATTTGTACCAGAAAGATTTTTGGAGAGTGAAATTGATCTCAAAGACCGAAATTTCGAGCTCGTGCCCTTCGGAACAGGAAGGAGGATGTGTCCCGGGATGTCGCTAACCCATAGGATGGTGCATCTAATGTTGGCAACTCTTCATTCATTCAATTGGAAACTTGATCATGGCCTAGATCCAGAAGATGTGATATGGAAGAGAAGTTTGGAATGACATTGCAAAAGGTTCAGCCACTTCAACCCATCCCACTCCCTAGATGAGGTTGGCTTCAGTGCTTCATATTTACACCACTTGAAAACTAAAGCTTGGTTGCTATTAGATTGATAAATTACCGGGCCATATACTTCATGTATATACCGTATAGTCTGTGCCTAATAATTATATAACTTTGAGAACTTTTTTCTTATTAATTTGTGTTTTAATGAGATTTAAGGGATACTATAATAATTACAGTGTCTTTCGAATTTTAAAGTTGGAGATTCCAATTTTCAATTAACATATTATTCAATAATGGAAAAAAATATTATTCAATTATTGAAATATCCTCTCCCCACCAAAAGAAAACGACTTCAATGTGGAAATTTTGGGCCCAGAACAAGGTGATGAATTGAGTATCTGACAGCAGATGTCTTCAAAAATCATATTGATAAAAATATATTAATATAGTTTATATGACAATTGAATGCATCTAGAAAAAATGTGTATAAATATATAGTATATGAGAACACATGCTCCTAAAAGCACTAAATATACTGTACTCTTTCATGAAACATTATTTTTTTTTCTTTGTTGGGGTTTTCCAATCAGCAGAGTCCAATGATTAATTTTTAATGCTAACTTATCGCAACCATTAACTTATGTTTGAAGCCAATGAGGTTTTAAAATCAACGGAAAAAAAAATGTAATTTCTGTTTGAAGGGCATGATGGGCCCAAAATAACCGGAGATTAAAAAGGATTTTTATGAGGAGTGGATTTCCAAAAAATCTCATTATATCCAATTCCTCACCACGTCACCCCACTCCTTATAGCTCCGACAAACTCCTTCCGATTTCTAATAATTATAGAACATAAATTTTTTCAACTTCGATTCATCCAACTTCTTACAATTCCTTCCAACTTCTACCGGTTTCTGCTCACTCCTTCGTACATCTAATTCCCAAAGTCCCACCCAATTTAGAGTCACTATTTAATTACAAAATCTTCATCCATCGTTTTCACTTTTTTCTTGCAAGGCAATATTTTAAGTCTTTTCAGGACAATCATTTCTATATATCGCTCAAGGTATCACAAGTCCAAAAAACAAATTGATTACTCTAAAAGCTACAATCGTGGTTAAAAAAGTATGGGAATGTGCAGGGAAATCTAGCTGGATTACACTTAAGGCCCTGTTCGACAAAATTAGCGATTCAAGTACCAGATAGCAGTTTAGGTAGTGATAAACCTCTATTTGACACACTTTTAGGCATGGTTTTTACCTCTTAACTCGACAGTTTCTGGTATAATTTCGTGAGTTTAGAGGTCGATTATTCATTGTTTATCTCAAATCCACCTAAAAGTTGTGTTTTTGTGTTTACAGGAATCTGACTTGAATAAATGAGGAAAACAAGCCAATGCCGCGCTAAATTGGAGCAAAAAGGAACAATATTGAGCTAAAGTAGGCGGCACGGTGATTTCAGGCCAGGTGGCACGAGCGTGCCACCCAAAGAAGCGAAGAAACAAAAGACAGAAAAGTGGCACGGGGGACCCATGCCTGGTGACACGACCGTGCCACTTTAGTTTCTCCCGTTTTATCGATTTGCGTGCGTTTGAATCGACAGTTTTTTGGGATTCTAATTTCTTCTCCTCTCTCGAGATAGGCGACTTCTAGGGTTCTTAGGTTTACTTTTTGTTGTTATTGAATTCAAAACTTTGGATTGGATTCCGTTCACGCCTTCGGTAGATTATTGCAGCAAATTATTCATAGTACACTTTTCTGCCCTTTCTCTTACGTTTTAATTCAGGTTTCGCACTCTTTGGCATGTTATTGTTATTGATTGAAGTTGTGATTTTGATTAGAACAATGTTTAGCGGCTAAGTTTCTTAATCTTGGATTGGGTGTAGCCCTTATGATGTGATTTCAATTGTCATTTCTAGGTTTTTGTGAATTTATGCCTAAAGTATAATTGAATTCTCACTTAGCATGCCAGGTGTTCGATGAATTGCCTGAGAGGGTTAAATTCACATTCTTTATTAGGGTTCAGGAGACTAACGAAAGTTAGGTCCTTTACTTAGAGTAGCTTTGTGAGCGGTTGAATTACTTGACACGAACGTAGTTGAGGTTTCAATCGGGAATTAAAATTACACGATCTTGTGGTCTTGAGATTCTAGTTTCATGAAAATAGATAACTAGAGTAATATGACCAGTCTAATGACCTTTGAAAGAAGGCGTAGATGCTTTTAATTGGTAATCATTCCATTTCAACTATCTTACGGGCAGATTCACATAGCTTAGTTTACTTTCCAAGGAACATCATAGTGTGGTGAACCCCAATCTAGGATTCTCTTCATAATTGATTTAGACCCAGTAGAAATAGAATTAGTTAAGCTCACTCCATTAGTCTTAAGCCTAGATTAAGTGTTAAAGGCTGATTCGTGATTGAAACCAAGTTCCCTGCGGATACGACTCGTACTTGCCTTTGCTGGCTACAACCGGCACCGTGCACTTGCGGTACATTTGTAACACAACAAGTTTTTGGCGCCGTTGCCGGGGGACTTGTTTGATTTCAACATCGAAAGCGATTTTAAACGCTTGAGATTAGGCTTTTTCCTTTTTCTTTTCCTTTTTCCCTTTCCCCTTTTCCCTCCTTCTTGCTTGTTTTTACTCTTGCTTGAGCCTGCTTACGCTTGGTATAGTTTTTGGCTTTGTATGCACAAGCGCAGTCAGGGGAGTCACCACTTGCTTCCCCTGAATCCTGAAATCGAAGCCACTGCTCGCAAGCAAAGCGGCGCACGAAAGAAGAAACAAGCAGAATCTACAATGGCGGCGCAAGACAACCGCGTCCTAAGGGACTATGCAATGCCTCAGTCGTCGGGTATCACCTCTTCTATAGTGAACCCCGCGGTTGAGGTGAACAATTTCGAGCTGCGCCCGGCACTTATCTCGCTAGTGGAGCGAGACCAGTTCGGTGGGCACCCTTCTGAGAATCCCAACATGCACCTTCGCAATTTCCTTGCGAAGTGTGATACTATTAAGCTCAATGGGGTCCCCACCGACGCCATTCGATTGAGGCTCTTCCCTTTCTCTCTGCGGGATAGAGCCAGAGATTGGCTCCAGAATGAGGAGCCAAATACTTTCGCTACCTGGGATGCCCTCTCCAAGGCATTTTTGAGCAAATATTCCCCCCAGGGAAGACGGCCAAACTGAGGGCCGATATCACTTCATTCGCCCAGCTGCATGGCGAATCTCTATATGAGGCGTCGGAACGATTCAAAGATCTGCAACGCCAGTGCCCTCACCATGGAGTTCCAGATTGGCTCCTCATTCAAACTTTCTACAATGGACTCGATCAGTCTCTGAAGATGTCCATTGATGCTGCTGCTGGTGGGGCACTTATGGGAAAGTCCATTGAGGTTGCTAAAGCCTTGCTTGAAGACATGGCTGCTAATAACTATCACTGGTCTAATGAGAGGGCAACCCCCAAGAAGGCAAGTGGGGTATATGGGATTGATGCAGTGGACCTACTAGCTAGCAAGGTTGATGCCTTGGCTCAGCGTTTTGACAAGCTGGGAACTCCTTCAGGGAGTTCAATGGGAGGCTCATCTGGGGCAATGTTTGAGGTTGGGGCACCTTGTGAGATCTGTGGCATTCAAGGCCACATGGCTGTTGAATGTCAAACCGCCTTCCCAGGGGCGGAGCAAGCCAATGCAATGCAAACCTATGGCCAGTGCCCACAAAACAACCCCTACTCAAATACATACAACCCCGGTTGGAGAAATCATCCAAACTTCTCCTACCGCAATAACAACCCCATGCCTCCCAATCCTTCTCAATCCCAACCACAAGCTCCTGGTTACCAATCCAGGGCTCCTTATGCCCAAGCTCCCCAACAAGCCCCTCAACAACCTCCGCAACAACAACCCAAGTCCAATCTAGAGAGCCTCATGGAACGATTTATAGCTACTCAAACGAAGACCAACGAAGTACTTAGTGAGTCGGTTAACCAGTTGAACTCAAAGTTTGACTCGATGGCCACTCACCAAAAGATGATGGACAACCAGATTGCTCAAATTGCGCAGCAAGTGAACCATTTATCTAGACCCCAAGGGCACTTGCCAGGTCAATCTGAGACCAACCCCAAGGGTCAGATGAATGCGATCACACTGCAGAGTGGTAAGGAGTTGGAAAGTCCCCCAATGCCTATGAGGGAAGAACGACATGAGATTGAAGATTGGGACGAGGTCATCAAGGCAACCCCTAGTGATGCTATGAGTGAAGGGATCCAGAATGAAAAGCCTAAGGAGGTCGCAATAGAGGGTATCACCCCCAGGCGAGGCCTTACAAGCCGCCTGTTCCTTACCCTCAGAGGCTAGTAAGGGCTAGGGAGGAACACAAGTATGGCAAGTTCCTCGAGATGCTAAAGAAGTTTCATATCAATATCCCCTTTTTGGAGGCCATTACCGACATGCCCTCCTATGCCAAATTCTTGAAAGATTTACTCTCCAATAAAGGGAAGTTGCTCGAGAACGGCCACTGTGTCACTTACTGAAGAGTGCAGCGCGATTATTCAAAACAAACTCCCCCCTAAGCTTTCAGATCCAGGGAGTTTCTCCATCCCCTGTTCTGTCGGGGACCTAACTATCAGCAGAGCACTATGTGATCTTGGGGCTAGTGTGAGCCTCATGCCGTTTTCCATCTGCAGGAAGCTGCAAGTGGGTGAGCTAAAACCCACCACTATATCCCTGCAGCTGGCTGATCGATCAGTTAAGTATCCTCTTGGTGTTCTTGAGGATGTCCCATTGCAAGTAGAGAAGTTCTTCATCCCATGTGATTTCGTGGTTATGGAGATGGAAGAGGACTCCCGCATTCCCATCATTTTGGGACGACCTTTCTTAGCCACTGCGGGAGCTATGATAGATGTGAAGAATGACAAGCTCACCCTACAAGTGGGAGATGAGAAGGTAGAATTTAGCTTGCCACAAATCATGGCTTCCCCCACTTCAGGCGACTCGTGCTGTAGAGTCGATGTCCTTGAGAAAGCCCTTAACGAGGAGAGCAAGATCAGTTTTTCTGTGGAGGACCCATTGGAGGCCGCCTTACTCGATTGCCATGCCAATGCCTCGAGTTCGGATGAGATGGAGGAGTATGCTCGACTCCTCAACACGTCCACCGCCTACTTGCCTAGGCGGTCCCGCAGAGAGCTCCTCAGTGTGGAAGAGTCAGCCCCTAAGGAGAAGGAGGAGTCCCCCGCGAAGATAGAATTAAAACCTTTACCTGCCCATCTCAGGTACGCTTTTCTGGACCCTTCCCATCAATGTCCCGTTATTGTCAGCGCTAACCTAGATGGCCCACGATTGGAACAATTGTTGGATGTGCTTCGTAAGCATAGGGGCACCATCGGGTATAGTATTGACGATATTCGAGGACTCAGTCCTACGTTCTGTATGCATCGCATCTTTCTCGATGACAGTCACCGCCCCTCTCGACAACCTCAATGTCGATTAAATCCAAACATGCAAGAGGTTGTCAAAAAGGAGATCCTAAAACTACTTGATGCTGGGATTATCTACCCTATCTCCGATAGTGAGTGGGTGAGCCCAGTCCAGGTAGTTCCTAAAAAGGGAGGCATGACTGTCATAAAGAATGAGCGCGATGAACTCATTTCTACTAGGACCGTTACTGGGTGGCGAATGTGCATTGATTATCGCCGATTAAATCAAGCCACCCGGAAAGATCATTTCCCTCTCCCTTTTATTGACCAAATGTTGGAAAGGTTGGCAAGGCACTCCTTTTTCTGTTATCTGGATGGCTATTCGGGGTTCTTTCAAATCCCTATCCATCCTCACGTGCCCGTATGGCACCTTTGCATATCGAAGGATGCCATTCGGATTATGTAATGCCCCCGCCACTTTTCAACGCTGCATGACGGCTATATTCTTTGACCTTATTGAGAACATCATGGAGGCGTTTATGGATGACTTCTCCGTCTATGGAGGTACCTTCGCTCTTTGTTTGGAAAATTTAACCCGGGTACTCCATCGATGTGAGGAAGTCAATCTAGTACTGAATTGGGAAAAATGTCACTTTATGGTGCAGGAGGGAGTAGTATTGGGACACGTTATATCTGCTAGGGGCATTGAGGTGAACAGAGCTAAAGTTGAGGTTATCGAGCGATTGCCCCCTCCTACTTCTGTTAAAAGGGTGCGGAGTTTCCCTGGTCATGCGGGGTTTTATCGCCGCTTTATCAAGGACTTCTCCAAGATTGCCAAACCTCTTACTCAACTGCTCACCAAAGATGCCCCGTTTGTTTTTACTGATGAGTGCCTTGAGGCTTTTTGCAGGATCAAGCAGGCTCTGATTTCTGCCCCTATCATACAACCGCCAGACTGGGATCTCCCATTTGAGGTCATGTGCGATGCTAGTGACCATGCGGTAGGGGCCGTTTTGGGGCAACGGAAAGATAAGAAGCCCGTAGTGATCTACTACGCCAGCAGAACCTTGGATGAGGCCCAGCAGCATTATACCACGACTGAGAAGGAGTTGCTTACGGTCGTGTACGCAATCGAGAAGTTCCACCCTTACCTCCTATGTTCCAAGGTCATTGTGTACACCGACCATTCGGCACTCAAGTACCTCCTTCAAAAGAAAGATGTCAAACCTCGCCTCATACGATGGATTCTGCTACTCCAGGAGTTTGACCTGGAAATTAAGGACAAGGCAGAGGCAGAAAATGTAGTGGCTGACCACCTCTCCAGGCTTACTGTGGAGAGCCAATGTGCCCCCATTGATGATGCTTTCCCTGGCGAGCATCTCTTGGCCCTCTCATTGAGGCAAGCCCCTTGGTTCGCTGACATCGCCAATTATCTGGCCTCAGGAGTCATACCACATGACCTATCATCTCACCAGAAGAAGAAATTTTTCTATGAGATCAAGTCTTACTTCTGGGAGGAACCTTTCTTGTACAAGCTATGTAAAGACGGGATCTATAGGCGTTGCCTCCCTGAGGAGGAGGTCCAGAGCGTAATTTCTCATTGTCACGACTCTCCAAGTGGAGGGCACGCCAGTGCCTCCAAAACTGCAGCCCGAATACTCCAAGCTGGCTTCTTCTGGCCATCCCTTTTCAAGGATGTGTACACATATGTTCGGTCCTGCGACCGCTATCAGCGGACCGGGAACCTATCCAGGAAGAATGAAATGCCTCTCAACTTCATCCTAGAAGTGGAGATTTTCGATGTGTGGGGGATCGACTTCATGGGTCCTTTCCCATCTTCAAGTGGGTGGAGGCGGTGGCTAGTCCCACTAATGACTCCAGGGTCTTGGCGAAGCTTTTCAAGAGGATTATATTCCCACGTTTTGGAGTCTCGAGGGTCATAATCAGTGACAATGGCCCCCACTTTGTAGAGAAGAGATTGAAAGCTCTATTGAAGAAGTATGGGGTGCATCATAAATTTGGGCTTAGCTATCACCCCCAGACTAGTGGCCAAGTGGAAATCTCAGATCGTGAACTCAAGGCCATTCTGAAGAAAACAGTAGCGCGATCGCGAAAGGATTGGGTGGATAAGCTTGATGACGCTCTTTGGGCCTACCGCACGGCTTTCAAGACCCCTATAGGTACCACCCCCTTTCGCCTTATCTATGGCAAGCCTTGCCACCTCCCCGTCGAGTTGGAACATAATGCTTACTGGGCCATCAAGCACCTCAATTTCGACTTGAAGTTGGCGGGGGAGAAAAGGCTGCTGCAACTGAATGAGCTGGAGGAAATTCGGTACGATGCCTATGAGAATTCGAGGCTCTATAAAGAGCGAGTTAAAAGGTGGCATGATCGGTTCATAATCCGGCGAGAGTTTCGGGAAGGTGATTTGGTTCTCCTCTTCAACTCTAGATTGAAGCTTTTTCCTGGGAAGCTTCGATTACGATGGTCGGGTCCCTTCACCGTGCTCAAGGTCTACCCTTATGGCGCTGTTGAGATTGGCATAGAAGCCACGGGGTCATTCAAAGTGAACGGTTCCCGACTTAAGCACTATATTGCTGGAGAACCAATAGAGGGCAAGGTCTCATATGACTTGCCTACTGTGGTTTCTACCTAGGTGTCATCTATGGTCAAGCTAACGACCTAAAACAAGCGCTTCTTGGGAGGCAACCCAAGTTTTATTGTTTTCAAAAAAAAAAAAAAAAAAAAAAAAAAAATGTCTGAAAAAAGGGGCAGGAACACAGAAGCAGGATACGGCACGGTGTAACCGTGCTTAACGGCACGACCGTGCCAGTCTTCTCTTTCCCCCCAAGGAACAGAGATCTAGAGATTTGGCACGACCGTGCGCTTATCTCTCTTCTCTTCCCAAACAAACAAAAAAAAACCAAAAAAAACGAAAAAGAAAAAAAAGAAAAAAAAGAAAAAAGGAAAAAAAAGAAAAAAAAAGAAAAAAAATAAAAAACACAAGGGGGTCACACGGGGGCGGCGTGCCTCTGGGCACCCCGTGACCTCTATCTTCCCACCAAAAAAGGGGGGGGGAGAACAAAGGCCGGGTAGCGAAGTGGCACGGTCAGCTCGTGCCATATGGTACGACCGTGCCGCATTAAAAATTGTCGGGTTCACGATTTCTTCTTCCTCTTCCTCCTTCCTCCTCCTTCTTCCATTCGCCTCACCTCCTCTTTCTCTCTCTACTGCGGTTTCCCTTCTCTCTCTATCCCCACTCAATCTTCCCCTTTCACCTCTCAAACTCACTCAATTTGTTGCCAAAATCTTCAACCTTTTCACCCCCATTCACTCTACCCTACCAATTCCTCCCCTTTTCATCTCACACTCCTCCAACCCCATCTCACTTTCTCTCTCTAAAACCCAAAACCTCCATTGTTGAGGTTCAAGGTTGTAGAGAGCGAAACTGACCTTACTCCTGCTCTTTTCACCTCCTCGTGGGTCCAGATCTATCATTATTTCAGCAATGGGTAGAAAACGAATTGGGGAGACTTCCAAGGCTCCATCACTCCCCAAGAAATCATCTAGAGCAACCTCGTCATCTAACAGCGCCTACTGCGACAAAAGGTACCAAAGATGCTTTCCCTCTCGTATTACCTGCTAGTACTAGGGGCTTGAACTTTATTTTTGATGAGCAAAAGTCACGTTATGAGCTTTTCGCCACTCGGCATGCGAGTGAGCAGAAATTCTTTCATGCTAACTTATTACGGACTTTAGGAATGTTAGATGACATGTTAACTCTGTTTGGTCGTTTGGGTTGGTCTGAATACATTAACATGCAATATGCCTCATACGACCGATTGGTGATTGAGTTTTTGAGTTCCCTGACTGTTGATTGGGATGGTAGTTACAATGGTCAGAAAGTCGCCATTTATTTTCGAATGTTTAACATTGATCACCGGATGAGTCTGAGAATGTTTAATGACCTCTTGCGACTCCCGATGGCCGATGGGGCATATAGGGACGTATCCTCTTTGTGGTGACCTGATCCCGTTTGGTTGAGCAGCACCTGCTCCAAACGGAAAGAGTATACTGATAGGTGGGGGCGACCTAGGGTCTTTAACCCTCGACAGGCCAAGGCTGCCGACATTTGTAATGTCAACTTACGGTACCTTCAGCGCCTTACCGCTAACATTATTTTCAGCCACAACGATACCCAGAATGGGTGTCGTAAGGCTGAATTATTTATTATTTGGTGCGCCCTGTCCAGTACCCCTATTGATATGGGGGCCTTCATTATCCGCCACCTGGCGGAAGTAGCCAAACCTAGCAACCGAAACGTCCTTAGCGTTGGCAGTACCGTTACCGCCATTGCTATTGCTTTAGGCTACAGCTTGAGACTCTCTTCTCTCGAGTCTCACTTTCTGGGTGGTCACCTCGACCTCGGTACACTTCACCACATGCATATCATAGATACCCGAGGTGAAACCATTAGGTACCCCCACCATAAGACCATCCTTTTCAACCTTCCCAACTCTGAGCACACCACGGTCGCAAACAAAAGAAACTGGAATTGCGACGGGAGCATTATTAGGGCCACTGTTCTTCCTAGCGAGGAGCAGTTGGCCGCTGATCTTGACCTAGATGAGGGCGAGGAGAGTGAGGCGGGTAGTGATGAGGGTGATGACGCTCCTGAGCCCGAGGCCGAGGCCGAGGCCAGTGGTGTCCCTACCCCTTCTGAGGCCATCCCGCCTCCACCACCCCTTCACCCACCATTCACCCATCCGACGGGTGGGTCTTCCTCCTCCGCGGCCTACATGCCGCTCGACCCCACGTTTCTTCAGTCTTTCTCCACCCTCCAAATGGAGGTGACGGGTCTTAGGGAGGGTTTTAGTGGCCTGCGCCACGATATCCAGCGCATTTCTGGACGCATGGATTCCATTGAGGAGGGGGTGAGTCACTTTCGCGGCTACATTGACCGCCAAGGGCAGAGGGAGATGAGACGGATACAGCGTGAGGAAGAGCGGGCGATTAGAGATGCCCGTCAGTACGAGGAGAGACGGAGGATGAACGACTTGCTTTGGCGCCAGTCCGAGTCGATTCGGCAGCTGGAGGAGCGGTTTCGCTCTTTCCCGAGCGCCCCTGCCGGCTCGTCGTCCTCCCCACCCTTTGACCAGGGCGACTCCTCCCCTTTTTACCCCTTTCCCCCGCCCTTTTGGCCTCCCCCTGGGCCCGATGGCGCCCAGTGACTGCTTTCTGTTTCCCCCTTTCCCCACTTGTTTTGTCTTTCTTTCTATCTTTTTCATTGGGGACAATGAACAGTTCAGGCATAGGGGGTGAGCTCACGAGTGTTCGGTGGTAGTTTGTGATTCGTGGTGATTTGTACATACCCATCTGTATATTGCATCCCCGCATGCATTAGCTTTCATTTCATTTTTCTATTTCTTTTTGCATGTAGGATAGCGCATATAGTTAGGTATTGCATTGTATATATATTTTAGTTTTATTTTTGTTTTATTTTCTAACCCTTGGCTTCAAGTGGACGTCTGTTGAGTGGAGCATTACAAGACTGCGAGGTAATTCTTTCAACTCTTCTCTTCATCTATCCACTCCTGCTTAGGGTGCTTTATTGCTTTCATCTCCCCCCCAAAAAAAAACAAAAAAAAAAAACGGTTTTGAAAACCCCTCCTATGACGATGACCAAGGCTTTGTGGATTAGTTGGCTGACTTAGTTGTGTATGCTTGTGGGTTCTTTGTGGCACAAAAAAAATAAAAAACAAAAAAAAATTTATATATATTTGCTTGATGATGTTGAAATTGTTGTGACCACATTGTTTAGTTTGCATTCCTGTTTGCCCTTGAAACCCCCTTGTCATGAATGATTACTCCTTTCAAGTAGGATATCTTTGGGGTTGGTTGTGCTATTTGGTAGTGTGACCCGTGAGACTTTGAGGCTATAGACTAATTCATCAATTTTGTCTCATTTCTTTTTCATGTGTGTCTCTTCCATAACAACATCTCTAGAACTTGGTTGGATTCTCTTTGAAATCGCATTTAGCATGTATACAGCAATAAAAATGATAGAGGCATTCATTTGTTTTTGAGCTACATAGCCAAATTGCCACCTGTTGTGTAATGTTTACCCCTTGCTTACCCCTTTGAGCCTTACCTGTTTTGTTGTGAACCTTTCCCTGCTAGCTTTTGGCCTAAACACATCTCCTACCTTTAAGCCAAAGCCAGTAGAGCAACACTTCACTGTTTTGCGGGTAATTTTTGGGTATTGTTGTGGTTACTTTGGCATGTAATGGGATGTATCATGGTCATCATTCGGGAAACTTGCTTATTGCTACTGTGCGTGCCAATCACTCTCTTTCTTGTTCCGTTAAAAAAAAAAAAAAAAAGAAAGGACAGCAAAGCTTGTTCCAACCAAAAAAAAACAAAAAAAAAAAAAAGGGGAACAAGAACACAAAAATCAGAAATAAAAGTGTTTGGCATGTTAATCTAGTGTATTCTCGATAATCCCATGGGTTTCGGGCGTGTTTGTAATCATATTGAGAGTGCGATGCAATTTGTTTAAGTGTTGGTTGCTCACTAGCTATGGCTTTTAGCTCCACATTTCCCAAACTGTTGTCCCTCTCTTACCTATACCCATAGCCCCATTTCAACCCTGCAAAGTCCTCTTGATTGTTGCTGTGTATTTTGCATTTTAGCGGTGGAGAATTGAGAATTCTACCAAGCTTATGGTAGTTTGTTTCAGTGGAAGAGAGTTGAGCGAACCTATTTATATTCTAAACACATGTGAGGGAGTGCATATACTTTGTCCCCCCCTATGAGAGTCACTACCAAGCCAACTAGCCCACTACTTGTTTAGATGCGTCATGATTGGGGAGGGGGTTGATATGGTTTGACGGTGTGTTAACTTGAACATGTGATCCTCCAATGATTTGAACTGAATCTTGCAAATTGTATTTATGCCTCAAATTATTCCATTGGTTGTGCGCAACTGTGTTTGATTCGACCGATCCCCGATTGACCTTACCTGAGGAGGTGAGTTGCTAGAGGTTATCGACCCCCTTTTCTGTTCATTCATGTTCTAACCTTGCTTGGGGACAAGTAAGAGACAAGCATGGGGGAATTGATAAACCTCTATTTGACACACTTTTAGGCATGGTTTTTACCTCTTAACTCGGCAGTTTCTGGTATAATTTCGTGAGTTTAGAGGTCGATTATTCATTGTTTATCTCAAATCCACCTAAAAGTTGTGTTTTCGTGTTTACAGGAATCTGACTTGAATAAATGAGGAAAACAAGCCAATGCCGCGCTAAATTGGAGCAAAAAGGAACAATATTGAGCTAAAGTAGGCGGCACGGTGATTTCAGGTCAGGTGGCACGAGCGTGCCACCCAAAGAAGCGAAGAAACAAAAGTCAGAAAAGTGGCACGGGGGACCCGTGCCTGGTGGCACGACCGTGCCACTTTAGTTTCTCCCGTTTTATCGATTTGCGTGCGTTGTAATCGACAGTTTTTTGGGATTCTAATTTCTTCTCCTCTCTCGAGATAGGCGACTTCTAGGGTTCTTAGGTTTACTTTTTGTTGTTATTGAATTCAAAACTTTGGATTGGATTCCGTTCACGCCTTCGGTAGATTATTGCAGCAAATTATTCATAGTACACTTTTCTGCCCTTTCTCTTACGTTTTAATTCAGGTTTCGCACTCTTTGGCATGTTATTGTTATTGATTGAAGTTGTGATTTTGATTAGAACAATGCTTAGCGGCTAAGTTTCTTAATCTTGGATTGGGTGTAGCCCTTATGATGTGATTTCAATTGTCATTTCTAGGTTTTTGTGAATTTATGCCTAAAGTATAATTGAATTCTCACTTAGCATGCCAGGTGTTCGATGAATTGCCTGAGAGGGTTAAATTCACATTCTTTATTAGGGTTCAGGAGACTAACGAAAGTTAGGTCCTTTACTTAGAGTAGCTTTGTGAGCGGTTGAATTACTTGACACGAAAGTAGTTGGGGTTTCAATCGGGAATTAAAATTACGCGATCTTGTGGTCTTGAGATTCTAGTTTCATGAAAATAGATAACTAGAGTAACCTGACCAGTCTAATGACCTTTGAAAGAAGGCGTAGATGCTTTTAATTGGTAATCATTCCATTTCAATTATCTTACGGGCAGATTCACATAGCTTAGTTTACTTTCCAAGGAACATCATAGTGTGGTGAACCCCAATCCAGGATTCTCTTCATAATTGATTTAGACCCAATAGAAATAGAATCAGTTAAGCTCACTCCATTAGTCTTAAGCCTAGATTAAGTGTTAAAGGCTGATTCGGTGATTGAAACCAAGTTCCCTGCGGATACGACCCGTACTTGCCTTTGCTGGCTACAACCGGCACCGTACACTTGCGGTACATTTTTAACACAACAGGTAGCGGATAGCTGTTCAAGTAGTGGATAGCATTTCTAATTTAGCTGTTAGCGGATAGCTATTTAGAAGAGCAGTTGAATAAAATGTGTTTGGTAAATTTAGCTGTTAGATTAGCTGATTAGTGTAAATTGATATAAAAGGATATAGATAATTTTCAAATATAAAATTTCCAAAGGGTAATTTTTGGTAAAAAAATATGAAACACTACTTTTGAATGTAAAACGTTAATACTATTAGTTTTTCAAAAACGCTACTTAAAACGCTAAACGCTACTTAAAATGCTAGTCAAAATACTACGTTACCGAATACTAAAAATTGCGTAATGAGTGTATTAACTTAGTCAAAACGCCAAACGCTACCCAAAACGCTGTTGCCGAATACGCCCTAACTGTCCTTGATGAAAACCAGGATATTGATCACTATCTTGAAAATGTTAAATTATCAAGCAATTCAAAGAAATTTTAAAAGATTGCTCTCCTCCGCTAGAGTATCTAGAAATATAGGAATAATGTTGTCTATAGTAATGAGATTTTCAACCTGTTCGATTGCTTAATAGGTATAAGAAAAGCTATGCTAAATGGCGAATCCAATTATCTTGTATATTGGTTGATGAATACTTCAAGGGGTCTCCTTCTCCCCTTTCCACCTCCAACCATTTTGTGAGGTGGTACTCTCCTCAACCAGGATTCGTCAAGATCAACTTGGACGGGTCATTCAACTAGTTTTTAGTATGCAGCTTTATTATATGAGATTGAACGGGCAAATTAATCAAAGCAGGAGTAGCAAATTATATAGACACATCAATTCTGGTGGTAGAAGCAAGAACATGAATAGATGGGGTTAACATAGCAGTTCAAGCAGGGTTCAACAAAATCATTATTGAAGGTGGTAATCTTATCGTAATCCAAGCATTGAAAAGCAATATGCAAGTTCATGGCAAATTTCCAATATCATCAAAGACGTCCAAACATGGTAAAATCAAGACATGCAAGCTACTATCAAACACATTTTTCGACAGGCAAATATGGCAATAGATTGACTATCAAAATTTGGACATTCGATCATCAATTTCTTCTCATTAGATTGTTGTTTTTCTCGAATTCTTTGGAAAATTATTTCTGATAATATAGTTGGATGTACTCTTGTAAAACGAGGCACCTAACATTTCTATTTAAAACTTACCTTTGTAAAAAAATAAAAAAAGCCCACCGCCCCTAAACAAATGGCTACTGGTTAAAGGAGGATATAGTTAGTGCTAAAACAATTTAAAAATAATTTCTATAAATAAAGCACTAAGAAAACCAAGAGATCAAATCAAGTGTAGTGGACCACAATAATATGATTAACAGTAAAAAGAGGATATAGTTAGTGCTAATACAATTCAAAAATAATTTCTATAAATAAAGCACCAAGAAAACCAAGAGATCAAATCAAGTCTAGTGGGCCACAATAATATTATAAACCAACATAGGTTAGCTCAAGCACGGTAATACTTACCTTTTTAACAGGGTCTCAAATGCAAGTATTGCTAACGTAGAAAATAAATAATGTGAGAGTTTAACCCTTACTGGTTAACAATAATTCAACTCTACATATATAAAAAATCAAGGATTCTAGAGAAAAAACAAGCAATTACGGTTTAGTGGAAAGTTTGTTCATGAAGTAAGTGCCATTATATCATTTGCAGATCGCATTCCATAGTGCAACTTCTCATTATATTACTGGTAGGTTAGGAAGATAAATGAAGGTTGCTCCTATATAGTTTGCCACGTCGTGTAAGGCTCTGTTCTTTTCGTGGGTCAATCCACATTTACCAACCTCAATCCACTTCAACCTACTTCAACCTATTTCAACCTACTTTAACCCACCTGAAAAAAAAAAAATACCAACTTCAACCCACTTCAACCTACTTCAACCTACTTCAACCCATTTCAACCAAATTTAACCCACCCCTTCATAATTTTAATAATTTGTAAAGTATCATATGGGATTTAGGGCCTGTTGTTTTCGTGAGTACATTGGGTGGGAAAAAGGATGAAGTCGGTTGAAGTAGGTTGAGGTAGGTTGAGGTAGGCTGAAGTTGGTATTTTTTTTTTTGAGTTGGGTTGAAATAGGTTGAACTAGATTGAAGTGGGTTGATGTAGGTTGAAGTACATTGAAGTTGGTTTATTTTGTATGTGGTGGATTGAAGTAGGTTAAAATAACGAGAATGTAACTAATGTGTGATAATTTATGAAATTATCGAAATTTGTGAAATTTATGCTCATACTTTTATATTTTTTTATTTTTTATTGTTTATTATTTATTTTGTATTTTGCATTTTTTATATTTTTATTTTTTTTTATTTTTATTTTATCATTTTTATTTTTTATTTTTTATTTTTTATTTTTTATTTTTTATTTTTATTTTTAGTTTTATTTTCATATTTTATTTTTTATTTTTATTTTATTTTTATTTTTATTTTTTATTTTTTGTTTTTTGTTTTTTATTTTTTATTTTTATTTTTATTTTTATTTTTATTTTTTATTTTTTTTTATTTTTATTTTTATTTTTTATTTTTATTTTTTATTTTCTTATTTTTTATTTTTTATTTTTTTAATTTCGTGGTTCTTATTTTTTATTTTTTATTTTGTATTTTTTATGATGTTTGTTTTATTTTTTACTTTTTATTTCTTATTTTTAATTTTAATTTTTATTTTTTGAATAAAAATTTAAAAAAAATCAAAAATTTTAAAAAATAAAAAATAAAAACAAAAAATAAGAACCAAGAAATTAAAAAAATTTAAAAAATAAAAATAAAAAAATAAGAAATAAAAAAATTAGAAATAAAAAAATAAGATAAAATTTAAAAATAAAAATGAAAAATGAAAAATAAAAATAAAAATAAAAATAAAAATAAAAATAAAAAAATAAAATAAAAAATACAAAATACAAAATACAAAATACAAAAATACAAAAATACAAAATAAAAAATGAAAAATGAAAAATGAAAAATGAAAAATGAAAAATACAAAAATAAAAAAATAAAAAATAAAAAAAAAAATAAAACTAAAAAAATAAAAAATAAAAAATATAAAAATATAAAAAAGGAAAAATAAAAAATAAAAAATAAAAAATAAAAAATGAAAAAATGAAAAACGAAAAATGAAAAATGAAAAATACAAAAATAAAAAATAAAAAATAAAAAATGAAAAATAAAATATAAAATACAAAAAAATGAAAAATAAAAAATAAAAAATGAAAAAATAAAAAAATGAAAAAATGAAAAACGAAAAATAAAAAATACAAAATACAAAATAAAAATACAAAATACAAAATACAAAATACAAAAATAAAAAATAAAAAATAAAAAATAAAAAAGAATAAACAAAAATTTCACAAATTTTCGATAACTTCATAAATTATCACACATTAATTACATTCTTATTATTTTAACCCACTTTAACCCACCGCATAAAAAATATACCAACTTCAACCCACTTCAACCAACATCAACCCACTTCAACCTACTTCAACCTATTTCAACCCACCTCAAAAAAAAATACCAACTTTAACCTACCTCAACCCACTTCAACCTACTTCAACCTACTTCACCCTTTTACCCACCCAATTTACCTACGAAAAGAACAAAGCCTTAAGTCATAGAGTAATTCTACTAGATGATCTGCTGTCAAAGCATATTTTGGGGGATGAGGGGAGTTATGGATTCAACATGTGACCGTCTACAATAAAATGGCTGCATCAGAAAGGCTGCGAACAACATTTCCACCTCATAACACCCGTGATATATAATGTGATTGCTGGCTTGCCGCATTCGAGTGATTTTGTCGTACTGCTATCAAGATTGCAATCATGACAAAACTGCATTTTAAATTGGGGGATAATCCTATGTATGAGTGCATTTTTATGGCTGAATGGATTTGAAGCTGAAGTGTTCCAATATATGGAAAAGTAGACAATAGATTTTCTTTAAGGCATAACGATTTAATGACAAACACCTGATGGGTATCTAGGAAAAGAGCAAATGATATAGGTTGTGATTTAGTCACTTTTGTTATTTGTTTCTCATTTTTAGCTTAACAAAATTTCCAACACAGGGCTCGTATGATGATTTTTATCCAATGATTTTTCAATTTCTTCTGAATGCAAAGGGTGTTTTTGGATATTAAAAAAAATAGTATGTCATATGTCATCAGGTAATGCAGTGTCATCTAAGGAAAAAAAATTTTTTGTAACATAGTTTTTTTTGGGGGGAGGGGGGGGGTTGGGGATAAAAACTTAGTGCTAGACTGCTAGTTGAAAAGAACATACAACGAAGTGGTCGTTTGCTAGTTTGGGCCAAGAACTCAAAACCATTACAACCTTTGATTTTTCTTTTCCTGCTAATTTCTTACCATTCGTAAGAGTCTATTCGTTTCAACTTTCAATTCTTAAAACTAAGAAATTAGCCGAAAGGAGTGGTTAGAAACATTTAGGAGCACTTATATTGTAACTCCCCGATCCCATATTAGGCCGGGACAGTTACAATGAACGGCTTTAAGAAACGTCGACTGGCCCCACAAACCACCACAAGCCTTTCTGGCGTCCTTCATCTTCACTCACACGTTACCCAGGAAATTCCCAAGAGGTCATCCATCCTAAGATTGCTTCCCAACAAGCACGTTTAACTGTGGAGTTCTTAAGAGTGAGCTTTCTGAAAAGGAAGGTTCACATTTACTGATATAAGTAGTCGCATCAATTCCTTTAAGCCACTTACAGAGTGTTACATATATATAGGTTGAGTGATGACATATGTCTTATAGCAAGACACACTTAAATGTCTTACCTTATCATTAATTACCATGTTTTATAGTTCAAAATCACTACATTTTCAATGATTACATTTAATTATTAATTGCTAAACTTAAATATTCGTCGGCTACGCCGACGAAGTATTAAATGACACACTAATCGATATCAACCCCATTCGTAAGGGCATATGATATGTATATGTTTAGAAGTGTGATAAATTATAGATAAAAAAAAAATTTACACAACTTATAAGTTGTAATATGTTTCCACTAGTAGATCATATCATTTTTTTCAATTTAAAAACATTATGATATGATTTTAGATTAAACCAGACATTTAAAAAGTGTTTTGTAGCAAGACACTTATCATTTTGCATATAGGTTAGCGGCTAGCAGTGTCTAAGAGTGGTTATGATGTAGGACGCTCTAATAGCAATTCCTATAAAGGGGAATAATTGATGCAGGTACGCTCTAAGAGCAATTCCCACACCGAGAAAATTCACAGAAGAACTTTCACTTAAATTCAATATCAATTCTTATTTATAATTTGCCTTCTTCAATTACATATAGGGATTTATATAACCAAGAGGCTAAATAGCATTAGAAAACCTAAATAATAAGATATAAACTAGAAAAGGACAAAAATATATAACTTAATATTATCCTAATAGACTAGGAAATTAGATTTTAATAAAATATCACTAAATATTCTTATTTTGGCTATCCTAAAATATGCTTAAAATTAACCTACGAAATTAATTAAAAATTACAAAAGATCTCCAATATCAAAATAATCTAATTTCCTAATTCTTTTTACCAATTCTTTACTCTTATCCTGCATTATTATCCTCCGGTTGAAAAAAACTCGTCCTCGAGTTTTGAAATGAAAAGGAGCAGGAGAAGAATACAAAAAAAATGATTTAAAGTCATTGCACTTTTGCCAAAACTCCAGCCTTAGCATCTTCTCGAGCATTAAGCACCATGCCAAAAATGGATGTGGAGTTTTTTCCTCGAAGACGTAATCATGGATAAAAAAATTCAGCATGCTCAGCATGTATGCGACTTGCCTGATCCATATTGGATTCTCTTTGCTTATGGTCAGATTCTTGAACGTCCAGTGAAAATTCACGAGGGATATTGAAAAAGTTGTTTCCTAATGTCTTTGACTCTTCGTTCACTTGTACTGGTGATTGTATGTCCCCTCTATCAGTTCCCCGAGTAAAAGTTTTGGCATTGCTATCTCCAATGAACATCCCCTCATTGTGAACTTCATTTCCATATGACTCATAGCCACCAACTTCGACTTCGTGATTCATAGCACAAACGCTGATATCCGAAAGTTGACCATGCTCTTGTACTTGGATTTCTCCTTTCATATACTCATCTTCAAGAGTCTCCTCTTTCTTGTCCTCAATGATAAATCTGCTATTATGAGCATCATAACATATTGAATTCGAATCTGTCTCATTCAAATAAGAACTTGGTTGCCTCGTAGAAGACCTTAGAGATCACTCTCTATATTCTCTAGGGGGAAGTTGCCATGATATTAAAGGAGTTCTAGGAGGCTTATAATCAAGCTTATACCTAGGAATGTAAGGCTTACACCCACAAATAAACTCACTAGCAAAATAAAGATCTAACTCGCTACATCCTTCATAAATCTGACAGCCTTGAAGCAAGCAGAAAGAATTTATAGCATCTTCGGGTGAATAAAAATTTACCCGAGCATGAACATTACCCATTGTCTGAAATCTGGCAATGTGTTCTACATCCCCGCAATGAGAGAAAATGTGGTATAGAACATTAGTTGCAATAGGAAGTTCTTTATCGCGAATAATCACAAATAGTGCTTGATGATGTCTGTCACACCAACCCATGGCTGCTGTATGCAACAATCTTCAAGCAAACTGTGGAGACGTGATCTTATAGTAAGAACGTATATGACAGCAGTCATGAATAGATGTCGGCAGTGCTAGATCTCAGCAGCACTGACATTAATAGTGCTGAAAACTAGTAAATTGGGCTAGACTATGGGACAAGAGAGCTTCACAAATTAGATTCTTTCTTTGGGGGGGATGATTTGAGAAACAAAGGATAGGAAGCAAAGAGAAAATTGACAATGGCTGGGATGGGATCGGGTAGCTCTGATATCAAATTGATGTAGGACGCTCTAAGAGTAATTCCTATAAAGGGGAATAATTGATGCATGATGCTCTAAAGGCAATTCCCACATCGAGAAAATTCATAGAAGAACTTTCACTTAAATTCAATATCAATTCTTATTACGGCTGGCAAAAATCTATCCGACCCGATTACCCGAATTCATCCGATCCCCAAAAAACCGGGTACGGTCACAAAATTTATGTCCGAATTTAAAATTCGGACAACCGGTCATGTCCGAATTTAAATCCGGGTAGGTTTTGGGTTTGAGCATTAGGGTTTGGGCGGTCAGGATTTTTGAACACTTTCGGGTTCGGACAAATTCGGACAATCAGACAACCGGGTTCGGATATCGGACGACTACGTTTATGTGCAATTTTAGTCCAAATTTTTTATAAAATTTTATAAAAACAATTTTGGACAATCGAGTTCGGCACTAAAAAATCGGGTTCGGGTTCAGTCACACAAAATTTCGGTCCGAATGTCCTAAAATCGTAACACAAATTCGGACATTCGGACAACCGGATCTAGACATCGGACATTCGGGTCCGGGTCCGGGTCTGGCCCGTGCGTCTGACTTATAATTCGGACAGGGTCCGGGTATGAAGTTTTTGTCCGAATGTCCAATTTGTTCGGACCCGAATCGACCCGAACCCGAATTTTTGTCAGCCCTAATTCTTATTTATAATCTGCCTTCTTTAATTACAAAAAGGGTTTTATATAACCAAGAGGCTAACTAATATTAGGAAACCTAAATAATAAGATATAAACTAGAAAAGGATAAAATTATATAACCTAATACTATCCTAATAGTTTAGGAAACTAAATCTTAATAAAATATCGCTAAATATTCTTATTTTGGCTATCCTAAAATATACTTAAAAATAACCTGCAAAATTAATTAAAAATTACAAAAGATCTCCAATATCAAAATATTCTAATTTTCTAAATCTTTTTACCGATTTTTTACTCTTATCGTGTATTAGGTTACAAACAGTTAAAGGTCATGTTGCCAAGGTCCCCTAGCTTTGTCCCCTAAACGAACTTTTCAAGAAAGTCTGCGATTTGCCATATCGTTGATGCCATTTTTCTCCAAAGTAGGTTTGATCATCCAAGTAAGAGAATCTAACTTTATATATGGGCATCTCCTCCCAAGAAATGGCAAAAAAACCAAAAGCTCATCTTACATCAATGGATTACTACACTATATCGCTGGTAGTCCTCCCCATTATTATCTATGTCCTCCACTACTTCCTCAAAAAGTCACCTAAAACCAAGCTTCCTCCAGGACCAAAACCATGGCCAATCATAGGCAACATCCACCTCCTTGGCTCCAAGCCTCACCGCTCTGTCGCCGAGCTCTCCAAGATTTATGGACCCTTAATGAGCCTTAGGCTCGGGAGCATCACCACAATAGTGATATCATCCCCCGATGTAGCCAAAGAAATGTTCCTAAAACATGACTTAGCCGTTTCTTCTAGACAAATCCCAGATGCTTTCCGGATAGCAGGCCATGACAAGCTCTCCGTTGGGTGTCTCCCCGTGTGCCCCAAATGGCGGGATCTCAGGAAAGTCTTGGCCATCCAGTTGTTCACCAACCAACAGCTCCATGCAAGTCAGGGCCTCAGGAAGAAGAAAGTGGATGACCTTGTTCAGTTTGTAAAGGGTCGCTCTGAAAAGGGTCTAGCCATTGATATTGGCAAGGCCGTGTCAACCACCTCACTCAACTTATTATCAAATACATTTTTTTCAATGGACTTTTCTTGCTATGATTCTTCAGTTTCAGAGGAGTTTAAGGATCTTGCTTGGCATCTGTTGGAAGAGGGCGCGAGGCCAAACGTGTCGGATTTTTTCCCATTGCTTAGGCCTTTGGATTTGCAAGGGGTGAGAAGAAGGCAGACTATGTACTTCCACAAAATGATGGGATTTTTTGAGAGAATTATTGATGAAAGATTGAGGGATCAAACAGGTGCAAATGAAGATGTTCTAGGCACTCTACTCAAGCTTGTCAAGGAAGATGAGCTGACCCTTGACGATATCAAACATCTGCTGATTGTAAGTTTGTTTTCCGACTGAATTTTTTCAATGGTTTAGCGGCAGTTATGTTTTCTTTGTTTAGATTTACGTGGGGAAAGCCAATCTGAAGTGCCAGGTTTGAGCACATCAACAATTAAGGAGTTTCGAGGTAGGGCACCATTTAACTCTAACATAAGTTGCCTGTCAAAGAAAAATTTGAATATCGTTAATTACGAAAAAAGGGGTTGAAATTTGAACAACCATAATGGCTTTTTTAAAGAAAATTTGATGATGGTTATGAAGCTGGATTTTTGTTTCTCAACTACGTTTCTCCTTGAATTAATACCAGGACTTGTTTATAGCGGGAACAGATACAACTTCCAATGTGTTGCAATGGGCAATGACTGAATTACTACGCCATCCAGAAAAAATGACAAAAGCACAAGCTGAAATCGATCAAGTCCTAAGCGAAGGTCAATCAAGGTCAATTGAAGAATCTGACATCTCAAATTTGCCTTACGTACAAGCAATAGTGAAAGAAACATTGAGGTTGTATCCACCAGTCCCCTTTTTGGTACCCCATAAGGCTGACTGTGAGGTACAATTATGTGGCTACTATGTGCCAAAAAATGCACAAGTCTGGGTGAATCTATGGTGCCTCAACCGTGATCCAAGTGTTTGGGTAAACCCCAAATCATTTATGCCAGAAAGGTTCTTGGAGAGTGAAATTGATTTCAAAGGCCGAAATTTTGAGTTCATGCCCTTCGGAACAGGAAGAAGGATGTGTCCTGGAATGCCGCTAGCTCATAGGATGGCACATCTAATGTTGGCAGCTCTTCTTCGTTCATTCAATTGGAAGCTTGATGGTCAGTTAAATGCAGACGGCATAGATATCGAAGAAATGTTCGGGATTACGTTGGCAAAAGCTCAGCCACTTGAAGCTATCCCACTCTCAAGATGGCTTTGATTTCTACATGGGGAGTGTTTTGGCTTTATCGTTGTTATGGCACAGGCTTTTTAGTTTTGATTGCTATGGGAGTGCTTAAAAGGTCTAAGATTTCTATGTAGCTGGTTTGTTGTTATTTTCGCACTTGTGTTGCACAATCACTTGTATATTCAGGCTTTTTCCCATCCTAATTATCGAAAAAAAAAGCTCTAAGACTATTTGATAAGGTAACTGTAGGTCTAAATATTTGCTTACTTTAGTCTTTGATAAGCATCTTCGTGTAATAAATATGAATCTATTTGACCCACAACATATCATGCTTTGGCTCAATGGCCAGAAATGTATCTCTGGTTAAGGAGCTAATTTAAGCAATTAGATGGAGAAGGTAACTAGCTGGGAAAATAATCCAATAGACATAATAACAAAGACCTTGAGGGCATATAAGAAAGGAACAAATAATGGTTGACTATTATAGGCAAGCAAATGAAATAGACCAGAGCATGATCAGGGATCACATCCGAAAACATTTAAGACCTTTCGTAAGTGGAAGGGGGGGGGGGTATAGACATATAGTTACTCACCAAGTGTAGAAGAAGCATATTATCAGGTGAGATAATGACCAAAATTAGCTGATTATTAGAATTCAAACCAAAACATTAGCTGATTCCGTGTAACTTATAACCTAAATTACATTATCAAAGCGAATGTTTAGACCGAATAAAACACGTATATATACTCAATAAGTTATCGGTCAGTGTTTTGGGGGGTTGATGGTGGCTCATGAGTTTGCAATAACTAATGAAATATTCTAAGCAGATTAACTTGAAATTGCAACTTCCATATGTAAAATTATGAGTCCTCATTTGTGTCTAAATTTTGGACAGTGTCCCCGTGTCCTAAAATTAGAGCTTTGACGAGTCGAACACTCGGATCCGTACTTGTATCCTACACCCCATGCCCGAGTCCATGTTAACACATCCAGTTGTTCACCAACGAACTGCTAGATACAAGACAAGGCCTCAAGAAGAAGAAATTGGACGAGCATGTTCAGTTTGCAAGGGGTCGTTGTGAAAAGGGCCTGGCCATTGATATTGGCAAGGTAGCATTAACCACCTCACTTAACCTATTATCGAACACATTCTTCTCACAGGATTTTTCTAGCTATGATTCCTCAGTTTTGGAGGAGCTTAAGGATCTTGCTTGGCGCACGTTGGAAGAGGATGCGAGGCCAAATGTGCCGGATTGTTCCCCATTGCTTAGGCCCTTAGATTTGCAAGGGGTAGGAAAAAGGCAGCTCTGTACTTTCTCAATATGATGGGATTTTTTGAAAGAATTATTGATGAAATTAAGGGATCAGACAGGAGCTAAGGATGATATTCTGGACACTCTGCTCAAGCGTGTCGAAGAAAAGGAGCTCACCCTTGATGATGTCAAACATTTGCTGGTGGTAAGTTTGTTTCCCTATTTAATTTTGGCAGGTGCTTAGCTGCAATGAACTCTTTCTGATTTGGATTTATGTGGGTGATGGCAATACGAAGCTAAAGCTGATCCTTATCAATGAAAGATCGAGAAGAAAATTTCATTGAAGAATAATAACAAACACCTTGAGGGCACAAAAGAAAAGAACAAATGTGTGTGTGAGAGGGAGTGTGGAATCTTTATGAGAATTCAATTGACAACTAACATAAGATGCCAGATAATCAGGACGTTCTGGCAGCCATGATTCCTGATCTGTTTTCCTAATCGGCAAATTAGTATTTTCTCCAGAGAGCATTCTCTATCTATCAAACACAGCCTCTGATATGACCATTATTACATTAACAAAAAAGCACTTATTATTTCAAAAAAATAAATATTAGAATTTGATTGTTTACAACATTGTTGAGGGTTATTTCAAGAAGTTTTGATGATGTTTATGAACCTTTCTTCCTGTTTTTCTTGTTTTTCGAAGAGAGGGAGCATACTATAATGCATTGTTGATGCACCTCCTTGAATATCAGCACCTGTTTGTCACAGAAACTGATACAACTTCCGATGCATTGGAACGGCAAATGACTGAATTACTATGCCATCCAATAAAGATGATGAAAGCACAAATTGAAATCGATCAAGTTTTAGGCAAGGATCAACCAAGGTCAATCCAAGAATCTGATGTCATAAATCTACCTTATACTCCAGCAGTAGTGAAAGAGAAATTGAGATTGCATCCACCAGCCTCATTTTTACTACTCCACAAGATTGAAAGCGATGTACAACTATGTGGATATTATGTGACAAAAATTCTACAAGCATGGGTGAATGGATGGTCTATTGGCTGAGATCCGAGTGTCTGGGAAAATCCCGAATCATTTATGCCAGCAAGGTTCTTGGTATGGAGAGTGAAATTGATTTCAAGAGTCGAAATTTCAAGGTCATACTCTTTGGAGCAGGAAGAAGGATGTGTCCTACGATGCCACGAGGTCATAGGATGGCACACCTAATGTTGGCAACTCTTCTACATTCATTCAATTGGAAGCTTGATCATGCCCTAAAACCAGAAGATGTGGACATGGAAGAAAAGTTTCGAACGACATTGCAAAAAGTTCAGCCACTTCAAGCCCTCCCACTTCCCAGATGAGTTTGTTTGAGTGCTTCTACTTCTTGTTCGTATCAGAGTGCTTCACTTTCCCTAGCTTGAACTGCTTGGAAAATTAAACTTGTCATGCTATTGAATTAGTGTGTGTCATTATACCTAAGACTGTATGGCAGTAAGCCTGGATATGTCTAGATGAACAAGCTAGATCATTTTTGAGAAACATGTATTGGTATATTTTAATAACAATTTGAGCACAGAAAAATAGATATTTTCAATAATGATTACAAATCTAGGTGTGGAAAGTAGGCCACTTACAATTAATGTTCTGTCACGCTAATGACGCAATCAATAGTATATTACTACTATTGAATTATTTACGTAACACACCTATCATCTCTTCTGATTTGGTTCGCTTTCTTGGAGTATCCTCATTAAATTGGAGGATATTAAAACTTTTAATTTTATGTATCCAGTAACCTAGTACAAGTACCTAGTTATCTAGCACAACTTTTTTTCTTCCACAAATTATTAAGTGGGATCATTTGTATTAAAATTTTATATAAATTGAATTTTAAATAAATAAGTCATATATATAAGTTTAAATGATATTTGAATTCAAAATCTATTGACAATGAGTGAAGTAATCACAAACTTATAGGTCTATTCTTTTCATTGGAAAATATTGGTTGGCAAATGAATGAGGTTTGTTGAGATTAGCAGAAGTGGGTTGAAGTAAGTTGAAGTTGTATTTTTTTATTGAATTTGATTGAAGTGGGTTGAAGCTGATTGAAGTATGTGCGTTGAAGTGGGTTGAATTTTTTTAGTATGAAGGATAGAAATGGGTTAAAATAGTAGGCAGTGGGTTGAAGTTGGTATTTTTTTTATTGAAGTTCATGAAGTGGGTTCAAATGGGTTGAGGTTGGTAAATTTGGATTTACCAACGAAAAGAACAGAGCCTATATACATGCTCAAACTCTTAATTTTATTCATGCGGGACAGTACCACTTTCATATTCTTCATACGCCCCCTCACATATGGACTACTGACAAGGCCGGACACGTGGCATGCTCCCTATAGGGGACAGTCGCGAACTAAGATCGAGTACAACCTTGGCTTTGATACAATGTCAAATTCTTATATCAATTGGGTTTTAAACAAATAACTCATGTATATAAGCTCAAATGAAGTTCCGCCCAAAATCAATTAACAATAGGTAGAATAACTCAAAAACTTATATACGTGCTTAAACTCTTTAATTTTGTCAATGTGGTATAATATCAACTTTTATATTCTTGACAATTTCACATTAGAATTATTGGATTGTGGGAGGAGAAGAATGCTCAGGAAGAAGAGAGAGAATTTCCATTGATGTACTGTAGTTACATGATGAATACATCAAGTTGAGAGAAAAGAGAAAATACAGAGCCTTATGTTACAAAAGACTATGTCAGCTCAGCAACAGAATGCTAACTAGCTAATTGCCTGCCTAACTGACTGGTATATATCTAACACCCCCCTTCAAGTTAGTAGGTGCTCGGGCCCCCAATTTGGTAACAATGTCATGATGAAGGGGTCCTGGCAAGGACTTAGTGAGCACATCAGCTAACTGGTGCTTGGTAGAAACACAGCTGAAAGAAATGAGGCCATCCAGTAACTTTTCCCGCACAAAGTGGCAGTTAATTTTAATGTGTTTGGTTCTCTTATGGAACACGAGGTTTTTAGCTATGTAGATAGCAGCTTGGCTATCACACTTGGCTGGAACTGGTGTAACTGAATCAATGGTGAATTCAGTGAGTAAACGAGTCAGCCATGCTAATTAAGCAACTAATCTTCTCAGACTTCTATACTCTGCTTCAGCGGAAGACAAGACAACAGTACCTTGTTTCTTGGATTTCCAAGAGATGAGGCTTTTCCCAAAAAATAGTATGATCTTAGTATTTATGCAGTAATATGCCAAGGTCTAGTTGACCTTTAAGATACCTCATAACAAGCTGGGCAGCCTGGTAATGAGATGTCTTGGGGGCTTGCATAAACTGGCTGAGATGTTATACTGCAAAGGCCAGATCAGGTCTGGTGTTTGTGAGAAAGTTTAGCTTGCTAACTATCTTCCGATATAAAGTGGGATCATGAAACATATCACCATCATCTGCCTGTAGATTGACTCCATGTCTGGAAGACATGTAACTGGACTGACATAAGGATCCCCAAACTGAGCAAGCATTTCTTTGACAAACTTCCTTTGTGTGAGCACCAGTCCTGATGATGTTGATAAGACTTCTAGGCCAAGGAAATAATGAGCAAGCCCCAATTCTTTGATTTTAAAAGTTTTATCTATGTAAGCCTTTAGGTTTTGGATTTCATTCCCATCATTGCCAGTGAGGAGAATGTCATCCACATAAACTGCTAAAAACACAGCTGAGTGAGGTGTTTTCTTATAAAACAAAGAGTAATCATTTGAGGAATGGAGATATCCTTTGGCATACAGAACTTCAGTGAGTTTCGCATACCACTGTTTGGATTCTTGTTTCAGTCCATAAAAGGGACTTCTTTAATCTACAAACTGCATGAGGAATGGTGGAGTTAATACCAGCAGGGAGTTTCATATAAATCTCTTCATGTAAGTCTCCATAAAGAAAGGCATTAATTACATCTGGCTGATATAATTGTCAACCTTTCTTAACTGCAACTGATATTAATGCCCTAATTGTAGTGAGTTTGACAATAGGCGGGAAGGTTTCTGTGTAATCTATCCCTGGCCTCTAGGTAAAAAGTTTAATTACCAGCCTTGCCTTTAGTCGTTCAATGCTTCCATCAGCTCTATATTTAACTTTATAAACCCATTTGCAATCGATGGGTTTCTTTCCGTGGGGAAGGGAGACAATATCCCAGGTATTGTTTGTATTTAAAAAGCTGCTATTTCCTTTTGCATGGCACTCTGCCATTCTGGATGCTTTGCTGCCTCCTCATAACTTTCTGGTTCAGCAATGTCAGTCCCAATTGGATGTGCTATTGCTGAAGCACATTCATTGTTTTGCTCACAAAAGTTGGTTAGGTACAAAAGCAATGAGAATAATTCTGTTGGTTAGTGATACAACAGACATAATCTTGCAAATGAGATGACAATTTATGTGCTCTTGTAGACCTCTTTGGCTGTTCTGGAATAGGTGAACCAGTGTTCTGACCAAGTGTCTCAGCCTGATCATTTTGGGCCTCTGTAGGAACTTCAGTGAAGACATGTGGAGTGGGATCGTCATCTTCAAAATTTGCCTGGTAATTGAGAAATAATCCAGTGGATGAGTGTTGATGATTTTTAGCAAATGGAAAACTGGTTTCATATATGGAATATTACATCCCTGGATTCGATGAGTTTGTATGACTCCAAGTCCATTACTCTATAGGCCTTTTTGCCAAAAACATAACCCAAGAAGACACACGGCTTAGCCCTTGGCTGAAATTTGTCTCTTCCAGTCTTCCTTGCTTTTGAGTGGATGCAAAGCACAAACACCCAAAAGTTCTCAAGCGCCTATAGCTAGGTGCTTTCTTATGAAGCAATTTCAAAGGTGTTTTGCCCTGTAGTATCTTAGTGGGCATTCTGTTTATTAAATATGTGGCTGTGAGAACACGGTCTCGCCGGAATCTCAAAGGCAATTGTGACTGAAACATTAATGCTCTAGAGACCTCAAGTAGATGTTTGTGTTTTCTCTCAACTATCCCATTTTGTTGGGGCATTTATGCACAGATTGTTTGGTGCATAATGCCATGATGCACAGAGAAACTCAATATGTCATTGCTTTTGCTCAGTTCCAATGCATTGTCAGATCTAATGACTTTAATGCAGGCACTAAACTGAGTTTTAAACATCAGAACAAAGGTTTTCAGCACTAAGGCTGCCTCATCTTTAGTCACCACTGGAAAAGTCATCTACAGTAGTCAGGAAATATCTTTGCCCTTCATGAGTTTTGGCATGATATGGGCCCCATGTGTCAACATGAATAAGCTTAAAAATACGGGTAATGGAAATATGACTCGTAGGGAGAGGCAATCTGTGTTGCTTGGCTTTAGGACACACATCACAAATAAAGTCTTTGCTTTTATTAAGTAAAGAGCTGACATCAGAAACAAATTTCATTTTTCCATCAGACATATGACCAAGCCTTCTATTCCAAACATCAAAAGTAAGACCACAAGCAAGTTTATGACAACTCTTTACACCTTCTTTACCAAGACTCTGTGCAGCAACCTCAGCACATCCTGCAGTAGCACCTCTGAATCTATCTTCCAGGTTCCAAGCTTGTGCTAAATCTTTGTCCAAAATATATAATCCCATGTGATCTTTACCAATGACCAATGGCCTCTTCAGAGAAGGGGCCTGTATTGTACAGTTAGATTCAGTAAACTGTACTATACATTTCAATTGCTTACATAGTCTCTTGATGGACAATAGATTAATTTGAAGTGAGGCACATGCAGCACATTGTTTAGCACTAGTTCAGGGTTCAGTTTAAGTTTACCCTCGTGAGTTACTTTGACCCTTGCTCCATTACGTAAGTTTACCATAATGGGATTGGTCAAAGCACTCAGATCATGCAATATATCTTGTTTGGAGCTCATATGCTCACTGGCTCTAGAATCAAGGATCCGCATGTCTTAACTCAATGCACAAAAATTGTGAATGACATTAAGAGCATAGCATATACCTGCCATGTAAGCTGCTACGGCAGACGCATCCATGGTTTTTGCATTAGTATTTGTTATCAAATTGGAGATAAACTATATAAGTTGCTGTGATTGTTCTTGACTTAATCTAGGAATTGTGGCAACAGATGGAGCTGTTGCTTTGGAGTCAAATGTTTCAGCTGATGGACTTTCATTTTCACCCCAAGCATTGCTTGCACCTCTGTAGCTTTGTTTATTGTAGTTTGAACTTCTCCCCCCTTGTTTCCAGTGCTATTGTTGGTCCCAGGGTGACCATGGATCTTGTAGCATTTGTCAATTGTGTGCCCACTCCTCTTACAGTGATCACAAGACAGTTGTGATCTCCTATTGTCTATTCTCCTAGGCCCAACAAACATCGAGTTGTTTCCACTAGTCTTTGCACTGAAAGAGGTTCCCTTATATTGGAAATGACTGCTTGTTTTAACTTCTCTTTGCCTTTCTTCTTGAATGAGTAATGAATAAATTTGACTTAATGATGGGAGTGGAGTCATCATGAGAATACTACCTCGAACTGCTGTATAGCTTTTATTCAACCCCGTGAGAAATTGGATGATCTTCTGTTCCTCTAAGTATGCTTGCAGTTTCTCATTAATATCACATTTACACTTCTTACACCCACAGCTAGGCATACTGTTGGCTACTAAGAATTCATCCTAGACTCTCTTGGCTTTATTAAAGTATGATGCTATATCCAAGTCACCTTGTGAAATACAACTCACCTCCTTCCGAGCCTGAAAAAGTCTAGCCTTATTGGAATGTCCATATTGTTCAGTCAGTTCCTTCTACATCTGGCTTGCCGTTTCGCAAAAAATAACACTATCTCAAATGCTTTTGTGTACAGAATTAAGTAGCCAAGACAAGACCATGTCATTGCACCGTTGCCAACAAGGAAGAAGAGGAGAGGATGCATCAGGTTTGGTATGTGTACCTTCAATGAAATTGTTGGAGTATGAAAGTGGGCATTGTCCCACCTTGATAAAATTCAAAGAATATGATAGTGGGTGTTGTCCCACATTGATGAAATTAAAGGGCTTGAGCATGTATATAAGCTTGTGAGTTACTCCACCTATTGCCAATTGGTTTTGGGATGAAACCTTATTTGAGCTTATATGCATGACTCGTTGTTTAAAGCCCAATTAATATAAAAATTTAACATGGTATCAGAGCGGGTTGCTCGATATTGATTTGCCACCGTCCTCGTTTGATTAAAATTGTGTGCACGTGTTGGGCCTTATTAGTGGCCCACACGTGAGGGGGCGTGTTGGAGTATGAAAGTGGGCATTGTCCCACCTTAATAAAATTCAAAGAATATGATAGTGGGTGTTGTCCCACATTGATGAAATCAAAAGGCTTGAGCATGTATATAAGCTTGTGAGTTACTCCACCCATTGCCAATTGGTTTTGGGATGGAACCTTATTTGAGCTTATATGCATGACTCGTTGTTTAAAGCCCAATTAATATAAAAATTTAACAGAAATCAATTTTATGTTTGGTCAAGAGAGCAATTTTTACAGATCTTTTCCAAATGTCGAAGTCTTCTCCGCTAAAAATGTCTGCAACCAAAGTTTGACCTAGATGATCCGAAGAATGCAAGAAGAGAGGATCTGAGGGTTCAATCTATATACTCTGTTTGTTCCAGCGGCCGCCATCGCATAAGTTCTCATATAAAGATGGATATGGATCTGGATATGAATTAAGGAGTACTGAATCGCCGAATTAGGGTTCGAGCGATTGATAGAACAAATCAATCGTTCAAGAAACAAAAATAAGGCTAAAGTGCTTGAAAAATGTATAGATTGATAGAGGAGAGAGAAAACAAAGATCACAATCTGCTCTGATACCATATTGGATTGTGGGAGGAGAAGAATGCTCAAGTAGAAGAGAGAAAATCTCCATTAATGTACTGTGATTACATGATGAATACATCAACTAGAGAGGAGAGAGAAAATAAAAGGTCTTATGCTATTTATACTATCTCTATCCACTCATTTCTCCCCGAAGTTTGTTACAACAAACTATGCCAGCTCAGCAACAGAATGCTGACTAGCTAACTACCTGCCCAACTGACTGGTATATATCTAACAAGAATTATGATGAGACAAAAGAATGACTTTTTAAAGATTTTGAGATCAGTAGTAGTTTAAGCTAAAGTGACTTCTTAATTCAGAGTTATTATTAATTAAAGGTGAGCAAAAGTGTCCATCTCACAATAAGACTTATTATTATTATTATTATTATTATTATTATTATTATTACTACTTCTTTAATATTGCACTGCAAAATGAAAAAAAATGATATAAAAGTCGGCATTCAACTTGAATAAAGAACCAACAAAAGCATTCATATCTTTGTAATACAAATGCAAAAATGAATGGTAGCCTAAGAATGCTTCCCTCCCTCAATCCAAACTTCTCATTAATTCCGCCAAAATACTCAAAACAGTTAGAAATTAATTTGATTTTAAATTTTAAAATTCATAACAATCCACAAGTCTCACAGGTCCCAGGATCGAAACCTGGTTTTGACAGAAGAGTTGCTTCCTTGCCCTTCTTTGTTTTTTTGCTCTTCAATTTTTTTATTTTTTTTTTTCCGGACAGGTCTCAGGATCGAAACCTGACTCTAATAGAAGAGTTACTCCCCTGCCCTCCTTTGGTTTTTCGCTCTTCAATTTTTTTATTTTTTTTCTATTTCTGTTTGTCTACAGTTTGAGGAAAAGCGTGAAATAAAATAGGTTTACTATGAAACTTGCCAATAAGGGTTGAACTAATTCTCTCCACATACTTATTCTTTCATTCATTAATACTGTGGTCAATGCCCTTGCGATGTAAGGTTTTTAATAAAAAGCAAAAGTTAATCTTATCAACGTTATCACACATAGTAAAAGAAGTATATATACATCTTTGTAAGATAAATGTAAAAATGAATGGTAGTCTAAGAATACTTCCCTTCCTCGATCCAAACTTTTCATTAATTCCATCAAAATACTCAAAAAGTTATAAGTTAATTTGATTTTAAATTTTAAATTTCATAAAAATTCACTAATTGATATCCCCTCATTTCCCTACTTTTTCACGTCACCCTCTCTATCGTCAATAACCACATAAAATTACATTCCCACAAAGAGAGGATCGGGAAGACATCGATATGGAGGACGGTTTTCAGTGGGAAAAACCAAAAAAAAAAAAAAAATCATATTTCATTATCCTTTTTTTGGAGCGGATCAGAATTAATTAGAGATCTTAGTATGTCATAACTTAAATGATTAATTTGTATTTATATACGGTATGTAAAGTATATCATATGATCATAAACTTTTATTCTATATTTCTTTTTTCTTTTTGAGAAAACTATATTTCATCGATGAAGTATATCACACACACACACACACACACACACACACACACACACACACATATATATATATATATATATTCCATGTATCAACTTCCTTCACACAATTAATCTCTCTCTTTTCCGTCACCAGCCCTATAACCAAATTGTCCTTGAGCATGATGAAAAGTGTACAGCAGAATGGGGTTAAGATGGAGAAGATTGATGATTACCAGTGGTGCACTGGACTTATTGATATGAGATTATGGATAGATTGATGAAATTAGAGTTCCAGTCAGTAAAAATAGTTTTCTGATAAATTATGGTCGATTGTTCTTTTATTTGTTTTTGGTTCATTGTAATAGGTTTAATTTTAGTTCTTTCCACTTAAGGTTTTTGCGATATGTTATTTGATTCTTTTTAGAACATATATTTGTTCCAACTTTCATTCCATGAGATACAAAGCTTGTAGAACTTTTAATGAAATGGATAGAAGGCTTCGGCATTGATACTTTGTTAAATTTGTTTCCAAAGATGTATTTTAAATGTAATGGAGCTGATCATCTTGGCACCCTTCCACATCATCATTCTCACTGTTTGGGCTTTTATCGTTAATTTAATAATTTTGTCATTCTTTAATGTTTCTATTTGTTTGTTTTGCCTATTTTTGCCAACAACGCTTATTATAAATATGTACACTATTCTGACTATCTATATTCACAAATATACAGTTTCAAATATTTTTACGCGATGATATGCATTTGAGCGGAGCTAAAGGCTTTTAGGTTTGCGAAGGAAGAGTCTCATATATTAATTTTTATTCTAAGTTTTGGTGGAAACTAATGCGAAATTTATTTACCTTGATATGAGATCAGTATTTTGGGAATAGCACATCCTATATCAAATTAGGGTGTTTACACATTATTTCATTAGTCAGATTACTATCTATAAATTAACTTTTTTTGTTGTTCATTTAATTAAAAATGTTTAAATCTATATTTTATGTTTATGAATGAATCAATAGCTTTTCCTTTCTCATCAAATACATTTTGCATGTATGTAGTTTTGTTTGCTTTATTTTTCTAATCTTTTAAATAGCAATTAAATTATTATGATTTTTGTATGAAGTAATACTGGATAAAGATGTGTGTTCTAATCTTATTGAGGTTAATATTTTGGGTAATATATTGTATATTTTGATTCTCACAATAAACAATATCTAATTGCTGTTATGATTGCCTCCTCTACCCCTTTTCTTATTATATTATCTTCTTCAAAATTTTAGCAAAATTAGGTTCATTCTTTATTTCTCTACCCTACGTTCGCATCATATTTTAAATAAGTTCTAATATCCTTCTACGAGGTAAATATTTTTGATCAAGTATATATTGTGTTCATAATACTATTATTAGTAGAATAAGCATAATCCTTAGTATCCATCTCTTCTTCTAATTATTTAATGAGTTATTCTTTACTTTTAATCTCTCACTGTTTCTTTTGTAGTGGATGCAGGAAGTACAACCAAATAATTATAGGATTCCCTTTTTTTGGTTGTATTCATAAGTTTTTTTATGTAATTTTGTTCGTCCTCCTTCTCATACAAGTACTTGCAATCTTTTAAAGAAACAAACTAAGGGATAAGATATTGATATTTTAAAAATAGGAGAAGACATGAATATGAGATTGGTGGGATATTACAGTAGCACGACAATTGAAAAAGGATGTGAAGCCTGCATAACTTTTTTTTTTGCTTATTAAAAGACCACATAATTTATATATCCAAATTATGTAGTGAAGACTACACAATTCATACACACACAATGGTGAAAATAATCAGAGGAGATACCCAAAGTGAAGCACTAGAGGGAAAAAATAGAATTATTATTATTATTATTATTATTTTTACAGGGTAGAGAATCTAGATCATTTTCACTCATATTATGATTTTGTGTTTCTAAAATCAATATGTACTTCTTTTCTTATAGTTCTCAACTCAATTTCTATTAAAAAAAAGTTATCAACTCAATTACTTCATTAAGAAAAAAAGGAGATGATTAGTTTGATATAGTTTTAACAAAAAGGTTTTTTTAAAAAAAAATTTTGATGCAAGCAGAAAGGAAAAAAATATATATATGGTTCAAGGTTTAAATTATTGATTATAAGATTTAGAGTTAATTAAGATTGAAAAAAATAAAGTCCAAACAATGTATAGATTTCTGAATACAGCTTGTCCATTTAATTAACCATTTAAGTGAAGATTTTTACTTTTTTTTTAATAACTATTATGTGTTTTTGTTGAAAAAAATTCAAACTTCTTTGTTATCAAATTATCTTTCTGCCATAAATTGCTTTTTAAAATTAAACACCCGTGCAGAAGCACGAGCACAAACTAGTTTGGACAAATATAAAACGGTAAAATTGTAATGAGGAACAGTTCAAGGCATTTTAGAAGTCAAAAGAATTAAAATACTCGTCCTTATGGCAAGTTATTATGTATATCCGGGAGCACGTACTCCCATATTTATTTTTTATATATATTTTGGGATATATTCGCGTTATATATTTTATATTCTAATATATAATTGCTCACATGTCATATGAGAGTATATACACTCAAGTGTATGATATAGGCTTTGCGTTCTTACTTGCATGGTATGTTTATCATCTAGCTAGTACATTATGCGAGGTCCAAAAAATGATTAACAAATTATTTTGAGAAACTTATTAGCTTAAGAATAATGACGTTTATATCATGACTGAAAATTTTAATTTCAGATGAGGAGATGGATTATGTTTAGAAATAAATCCAAAATGATCTGAACCTAAATTAATTTCAGATAAATTAGAGGACCATCAATTTGGTAGAGGAAAGGGGAAAACTTGCACGAATTTCTAATCTCCAGTGGTGGAGAATGAATGAGATAAGGAGAGAGAAAGAAGTTATATTTGTCTAAGTACTAGTTGAAAGTTACTTGTTCTTTAGTGCGTCGGTAAAGGAAGTCAAGGGCTAGGATTCAAATCAATGGTTCAAAATTAGCAACTACCATAGTTAAAAAAATTTTCAATTATGGTAGAATTTTGCTAAATAAAAGAGTGATTAAGATAGGTCAAATCTACCGCTGAGATTTTAGTCAAGTGGTTAAAATTGAGGTCCTGAGTATATAAGGTCTCAGATTCGATTCCCCCTTCCCCCATTCTATTGTAATGTGATCCCAACCTTCTCTTCCAAGTTCTGAATCTATATCTTCTGGATGCAATCCATAATGAAGCTTCCAATTCAACAAATGAAGAAGAGTGGCCAACATTGGATGCACCATCTTATGAATTAGTGACATTTTCGGACAAATTCTTCTTCCAGCTTTAAAGGCTTGGGCGTGTGCTTGAAGTCTCAACATTTTGTATCAATTTCACTCTCCAAAAATCTTTTCTGGTGCAAACAAATTAGGGTTTGGCCAAACAATTGAATCTCATCCTAAGGCATATACATTTACTCCTACATATGCATTTTTGAGGCACAAAATAGCTGCATAATTCTACATTCCTTTTTGGCTTTATGTGGTAGAAATAGAGCTGGTGGGTATAGTCCAAATGCTTCTTTCAAGATTGCATGATTGTTTGGTAACTTTGTAATGTCAAATTCTTAGACTGACTTTAATTGGTTCCGTCCTGGGATTTGATTGATGTCACCTTGTGCTTTTGTCATGTTTTGTGGGTGATGTAACAAGTCGTCATTCCTCTATTAATATGCTAGAAGTTGTTCATGTTCCTATAATAAATAGTTCCGACTATTAACCCAATGAGAACCATAACTAGAGAATAGTATGTGACGTAAAAATGTCCCATTTTTCTGAAGTATTCATGAAATATTATTCAAAGAACAACTTTTTTCTTAATTTTTTTGGGATAAAATTCCTTTAAAATATTTGAAATAATATCAATATAAATTAATATTTTCATCGAATTTTATGAAACTTAAAGGTGGAACACTTTTATGCAAAACTTTTAGGTCCCTCATGATAATCAGCTGTGTCATGTTCCTCAAAAATCAAGAGACACAATCGATGCATAAGCATAACCATCACTATTTAAGGAACGAGGATAAATATAAGCGTACATTCATGCAAGTTCTCTAGCAACTGCAAGGCAAGGAAAGCTTGACAGCCATGATGGATGACAAGGGAAATCCATCATCTGCGTCAATTCCCAGAAAACAACACGGAAGTGTCGCTCCACTAGACCTTGATAAGGATATGGATAATATCGATAAGCCAAGTGTGTAGTGTGTAGGGGGCAACAACAAATATAAGGGGAAAGGCACAAAGGGCTAGCAAAGAGGGTAGTGCATATCAATGGGTGACTTTTCTGCTCATGTGGCTAAATAGAACAAAAATTACCTCAATCATATTAACATATGCACATGCTAAATGCGATTTCAAAGAGAACAAGATCAAGTTCTAGAGATGCAATCCTGGATGAATCACACATGAAGGAAAGTACGAGACTATATGCAATGAATAGTCATCAGGCTCAAAATCTCACAGGTAAGTCTACCACAGTCCAACAACTTACTTCAAAGTATGCCCCACTTATCGAGGTCAATCAGGCCAAGTCATATGAATCTCAAGGGCAATATGACATACAACATAGGGCGGGGAAAATACAGATGGCAATGTTAGAGCGTAATTCACAAAAGTTCATACCATAACATGTCACACTTCAACACACCACTCAACCAGATCAATCAATCATCACCCCTTCTGTTATCTTCATAAGAGGGGTTTTCGCGCACATTTATTAAAAAGTAATAAATCTAACTAAGAAAGCGGTAAAGGATATAAGGGGAAACGAAGAGAAGGGCAAAAAGTAGTACCTGAAAATCTTAAGAACGCCCAGCTCGATCAGTTCTCTTTTCTGAGATGTAAAATCTAGTTCTATATACTCTAAGCTACATGTTCTAATAAACGAAATATGTAGAAACAACCTAATGAAACTATATGAAGTCCTATCTATATGACGCGAATGCAAGTGACGTCAACCGACCCAACCTTAGGATCCGCGATTTCACCGAAAGAGCGATAAGCCACCCCCCCATACTTAAGATTTTCATTGTTCTCAATGAAAAAGACGCAGAAAAAGAGCAAAAGGAGGGGTAATGCAAGGATCGAAGGGTGAAAGGGGGAGGAATAAGGGCGGTGGTGATACACTAGGTTTTTGTTTTTTTTTTTTTTATGTTGTTTTTTCTCTCTCTTTTTTTTTTTTTTTAAAGTGATAAATGCCTTGAGTTGCCTCCCAGGAAGCGCTTGTTTTAGGTCCTAAGCTTAACCCTTACCTCAGGAGAGATGTGACAGCGAGACGGTGGGAGGTGGGGTAGTTGAAACATCAAATGGTTGTACGTCTATCACCTCCCCAGGGCTGAAATCAGAAATCAGCGTTGCCCATGAAATGTCTGTCTTCTGAGGAGGCCCTTTGAATGTAGGAGTAGTCAATGGGGGTTGGAGGGGCAAGACTGTCGTCCTCATATGGTCCGCCACCCCAATCAGTAAGCTCCGCACCCGAGACAGGTGGAGGAGGAGTAGAGACAGTAGGGGCTGCAGGAGCGGAATGGGCACCAAGGCTGGGAGGTGGTGTGGGTCAAGGAAAGCAGAAAACAATCCGTTCTCCACATATAGTGAAGGTCATGGTGTCGGTTGGTACGTCAATCACCGCCCCCGCAGTTGCAAGGAATGAGCGACCTAAGATGAGATGGGCCGGGAAGTCCGCGTCCATGTCAAGGACGACAAAATCACATGGGGCGAGGAATGTGCCTACCTGAACCGGGACATCCTCTAGAATGCCTACAGGCTGCCTGATGGAGCAGTTTGCTAACTGAATAATCATGCTGGTGAGAGTAAGGTCCCATAGTTGCAGCTTCTTGCAGAGAGAGAGCGGCATGAGGCTCACGCTAGCGCCCAGATCACAGAGGGTTCTCTTAATCTGCGTATCCCCTATGCAGCATGGGATAGAGAAACTGCCAGAATCCTACAGTTTCAATGGTGATCGCCTCTGTAAGCGCGAGCTGTAGGATCCGCTAATGGGGGCCACTGAAGCGTCCCCAGGTTCTCTCTTCTTGGACATGAGCTCTCTCAAAAACTTCAAATGAGCACGTGCTTCCTTGAGAGCTTCCAAGAAAGAGTTACTAACATAGATTCGGCAGAGGGTCTCCAGGAATCGCGCGAATCTAGGTTCAAACTGAGATAGCTTGGACCATGCCAGTCATTGGGGGAAAGGCACTTGGGGATGGTAAGTGCGAGCGGGAGGTGGAGACCTAGTCTCCCCAGCAGAACTCAGATTTTTTTTTCTCTTCTTCCCCTCTATTCCTACAGAATCAGGAACTGGAACTACCTCCTGGAGAACCATCACCGGACTCTCCTCTAACCCCTCTCCTATCATGGAGATAGCATTGGTGTGACCTCGAGGGTTAGTCTCGGGCGGACCTAGCAGATGCCTCTGAGGTCGGGACAGGTGGCTCACTTGTTGGGCGATTTGGGCGATCTGGGTGTCTATCATCTTCTGATGGGTGGCCATAGCATTGACCCTGGAGGTCAGTAGGTTGATTGACTCACTAAGAGTCTCGTTGATCTTGTTTTGGGTCGCTATGAAGTACTCCATGAGACTCTCCAGGTGAGATGTAGATTCAGGAGGTGGAGGTGGAGGGGGTGGATTGTAGGGAGCTATGTTATGGAAACCGGGTGGCTGGACAGAACTCTGGGGGTGAGGGTTGGGATTTTTGTAGAGAGGGTTCGGGTGAATCTTCCAACCCTGATGTGTTTAATGCTAGGAGGAGCATTGTAGCGCTCAACAGAGATATGTTCCTGTACATCACAGGTCTCACAGTGTGCATAGGCCCCCATTGATGGCCCCGCAGAAGTGACTGATAGGGTTGTTACTTTATCTAGTCGCTGTGTGAGGGCATCCACCCTACTTGCTAGGAGCATCACAGCGTCCATCTCATGTCTGCCACCGCCTCTCTTGGGGGCAGCCCTCTCACTTGACCAGTAATAGTTGTTGGAAGTCATCTCTTCCAACAAGGCCTTCGTTGCCTCGATTGACTTGCTCATTAGAGCACCCCCTGCGGCGGCATCAACTGAGATCTTCACTGATCGCTCCAACCTATTGTAGAAGGTTTAGATTAGGAGCCAGTCAGGAACTCTGTGGTGGGGGCACTGTCGCTAGAGGTCTTTGAACATCTCCCAGGACTCGTAAAGGGACTCCTCATCCTGCTGTGCGAAGGATGTGATGTCCATCCTCATCTTGGCAATCTTGTGAGGTGGGAAGTACTTGCTGAGGAACTTCTTGGAAAGAACCTTCCAGGTGGTGAACGAGTTGGGCTCCTCGTTCTGCAGCTAGCCGCTGGCTCTATCCTTCAAAGAGAAAGGAAAGAGCCACAGGCGGATCGCGTCGGTGGACACCCCGTTGAGTTGGATGGTGTCACACTTCGCAAGGAATTTGCGAAGGTGCACGTTAGGGTTGTCTGAAGGGTGCCCGCCGAATTAATCTCGCTCCACAAACGTCACCAAGGCGGGACTGAGCTCGGAATGGTTAGCCTCGATCGCAGAGCTAATGATGGATGAGGTTATGCCCGATGCTTGCGACAGGGCATAGTCTCGTAGTATTCTTTGGCCTTGTTCAGCCATTACAAATTCCACCCTCTTCCTTCTTCTTGCTTCTCCGCCTCGCTATCGCATGGTCACTTTGATTTCAGGATCAAGTGGGATAAGGTTTTGAATCCCTTGCCTCCTCCTGCGCATACAAAGCAAACACTACCACGGTGTAAACAGTTTCAAGCAAGAATAAGGAAGAACAAGAAGGTGTGAAAAGAAAAAGAAAAGACCAGTCTAGAGCACTCAAATCAGTTCTAATATTGAAAGGCACAAGTTCCCTGACAACGGCGCCAAAACATTGTTGAGTTAAAAATACCGCAAGCGTAAGGTATACCTGTAGCTAGCGCACGGCAAGTACGGGTCGTATTCCATAGGGAACTTGGTTCCAATTACTAGAACTAATTAGATTACTCAATCTAGGCGATCACAATTGTTGACTGAGAATTAAACTAAGGGAAATTCTAATAACTAACTAATGAAATACGCAGTAGAATGGAAAACACTTAGGTTGGAATTAATAGCACGACTATGCTAGTGAATCAATTATTAACCTCGCCAAACAAACCCAAGCATGCATTACGAGTGGATAGATTGTCAGTTAAGTCTATCTCCTCCCTCTCCTAAGGGTCGAAGACTAATCCTACAACTATAGTCAACTATTCTCATAGGACTAGAAGTCGAACGATTACAAGATTTACAATCTCAAATCCCAATTAGAATCTTAATTATTTTCATATTAAAACTCTAATTGTCTACTAAGCTGCACTAAGTAAAGGTTTCGTCTCTCAATGTTCCCCTAAACTCTAGCAAAAATGGACGAATACTCTTTCAAGCATTTCATCGAGCATGTGGCGTGTATAGTAGAAATCGCAAACAAACAAGGGAAAAGTAAGGACTAAGGCTAATCCAAGATCCAATAATACATAGACGGCATTAATCCCAACCCAAGTTGGGAGATTTAGTCTACAATCATCTTCTCAACATAGCCACTACATTCAATTCAATAACCATGACAAACCTCAAAACAATCAAGAATAAGAGAGGAGACAGAATTAAGAACCTGAAATTAATTGAATGAACTCAAGGTAGCATAAACTTTAATCCAATAGGGAAATCAAAAGTGAAAATCAAACTCTTTAGTCAAACCTAAAAATCGTCTAAGAAAACGTCTGTGAAGAGAAAACTAAATGAGACCCAAAATAACCTGAAGAAAAATTTAAATTGCGACGCGAAACGAGGGTGGCACGGTCGTACCTCGAGGCACAGTGCAACCGTGCCAAAAATCTGGGCCGGTACCGTGCCAAAAATCTGGCACAACCGGCCCAGGCTAGCACAAGTGGCACGGGCGTGCCACTTGGTTGTTCTGGCCGGTTGTGCCGGTTTTCGTGGCCCGATTATGCTACGTGTGTTTGATCCCTTGGGGCTTCCGTGCAACGTCTTTTCGCGACTTTAAACTCGCCACCTTGGCACTCCTTTCTACTAAATGTTATTCATCTTTTCATTTCTTCGATAAAGTCCCTGAAAATATCGAAAGATGCTATATGAGTAAAAAGTATGCCAAAGGAGGTTAGTTCGACCCTTCTCTTAGTAAGATTGAATACGAAAACATTGAGAGAAGGGGTCGATTCGGGGCTGAAATTGGGACAAAATAAAGGTTCATCAAAAAGTTACTGGATGGCCTCATTCCTCTCAGTTGTGTTTCTACCAAGCACTAGTTAGCTGATGTGCTCACTAAGTCCTTGCCAGGACCCCTTCATCATGACATTGTGAGCAAATTGGGGGTCCAAGCACCCACCAAGTTAAAAGGGGGTGTCAGATATATACTGGTCAGTTAGACAGGCAATTAGCTAGTCAGCATTGTGTTGGAGCTGGCATAGTTTGTTGTAACGTAAGGCTCTGTATTTTCTCTCTTCTCTCAACTTGATGTATTCATCATGTAATCACAATACATCAATGGAAATTCTCTCTCTTCTCCCTGAGCATTCTTCTGCTCCCACAATCCAACAATTCTAATGTGAAATTGTGAAGAATATGAAAGTGGATATTATACCACATTGATAAAATTAAAGAGTTTAAGCATGTATATAAGTTTGTGAGTTATTCTACCCATTGTCAATTAATTTTGGGTGAAACTTCATTTGAGCTTATATACATAACATATTTGTTTAAAACCCAATTGATATAAAAATTTAACATTGTATCTAAGCCAAGGTTGTGCTCGATCTCAGTTCGCGACTGTCCCCTATAGGAATCATGCCATGTGTCGGACCTTGTCAGTAGTCCATATGTGAGGGGGCGTATGAAAAATATAAAAGTAGTATTGTCCCACATTAATAAAATTAAGGGTTTGAGCATGTATATAGCCTCTGTTCTTTTCGTTGGTAAATTCAAATTTATCAATCTCAACCAATTTCAACTCACTTCATAAACTTCAATAAAAAAATATAAACTTCAACCTATTTCCTACTATTTTAACCAACTTCTACCCTTCATACTAAAAAAATTCAATCAACTTCAACCAACTTCAACCCACTTCAATTCAATTCAACAAAAAAATACAACTTTAACCTACTTCAACCCACTTCTACTAATCTCAATCAACTTCATTCATTTACCAACCAATATTTCCCAACGAAAAGAATAGACCTAAAAATTTGTGATTACTTCACTCATTGTCAATAGATATTGGATTGAAATCTCATTTAAACTTATACATATAATTTATTTATTTAAATTCAATTTATATAAAATTTTAATGCAAATGATCCCACCTAATAACTTGTGGAAGAAAAAAAAAGTTGTGCTACATAATTAGACACTGGATACATAAATATCTCGTACCCGTCTCTGACCCGTCTCATTCTACTCTCTCTCATCCACACTTTTTTTTTCTCTCCCTTAAAATTAAAAGTTTCAATATCCTCCAATTTAATGAGGATACTCCAAGAAAGCGAACCAAACCAGAAGAGATGACAGGTGTCTTACATAAATAATTCGACAGTAGTAATGTACTATTGACCGCGTCATTAATTGTAAGGGCCTACTTTCCATGTTACCCTCCACACCTAGTTTTGTAATCATTATCGAAAATATCTATTTTTCTGTGCTCAAATTATTATTAAAATATATCAATATATATTGATTTAATTGGTTTGATTTTTTTTTTAAACAAAATTTTATATTTGAATTTTATGAATGAAGAAAATATATGATTAGAGAGCTCTATTTTTATTGAACTAATAGTAACTTAACTCCACTGAAATAGAAAATGCAAGACTAAAAAAATACTATTGTCAAAATATACTTTTCTAAGAACATAACATTGTTTTTATTGATTGACAACTCATTTTAACGATGTAAACTCACTTAGTATTTATATATTTTCACATATCACCTAAAAATTGACTATCAACAAGGAATGCAAGGAGCTTATAATTTATGAGTGAAGCATAAACACCTCACTTCATAATACAAACATTTTCTCCTAATACACTGCAAAAAAACCAGGCCAAGAAAACCTTATCCTACAAGCTCCAACAATGGAATGTTACTCCATATCAATTTTGCTCATCCCCATAATCCTCATTTTCATCCTTCGTTACTTGCTCAAAAACTCCCCTAAAACCAAGCTTCCTGCAGGACCAAACCCATGGCCAATCATAGGCAACATCCACCTCCTCGGCTCCAAGCCACACCGCTCTGTGGCGGACCTCTCCAAGACTTATGGACCCTTGATGACCCTCAGGCTTGGGAGCATCACCACGATAGTCATATCATCTCCGGATGTAGCCAAGGAAATGTTCCTAAAACACGACATGGACCTTGCCTCTAGGCAAATCCCGGACTCTGCTTGGGCTGTAGACCATGCCAAGTTCTCAATGGCGTGGCTCCCTGTATGTCCCAAATGGCGGGAGATCAGGAAGATCTTAGCCATCCAGCTGTTCACCAACCAACGGTTGGATGCAAGCCAGGGCCTTAGGAAGGAAAAAGTGAATGAGCTGGTAGAGTTTGTAAAAGATTGTTGTGAAAAGGGTCTGGCCGTTAACATTGGCAACGTCGTGTTCACAACCGCACTTAACTTGTTATCGAACACATTTTTTTCAATGAATTTGTCTGCATATGATTCTTCAGGTTCGCAGGAGTTCAAGGATCTTGCTTGGCATATAATGGAAGAGATTGGACGGCCAAACGTATCGGATTTCTTCCCATTGGTTAAGGCCTTGGATTTGCAAGGAGTGAGGAGAAGAGTAAGTACTTCTTTTAGAAAAATGCTCAAAGTTTTCGACAAGATCATTGATGAAAGATTAAGGCATCACATCGGTTCAAAGGACGATGTTCTGGACACCCTACTCAGTCTTGTGAAGCAAAATGAGTTGACCCTTGACGATGTCAGACACATGCTCATAGTAAGCACCATGATACCCCTTTGGCTAATTTTCCTATGCATTTTTTTTAATAAACAACTGCTTAGCAGCAATTAAATCTAATTTGGTATTTATTAGTTTATTCTCTACTGTTTATCCTTAATTTTGTCTTTTTTTTCATAAAAATGTTTTCACAAAATCCTTCTTCTATAAAATGTTTTTCACAAATTCTTATTTTGTGGGTCTTCTGGAATCACTTTATGGGCAAAAATATCGTTAGAGGTAAGGTTGCCTCCTCAAACCCTGTGAAAGAGGGACCCATACTGGAGGCTGTGTTGTTGTTGTTGTTGTTTGGATTTAATATGTGGGTGATCGATTTGTATTGCGATTAGAACGTAAGGTAATGATCTCATCAAGCTTAATTAGGGCAGAATTTCAATGACTCATTATGACAAACACCTGGAGGGCATATAGGAAAAGTTCAAATGATAGTACAGCAGGCAAGATAGACTGCGGATCACCCATTACCAAAACAAGCAAAAACGATCATCACTTTGAAAGCAAGCTGAAAATTATTACATGTTTATGAAAAATGGGATAGGTCTTGATGGAACTTTTGTATTTTATTTAATTTTAATTTAATAGTAGGCTGGAAAAACAACAAAAATACATTGTTTCTTAATCATTTTTTTGCTGTAATGAATATCAGGATTTATTTGCTGCGGGGACGGATACAACCTCCAACACAATAGAATGGGCTTTGACAGAACTACTACGCCATCCAGAAAAGATGGCAAAGGCACAAGCCGAAATGGAACAACTTCTAGACAAGGGTCAATCAAGATCAATACAAGAATCAGATATCTCAAAATTACCTTACATTCAAGCAATAGTGAAAGAGACAATGAGATTGCATCCTGCTGCCCCTTTTTTGGTACCCCATAAGGCCACGAGGAATGTGGAATTATGTGGCTATTGGGTGCCCAAAAATGCACAAGTATGGGTAAACGTATGGTCTATAGGGCGAGATCCAAATGTTTGGCCAGATTCTGAATCGTTCACACCCGAAAGGTTTTTGGAAAGTGAAATTGATATTAAAGGCCGAGATTTCGAGCTCATACCCTTTGGAACAGGAAGAAGGATATGTCCCGGAATGCCACTAGCTTATAGAATGCTACATCTAATGTTGGCCACTTTTCTTCATTCATTCAATTGGAAGCTTGATCATGGATTAAATCCAGAAGATGTAGACATGGAAGAAAAATTTGGGCTCACATTGGCAAAAGTTCAGCCACTTCAAGCCATCCCACTTCCTAGATGAGTTTCATAGTGGAATTGCCATCGTTGTTTTATTGGATTTTACTTTGTTATTTATTATAATGAAGGCTCCATTTGGTCCTAAGAAAATTTGGTGGAAAGAAAAGTTGAAGGAAAAAAAATATGAAGAAAAAGAAGTAAGGAGAAAGTGAGTTTTTTTTCTCTTGTTTGGATCGAGCAAAAACTACAAGAATTTAGATGAGAAATCTGAATGTTGATGAACTACTTGAATCATGTTGATGTTATCTATGCGATGTGAGATTGGAGAAGATTGAGAATTTTCCTCAAACTTTCCTCACAATTTTATGAGGAAAATTTTATCACTTGTTTCTAACAATTTTTTCACCTAACTTTCCTCCATATTTGTTTTCTTTGTGATTTTTTCTAAACCAAACATAAGAAAAAAAATAACTTTTCTAAATTTTTTTCTTTCCATTAAATTTTCTAAGGTCCAAATGGAGCCTTAGATTCTAATTTATTCTAGCCTATGAAAATACCAGAAATTAATTACAACCAAATATTGTTTCTGTGAGAATACTACCTCCTTCTAGAGTTAGAAAAGTCTGATTCGATATAATAATACGACATGAACCCGACACAATAACATTGAGGGAAGCATGAACCTGACCCGACCCGAACTTACTTCGATCTGAAGTCGACATAATTTGACTGTTTAGCATAAAAATACGTTATTTTTCAATTTTAGGTAATTCTAAACTATTTTCAAAGTCAACACAAAATTAACCCGTTTATTAAATAGGTCGATCAAACCTGATCCATTTCGTAGCTGTACCGCCTCCAAAAAGATTAAATGACTTTTTTTTTTTGGTTCAAAGGAGTTACAAAGAGTAGTATAATACAATTTCAATATAATGGCAGATGAAGAAATCAAAGATGGAACCTAATATATCGAGAACTTTAGTCATAACTACCAAGCTAATACCTCAATGGCTAGATAAAATGAAACATGACTTGCAAGGAATATCACTTGAAAAATAAATTAAATAATAAATGGTTTATTTCTTAATGAAGTTGAGTGCTCATTCAAGAATCAAGTTCAAGCAAATATAAGGTTTCTCATCTTTTTCATATAAGGCTTATCTCATATTCTCCTTGTTACTAGTTCCTTACATTTTTAGCTATGTTCGTAGATATATAGACTGACTGAATTATCCAAAAAAGAAGAAAAAATCTTGAGTCTATTTTTCATTTTTAAAGGATCACCAGCGTCATAAAATTAATGAATTATTAGTCACATCTGAAATAAATTACAAACCTCCCTCCCATGCTATCTTACCATATGCTGTACTTTTCATTATCAAATCATTTCTGTAAAAGCTCCATCAAAATGTAAGTATCTCCTCTCAAGATATTAGTTTTTTTTCAACTCCACCAAAAAAAAAAAAAATCCTCTCAAGATATTACAAGAAGAAAAGGCCAAAAGAAAACCCAACCAACAACAATGGGATATTACACCATATCATCAATAATACTACTCCCAATCATCATCTCCGTCCTTCATCAATTCTTCAAAAACTCTTATAGTAGAAGAGCCAAGCTCCCTCCAGGACCAAAAACCATGGCCAATAATAGGCAACATCCACCTCCTCGGCTCCAAGCCCCACTGCTCTGTGGCGAACCTCTCTAAGACTTATGGACCTTTGCTGAGCCTCAGGCTCGGGAGCATCACCACCATAGTCATATCATCCCCGGATGTAGCCAAAGAAGTGTTTTTCAAGCATGACTTAGCCTTCGCACCTAGGCATCTCCCAGATGCCATTTGGATACTAGGCCATATTGAGTCATCCATGGTTTGGCTCCCAGTGTCCTGAATGGAGACACCTTAGGAAAATCTCGGCCATCCAGTTATTCACCAACCAACGACTGGATGCCAGCCAGGGCCTCAGGAAGAAGAAAGTCAATGAGCTTGTTAAGTTCGCAAAGGGTTGTTGTGAAAAAGGCCTTGCCATTGATATTGGCAAGGCCGGGTTCACAGTCTCCCTTAACTTATTATCAAACGCTTTTTTTTCAATTGACCTGTCTTCACATGACTCTTTAGGTTCGTGGGAGTTTAATGACCTTGTTTGGCATATGATGGAAGAGGGTGCGAGGCCTAATGTTTCGGATTTTTTTCCCCTTGCTTAGGCCCTTGGATTTGCAAGGGGTGAGGAGAAGGACTCGTGGATTTGCAAGGGGTGAGGAGAAGGACTCGCCGATACTTTGGCAAAATAGTAGGAGTTTTTGAGAAAATAATTGATGGCAGACTGAGGGATCAAATGGGTACCAAAGATGATGTTTTGGAAACTCTGCTTAACCTAGTCAAGGAAGATGAGTTAAGCCTCCATGATGTCAAACATATGCTAGCGATAAGTATGTCATGTATACTTCTTCTGCTGATTTTAATTTGGTATACTTTTACAACAGGTTAGCAGTAATTCTTGTTTGATTGAATACATTTCGTGGGGTAATAGTAATTTGAAGAACGTAGGGAGAAACTTTCACATGGACATTTTAACAAACGCCTTATGGGCATTGAGGAAGAGAACAAATTTATATGTGATAAACATGACATTCAGGGAAAAAAAAACAAATTACTGTATCATGGTCTCAACTTTCAATGGGCTGGTAATTAATTTAAAAAAATTCAGATTACTTACAATGCTCAATTTTCTAACAATTGAAAAGTTGTCAAACGATACCCAAGAAAGAGTTATGTTTAGAAAAAAGTACTTTTATAGAAAAGAAAATTAAGTTTTAGTGGTTCGCGTGAAATTTCTTAAACTGGCTAGGAAAATTTTCTCACACAATTGTCCATAACTCCATTTTATTATGAAGTAATAAACACTTCAACATTTTTTTTGGGGTTGGTTTTTTGGCAAAGGAATGGAATAATTCATTAGATAATTTGCTATATGACATATACAACATATATCTGAGATACTTGAATCTAATCTCTAATGTCAAAAATAAAATCTCGATATCAAAAATACTAACTTCAAATACATCAATCGGACGTCCTCCCACGATCGATATTTCTCCATACAATTGGAGAAGAGATCCACAAATTTGACATAATTCTCTGGTAGAGGTTGATTTGCTGATGTAGCGTAGTATTCTTGAGTGAGATCTTCTTCTTGCATGAAAGACTATATTTGAGAGGTCGAAATCCATTGGATGCCACTTCAAAGTGCACAACCAATACATTCCTTTCCAATTATAAAAAACACACAGAACACAACAAGCAAGCATAAAAACTCTTACAATTAGAGAGGCATACAACTCATACAAAAGAGGTCGATAAATCCCTCAATGCAAGAGACAATAACTACAATACCTTTTTTTTAAATGTACCCTAAAGTTACATAAATACACTTAAGAGTTAGGACATCTATTGAGGACATAATTCATCAATTGGTATAGATTTTGAATCACCAGCTCAAGCTGTTTTCAATTATCAATTGTTGGCAACAAATGAAGGCAAAGAAATCATTTTAATAAAACTGTTTCTTTTAGCAATATTATTATTATACAAACTTTATAATTTATAAGCGTCTTGTTGAATTGATGTCAGGATTTGTTTGTAGCCGGGACAGATACAACTTCAAGCATAGTATAGTGGGCAATGACCGAAATGCTAAGACACCCAGACAAAGTCATACAAGCACAAGCTGAAATTGACCAAGTTCTTGGTAAGCATCACTCAAGCTGAATTTATGATGTAAGAGTTTTACATTTCACGAGTCAACAATAACTTAACTTTTGTAAATTAAGGGTCAAGATTAGCAAGATATTTCTTGGATAAATTATTCTATAATACAAGCCAGAGTAGAAAGTAATGACAAAACTTCATTCCATCATTTTCACATTTCCCTACCCAATTGTTTTAAGTTTGGGAAGGCTCCATGCAATTCAAGTAGTCTTATGGCCAACCCAAAAAAAAAAAAAAAAAGAAAGAAAAGAAAAAAAAGAAGAGTTGGGGATAGGGGGATTTTTTATTTTCAAAAGTTAGCATATATATCAAGCTCGACGATGGCATCATGCCTATATTTTTTTATTTTCTTTTTAAAAATAATCATTTTTTTAAAAATTTGGTTCAAAGATTTATGAAAGATAGCATAATATCACCAAAGGAAAAATTGAACTTCCCTTTAAAAACAAAATGAAATTAGCGAGATTCAAATTTAGTTCTTTTGCAAAGACTCTTAAATATTTTATCAACGATACGAGTTGATAAACAGGAGTACTCTAACACTTTGAAGAACTAAGTCCGAATCACAATTAATCATGTGACTATAATTTCCTACAATTGAAAAGATAGGTTTCTTTACATCACATTTCCAAAATTAACTAGCAGTGGTCCTATACACAAAAGGCACTGGAAAAATGTAATGTACAATATTCACCTTTAACAAGCTAAAACTAGGATGTCGTCCAATAATACTCCCTGCTTAAAAGACAAGCAAGTAATGACGAAGCCAACCAACTCCTAATCAGTGTTCATATGTTGTATTTTTGCAAAAACATTAGTCAAATCCAGCATCACTTAAGATTAATGAGGCAAAAACTTTTTCGTGCCAAAGAAGGTCCCAGCCATCTTGTTATCATCAGGACATATATCCTTAATTAATGAGGCAAAACCATCAATAGCTCTGTTGGGGATGTTGTACTCACACTTAAGATTTGTTATTCTTGCAGCTACTGAAAGCAAAGATGACTGACAACCATCATACAATGGCTTCTCAGTGGCTTCTATCCTTTCAAAGAAAGCCTTTACTTCAGGATTTGGATCTTCTTCAGCATTACTCGATCCTTCTCCCCAATTAGAAGTCATGGGCCCTAAAGCATCGATAACCATATCCCTCATTGAGGTGCCTTCAACACTATTTGATGTAGACATGAGATTTTGAACTCCCAAATTAGTATGTAGTTCACCATGGTAAGTCCACTGATAATAATTAGGACGGAACCTATTCTTGTAGAGATGTAACTTAACGGTATCCTCATCTAAATAAGGCACATTCCAGCATTTATTGCAAGGGCATTTAAGCATTTCATATTTCTTAAAATGCTCTTCCTTACTAGCAAATTCAATAAATCCATCTACTTTTTCTCACAAATTCCTCACTCAAATAATCCCCATCAAGCCTCTCATACATCCAATCTCGATTAGTCCCCATTACTGCATTTGTGAAAGAACAACATTCATGACACTGTTAATATTAAGTACGTATTGTAGGAAAATTTTCTATTCTATGCGATTTAAGAAAGCACATGTAATTCAATTATTAAACAACAACTACAGATAACTAATATCAACACATACAAAATGTTATGACATAGTATGATCTTATATATCCCCTACTACAAAGGTAGGTGATCCTAAACCCATTTAAGAATCGTATAACATTTGATTATTTGGCTAAACATTGCATATATGAGGCAAAATTTCAGCAGCATTTCTCTACAGTTCTCCGAACTACGAATTTCGAAGATGAGCCAAACATATGATCATCGTCTCCAAAATCGCATCCAGAGAATATAAGGAAACACTAATCAACATTTGCTCAATGTAAGTAATGACTTCGTTGCCAAACAATCAAATATCATAAGGCTCTTGAACTGCCCAAATTGGACAATTCAAAGATTTATACATATTATAACTTTTCATTAACAAATTACTTAAAGATATTATTAGTAGCATCTTCTAAATACCTGTATGATTGAAGACCCTATCTATAATATCATTAAATAAATTGTTTCCAAGATGTCTCATGTATAAATCTCTGAACGGGTATTCTAAGCTTAGTGAAAGAATTATATTCATAGGAATATCCTATACATATAATTCATGTCTATGTATGATTCACACACCAACAGATCACAATATAAATAAACAAATAGTACTCATCAAAGTAAATGCAAATCCAAATACATAAGCTTCGCGTCAAAACATATAACATATTATTCATCCAACCAAGTACACTAGCGCTAACAAAACAATAAAATTTGTCCATTGTCATTGCATAATTATGTACAAATTCACTAACCAGTAGGCACATTATGAATGATACATCCCACCATTCATAGTTGACTTAAAATCAAAAGAGATTGACAAAAAGCATATCGAAGGAAAGGGTTGCATACAAGGGTAACATTTTATACAGACAGAGATAAATTTGTCACTTTAATTTATATAACCATTTGTGTGAAATAGTTTGGAATCCATTTCCCTTTCCTTTTTGATGCCGGTACATCATTGGATATCTTTAACCTGTGGTTATTTGATTTATTAGGAATGAGGGTGCAGAATAATGCTTTCAAGTTCTCCACCACTCCCTTGTTATATGGGTTTGCCCAGTGATCATACCTATACCTAAAATTTTCATAAGTTGTCTGCAGAGATAGCCATAAGCACAGAAACCCTAATCTTCAGAATTGACATTAACAAACTCCAATCTTCAGAACTGACATTAAGAAGCAGAGAAACTCTAATCTGCAGAGATAGCCATCAGCAGAGAACCCTCTGCCATTCAACATGAGGGATAAATCCATAGATAACAGACAGATAACAATGTGGTTTAAAATATATACTGCTGAACATATGCATGTAAATTCTAACAACAAATATCAGGGATGAATCCACCGTTAACGCTTCACATCATGACCCAATCTCAGCAAATGAAGAGCATTCCCCATTTCAACCCAACCAAATCGATAACCCTAATGTTGATTTATCCGACAAACACCGAACAAAATCGACAACCCTAATGTTCATTCCAATAAAAATCGGAACAAAATCTAACATGTTTCACCAAAACCGAACAAATCAACAATACCTCGAATTGATTTGTGGGAGATGGAGCGATTTTCACCAAAGATGAACGAAATGTGTCCTGATTTTCCTTGAGATAGAGCTAACTCGTTCTCGTGTTGGCTGGAGATGGAGCAATTTTGTGGAGATGGCACAACCGAACATGTGCTGGAGATGCAACAATTTTGCTTTATCTTCGCTGTTGGAGGCGATTTGGCAGAGATGGAAGAAACAAACATTTGCTTCGTTTGGCAGAAGAAGATCTCCCTTTCCCGTTTCCCTCTCCTTGCTGAACATGTGGTTGATTTAGGGTTTATTTGGAGGAAAAGGCAGCCAGCAGCAGGAAACCATGAAAATGGAGGGACGCTGATTTTGGGAGCCGATTTTGGGAGTATTGGGATATAATTAAAACCATTCAAAATTTAAGCTAAATTTTAAAAAATTACAATCTGAAACCGAAATTTTAATCGGTTTCAAATTAGAACCCAAAGTATGTATCGTTTTCGAATTTTGAAACCGATGCGCTCATCCGTTTCAGAATTAGAAACCGCCGAACGGGTTTCTAATTACGGTTTCCAAACCCTTCTTTTGAAACTGATTTATATTCGGTTTCTAATCGCGTGTTATTTTGTAGTGTAATTCTTTAGGCAGAGTTGATTCTAATAGAAAACCATTACAAAGTATGAAATGATGCACTCCAATATAAGCGGAGAAAAACAGCAAATGAATATGTTCTAGGCACTCCACTTGACAAAGATCAGCTCACAGTTGATGATGTCAAACACTTGCTGCTGGTAAGTTTGTTTTCCCACTTAATTTTTGCAATTGTATAGCAGCAGTTAAGTCTTCTTTGCTTACATTTACGAGGGCAATGGGAATCTGAAGCTGAATTATGACCCCATGAAAAATAGAGGATTTCATTGACGCATAATAACAAACACCTAGAAGGCATAGATGAAAAGACAAGTGAAAGTAGGCCAAGCAACAGGGAGAGTGGACCCATAGGCCATTATAAGCATTCAAGTTACAAATACCATAACCAAAGATGTAACAAAATCAAGAAGATTCACGAGCTAATCCCATGGTGACAAGAGGGGGTGTGGGGAGAGGCTCAGACTAGCTTTCAAACCCTTCTCTTGTGCCTAATAGGGACACCTTTTGCCTCTAACAAAAGTTGTGCCTCATACAAAGGATGAATATCCTTGAAGCTACTATGAAACAGTCAATAATCTAATCTATCACTATACAAACAAAAATCAGTCTACATGTGGGTACAGAGTATGTTATAGGACTCATCTAGATTAAAAGCCTTCCAATTACCCATGGTGCATGGATTGCACCATCTTCAACCAAGTAGGTGAGGGTTTAGGTTCGATTAAAGACACGCGAGATCCTCCAAGATGTGACGATTAGGCAAAAATAATGTAATCGAATGTCAATAGAATCACTTATTATGAAAGAACAATATGGTTAAAATCTTATTGTTTTCAAGGTTAATTTTTCTAAAGAAAATTTAGTCATGTTTTACGAAGCTTTCTTTGTTTCTCAACTATGCTTCTCCTTGAATTGACATCAGAAGTTGCTCATAGCGGGAACAGATACAACTGCCATTACACTGAAATGGGCAATGACTGAATTACTTTGTCATCCAGAAAAGATAACGCAAGCACAAGCTGAAATCGATCAAGTGCTAAGCAAGGGTCAAGCAAGGTCAATCGAAGAATTTGATATCTTAAATTTGCCTTACACTAAAGCAAATTTTTTTGGGGGGGTCGATTGAAATTATATTGAAGCTAATAAAAATAGAACAAACTAATCAAATTAATTCTACGCAACAAATAATGATCAAAAATTGTCAAATTTATGAAGGATACTTAGTATAATCTCAATCTACCATACAAATTAATATTTATCATTAACACATAAGTTAATTTCATTCATAAGTTAAACTGTAGAAGACATCCACCAACGGCTCTTCCCCGTTTTTCCTTATATTCTAGTTTAATTAGGTCTAGGCCTAATATAAACTTTACTAGTTTTGATAACCCTCACACCAGTGCAAGAATTTAATCAAACTAGAGTATTAAGAATTAGAAAAACATCATTTAACACTTTGTAACCAATTTACCAGTAAATCGATTTAACAAATATCTAAAGCGATTACCTAATTAAAAGAGATGGGTTTGAGCCATCCATGATTAATTAGGGTGATACCAAAGCATAAAAGATTATAACTTTTACGTATTATAATCTTCTAAACTATCAATCGAAATTGTATTAAACTAACTAGCATGCATTCTAATTAATTTAACACAAATATCATAAATGATAAATGCTAATCGCTATAGAATCATGAATATGAATCAACTAGGTAATAAAGTATAAGACTTGTTTCAAAATAGTAAATTTAGCATGACTTCAAGAAGATTATACTAAGCAAAAAGGAAATTACTCACTCATATTAACCATAATATCACAATAATAGATCAAATATTTCATCTTTAATATGGAGAGTTCAAATTAATAAAACCACAAAGAGAAAAAAGAAAATAAATAAATAAATAAATTGAAACCACTATGAGAAGATGACGATGAACTTTGAGATTGATGGGGGAGGAAGGGCGTGATTGATAGTGATGATGAGAAGGAGATTGGCGTTGAGTGATTTACGTGGAGGAAGAAGATAGTGATGCGTAAAGGATTGAATGGTGAGATTGAAGGAGCTTGCGGCCGTGGGATTTTAAGGTGAAAGAAGATGATGATGAGATAAGAGGATGATGATGGGATGTTGAATGGTAGTGAAGATAGAGATTAATCGTGAGGTGAGGGGTTTTTTGGCGTCGTTTATGTGCAGCTGTCGTGGGCTCCCTTTTATTATGGTGAGGGTGATGGTGATTAGGATTAGTGAATAGGGTTTTCTTCTTGCTTTCTTCTTTCTCCCTCAAGACTTCTAGTCTTATTCCAACTCTTGAAACCCTAGTCCAATTAAATAATCATGGAAATAATATTTTTCATAAATTATTATTGAACCGTCTTTTCGGCAAATCTTGTAAAGTCGGAGTTTCGACGTCTTATCTTCTCCTTTTTATTTTATTAATGTCTATCCTGGAAAATATATCAAATAAAGTAAATTAGACCCAGTAATGTGTAAAGTATAATCAAAATAATTAATAAAACGATGCATGATTTTTTTGCTTAACAATTTCCCCCATACTTAGACTTTGGTACTCGTGCAAAGAAATCTTAGACTCGACCTAAAACTTACCCTTTCTTTTCTTATAAAATCATGCATACTTATGATATATACTAGGACTTGCTTAAGAAAAACAGTGTTATTGAATTGATTAGTTTTTCCTTCAATAAGTGAATATCTGCTAAACATTCAACTATCCTTAGAGAGTTTATTCATCAACCTCACAACATTTTCATAATGAAGTAACAAGATCAATAATTATCCAACTCTTTTAAGCATGCGTACACCGATCAAGAGGCCTGAAATATTTACGATAGAAAAGTTGAAGTATGGTACGACAATTGAACTAGAAAGAATAACTCATTGATATTGATTCTAAACTTGCCTTGTATTTATTTTTCTTCTTCTTCTTCTTTTCTTTTTTCAAACTCCACTTTCGCACATATTCGAGGCCCATATAGGGTCTTAGAAATTAAGCACTCCCTGTCTCACACTCACCCGAATAGAGGTGTGGGAGCAAACATTTAATTTTCATCATTACTTTTATTTATTTTACTGATTCACTAGTATGGGAAGCAAGCTTTCCAGTGGTAGTATTGTTTCAAAGGGTAGCACCCAGTAGCGCATGCCTCAAAGGGGTACTTGTCATTCTCAACTTTGACTCTCTTTTTTTTTTCCTTTCTTTGTATAGACAAATAAAATCACAATTTTAATGAATTGTTCAACTAATTCAATAGTCTAGGAGATGGGCCAGGTCATTTTATTACCTCTGAATCGGATATATTACATGACTAGATTAGATGGATAATCAAGAGAGTTACTCATTAAGAAGATGTATGAGGATCAACTCAAACTTCTCTAAAGAATAACTATCATGCTTAGAAGTTTTCACTTATAGAAGAATAAACTACAAAATAGCTAATAAAACCCAAAAAAAAAAATTTTTCTAAACAAGCAAGCCTAGCATAAACTCATATCATGCATTATTTATAAGAAAAGATTTTTTTTTTTTGATTTTCTTTTTTTTTTAAGAGTAAAAACTGCAAGAATTAAATGCGGGAAGCACCCCTCCACACTTAATTCATGCATTGTCCCTAATCCATGCAAAAAGATAGAAATAATGAAAATAAAAGCAAAATTAAATGGGTACTTTCCTAAAAACATTGGGTTGCCTCCCAACCAGCGCCATTGTTTATAGTCGTTGGCTCAACTTCATGAAGCTCCGGGATCCTCTAGTTGGATTTCTTCCAATAAGTCAGCATTAATTTGGTAAGACACTTTTTGAAACTCAGCATTATCAAGACTCTTAGTAAGCACAGTCAAAAATTCATCTTTATTGGACAAGTCATTAATATTTTGGGGCAACTCATCAATAACATCAAGTGCATATACGTAATTCACATCAGTAGGGAATCTCATGGCATCAAAAATATTAAATTTAATCACTTTACCATCAAATTCCATGGTTAATGTTCCTTCATGCACATCAATTTTAGTCCTAACTGTTTTTAAAAATGGCCTGCCAAGTAAGATGGGAATATCATGACATGCATCACCCATGTTCATTACATAAAAATCAGCAGGAAACATAAGTTCATTCACTTAGACTAAGACATCCTCTAACACTCCATCTGGGTAAATACTGCTCCTATCAGCTAACTGAAGCACTACACCAGTTTTCTTTAACTTTCCTAAGTTCAGTTTGTCATAAGCAGACCTAGGCATAACATTAATAGAAGCACCCAAATCAAGCATAGCCTTATCAAAGTAAAGATTTCCTATTTTGCAAGGGACAGAAAACACACCAGGGTCTTGACACTTAGGGGGAAGTTTTCTTTTAAAAACAGCAGACACATTTTCCCCCACACTTATCTTCTCATTACCAATGAGCTTCCTCTTGGTAGTGCATAATTCTTTTAAGAACTTAGCATAACGAGGCACCTGTTTAATGGCATCAAGGAGAGGTATATTAATTTCTACCTTCCTAAAAGTCGCTAAAATTTCTTGGTTAGCCTCACTTACCTTAGACGCAGGGCTTCTAAATCTACTAGGAAAGGGTGGAATTGGTTTATGAGGTTCTCTTTTCTTCTCTCCTATTTCCTTAGTAGCTTGATTAGAATTAGTGTCTAACTTTGGTACAGCCCCTTTAATCTCTAACTCAGGTTCTAATTCTCTACTCTTCCTAGATTCTTTTAACTCTTCCCCACTCCTAATTGTTATGGTACTAACATTCTCTTTAGGGTTAGGGTAAGTTTGAGATGGTAACCTATTTTGCATTTGAGCCTGCAGGTTACTAACTATGATATCAGTTGCAGTCTATTTCTCTTGAGCCTGCTTAAGAGTTGTCTCCAAAATTTGGAACCTATCATCCATCTTCTTGAGGACTTGTTCCACTAGAAAGTTAATCCTATTCTGGTTAGAAGGTTGATGAGAGGGTTGGTCAAAACCAGGTGGATTAGGCTTAGGGTCATACCTAAGGTTAGGGTAGTCTCTCCATCCTTCATTATAAGTATTCAAATAGGGATCATACCTCCTTTGATCTTGGTTAGAGTAAAGAGCATTGACACTACCTTCTTGTAGAGTAGGACATGCATTAGTAGAATGCCCCTCTAGATAACAAATACCACATATTACTGCTTTTTGAATACCCCCAGTAATAATCTTATTTAACATAGCAGTAATATGAGATAACTGATTCTCTAGAGATAAACTAGAACCTATCTCATTTACCCTTTTAACTTGTGAGTCCCTAGTACCAAACTGCTGAGTGTTTTGGGCCATTATATTAAATAGATTTCTGGCATCAGCTGGGGTTTTATTAACCAGAGCCCCCCCACTAGCAGTATCAACCATATTACGATCCATAGGAAGCAAACCCTCATAAAAATATTGAATCAATAGTTGTTCAGTTATTTGATGTTGGGAACAACTAGCACATAACTTATTAAATCTTTCCCAGTACTCACAAAAGGTTTCCCCATTCATTTGTTTGATTCTACATATTTCTTTCCTAATAGATCCAATACGGGATGTAGAAAAAAACTTTTCTAGAAATGATTTATGCAATGTAGTCCATATAGAAAAAGATCCAGCAGGCATATAATATAACCAGTTCTTAGCATTACCAAGTAAAGAAAAGGGAAAAGCCTTTAGTCTAATTTTGTCCTCAGGGATTCCTTCAGGCACCATAGCAGAGCCGGTAATAAGGAATTCACTAATGTGTCTATAGGGGTCCTCTCCAACTAATTCATGAAACTTAGGTAATAAATTAATAAATCCTAAGTTTAATTTCAAAAGCTTATCTAAAACAGTATAAGTAATGGACATTGGTTGGGTTTCTAAGTTAGGAGCAGCAAGTTCTCGAAGAGTAGACATACTTACCTCTTTAACCCTAAAACTTACTGGGTCAGGCTGACTCTCTTTGCTTTCAACTTTCAATGCTTGTTCTTTGTTCTCTCCAATTTCCTTACCACTTCTTAATTTCATACACTTCTTGAAATCTAAAAAGAATAAAATCAAAAAAAAATAGAGTTATAATAAAACAAATAAAAATAGCAAAATTAAATAGAAGTAAACTAGCAATTTAATTTTCTTTCCCCGACAACGGCGCCAAAATTTGTAAAGCTTGTCGAGAGTTACAAATTTAACCACTACTTCAGTTATTAATACTTTTTATAGCACAGGGAAGTAGGGATCGATGCACAATGAAAGATTGTTTTAAAAAGGCTAGCTTAATCCTAAATGATTTTATTAATCTAATTTATTAAATCTAATCTTAATAATTCTAGAATAATTAAAATCTAACGAATAAAAATCTAGAAAAACACCAATGATGCTTCTAAATATTTTGGATTACATTCTGAAAATAAAACAGTAAAAAGCTTTCCTAAATAATCTAGAAAAATAAAATCAGAATAGTAACTGAAATTCTAATTAAAAATCAAAACAGCAAATAATAAATAGAAAATAAATATTAAAAATGTCAAACAATAACCTAAAATATTATTCTTCAGGTATATAAGCTTATAACTCCTCAATTGTATCTAAATAATTTCAGAAAAATCAAATCAGAAAACTACCACAGAAAATCAATGCAGAATATTAAATCTGAAATTAGAAATAAAATAATCTGCAAAAATATAAATACGAAAATAATCAAGAAAATTACCCTAATTCTAGGACACAATTTTCTGGACCTAACCACACCTAATAATCGTAAATTAAAATTAAAAATCAAAATTTTCAGAATTAACAACCTAAAAACCTGCACTTATCAATTTCTCAAAATAATTCTGAAAAATTATCAAATAACTTCCAAAAATTACGAAATTAAACATGGGCAGACTAAGACATTACATAAACCCTAGAAACTGATAAAAATCAAAAAATAATAAAAATAACTATTTTTAGTCTAATTTCTAACAGACCAGTAATGAAATACTAAAACTGAGTATAAATCAATCTAAAATTATAACTACTCCAAAAATCAAAATCTAAACTATCTAAAATTACCTAGACACTCCTAAAAGACTATACTTTTGGGGGGAGGGTTTGATTGAAATTATATTGAAGTTAATAAAAATAGAACAAACTAATCAAATTAATTCTAAGCAACAAATAATGATCAAAAATTGTTAAATTTATGAAGGATACTTAGTATAATCTCAATCCACCATGCAAATTAATATTTATCATTAACACACAAGTTAATTTCATTCATGAGTTAAACTGTAGAAGACATCCACCAGCGGTTCTTCCCCGTTTTTCCTTAGATTCTAGTTTAATTAGGTCCAACCCTAATATAAACCCTACTAGTTTTGATAACCCTCACACCAGCGCAAGAATTTAATCAAACTAGAGCATTAAGAATTAGAAAAATATCATTTAACACTTTGTAATCAATTTACCAGCAAATCGATTTAACAAAGATCTAAAGCGATTACCTAATTAAAAGAGATGGGTTTGAGCCATCCATGATTAATTAGGGTGATACCTAAGCATAAAAGTCTATAACTTTTACGTATTATAATCTTCTAAACTATCAATCGAAATTGTAACAAACTAACTAGCATGCATTCTAATTAATTTAACGCGAATATCATAAATGATAAACGCTAATCGCTATAGAATCATGAATATGAATCAACTAGGCAATAAAGTATAAGACTTGTTTCAAAATAGTAAATTTAGCATGGTTTCAAGAAGATAATACTAAGCAAAAAGGAAATTACTCACTCATATTAACCGTAATATCACAATAATAGATCAAATATTTCATATTTAATATGGAGAGTTCAAATTAATAAAACCACAAAGAGAAAAAAGAAAATAAATAAATAAATAAATTGAAACCACTATGAGAAGATGATGATGAACTTTGAGATTGATGGGGGAGGAAGGGCGTGATTGATAGTGATGATGAGAAGGAGATTGGCGTTGAGTGATTTACGTGGAGGAAGAAGATAGTGATGCGTAAAGGATTGAATGGTGAGATTGAAGGAGCTTGCTGCCGTGGGATTTTAAGGTGAAAGAAGATGATGATGAGATAAGAGGATGATGATGGGATGTTGAATGGTAGTGAAGATAGAGATTAATCGTGAGGTGAGGGGTTTTTTGGCATCATTTATATGCAGCTGCCGTGGGCTCCCTTTTATTATGGTAAGGGTGATGGTGATTAGGATTAGTGAATAGGATTTTCTTCTTACTTTCTTCCTTCTCCTCCAAGACTTCTAGCCTTATTCCAACTCTTGAAACCCTAGTCCAATTAAATAATCATGGAAATAATATTTTCCATAAATTATTATTGGACCGTCTTTTCAGCAAATCTTGTAAAGTCGGAGTTTCGACGTCTTGTCTTCTCTTTTTTATTTTATTAATGTCTATCCTGGAAAATATATAAATAAAGTAAATTAGACGCAGTGATGTGTAAAGTATAATCAAAATAATTAACAAAACAATGCATGATTTTTTTGCTTAACATGGTCGAGTCAAGGTATGCAAGATAATCTCAATAAGAACGTATGCAATGTCATCCGTGAATCACCTTGCCTAAATGAAACACACCACACACCGCAGTATTGAAACATATAGTAGGACATAACCTTCCTCAACAAATGGTGAGTAAGCAAGACTGGTAGGACCTCAGTTTAGGGCAAAGTAGAACACTCCCCTCAATGCATTTAAAATATGTAATAAGGGCACGCTCTATACTCCAACCAATTAGGCAAACTACCATATGCTTGGTAACGTTCTCTACTCTCCACCGCAGGAATGCAATATGCAATGTGTCAATTAGGGGGACTTGCGATGAGGATGTAATGGGGCTAAGGTCAAGGGTGCGAAGTGGAAAAATTTAGGAAAAGTGGAGCTATTAGCCAAAGGTTAGGCAGCAAGAACACTTCCACAATCAACACAAAGATTACAACCTCACACATACTTGCGAATCGAGCAACAAATCTCGCAAAAACCTCCAAAGAGGAACCAAGCAAGCGTATTGCAGAAAGCTTCCACGCTACCCATTTTATTTGCAACTTCTCTTTCTCCTTTTTTTTCTTTTTTTCTGGATTTTTTTTTCATTTTTAATTTTTTTTTTTTTGAGAAGCAAAAAGGATTCACATTGGATAGCATTGGAAGTACCCAAAAAATCAATTCACAATTTTCCCAGAACGAGCCACTAGTATTAAACCCGCAGTGAAAAATTAAATGCCCCAAATATATACCCAACTACAATGTAGAAGTGTCGCTCCACTAGACCTCGACAGGGGTGAAGGAAATATGCACAAGTCAAGTGTGTAATTGATATGGTGCAACAACAACAACAGGGGGAAAGGCACAAAGGGCTACTAAAGGGTTATCATGCAACGGGTGCCTTTCTAGCTAATGTAGCTATGTGAACAAAAATTGCCTCAATCATGTCAACACATGCAATTGCTAAATGCAGTTTCAAGGAGAACAAGACCAAGTTCTAGAGATGCATCATGGAGTCACACATGAAAGGAAGTAGAGACTATATGTAATGAATAGTCATTAGGCTCAAGACTCTCACAGATAAACCTACCACACTCAAGTGACTTACTCCAAGGTATGTCCAATTCATCGAGGCCAATCAAGTCAAACCACATGAATCTCAGGGGTAGTTAACATGCAACACAGGGCAAAGAAACTACGGATAACAAAGACAAACACAATTTACACAAAATCTCACACTAAGACAAGTCACGCCTCAACACACAACCCAACATGATCACTCAATCATCACCCCTTTCAATCTCATCACAAGAGGGGTTTTCACAAATAATTTTTTTTTTTTTCAAAGCAATAAAGCTAACTAAGAAAGCAATAAAGATATAAAGGATAATGAAGAGAAGGATGACAGATAGTGCCTGGGAAGCTTATGAATGCCCAACTCAATCATTTCTCCTTTTGCGATGCAAAATCTAGCCCTATATGTGCTAAACTACATGCTCTAATGATCAAAAGGTAAAAACATCCTAGTGCAACTATATGTGGTCCTATCTATATGATGTGAATGCAAGTGATGTCAATCTCCCTAACCCCGCAATTTTACCCAAAGAGCGACAAGCTCAACCCTCCCATGCTGAGATGTTCATTGTCCGCAATGAAAAGGGACGCAGAAAAAGGACAAGGGTAGGGGGCATTGGGAAGAGGGGGGAGTGATACACGTTTTTTTTTTTTTTTGGAGAGGGAAAGAAAGAAATACCTTGAGTTGCCTCCCAAGAAGCGCTTGTTTTAGGTCCTAAGCTTGACCCTTACCTCAGGAGGATGACGTGGGCAAGATGGAGGGAGGTACGGCAAGGAAAGTTGTGAAGGGCGATGCAGCCAACACCTCCCCATGGCAGAAGTCGGGCATCAGCGTCGCCCAAGGAGGCCCGCCAACAGCAGCAGGAGGCGGTGGATGTGGAGGAGGTAGAACAGGCGATCGCAGATGGGATCCGCCACCCTAATCAGTGATCGCCACTCCCAGGACAGGTGGGAGAGGAGAGGGAGTGGGGTGGAAGGTGTGGGGTGGGCACCAGGCGTGAGAGGTGGTGTGGGTGGAGGGAAATGGAAGTCTACGCGCTCGCCACAAATGGTGAAGAACATGGTGCCTGTCTGCACGTTGAGCACCGCCCCTGCGGTCGCAAGCAATGGGCGATCTAAAATGAGTGGGGCAGGGAAATCCTCATCCATGTCGAGGATAATAAAGTCACAGGGGATCAGGAACTTGCCCACCTGGATCGGGACATCCTCCAGAATGCCCACAGGCTGCCTGGTGGAGTAGTCTGCGAGCTGGATAACAATGCTGGTGGGTCTAGGGTCCCATAATGGTAGCTTCTGGTAGAGAGAGAGCGGCATGATATTCACGCTAGTGCCCAGATCACAAAGGGCTCTCTCAACCTGTACATCCCCTATGCAGCATGGGATGGAGAAACTACCAGGATCCGACAGTTTTGAGGATGGCCGCCGCTGTAGGACTGCGCTGCAGGGTCCTATGATAGGGGCGACTGAGGTGTCCCCAGGATCTCCCTTCTTGAATAGGAGCTCTCTTAAAAACTTGAAGTGTGCAGGCGCATTCTTGAGAGCTTGCAGGAAGGGGCTACTGGCATAGATTCGGCGTAAGGTCTCCAGGAAGCGCGCAAATCTAGGTTCAAGCTGGGCTAGCTTGAACCACGCCAGTCGCTGAGGGTAGGGTACTGGTGGCGGTAGGTGCGAGCAAGAGGTGGAGGGCTAATATCCTCAGAAGAGCTTCGAGTCTCTTTTCGCGCTTGCCCTTCCATTCCTACAGAATCAGGAACGGGAACTACTGCCTGAAGAACCATCACTGGGCTCTCCTCTGACCCCTCTTCCGTCGTAGAGATGGCATTGACGTGACGGCGAGAGTTAACTTCAGGCTGGCCTGGAAGTTGCCCCTGAGGCCGGGAGAGGTGGTTCACCTGCTGGGCAATCTGAGCAATCTGCGTGTCCATCGTTTTTTGATGGGTGGCCATGGCATCTACCCTGGAGGTCAGCACATGGATTGACTCCTTAAGAGTCTCATTGGTCGTGGTTTGGCTCGCTATGAAGTGCTCCATAAGACTCTCCAGGTGAGATGTAGGTTCAAGAGGTGGAGGGGGTGGAGTATAAGGAGCTCGATTGTGGAAACCAGGTGGCTGGATGGAGTTCTGGGGGTGAGGGTTGGGATTTTTGTAGAGGGGGTTCGTTTGGCTCTTCCAACCCTGGTTGTAGTTAGTGGAATGGGGGTTATTTTGAGGAGGTGGGGTGTAGGTGTGATAAGCATTGACATGTTCAATGCTGGAGGGAGCATTGTAACACTTAATGGAGGTGTGTCCATGGATGCCACACGCCTTGCAGTATGCATGGGTCCCCATGGATAGCCCCGCAGAAGTAGTAAAAAGGGTAGCCACCTTATCCAGACGCTGTGCAAGGACATCCACCCTGCTCGCCAGGAGTGTCACAGCGTCTACCTCGTGTCTGCCACCGCCTCTCTTGGGGGCGGCCCTCTCGCTTGCCCAGTGATAGTTGTTGGAAGCCATCTCTTCCAACAATACCTTTGCCGCTTCAATCGACTTGCCCATTAGAGCACCCCCTGCTGCGGCGTCAACCGAGATCTTCACTGACCGCTCCAATCCATTGTAGAAGGTTTGGATTAGGAGCTAGTCAGAAACTCCGTGGTGGGGGCACTGGCGCTGGAGGTCCTTGAACCTCTCCCATGCTTCGTAAAGGGACTCACCATCCTGTTGGGTGAATGAGGTGATGTCCGTCCTCAACTTGGCAGTCTTACCAGGTGGAAAGTACTTGCTGAGGAACGTCTTGGAGAGTACTTCCTAAGTAGTGAACGAGTTGGACTCCTCGTTCTGCAGTCAGTCGCTGGCTCTATCCCGCAGTGAGAAGGGAAAGAGCCGCAAGCAGATTGCGTCGGTGGACACCCCGTTCAGCTTGATGGTGTCACACTTCGTAAGGAATCTGCGAAGGTGCACGTTAGGATTTTCCAAGGGGTGCCCGCCGAATTGCTCCCTCTCTACAAAAGTAATGAGTGTGGGGCTGAGCTCGAAATTACTAGCCTCGATAGCGGGGCTAACGATGGAGGAAGTTATGCCCGATGCTTGGGGGAGGGCATAATCTCGCAAAACTCTTTCACCTTGCCCAACCATCAGAACTTGTGCTTGTTGCCGCTTCCTTGCACCGCTTTGCCTTCGAACGGTGGCTTCAATCTCTGGTTCAAAAGGAACAAGTGGTTGATCCTTTTGACTTCGCCTGCGCATACAAAGCCAACACTACCACGGCGTAAACAGTTTCAAGCACAAGAGGGAGGGGGAAACAAGAAGGGACAAAAAGGGAAAGAAAAAGCCTAGTCTAGAACATGCTAATCGATTCTAATATTGAAAAGCGCAAGTTCCCCGATAACGGCGCCAAAAACTTGTTATCGTTTTAATTACCGCAAGTGCACGGCGTAGTTGTAGCTAGCAAGCAGCAAGTACGGGTCGAATCCACAGGGAATGTGCCTTCAACTACCAGAATTAATTAGACCACTCAAGTTAGGCAATCAAACTCGTGGGTTGGAGACTAAACTAGGAGAAACGATAGCGACTAAAAAAGGGTGAAATAAATAGTAGAATAGAAAACACTCAGGTTAGAATTAACAGCACAAATATGCTAGCGAATCAATTACTAGCCCTACCAAACATCTCTCAGGTATGCATCACGAATGGATAAATTGTCAATTAAGCCCATCTCCTCTCTCTCTCAAGGGCCGAAGACTAATCCTAAAACTATAGTCGCCTATTTTCATGGGACTAAGAGTCGAAGGATTACAAGATCTACAATTTCAAATCCCAATTAGAATCCTAACTATTTTTATGTTAAAACTCTAATCGTCTACTAAGGCGCACTAGGTAAAGGTTTCGTCCCTCAACGCTCCCCTAAACCCCAAATAAAAAGGATGAATGTTCTTTCGAGCATTTCATCGAGCATGTGGCGTGCATAGTAGAATTCATAATCACAAAACAATGGGGGAGCAGGGATTGGGCCAGTACAAGATTCAACTACACATATTTGGCGTCAATCCCACCCTAAGTTGAAGGATTTAGCCTACAATCATGTTTAACACAACAATCACAATATTCAATTCAATAAACATCACAACCAAACCCTAAATAATTAAGAACAAGAGGAGAGAGAACTAGAAGCAAGAACCTGGAATTAATCGAATGAATTAACGATAGAATAAACTTCAATCCAATAGCGTGATTCAAGAGTATAAAAACTTAAACCTTGAAATAAACCTAAGAATCTCCTAGAGAAAGTTTTTGAGAGGAAAAACTAAACATAAAACTCAAGATGCCCACAAAATAACCCCGAAGGCAAATTTAAGTCGCGTTGAGGAAAGGGGGTGGCACGGTCGTGCCCCGAGGCACGGTACCACCGTGCCAAAATTCTGGAAAACGCCAAAGCCATCTTGCATAACTGGCCACGTGGCACGGTCAGGTCGTGCCACTTGGCATGGTCAGGCCGTGTCATGTGGCGGCCGGCTTGGCTTGGTCGGGTCTTCGTGGTTCGGCCCTGTCGCGTGTGTTCGATTCCCCGGGACTTCCGTGCGACGCTTTTTCGCAACTTTTCTTGCATTCTTGGCACTCCTTTCTGCTAAATATTGTTCATCTTTCCGTTTCTTCAATAAAGTTCCTGAAAAATATCGAAAGATGCTGTATAAGTAAAAAGTATGCAAAAGGAGGCCGATTTAACCCTTCCTTAACACAATCAAACGTGATAACGGGGGAGAAAATGGGTCAAATAGGGACTAAAAATGGGACAAAATAGAGGTTCATCAGTATTGATTTAGACAACAACAGTAGTTTTCAGTAGAATAGAACTGTTACTTATTAAAAACCCATTTTAGTAGATTCTTGCCCAAATAGGGTGTTATATATTGGTTCGGTGGTTGAAACCGAGTTCTCTGTGAATACAACCCGTACTTACTATTACTAGTTACAACTGACACCGTGCACTTACGGTAACACAATTTAAAACGTAACAAAGCTGAGATTGACCAACTCCTTGGCAAGGGGTGGTCAAGGTTAGTCCAAGAATATGATATCCCAAAATTGCCTTATATTCAAGCAATAATGAAAGATGTATTGAGATTGCACCCACCAGCCCCATTTTTCGTACCTCATAGGGCTGAAATGAGTGCAGAACTATGCCATTTTTATGTGCCCAAGAATGCACAAATCTGGGTAAATGTACAGTCCATGGGTTGGGATTCAACTTCCAAGTCTATGGCCAAACCCAAATTCATTTGTACTAGAAAGGTTTTTGGAGAACGAAATTGACATCAAAGGAGAGATTTCGAGCTTATACCCTTTGGAACAGGAAGAAGGATGTGCCCCGGGTTGCCGTTAGGTTATAGGATGGTGGATGGTAGCTCTTCTTCATTCATTCAATTGGAAGCTTGATCACGGATTAAATCCAGCAGATGTAGATATGGAAGAAAAGTTTGGCATCACATTGCAAAAAGCTCAGCCACTTCAAGCCATTCTACTTCCTAATTGAATGGCTTCGATTACGTTTAGTGTTTCTTTCGGAGTGCTTTTGCTTTCCTTTTTTTTTTTGGTGGCGGTGTTTTTATTATGGAACAAAGCACTATGCCTAATACTGTGTGAACATATGCAGTAATTTGACGAGTTTGCTATGATCTATCTAAATTCAAGAACCCTCAATCAAAAAGGTTCTGATATCACGTCAAAGAATCAACTTATCATAACCCTAGTCTATTAAAGCTTCCCTAATATGATGATCACACCCAAAAGTGAACTAACTAGAAGCAGAATTTCGCTGAGGCACAATAACGTAACAAACACCTTAAGGGCATACAGGAAAAGAGTACATATAATAGCATTATAGGCAACAAAGAGTTCGAATCAAGCACCCATTACAAATATTCGAGGATAAGACCAAAGAAAAATTATTCAATAACTTTGTAAAGATTCTACTTCCTAAATGGCTTCGATTACGTTTAGTGTTTCTTTGGGAGTGCTTTTGCTTTGCTCTTTTTTTGTGGGGGTGTTTTTATCATGGAACGAAGCACCATGCCTAATACTGCGTGAACATTTGCAGTAATTTGACGGGTTTGCTATGATCTATCTAAATTCAAGAACCCTCAATCGAAAAGGTTCTGATATCACGTCAAAGAATCAAATTATCATAACAACAGTCTCTTAAAGCTTCCATAATACTATGATCACACCCAAAAGTGAACTAACTAGAAGCAGAATTTCACTGAGGCATAATAACAACCACCTCAAGGGCATACAGGAAAATAGTACAGATAACAGCATAATAGGCAACAAAGAGTTCGATCGAATCAAGCACCCACTAAAAATATTTGGGGATAAGACCAAAGAAAAAAGATACAATAACTTTGCAAAGATTCAAGTACTGACCGTGATCTTATTATTCCAATGGCAATAGGCTCGGAGTATCATCCCCTTTTCTTCTTCTTCAACGTTGCTTTTTTGGGTGCCTTCTCTTTCCCCAGTTTGATTGAATTGTTTTCTGGGAATTGAAGCAGATGATTGATTTCCGTTCTCATCCATCTTCGCTCTCAAGCTTCCCTTCGCTTGCAGTTGCTAGAGAGCTTGCATGAATCTACACTTACATCCCAAGTACGTCCTGATTCCTGAATAGTGATGGTTATGCATATACATGGATTATGTCTTCCAATTTGTGAGGCAAGCAGTGGCGGATCTTGATGTTCGATAAAGGGGTGTCCACCAACTCTACTACTACTTGCATTATTTTCTTCATCTTTTTGATTTTGTTTATTTTCAAGTATTATAAAATGAAATTGGATTGATCCATATAAAATTTGGGGAGAAAAGCAAACACACAAACTTAGCGATGAAATCAAATAAGAACACAAAGTTTCTGTGTGATTGAGTGTGAGCAACAAACCAATTTTGCTAAGAACAAAATTCTAGCATGAGAGAACTAACGAGAGACGGTTAGATTGGGAGAGAGTTGAGTTGGGGATTTTTTAGTTTAATTACTGTCAAGGTCTTTACAGACTTTTTTTAATAAAAAAAAAAATATTGGTAGCTCATTTAGTTGGGCTGCATGAATGGAAGGTTGCAAGGGTGTCCATGACTTCTTTTGGATCTTTTCTAAGGGTGTTCACATAAATAACTTTTAATTCCTTCAAAATAAACTCCGAAGATTTTTTTTGGGCTAGGACACCCCTAGCCCGTACGTAGATCCGCCCATGGGCAAATGACACAGGCAATTATCATAAGGGACCTACAAATTTTGCATAAAAGTGTTCCATTTTTGAGTTTTATAAAATTCGATGAAAATATTAATTTATATTGATATTATTTCAAATATTTTAAAGGAATTTTGCCGAAAAAATTTAAGAAAAAAGTCGTTCCTAGAATAATGTTTCATGAATACTTCAGTAAAAGGGAAAATTTTCACGTCACATATTGTTCTCTAGTTATGGTTCTCATTGGGTTAATATTATGAACTATTTGTTAGAAAAACATGAAGAACTTCTAACATGTCAATATGGGCAATGCCGAATTATTGCATTACCTACAAAAGATGATAAACGCACAAGCTGAAATCAATCAAGTCCTAGAACGGAACCAATTAAAGTCAATCCAAGAATTTGACATTTCAAAGTTACCATACAATCAAGCAATCGTGAAAGAAACATTTGGACTATACCCGCCAGCTCTATTTCTACCATATAAGTCCAAAAGGAATGTAGAATTATGCGGCTATTTTGTCCCTCAAAATGGATAAGTAGGGGTAAAGGTACACGCCATAGGATTAGATTCAATTGTTTGGCCGAACCAGAAAAGGTTTTTGGAGAGTGAAATTGATACGAAATTTTAAGACTTCAAGCACATGCCAAGGCCTTTAAAGCTAGAATAAGAATACGTCCCGAAATGTCCGTAATTCATAAGAAGATATAGATTTGGAAGAGAAGTTTGAGATCACATTGCAAAAAAGTTAACCTCTTCAAGCTATTACACATCCTAGTTTCTACGTAACTTTCGTCGCATTTGAAGAGTTCGTGGACTTTATTATTGCAATGGAAGTGCTTCTAGTGTAAGAATAACTAGATTTGACCTGTACTAATCACTCGTTATTTTTAGCAAAATTCTACCATAACTGAAATTTTTTTTTTTTTAAACTATGGTGGTTACTAATTTTGAACCATTGATTTGAGAGGAAGTAATTCTAGCCCTTGATTCCTTTACCGACACACTAAAGAACAGGTAACTTTCAACTACTATTCAAACAAACGTACATAACTTCTTTCTCTCTCCTAATCTCATTCATTCTCCACTACTGAAGATCAGAAATCTACGAAATTTTTCCCCGTTCCTTTACAAAGTTGATGGTTCTCAAATCCATATGAAATTAATCTAGATTCGTGTCATTCTGGATTCATTTCTAAACATAATCCACCTCCTCATCTGAAATTAAAATTTTCAATCATGATAGGAACTTCATTATTCTTAAGCTAATAAGTTTCTCAAAATAATTTATTAACCATTTTTAGGACGTCAATTTACTGGCTAGATGATAAGCCTACTATGCAAGTAAGAAAGAGTATTTAAATTTTTCACTTCTAAAATACCTTGAACTGTTCTTCATTACAATTTTAGTGTCTTATATTTGTCTAAATGTAAATACTCTTGTTGGTTCTTTATTCAAGTTGAATGCTGGCTTTTATTATCATTTTTTTCATTTTGCAGTGCAATATTAAAGAAGTACTAATAATAATAACAATAATAATAATAGTAACAATAAGTCTTGCGGTAAGATGGACACCTTTGCCGACCTTTAATTAATGTAAAAATGACCCATATTTATTTACACGTATAAGGGATAATTTTCACAAAAGTCACTTACAAAGAATTATCAATAACTTTGAATTAAGAAGTCACGTTAGCTCAAACTATTAGTGATCTCAAAACCTTTAACTACAAAGCCATGCTTTTGTCTCATCGTAATTCTAATGTGAAACTGTGAAGAATATGAAAGTAGATATTATCCAACATTAAAGTGTTTGAGCATGTATATAATAAGCTTGTGACTTACTCCACTCATTGCCAATTGGTTTTGGATTAGAACCTCATTTGAACTTATATACATGACTCGTTTATTTAAAACTCAATTGAAATAAAAATTTAACATGTTATTAGAGCCAAGGTTGTGCTCAATCTCAGTTTGTCACCGTTTCCCATAGGAATCATGCCACGTGTTGCACCTTAATAGCCCACATGTGAGGGGGACGTATGAAGAATATGAAAGTGAGTATTATCGTACATTGATAAAATTAAAGAATTTAAGCATATATGTAAATTTGCAAGTTACTTTATTCATATACATCATCAATTGGTCTTGGTTTTTGTGAAGAATATCACGATAACTCTTCCAAATTATACAATAGTTCAATTATATCTATAAATTTAAACTATGTTATCCTTCCGTACTAAAAGTCAGCGTACCCTTATTTGGCCATTAAAGTTAGGACGGTGATATTACACTGGCAATGACATCAAACGGTTGAAAAGTCAAAGATATCGGCATCGTGAACGAAGAGTTATGCCGTCTTGTGGGAAGCTCCATGGTCTCATAAATGTCACCGAAAATCAATATAAATTAGTTTGAATTATTAGTTTTTAGAGGTCAAATTTCTTATTGAATACTCCTTTCTTCTTATAAAATCTGTCTCATTTAGGAAATGTACTAGTTTTTCGTGTTATAAAATCTGTCTTATAAAGTTTTGTGAGAATGTACTAGTTACGACCTATTTTTTTCGTTGGGAAATAAGGGTCGGGAAATGGGTGCAGTGGGTTAAAATTGATAGTTTTTTGTTGAAGTTAAGAGAGATTAAAATATTTCACTCCTGAACTTTTAGTCAAGGGTGAAAAATACCCTTAAACTTCAAACTTGAAGTAACTATCTGATTCAAAAAAAAATGATTTTATCTTGAAGGCCTAAGGATATCCAATCGCAAGACAGGCCCAACCTGACATAGTGAGCCCAAAACGGGAGCCTCGGGGCTCCCACCAGAGGCCTAGACGGAGTGACTAGATGGAAGCCTGCTTTGGGGTTCTCTAGCGCACAATTACCATCTTACCATTTGCTACAGAAGTTATAAATACTCTTCTACCCACCTCAAAAAAAGGATTCGCACTCTGACATAATTGACTCAACATTCCCTCTTTGTACTGCATTTTTATCTCTCCCTGACCCTCCTTTGACCTGACCATCGGAGGGGCGTTCCCCAGACCATAACTCAAGGGTACCTTTTTTGCATGTTCGATCAAGGAGAGGAGCCCAGTAGTTGACTTGTACGTGCCATCACATAAGCCCGAGCTCTCATCCCACGTCATCTTCAATAAGGTATGAGAAGTTCCCGAAACACTATCCTTTAAGTAAAAGAAAAATATTGTATTTCTCCACAACTATTGATGATGTGGCATCTAAAAAGTGATGTCGAACAACTGAATAGTATGTCCCATGTTGACCTGTACAGAAAATTGAAATAATTTAAAAGCTATGGTAGAATTGATAGATTATTTACATGATAGAAACATGAAAAAAAATATAAATATATATATATGCACTTGTTATTAGAATAAAATAACCCAAAATTAAATCCAAAAGAATGTAATCTAATGTTTATTCCAACTCAAGTTGATATGTTCCAAATTGAACTAATGCAAAACTTATCAAGTCGTATTGATCATTGTACTTTATTATCACAGTAATTGAACATATTTGTTATCACAAACTTAAGCATAACAATCTAAGATTTAAAATCTTATCTTCCTTTTTACCAAAATTTAATATAGTGTGAAATTTGCTTGACTGAACCTAGTTTATTGAAATAAAATAAACTAACTTTAATATAATTGTACAATGTGCGTTTAGTCCGGGCGTTTATTGTGTCATTGAGGCCAAAATTGCAATCGTAATATTGTCGTATTTATTTTGGAAAATTAAGATAACTTGTTAATCTACTTGCATACAAGAAAAGAATAACTTCAATTAGCTTCGAATTGATAGATATATAGGTTGAAAGAACATTAAATTATATTTAAATCATATTCAAATATGTGATCATGTTTTACTTAAATATATCAAAGTCAAAAAAATTAGGTCAGTTTAATTAAAGTGTGGTTAACACTGACTTATTCTATTCAAGTTTCAAGGTACAAGCCCGTATACTACATTTTGGGTTTGAATTTAATAATTAAGAGTGAGTTAAGCTTAATTGATTTTTTAGAATTTTTATTTTCTTAGATAAAATAGTCAATAAGCATTCATGTATGTTAAAACGTTTCATTTTTTTCATATCTACATTTTTTATTATTGAAAGCCATGTCCTTCTTGTGAATGTGGCCATAAACAAAGCAATAAAAAATTAAAATAACTTAGTTGAGTCAATGGTACTCTTTTTAGTTTTTAAGTTAAAGAGTATTGTCCTCATTTCACAAAAACTTTAAGGGCATTCTATTTTAAGAACTCGTTGAAGTTAGTATATTTTTTATATGATAAATAGAAGTTGGTTAAAATAGTGAATTGAAATTGATACCTTTTTATTGAAATTCGTGAAGTAGGTTGAAGTTGGTAAATTAAGATTTAGGAACGAAAAGAATAGGGCTTCAATATACTAGTTTCTATTAGAAAAAAAAAAAAGAATAATTTTAAAACTAATAGTGGTAAGATGAATTTTATCTTGAGACTTTCATAAAAGAGAAAAGGGACAAATTAATATTTTGAGATGGACAGTATTCTATATTTTCTAATTTCATTAGATATCTTTTCCGTAAACACGTAATGCTAAATAATAGTAATACAAGCTACTAATGTAAATACTAATTGACGTGATTCATAGAATCAACTAATCATCTAAATTAATACTGAATTCTTTTGAACAGGTAAATTTTAACAAATGAAATCTTAAGAAAAATTGAACCTTAATATTCTTTTATAAACTAATCATTTTTCATTAGATAACGTAAGAACGTACGTCTCTAGCCTATCATTTGTTTTCCAACTCTTTTCTCAAACTTCTTGTTATTCTTTTAACCGCCGAAGTCTCATCACCGATAATAGAAATAGTGAAATACCAAGGCTTTTTCCAAATTGTAAAGCTTCTTCCGCAATGTCAGCCGGGGTGGATGAATTATTTTCGATAACAGATATTTTCTAATTAGACTTTTTCCAAGCTACAAAGCTTTGTCCGCAATTTCAGTAAGCTTTTTAACAAATGTTCTCACACAAGTATTACAAATTCTTTCAAGAAGCGAGAAACAGAAGTCCTACTTAAAGATTTTCTAATTAGATTAAGTATATGTTGAAGAGGTGTTTGCTTGAACGGCAAGCATATGGTGTGGGGGTATGGATGATTCCGAGCTCGCTCTTGAATTTTCGTAGTGATCATCCCTTAACATGCCGTGCCCCATTAGATTTCCTCTACAATAGAGATTGAATGGACCAACCAACTTATCATTAATAATAAATTTTAAGAAAAAAGCCGCCAAGCATCTTCTCTCTCCTCTCTCACTGCCACCTCATTCTTCTCTCTCATTCCTCCCCCCCCCCCCTTTTCTCCCTTTCTCCCTTGAGAGTAGAAGTTTTAATATCGTCCAATATAACGTGGATACTGCAAGAAAGCGAGTCAAACCACGAGAGATTACAGTTGTATTACGTACATAATTAATTCAACGGCACTGATGTACTATTGATCGCGTCATTAGCCTAACAGAGCATTAATTGTCGCTTAAGCAAGTGGCCTACTTTCCATGTCACCCTCCACATGTCAACGATTTCTCATACACAAACAAAGCCAACAAATTGTTCATTAAATGATCTTTCGTTAAAAAAACAAGGGAGCTCTGAAATATATCTGGTATTATTAATCACTTAGTTTCGTACTTATTATCGAAAATATCTATTTTTATGTGCTCATATTATTATTAAAATATATCAATACAGGTTGATTTGAGTGGTTTGACACCTGTTCTCGAATTTTATATTTGAGCCTTGTGAATGGAGAAAATTTATGAGAAAAGAGTTTTACCTCTTATTGAGCCAATAGTAGCTGAACTTCAAAGACCCAAAAAAAAATTATTATCAGAAGATACTTTTCTAACAATATAACATTATTTTTATTGATTAAAAACACGTTTTAATAATGCAAACTCATTTAGTATTATTCATTTTCACATATCACCTAAAAGTTGACTATCAACGCGGAATGCAAGGAGTCTATAATTTACGAGTCAAACACAAACACCTCACTTCATAATATAAGCATTTTCTCCTAATACATTGCAACAAAACCACGTCAAGAAAACCTTATCCTACAAGCTTCAACAATGGAATATTACTTCATATCAATTTTGCTCATCCCCATAATCCTCATTTTCAGCCTTCATCACTTGCTCAAAAACTCCCCTAAAACCAAGCTTCCTCCAGGACCAAAACCATGGCCAATCATAGGCAACATCCACCTCCTCGGCTCCAAGCCACACCGCTCTGTGGCAGACCTCTCCAAGACTTATGGACCCTTGATGACCCTCAGGCTAGGGAGCATCACCACGATAGTCATATCATCTCCGGATGTAGCCAAGGAAATGTTCCTAAAACACGACATAGACTTTGCCTCTAGGCAAGTCCCGGACTCTGCCTGGGCAGTAGACCATGCCAAGTTCTCAATGGTGTGGCTCCCTGTATGCCCCAAATGGCGGGAGATCAGGAAGATCTCAGCCATCCAGCTGTTCACCAACCAACGGTTGGATGTGAGCCAGGGCCTTAGGACGGAGAAAGTGAATGAGCTGGTAGAGTTTGTAAAAGGTTGTTGTGAAAAGGGTCTGGCCGTTGACATTGGCAAGGCCGCATTCACAACCGCGCTTAACTTATTATCGAACACATTTTTTTCAATGAATTTGTCTGCGTACGATTCTTCAGGCTCGCAGGAGTTCAAGGATCTTGCTTGGCATATAATGGAAGAGATTGGACGGCCAAACGCATCGGATTTCTTCCCATTGGTTAAGGCCTTGGATTTGCAAGGTGCGAAAAGAAGCATAACTACTTCTTTTAGCAAAATGCTCGAAGTTTTTGACAAGATCATCCATGAAAGATTGAGCGATCAGATCAGTTCAAAGGACGATGTTCTGGAAATCCTACTCAGTCTTGTGAAGCAAAATGAGTTGACCCTTGATGATGTTAGACACATGCTCATAGTAAGCACCATGATACCTCTTTAATTTAGCTAATTTTCTTATGCATTTTTTTTTAAAATAAAAACTGCTTAGCAGCAATTAAGTCTTATTTGTTTGGATTTAATATGAGGGTGATCGATTTGTATTGCAATTAGAACCTAAGGTAATGATCTCATCGAGCTTAATGAGGGGCAGAATTTCAATGACGCGTTATAACAAACTGATAGTATAGCAGACAAGGTAGACTGCGGATCACCCATTACCAAAATAAGCAAAAACAATCATCACTTTGAAAGCAAGCTGAAAATTATTACATGTTTATGAAAAATGGAATGGGTCTTGATGGAACTTTTGCATTTTATTTAATTTTAATTTAATATTAGGTTGGAAAAACAACAAAAATACATTGTTTCTTAATTATTTTTCTGCTGTAATGAATATCAGGATTTATTTGTTGCGGGGACAGATACAACCTCCAATACAATAGAATGGGCTTTGACAGAACTACTACGCCATCCAGAAAAGATGGCAAAGGCACAAGGCGAAATGGAACAGCTTCTAGGCAAGGGTCAATCAAGATCAATACAAGAATCAGATATCTCGAAATTACCTTACATTCAAGCAATAGTGAAAGAAACAATGAGATTGCATCCTGCTGCCCCTTTTTTGGTACCCCATAAGGCCACGACGAATGTAGAATTATGTGGCTATTGGGTGCCCAAAAATGCACAAGTATGGGTAAACGTATGGTCTATAGGGCGAGATCCAAATGTTTGGCCAAATTCTGAATCGTTCACACCGGAAAGATTTTTGGAAAGCGAGATTGATATCAAAGGCCGAGATTTCGAGCTCATGCCCTTTGGAACAGGAAGAAGGATATGTCCCGGAATGCCACTAGCTTATAGAATGCTACATCTAATGTTGGCCAGTTTTCTTCATTCATTCAATTGGAAGCTTGATCATGGATTAAATCCAGAAGATGTAGATATGGAAGAAAAATTTGGGCTCACATTGGCAAAAGTTCAGCCACTTCAAGCCATCCCACTTCCTAGATGAGTTTCATAGTAGAGTAGAATTGTCATCGTTGTTTTATTGGATTTTACATTGTTATTTATTGTAATGAAATGTTTCTAGAATAGGGGTGGGTAACGGATCAGATACTTATTGAGGACAGTGGGTAGGCCCATTTAAAACAGGGTTAATAAAGGGTCGAATTAATAATGCACTGGATCAATAATGAGCCGGCCCATTAAGGCATATTAACGGGTCGGTCCATTAACGGCCCGTTTAGTGTTCCATTACTTTTTTTATCCTATTTGACACACTAGCTTACATATTTCAATTAGTTAAGCTTATTACCAACGCTTTATATGTAACAATAATTATTATACATAGTTTTTTTTGTGCAAGTTTGTTTCATTTCAAAACGGGCCAAAAGCGGGTTGCTCATGGACCGAAACCTACCCGATCCATTTATTTACACAAAAGGCCAAACCTAACCAAATGGTTAACAGGCCAACCATGACCCGACCTAGTCCATTTTATAAACGGGTCGGTCTTAACCTAACCCCACCAGGTCCATTGCCCACCCCTACTTTAGAGTAAGAATTGCTATAGTTGTTTAATATATTGATATGTATGGTGGTCTTCAAATATGCCAGTAGTATCCAAAGAAGATAAAAAATGAAGGGAAAACTTGAAACCTGAAAGACAATAAAGTAATTAGTGATAATTTGAGGGTAATTTGGTTCAATTATGTTTGAATAGAATTGATCTAATTAGAACTAAAATCGAAACATACGGGATGGTTTTAATAATTTTTATGATCATATATATATTTGATACAATTTATAAAAGGCAGATATTAACATTTCACAAATGAGTTTATGTAAGCAAATGAAATGAAGGATGAAGGCTTAAGTAAACCATACTTCTGAAAATTTTAAAACCTCTTAATTATATTAACCATCCAATGAGAAAATCGTACTCCTGAAAATATCAAAACCTCTTAATTATATTGACTATATCAAAGTAGTTATCCACCTAGGCGTACCAACTCCTTTGAACTGGGAGGGAGGAAGTGGTCTATAGCCCCATGGAGTTATGCGTTGTGTTGTAATTGTTGGGTCGTATTATTTCCTATCGTTGTTGGGCTCAGAATTGGATGAATTGGGGCTTTCACATTTGAAAATTTCAGGCCTGGTGCAAATGATGAGTGGAATCTAGAATTAAAAAGAAAAAATTTACAACATAGGTGATCTCATGCGAAAATCATGAAAAGAATTATCATGAAAAGAATCTTGGGATTGTAGGTCCTAGTGGAAGTGGTAAGGAATATCCTGATACTTCTCATTGTCATCCATATGGTCTTGTTCTTTTCAGTTTATTTTAACTGAACTTATTCTGAACTAAAATTATCTGAACTTATTCTGAACTTATTTGCTGAACTTATTTTTAACTTATTATGAACTTATTTGCTAAAATTATTACGAATTATTTGTTAGGAATCATTATTTTCAATGATTAGATGATTATCACTTTATTTATATTGCTCATCATCATCATCATTATTCATCACTGTTTAAATGCTTATTACTTTGTTTGGGTGTTTGTTGTTGCATTATATTGTGGGTAGGAATAAAATTGTCATGATGGTTCTATTGTGTTGAAAAACTAGAAAGGAAAAGTTAAAAAAATGTACATTAATTCCAATAGCATTTTAGTATTAGCATTAGTTGCACTTAAAATTTTTTAATAATACAAACAAAATAGATAATTAAGTCACAAATAATAATGATCTTTTCAAATGCTCAGCTTTGATATTGGGTTAGTTGATTATTTACTGAACTTACTTGCTGAATTTTGAACTTATTTCAAACTTATTTGCTGGACTTATTTTCAATGTATTCTAAATTCATTCTTTTAAATGATTTTGAACTGATTCTGAAAAGAACTTATTTAGGCTTATTTTCCAAAACATAAGCTACAAAGAGCAAGGCTTAAAGTTATCTACCTAAAAAGAAAATATCAACTCCCTGTAACCCATTACAACAATACCGCCTTTCAGTATGTGTCCTGTTTTCACGGGGCTTGGGAAAATTCATCTATAACCAACCTTGCCTCTATAGGCATATATGTCATAGAAAGATTGATTCCAAAAAATCATAAAAAAAGAATATGTGAACATATTTTAGAGATGAAAATAAAGATAAGCAGCATAAAATAAACTAAAACATATTGATAAAGTATGCAAAACATAGGTATAACATAATAGACTAAAGTACTATACCTTCACCAAACAGTGGTAAGCTAATATTTGCTTTTCCCAGGTGAAGGTACTACCTGCATACAAATAATGGCATACAAGTGATAGGTAAATATCTAGCATCACACAACAACATTTCCTACCATACGGCAACTAGAGGGCAACTACGAAACTCGCTATCCAAGATCCAAGACCTTAATTCAATCCCGCCACAGACTGTCGTCCTGAGTTATATCATCTGTTAGCTCGAAAATTTTAAAGCCCTATCTAATTTCCTTGTTCAAGATCTTCTTTGGTCATCCCCTGCCTCTTCTACTCACAGGAATAATCCTCTCACATATCCTTACAGAGGCATCCACACTCCTTCTCCTCACATGACCAAATTATCTGAGTCTAATCTCTCTCATCTCATCTTCTATAGGAGTTACTTTAACTTTGTTTCTAATTGTAACACCCCGATTCCTCTCTCGGGTCCCGGACAGTTACCAATAACAGCTTCAAGGATCGTCGACTGACTCTGCAAGTCACCACAAGTCTTTCTGACGTGCTTCGTCTTCACTCACACGCCACCTAGGGAACTTCACATGAGGTCACTCATCATGCGATTGCTCGACAGCAAGCATGCTTAATTGTGGAGTTCTTAAGAGTGGGCTTTCCGAAAAGAAAGGTACACCTTTGGTGATCTAAGTAGCCATTTCGATCTTTTTAAACTACAATCGGGGTGTTATAACAATCATCTCATTCCTAATTCTATCAACGTTCGTATAGCCACACATCCATCTAATCATTTTTATCTTTGCTACCATCAACCTTCGAACTTTGGTCTTTTTTTTTTTTAATCAATGAGCACTCTGATTCATACAACAAAGCAGGCCTAACGATCATACGATAACCTTTGCCTTTAAATTATACAAACACCCTCTAATCGCACAGCACGTCTGAAGCATTCTTCTATTTTTGCCTACCCACTTTTGTACGCTGGTTAATGTCATCGTCAATATCTCTTTTCGGTTAAACGATTAAGCCCAGATATGTAAACTTCTCGATCTTTGGTATTGCCACCTCATCAATAGTGACTTCTCGTCCATCATCCTCTCTTCCTCTAAAACCACAATTTAGATACTCAGTTTTCGATCTGCTTAATCTAAAACCTCTAGACTCAAGTGCATATTTCCATCACTTCAACTTATCGTTAACTCCATCTATGGTCTCATCAATGAGAACAATGTCATTCGTAAATAACATACACCATGGTAACTCATCTTGAATCATTTTCGTAAGTTCGTCCATAGTCAGAGTGAAAAGAAATGGATTTAAAGTAGAACCCTAAAAGGCTAATATCAACAGAAAAGTCATTGTTAACTCCCCTACATCCTGACACTCATCCTAACTCCCTCATACATATTCTTAATAACTCGAATATACGCAAGCGACACTCTTTTCTTTTTTCAAGCATCTATAACACTTCACAAAGAATTCTATCATCTGCTTTCTCTAGATTTATGAACACTATATAAAGATCTTCCTTCCTATTCCTGTATAATTCCATGAGCCTCCTAAGGTGAAAATCACCTTTATGGTCAATCTGTTTAGCATAAAACCAAACTTGTTCTCTGATACTAAAATATCCTTCTTAACCTTCTCTTATTCACCCTTTACGATAATTTCATAGTGCGACTGAGTAACTTTATACCTTTATAATCATTACAATTTTGAATATTACCTTTGTTCGTGTATAATGGGATGATTACTAAACTTCCAGTCTCTGAGCATCTCTTAGCAATCCTAAAATAACATTGGAAAGCTCCATTAACCACTTTAATCCCTCTTCACCTAAACGCTTCCACACTTCCATTGATATTTGGTCTGGTCCCTCAGCCTTTCCATCGGACATCTTCTTTAAGGTCTTGTTAATTTCATCCTTGCTGATAGGCTCACAAAATCGAGGGTTTTGTTGTCTCTCACTAATCCCTCGTTCACTTTTTCGGGAATCCTCTAACAGTTCACTGTTGAAGAGCTTAGAAAAGTACATTTGTCATATTTCCTTGACTTCTGCCTCCTCATCTAGGTCCTTACCATCTTCATCTTTGAAGCATCTTACGTTATCCAAACCTCTAGTTCTTCTTTTTCTAGCCTTTGCTAACTTAAAGACCTCCTTCTTATCTCCACTAATCTCCAATTTCTGATATAAGCTATCATATGTCATGTTCCTAGCTAGAATAACAGCTTTCTTGGCTACCTATTTTGCGAACTTATGTCTAGCTCTTCTAGCCTCCTTCTATTTGTCCATTCCACTATCAATGAAAGCAACGTACGCTTATTTTTTTTCCCCAACTTTCTCCTCTACCTCCTCGTTCCAACACCAAGTTCATTTTGCTGCCAACTCATAGATGTACCTAAGATTTCCCTATTTGACATCCGAATGCATTCTGTCATTGTTTCTGACATCGGCATCCTCTACCTGTTTCCAGTTGGCTTCCTCCGTAATCTTCTTTGATAAATCTCGTTGTCAAATTTTGAAAAACTAAAAAAAAAAAGGGAATATTATTTATTACTATAATGTTTTAAATGAAAAGTTATTTTATTTACTAAATAAGACAATATTTTGGGAACATTTATAAAGAAACCTTTTGTGTCATGAGCCAATAGAAGGAAACAGCCCAGGAAATGACTGAGCGCATGCTGTTAATACATGATAATTGGGTGCTTTCTTTAGTATAGGACTAGAGGTGTTAAAAAAATCGAAACCGAAAATTGAATCGAAAAATTGGTTAATCAAATAAATTTTTCAAAAAGACTGACTCGATTATCCAAAACCAAAAAAAACACGGTTTTTAGTTTGGTTATTGTTCAAATGGTTTGAAAATTTCGTTAACCGCCAGCAAACGAAATTAATTTTTTAAAATTATATGTAAAAAATGAAAAATTTAGGTTAAAAAGTGCACTTTTTTATTATTTATGAATGGTAACCGAAATTTAATTTTTATAAAAAAATTTAAACATGAAAAAATAAATTTAGGTAAGAAAGTATATTTTTTATTATTTGTGAATAGCTAACCGATAATCGAACCGAAAAATCGATTAATCAACTTTTTTTGATTCTGTTAAGGCTTGCGTTTTGGACAAATCAACAAATGGTTAAATGAAATTTTCAGTTAATCAGACTTCGGCTAACCAGTGGTGCATACTCCTAGCATAGGTTGATTACTGTGGAACAATAATTGGATGGGATGACACCTAGAAAAAACCAAACCAAAGGAAAAGTGCTTTGATTAATTTCACTGACAACGAGGCCTAGCTATAGGGGTATTGTCTATCATATTTCAACTGAAACTAGGGTCAATTTTGTACTTCGCAGAATTATGAGTCAGAATACGTTTTGAAAATTTAACAAAAATATAAATAAGTGAAAAACTTTATTCAGCTGGTACTAATTGATCATCTTTAAAAAATCCCCCCAAAAATGTAAGTAAAATACCGGAATACAATAACTTTAAAAAAAGGAAAAAGTTCGGTTCCATTTCCTAAATATTTGAACCAATAACCAGTAAAAAGTTCATCAAGAACTAATAAATATTCTTCCATTTTTAAAAAATAAGAAAAAAGTACCTCTTTTTTAACCTCGGACCAAAAACACATTATTAAAAATGCTATAATTTTCACATTCAATAAACATTGTTCACAACCATTCAATGTGTTGAATCAAAATTCATTATACTAATTAATAGTCCTTTAATTGTCATAAGTAAATTGTATACAAGAGAACCAATAAAAATTCAACACTTGTCATTTTTCTGCAATAACATATATATATATATATATATATGTATATATATATATATATTATATATATATATAGATATATATATATAAAATGATATGATTTATATCTATTTTTTTGACATGTACTTGTTATATATATAAACTTTTTATATATATATATATATATATATATATATATATATATATATATATATATATAAACACAAACATATATGAGTGTGTACATACATACATACGTACACACACACACACACATACATGTTTGTGTGTGTGCGCGCATAGAACTGGCAAAAATGTGTCCGTTTTGATTATCCAAATTTGTCTGACCTGAAAAAATCGAGTACGGTCACAAAATTTATGCCTGAAATTAAAATTTGGACAACCGGTCATGCCGGAATTCAAATCCAGGTTGGGTTCAGGTTTGGGCATTAGAGTTCGGGTTATCCCAATTTTTGAACCTATTCGGGTTCAGACAAACTCGGATAGTCAGACAACTGCGTTCGAACATCAGACAATTACGTTTATGTATATTTTTGGTCCAAATTCTTTAGAAAATTTTACAAAAACAACATGAGACAACCAGGTTCGAACATTGGAAAATGGGGTTTGAGTTTGATCACACAAAATTTTGGTCAGAATATCCAAAAATCATATCACAAATTCGGACATTCGAACAATCGGGTCTAGACATTGGACATTCGGTTCCGAGTCCATCTCTGACTAGAGTGTACGATTTATAATTCGAATAGGGTCCAGGTATAAAATTTTTATCCGAATGTCCGATTTGTCCTAACTCGAATCAACCTGGAGCCAAATTTTTGCCAGCCATGTGTGTGTGTGTGTTAGGGACACTCAAATAAGATGAGTATTTGTGTACGATGAGTAGGATGATGTGATCAATATATCTAATTTTAGTGGTTGTCAGAATTACATTTGCTAATCAACATACCTATTTATATTTGTAAAGTTCACCCTAAATAGGTATGTTAATCACCAAACATAACAAGGACAATCACTAAAGGTAGATCTATTAATCACCTCATCCTACACTGCCTGCATAAAATCTCATCCTACCTATGGAGTACCGTATATATGTATACGTATATGTATATGTATATGTTTATGCATATATATACACATCAATATAGGTTGGTTCAAGTGGTTTAGTACTTGTTTCTCTTAAGTAAGGTTGCGGGTTTGAGTCTTATAAAATAAAAAAAAGTCTATATATATACATGCATGCGTATAGGCAGTTTATGTTGGATGCGCAAACCTACGAGTATAAAATAATTCTTAAGCCGAAGTCTAAAGGTCCACCAATCAATGAGCTTGATATGTTGACTATTCCAATAAAAATATCATGGATATGATGGAATAATTGCTAATTGTACTTTTTAGGAACATTGTATGATCACATTTTCCAACTAATCAAAATTGAAAATAATGAATTGAACAACTTTATCAACATGAAAGATTGAAAAAAGTTTCTAGGTCTCACATTAGAAATTGAGTAGCTTTTTTAAAAAGATATTCGAATTGTCTGCCATAAATTTGCTTGTTAATGAAAACTTTCCACAAGAATCAAAAAATTTGATTTAACATTTCGTCTCCTTCTGCCTCCGTTACGGCAAATGTCATCCGACCAGTAGAAATCTCTCTATTTAGAATATATACAAAAGAAAAAACCAAACACACAAATCTCTAATAGCAGACTGAGGGACGTATGAGAGGTCGGACACTCCATCCTTCTTAATCCTTATCTTTTGTCCCGACAACTCATGGGCAAAGTCAAAAATTAATCATTCACCTTTGTGCATATATGTCTTTCACCTCGTGTCACTGGGAACATTGTACCAAGAAACCATCCACGATGGAATACTGCAACTCCATAACACTAGTAGTAGCACTGCTTGTTATTGCCCTTCGCTTCTTGATAAGGAATCCTCAAAAATCCAAGCTCCCTCCAGGGCCAAAGCCATGGCCAGTCATAGGCAACATCCACCTCCTCGGCTCCAAGCCACACCGCTCTGTGACGGACCTCTCCAAGACTTATGGACCCTTGATGACCCTCAGGCTTGGGAGCATCACCACGATAGTCATATCATCTCCGGATGTAGCCAAGGAAATGTTCCTAAAACACGACATAGACTTTGCCTCTAGGCAAGTGCCGGACTCTGCCTGGGGCGGAGACCATGCCAAGTTCTCAATGGCGTGGCTCCCTGTATGCCCTAAATGGCGGGACATCAGGAAGATATCCGCCATTCAGTTATTCACCAACCAACGATTGCATGCGAGCCAGGGCCTTAGAAAGAAGAAAGTGGATGAGTTGGTGGGGTTCGTAAAGGGTTGTTGTGAAAAGGGTCTAGCCATTGAAATTGGCAAGGCCGCGTTCACTACCACCCTTAACTTGTTATCGAACACATGTTTTTCAATGGATTTGTCTACGTATGATTCTTTAGGTTCACAAGAGTTTAAGGATGTTGCTTGGTATATAACGGAAGCGCTTGGACGGCCAAACGTATCGGATTTCTTCCCATTGGTTAAGGCCTTGGATTTGCAAGGTGTGAGGAGAAGAGTGAGTACTTCTTTTAGCAAAATGCTCGAAGTTTTCGACAAGATCATTGATGAAAGATTAAGGGATCGTATCGGTTCAAAGGACGACGCTCTGGACACCCTACTCAGCCTTGTGAAGCAAAATGAGTTGACCCTTAACGATGTCAGACACATGCTCATAGTAAGCACCATGATACTTCTTTAGCCAATTTTCCTATGCATCTTTGTTTTTAGAACTGCTTAGCTGCAATTAAGTCTTATTTGTTTGGATTTGATATGCGGGTGATCAATTTGCATTGCAATTTGAACCTAAGGTAATGATCTCATCGACCAAAATGGGGGGGCAGAATTTCATTGAGGCATAATAACGAACACATGGAGGGCATGTAGGACAAGTTCAGCTGATAGTATAGCAGGCATCAAAGATTGCGAAGCAGTGAAGCACCCATATGAAAACAAGCAAAAACGATCATAACTTTGAAAGCAGGATGAAAATTATTACATATATTTATAAAAAGAAAAACGAAATGGTATTTAATTTAGTTCAATAGTAGGCCGGAAAAATAACAAAAATACATTGTTTGTTAATTATGTATCTCCTTGAATGAATATCAGGATTTATTTGTTGCGGGAGCGGATACAACTTCCAATACAGTGGAATGGACTTTGACGGAATTATTACGCCATCCAGGAAAGATGAGAAAGGCACAAATTGAAATTGAACAGATTCTAGGCAAGGATCAATCAAGATCGATCCAAGAATCAGATGTTTTGAAATTACCTTACATTCAAGCGATAGTAAAAGAGACAATGAGATTGCACCCTGCTGCCCCTTTTTTAATACCTCGTAAAGCTACAGCAAATATAGAACTATGTGGCTATTGTGTGCCCAAAAATGCACAAGTGTGGGTAAACGTATGGTCTATAGGACGAGATCCAAATGTTTGGTCAGATTCTGAATCGTTTAGACCCGAAAGGTTTTTGGAAAGTGAAATTGATATTAGAGACCGAGATTTCGAGCTCATGCCCTTCGGAACAGGAAGAAGGATATGTCCCGGAATGCCACTAGCTTATAGAATGCTACATCTAATGCTGGTCGCTTTTCTTCATTCATTCAATTGGAAGCTTGATCATGGCTTAAATCCAGAAGATGTAGATATGGAAGAAAAATTTGGGATCACATTGCAAAAAGCTCAGCCACTTCGAGCTACCCCACTTCCTAGATGACCTTCATTGTATACAGTGTTTTTGTTTTTGTTGTTGTTTTTTTTTTTTTTTTAAGGCTTTCTAAGACTTAGCCCTTCGGGTAAGCTGATCGAATAGGACTTAAAAGGGATGAGCCACTTTCTTTTATTTAAAATAAATAAATAAATATTCGCATCAAATTATGTAAAATAAGAATATATTTTTTCTCTTGTCTTGACAACAAGTAGTCTCAAAAACTTATGCTTTCTCTTCGTTCCAAACCAAAAAAAAAAAAAAAAAAAATATGCTTTCTCTCTCTCTTTAGAAAACTCTAATTCTTTGGTGGTAGATTTGCAATTTTGATAAGCTCAGTCTAGATTCAAATTTTTCTACAATACAAAGGTATCACCTCTTGAATTTTCCAAACATTTAATTAAAAAAAAAAAAAAAGTCCGGTGCACAAGCATCCTGCATTCACGCACAAACATTTAATACTTTCAATTAATTTTTATGTAAAACATTAAATAACCTTTTAAACAAATCATATCATGCGAGAGTATTGGATATATATATATATATATATATATATATATATATATATATATATATATATATATATATATATATATATATATATATATATATATATGTATTGCAAGTGGATCAACTCATGCATAAGTTATTTCACTGATATTAAGTCACCCTCTTTTTTTAATTTAAAAAAAATAACTGATTCCCCTCAAAATGAGGCACATAAGGCTCTGTTCTTTTCGTGGGTCAATCCACATTTACCAACCTCAACCCACTTCAACTTACTTCAATTTATTTCAACCTACTTCAACTCACCTGAAAAAAAATACCAACTTCAACCCACTTCAAACTACTTCAACCAACTTCAATCAACTTCAACCCACCCCTTCATAATTTTAATAATTTGTAAAGTATTATATGGGATTTAGGGCTTGTTGTTTTCGTGAGTATATTGGGTGGGAAAAAGGATGAAGTCGGTTGAAGTAGGTTGAGGTAGGTTGAGGTAGGCTGAAGTTGGTTTTTTTTTTTTTTTTGAGTTGGATTGAAATAGGTTGAACTAGATTGAAGTGGGTTGATGTAGGTTGAAGTGCATTAAAATTAGTTTATTTTGTACGTGGTAGATTGAAGTGGGTTAAAATAACGAGAATGTAACTAATGTATGATAATTTATGAAGTTATCGAAATTTGTGAAATTTATGCTCATACTTTTATATTTTATATTTTTTATTGTTTATTATTTATTTTGTATTTTGTATTTTTTTATTTTTTATTTTGTATTTTTTATTTTTTATTTTTATTTTGTATTTTGTATTTTGTATTTTTATTTTTTTATTTTTATTTTTATTTTTATTTTATTTTTTATTTTTATTTTTATTTTTGATTTTTATTTTTTATTTTTTATTTTTATTTTTATTTTTTATTTTTATTTTTATTTTTATTTTTATTTTTATTTTTTATTTTGTATTTTTTTATGATGTTTGTTTTATTTTTTACTTTTTATTTCTTATTTTTTAATTTTAATTTTTATTTTTTGAATAAAAATTTAAAAATTGAAAATTAAAAAATAAAAAATAAAAAATTTAAAAATAAAAATTAAAAAATAAAAAACAAGAACCAAGAAATTTAAAAAAATAAAAATAAAAAATAAAAAAATTAGAAATAAAAAAAGATAAAATTTAAAAAAATAAAAATGAAAAATAAAAATAAAAATAAAAAATACAAAAATACAAAATACAAAATAAAAAATACAAAATACAAAATACAAAAATACAAAATAAAAAATAAAAAATAAAAAATGAAAAATGAAAAATACAAATATAAAAAATAAAAAATAAAAAACAAAACATAAAAAAATAAAATATAAAATATAAAAAATATAAAAAATGAAAAATGAAAAATAAAAAATAAAAAATAAAAAATAAAAAATAAAAAAATGAAAAACGAAAATAAAAAATAAAAAATGAAAAACACAAAAATTAAAAAATAAAAAATGAAAATGAAAAATAAAATATAAAAATAAAAAATGAAAGATAAAACATAAAAAATAAAACATAAAAAATAAAAAATAAAAAATATAAAATATAAAAAATGAAAAATGAAAAATAAAAAATAAAAAAATAAAAAATAAAAAATAAAAAAATGAAAAACGAAAAATTAAAAATTAAAAATTAAAATTTAAAAATTGAAAAATTAAAAAATAAAAAATGAAAAATAAAAAATGAAAAATAAAATATAAAAATGAAAAAATGAAAAATAAAAAATGAAAAATGAAAAATGAAAAAATGAAAAATGAAAAAATGAAAAAATGAAAAACAAAAAATAAAAAAATACAAAATAAAAATACAAAATACAAAATACAAAATACAAAATACAAAAATAAAAAATAAAAAAGAATAAAGAATAAACAAAAATTTCACAAAATTTCGATAACTTCATAAATTATCACACATTAGTTACATTCTTATTATTTTAACCCACTTCAACCCACCACATAAAAAATATACCAACTTCAACCCACTTCAACCAACATCAACCCACTTTAACCTACTTCAACCTATTTCAACCCACCTCAAAAAAAAATACCAACTTCAACCTACCTCAACCGACTTCAACCTACTTCAACCTACTTCACTCTTTTACCCACCCAATTTACCCACAAAAAGAACAGAGCCTAAATGAGACCTATTACAAAGCAATCACGAGTAAACTCCCACAAATACTGATAAGTAAAGGTATGTTTGTTTTGAGCGCATTAGAGGAGTAGAAAACAAGCTGAAGCATATTGAAGCATCTCAAAGTAGATTTGACCAATAAAAAGTAAATTGGAGCATATTTGGCTAGTTGAAAGCAAATTAGAGCATATTGGAATAAGTTGGGCCATATTAAAGCAATCTGGGAGTAGAAGAGAGTGTCTTAGAACATTATGTTGCGTTTTGAAGCAATTTTTTACAATTTTGTGTAATAATATTTTGTTTTTTTGATAGTAGTTTACATTCAAAAAATAATATTCTTTTTTATTTTATTCTAAAAAGCGTAATTATATTATTTTAATTGGGGTTTAGGGGTATTGAATTGTATTATTTGTAATTTTGTCTAAAAAGTTTAACTAAAAGGTAATGTTTATATATTTGTACAATGTAAAAATAAATTTATAATTTATTTCAAGAATTAAAAGTAAAAACTTTCTCCTAATACTCATTCCATGCATGTCGATAAAAATAACTATATTACATAAATCAATTTTTTTAATGACATATTTATATTTATTAGATATTCAGTAAGAATATAAATTTATTTTTCTAATAAAATTCATTCCATGCATTTCAATGAATATAAATTCAAAAATGTTTTTAGAAAATAAGTTTGATTAATCTATGCATATTGGTAAAAATAAATTCATATTTATTAAAATATAAATTCATTTTTACAAAGATGTGCATATTCGAGCAAATCCTAATAGATTCGAACGAATTCGAAGACTAGATTAGAGCATGTTTGACTAGCAGAAAACATATTGGAATAGATCAAATCATACTGGAGTATGCCCAGCATGACCTATGAGTACACCTTCTACCTATGGGTCTTTCATTATAGCATACTCAATTTGCTACCTACTCCATTCTATTGCGATCTGCTCCAATAAGTTTTCTGGTAGTTAATTATACTTCAACTTATTTTCTACGAGTCAAATATACTCTAATTTACTCTAATATACTTTATGTTAGTCATGTATACTTTGATATGCTCCAATATATTTTTTTTTACTTGTTTAATATGCTTAGAATGAACAAGTCCTCAATAGGAACCTTAAGAAAATGTACGAGCACTCGGAATATGACATTACACCAAAAACAAACTCGAGCATTGACATGTATGTAATGTTTGATTAGATATAATCAATTTTATAATACAATCAAGTTTGTAATTGTGTTTTCGTTACCTTGTTTGGTTATATAAGATTATTGCAATATAAAAATTATCTTGAAATTGTGATTAGTATAAATGAAATAATCATAATTGCACTGCAAATTTGATTACATTACATTATCATTATATTGCATCCAACCAAATATCACTGTAGTGACAATTGTTTTGTTAATCTTTAACATGCTCCAAAATATATATATATATATATATATATATATATATATATATATATATATATATATATATATATATATATATATATATATATATATATATATCTCGCAAGTGGATCAACTCATGCATGAGTTATTTTACTGATATTAAGTCACCCTCTTTTTTTTAATTAAAAAATCACTGATTCCCCTCAAAATAAGGCAATATAAATGAGACCTAGTACAAAGCAATCACAAGTAAACTCCTACAAATGTTAGATAAGAAAAGGTATGTTTGTTATGAGCCTATTAGAGGAGTTGAAAACAGGTTGAAGCATATTAAAGTATCTTGGAGCAGGTTTGACTAATAGAAAGTAAATTAAAGTATATTTGACTAGTAGAAAGCAAATTAGAGGAAATTGGAATAGGTTGGATGATATTGAAACAGTCTGGGAGCAGAAGAGAGTGTCTTGGAACATTTTGTTGCATTTTGAAGCAATTTTTTACACTTTTGTGTAATAACATTTTGTTTTTGTGATAGTAGTTTACATTCAAAAAATAATTTTGTCCTAATATTCATTCCATGCATGTCGATAAAAATAAGTATATTCCATAAAATCAATTTTTTTAACGACATAGTTATATTTATTAGATATTCAGTAAGAATATGAATTTATTTTTTTAATAAAATTTATTCTATGCATTTCAATGAAAATAAATTTTAAAATGTTTTTACAAAATAAGTTGATTAATTCATGCATATCGGTAAAAATAATTTATATTTATTAAACTATAAATTGATTTTTACAAAGATGAGCATATTCGAGCGAATCCTAGTAGATTCGAACAAATTCGAAGAGTACATTAGAGCACGTTTGACCAGTAGAAAGCAGATTGGAGTAAATTTGTTATCAGAAGGCATACTAGAGTAGATCAAAGCATATTGGTGAATAATAGATTCAATATGCTATACCAAACATGACCTAAGAGTTCACCTTCTACCTATAGACTTGTTCATTACAGCATATTCAATTTGCTGCCTACTCCATTCTGCTGTGATCTGCTTCAATCATTTTTGCTAATCTGGGGACTGCGAGGAGAAAGTGGCTTACGGTTGCCCTGAAGTCATGTGTTGTGTTGTGTTATAATTGTGGGGTCATTTTATTTTCTACTGTTGGGCTCAAAATTAGATGAGCTGGGTCCTTACATTTCAAATTTTCAAAACCTTGTGACAATGGGCTCCATTTACATTGGGCTTTAAGTATTTAAAATAGATTATGAGTTTTGAAAATGTATCCATTTAAAAAATAAAAGATGGGTTTTGAAAAATAAAAAAATTACTATTTATTATTATTCGGGTCTATAAATAAGGTTGTACAATAACTTAATGTCTGGTAGAAGACGTTCCAAGGAATATAAAAATGCTTCCAGCACTTGTACTATATAACTGGGTTTAAAGATGGCAATAAAATTCGTACATATTTAAAACTCACATAGCTCACCTCATTAAAACTCAAATGAATGGTGAAAATAGGTTTTAAATGGTATGAAGCGGTTATTGAAAAACAGGTACGGGTATGGGTACGGTATGATATAGCTCTCACACGCTCCATACATGCACCCGACCTGTACCCATTTTTTTATAATAAGATTAAAAAAAATTTGTTTAATATTTTCTCGATTTAAGTCCAATTCAAACTCTTTTAGCAAAAAATTAGTCAATAATTTATTAGATTTTATATTTCTAAACAATATATTTTCAAAATATCATAATTTTGTAATCTTATAATAACGCCAATATATATTGTACTTGGATATGAGTTACATATCGATGTTAATTTTCATCCTCAAAGTGAACCTGAATAAAACCAACAAACGCGTAAAACCCGATGGGCATGGGCTTAGGGTTTATTTTTAACACCCAATAGGTATGAGTACGATTTTTGAAACTGGGTACGGATAAGGTACCGCACAACCCGCCCCGTACCCACCCCATTGTCATCCCTGTTTGTTTATAGATTCGATTATGTGATTCAATTTGGATCAATGAGTCTTTATTTTTACTTGGTAAATGGATACCATAGAATTAGGGGTAAGTTTTTAAAAAATAAAAACTAACACATAAGGTAACTCTAATCTATAGACCCGAAACTATTATAACTTATCTATTTTCAGCCCATATATTATAGGCCTACCTAGTATAATCTAAACTAAAGAGCGCCATGAAAACAAGAGATTGATTTAAAAAATAAAAAATTTTCATCTACAATAACACGAATTTATAATCTAAACTATTGTCTGTTGATTCGTTGAACAATAATTGATTTCTTTGGCAGCGAGGCCCGGCTGAAGCCTGAAGCCCCACCATCCGGCTTGACATGCTTTTGCAATGAATATTGTGGATGTGATCGAAAAATTGGGCAACTAATTTGCTAATTATGTTTATTACAATGATATTACTAATTTACTAGTATCATATTTCCCAATTAATCAAAATTAAAAAAATTTTAACGAATAAGCTTGACTAAGATTAAAGATTGATTTTAAAAAGTTTCTAAGGTTCATATTAGAAATTGAGTAGCATACTAGCATTTTTCAAATTACAGATCTAAACTAAGACTACCTACCATAAATTTGTTTTTAAGTGAGAATGCTCCACAAGAGTACGGCTGACAAAAATTTGGACAAATAGAACATTTGGACAAAAACTTCATATCTATATCATGTCCGAATTATAAATCGGACACTCTGACCAGACCCAAACCTGGATCCGAATGTCCGATGTCTAGACCCAATTGTCTTAATGTCCGAATTTGTGATATGATTTTTGGACATTCTGACCGAAATTTTGTGTGACCTAACCCGAACTTGATTTTTCAATGTCCAAATTTGGTTGTCCGAAATTGTTTTTGCAAAATTTTTTAGAGAATTTGAACCGAAATTACACGTAAAAGTTGTTGTCTGATGTTCGAACTTGGTTGTCTGATTGCCCGAATTTATCTGAACCTGAAATGGTTCAAAAGTCCGAACAACCCGAGCTCGAATGCCCAACTTGGCATATTGTACATTAGAGTTATCCTTCGGTCCTTGTCCTTTGTCATAAACTTCTTATCTTTAAAACTGAATAGGTGACTTTATATCTAACTAAATCAAAAGTGAACAGTGACCAACCTGGCAAAGTTCACCCAAATTATATCATAGGCCTGAGTTTATGGACCCGGGTACTTTATTTTGGTGCTAAAATATGTACAATTATTGGTGTGTTTGCCATTGATCTTCGTTATCGATGGCACGTGTTCGAATCTATAACCTAATGACTTTCTTCTTTCAAATTTTTTTTGGTAGTTTTATTTGATTCTTGTTTCTCCAAAATATGGGGTTGAATATTTTGTTTTATATATTTAAGCAATTTATTCATTTTATTGTATCAAGTTGAATATTTTATTTTACTCATTTGAGCATTTTATGGATATACAAACCCTGATTTATATCGGGGCTTGGAGGTAAACGTAAGTCATTTGTGAGGGAGGAGTAAGGATGGAAGGATTCCTTACAAATTGTGAACTCAAAGCCTTAATCTTTGTCATACAATGTGTCAAATTTAGTTATGAATTCTAAGTTATTTCTAAGACTCATATATTATCATTCCTAATTGTAATAATAATTGTTATTCATTAATAAATCAAAATTATTGTACCTGTTATACATACATACATACATACATAGATTGTAATGCCCCGACCTCTCCCGGTCGCAGGTCTTACCAATAACGGCTTCAAGGATCGACGACTGGCCCCACAAATCATCACAAGTCTTTCCGGCGTACTTCGTCCTCGCTCACACGCTGTCTGGGAAACTTCCCAGGAGGTCACCCATCCCAAGATTGCTCCCCAACAAGCACGCTTAACTGTGGAGTTCTTAAGAGTGGGCTTCCCGAAAAGAAAGGTGCACCTTTAGTGGTATAAGTAGTCACTTCGATCCTTTTAAGCCGCACTCGGGGTGTTACAATCACCCCCACTTGAAGCGCACAACGTCCTCGTTGTGCCTCACCAACCGACCGACTTACGAGTCCTCTTGACCGGCGGTCCACACCCAGTATCTTTGCCCCGCTAGGTGACTGCCCATGGGCTCTCTATTCACTGGCGCAGCTCACGGTCGCGAGTCGGCTCTGATACCATCTGCAATGCCCCGACCCCTCCCGGTCGCAGGTCTTACCAATAACGGCTTCAAGGATCGACGACTGGCCCCACAAATCATCACAAGTCTTTCCGGTGTGCTTCGTCCTCGCTCACACGCTGCCTGGGAAACTTCCCAGGAGGTCACCCATCCCAAGATTGCTCCCCAGCAAGCACGCTTAACTGTAGAGCTCTTAAGAGTGGGCTTCCCGAAAAGAAAGGTGCACCTTTGGTGATATAAGTAGTCACTTCGATCCTTTTAAGCCGCACTCGGGGTGTTACAATATAGATATAAGTGTGTGTGTGTGTGTGTGTGTGTGTATATGTGTGTGTGGGGGTGTGTGTGTATATCTGTATGTGTGTGTGTGTGTGTGTGTGTGTGTGTGTGTGTGTGTGTGTGTATCTGTATGTGTGTGTGTGTATATATATATATAATCAAAGCTGCTCTACACATTGATAATATGTTTTATAGATGTTCTTCCTCAATTGATAGTACTATGTCATTTTCTTATTAAATATCAAAATATTTTCACAATGAAAGTTGCCACATTTTTCAATTCAATAGTATACAAGATATATATATATATATATATATATATATATATATATATATACATATATATATATGTACATATATATATATATATATATATACACACACACACACATATATATATATACATATATATACATATATATATATATATATCTATATATACACACACACAAATCCTCATGAATTGAGATTATGTATATGCGCATAGATATACATGACACAAAAATTAAACAGCTTATATATATTATTCACAAAAAAAGATGAATAGCATTAGAGTTTTTGTTGCACACATTGAAAATATTTGAAAAAATGGTGATCCAATGTATCACAGGGCCCGAAAACTATTATAAATATCAATCAATTTCCTCCAAGAAATGGAGGATAAGGCAGTTATTTAGGCCTTGTTTGGCAAAATTAACAGTTCAAGTAACGGATAGCGGGTTAGGTTGCGGATAACGGTTCAGGTAGCGGATAGCGTTTCTAATTTAGCTGTTAGCGGATAGCTGTTTAGAAGAGCAGTTGAATAAAATGTGTTCGGTAAATTTAGCTGTTGGATTAGTTGATTAATGTAAATTGACATAAAAGGATATAGGTAATTTCCAAAGATAACATTTCCAAAAGGTAATTTTTGGTAAAAAATATGAAATGCTACTTTTGAATGTAAAACATTAATACTATTAGCTTTTCAAAAACGCCACTTAAAATGCTAAACGCTACTTGAAATGCTAGTCAAAACACTACGTTACCGAACATTAAAAATTACGTGATGAGTGTATTGACTTAGTCAGAACGCCAAACGCTACCCAAAATGCTGTTACCGAACACGCCCTTAATATGACAACACTAACCCGTTTAATTATTTACTATTTCAAAACCCCAAGTCACTAATATGAAGCATTAACTATTTCACCGTCTCTTTACTCCGAGTAACTTGAGTTTAATTTCACCGCCTCTCCCCTATGTATAAGTTTCCTAACGGGTTAATAGGAATGCATAGAAAATTCACATTACTTGATCTCCCTATGTAGGTTTTTGCATCTCCCTTTAGACCAAAAAGGTGTAAACTCCTACGTTTCCTCCTTGTTATGCCTCTTGACGACCATTATATTCATGTGTTTCTTCCTGACAACAACTACTGCAAGCCTTATCTCTGATCTCTGCAAGGGCATTGCAAGAGCAGACGGTAAAAATATCAACTATGATTTCTGTGTACATCGGAAACAGTCTCTCTACGGGTAGGAATGTCGGTAGGGGTAAGGTTGCCTACAGCTGGATCTCCCCAAACCCAGCGAAAGCGGGACCACACTGAGAGGTGTTGTTGTTATTGTTGTTGATTTGTGCGTACCTCAATACGAGAATTACCCTGGACATGCATGTCTTTGCAACAACGGCCCCTCAAGTGGGTCAACTCTTCTTGGAACTGACCGGCCATATCGAAAGGTGATTTCATGGCTTATATCATGAAGAATGTAGTGAAAGCCACAGAGACTGTCAAGCTAGCTGAAAGGGTTGTGGCTAGGGATTGTTTGATGAACTACAAAAATGAGGTTCAGCGCGATCTAGATCGAAGCCGGTTTGAAGGCCATGAAAGGCAGAGATTACAACACAACCAATGTCAAAGTTAGTATTGCCATGAATGCATCTACCATTTGTGGAGAAGACATGGAAAAATTTGGGATTAATACTCCTTATCGCCGGCTGTACGGTGAATTTTACCAACTAGCTGCCATTTCTCTGGGTTTCACCAACTTGTTGCGTGGGGTGGTCAACTAGTTATATATATAGGTTTGTTTTCACCGTGGGTGGTGCCTCATTCTTAGCTCTCTACTATATGTTGTGATCAGAGTCAATAAACAGGTCTGATCGATTGAGTTGAATTTGTGTTCGTGTTGGATTTAAACGGGTTAAAAAAATTTTCAATTCGAACCTATTCCTTTGTTGAACAAGTTGTAAAATTTCAACCTATATATGTCCATTTAACTTTGGGACGAATTGGTTTGAATTTTACCTGTTTAAGACAAATGGGTTAAGTCTAGGTCATGCATTTTACGTATTTGCCTATTGAATATTTTCAACCAACAGAAGAATAGCAAAGTATTAAAGTTTAAGCTCAGAGAATATACATATCAACCAATCACTATCAAAAACTCTCCCTAATTCTTCACGAATAAAGGGATAAAGTAAATGCGTAAATATGTTTGGCATGCTCAATTGTTTAATTAAACTGAATAAGTAGGTACTTTTTCGTGTCAAAAATCTCAATCTATACCTAATCCAATTAATTAAATAGGTTAAATACATAGACCTATTTAATTAGACAGATTGAAAATTTCTAGCAAATCACTTAATTTCATGTCATGTTGGATTAGCTTTCCTCAACATTGGTTTCTCAAATGTTGGTTCCCTGCATTTGGGCTCTCATATTGGTTCCCTGCATTTGGGCTCAGAGCTTACCTTCGGCCTGCGCTTCAGTTAGCCTTAGGTTGACAATAGTCAATGGAGGGGGGAATGATTAAAACTACATTATCAAAGGAAATAAGTATTGTTTTGCTAATTAAGGCATAAAGTAAACTAATTTTCTAAGTACTAAGTGCTAAGAGTCAACTCGTTTCAACGGTATAGCAAGTGATACGGAACTGTAAGGAGTAATAAGAGGTAAACAATGAGTATCGATAAGTAATATCCTATAGGTGAAATGAATATGTCCTAAATGATAATATACTGCTGAAGTGTGTTATGATGAGGAATTGAAGTAGTATTATACATGTGGAAGATACGAAGATGTACTAAAGATTTGTCTGCTAGCAATATTTGGAGAAATAAATAAATAAATAAATACTACTGTTCGATAAACTCATATTGCATTGGCATTTTTTAACAACATATAACACCTTCAAAACATTAAGAAAATGATCTTTTGACGGTTAGAAAGTATCCCATTATTTTTAAAAGGCCTTTTTATTATGTTCCAAATTTACAATACTGAGTGTTCAGGTATTTTGACTCTTTTGACGTGTGCTGTTAAGAACTGAGGCTATAAATTTTTTAAATTTTTTGGAAGCTAATATCCTATACTTTATGAAAATTAAATAAAAACAATCTTATTTTTAAAGGGCAATTGTTTCGTAAAAGTGAAACCATCTTCATTCAATATTCTTAAAACTTTGATAATTAACGTACAAAGCTTAGCAATATGTTTTTTGATCCGTGGGACCTATAAATGAGAGTACATTATAATGAGGGAGGGAGAATCAAACATGGGACTTAATATATTTATGATCTTAGTCTTAAATATTGGGTTACGACTTCATTGGTAGAAAATCCAACAATATATAATGAATTATTGTCTGTTCTTTTTGTTGGTAAATAAGGATTTATAAATGAATGAAACTGGTAAAGATTGATAAAAATTGATATAACTTAGTAAAAGTTGGTATTTTTTTGAAATGATTGGTAAAAATTGGCTAAGGTTGAAAAAATTGAAATAAGTTAGTATAAGTTAGAGAACGTGGGTGAGAAATACAAATTAGTGGAGATTTTTGTGTAAGAAACTCTAAGAGAGATTAGTAAAAGTTGGTCGAAATTGTTTGAAATTTAAAAGATTGGAATTATTTTGTTAGAGTTGATAAAAATTAGTTAAAATTGGTTAAATTTAGTTAAAATTGATTGAAATTAGTTGAAATTGATAAAAGAGAGTTTACAAGCGAAAAAAGTGGGCCCTTAAATAATAATTATTGCTAGATATAGGAAGTGAACGTGCCGGCATGAGACATGAGATTTTTTTTTTTTTAATTAGATGGGACCACGCACTACAAAATACAAATTTTTATTATCTTTTAAAATACAATAAAGATATTCTAAGTCCCTAATGTGGCACGTTCTAATGCATCCAATTTATATAATTTTGTGCCTACTTTGAAGTCGTATTCTTGCATCCTAAAATGTGCCCACCTTCATGATAAAGAAATACAACGGGGCTGACATGTCAATGGATGACACGTGTTTATGGTGTGATGACTTAAATATTGGAATGTCCAACTTGGGGGAAAAAAATCTAGTACTGCTATGAATTTTCTCCTCGAATTGTAAATAAAGACACAGCACTGTTCATATTTTTATTGTTTAAATTTGATTTTGACCTGAATTTAATCTTGTTTAAATTGTCAAACCCAAAAAAATCGAGTATTAAATACCAATTTCTTGTCCGAATTTTGATGCTGTTCAATTTTCCGATCCAAATTCAATCCGAACCCGAATTTTTACTAACGCTAGGTAAGACGAAGTAAATATTTTTTTTTTTGGCCCTCAAATTTTTGAGGATGTAATTTTAGGAGGGACATTTAGTTAAATTCTAATAGTGAGAATTATTCTTCCATTTATTTGAACATTTAGATCACAATAATATTGGAAAATGATATTCTTATCAATTATGCTCATTCCTTACTCATTAAAGCATATGATATGTTGGATTAGAATGTACATTTTAATTTACACCAAAAAAGAAAGGTACCATTATGTGAAAAGTAATTTAGCTCATATAATTTTCAAAAGTTAATGCTAAATGTTTGAATTTAAATTCAACTGAAATGAACTTTCTACACCTTTACACACATACCAAAATTGTATAATTGGACTCTAAATTATGCAAATGTATGGATGAAATTTTCAATATCTACAATACATCATCGTGTAAACCTTAGGTAAATGAAGAATAATTTGAAACTAATCTACCCATATAGACTTTATATGACAATTTCGGTTCATTGTTCGAGTCTTATACTCCTTGACAATTTAGCCATGTTTGTATTAATAGCATAAATTGTCGGTAAATTATAATGAGAAATAAAGTTTAATGGTAAGCAACTAATAAAAGTTATATAAAGAGACGATCAGAATCTTAATAATAAGGAGTGATGAAAATTAGCAATATGTGATAAGAATGAAGACCTAGTAAACAGTATGCTAACATTAAAAAGAATAAATTCTTCTTATATTTTAAGTCATGATAATTATCTAAATTATGTAAAAACCACATAGTTAGTCTTTCCTTACAAAAATAGTGCGCAAAATGGCTCAACCCAAGTGTACTTTCACTCATGAGTTGAGAATTTGGATGAAAAGAAAACGGTTTTCAACTAAACACCAAAGTCCCAAAGCCAACCCTCTATCTATTCATTTCGTGGATTGGTGGGTTTGATTGGGTTCTTCACCAAGGTTGGATATTAGGAAGGACAGAGCCAATGACTGATCTCCAACTCCAAGAGCACCACCACATGAAGGAAAAAGGTGTAAGAATTCAGACTTAAAACGTAAGAATTGGCAATAGAAGTTGTGGGAAGGAGCAAAGCAACGCAGCTATTTCATTTCAACTTCAATTTCTTGGGTTACCTTGGGTATTTTGTGAAGTTGACCCCTCTCTCTGTCTGTCCTACCATTGCTGTGTGTTAATGGCAGCATTTCCACCACCACAAACAACCCATGATTGATGATTGATGGTCTTCACTGATCACTCACACTAATTGCAGTAGGGATAATTCTACCCAGTTTGAGATACAAACAAATTGGGTCCATCCAGAAAAGGGAAAGCAACATCAGCAGCTGAATACAATCTCTCTCCTCCTCCATCTATCCAAGTATTGTCAATCAAGCCCAGAATTTAATGCTTTAGATATCTATTTCAGTTACCCTTTTTGATCCGTTACTTGTTGTCTTCATCCAGTCACATACCCACCTTTCATTTTCTACCCCCCCAAAAAAAAATCTCTGCATTCGCGTCAATCTGCATCTATTCTGTTTGATTTGATCTGGGTTTTGTTTGTGGGTTTTTGAATCTATCAATCTCGGTTTTCCGTTAGGAAAAGTACGAAAAATGGGGTTGATATCTGGAGTTATGTTGGGGATGGTATTTGGGGTTGCCCTCATGGCTGGTTGGCGACGCATGATGGAGTACCGCTCTACCAAACGCACTGCCAAGGTTTGTTTTCTCTGGTGTTTTTCAATTTTTTGAGTTGATTAACTTATTGCTGTTGATTCTGCTCATGTTGGTTGAAGCTTCTCATGCTACTTTTCGTGGATTCCTTTTCTCATCTTTGTTTCTTCGTATACTGGGATATGTTCCTTTTTTTTTTTTTTGGGGGGGGGGGGGGGTGACATATATTGCTTTTGTTCCCAAGTAGATTTTTGCTAGTAGTGTTCACTTTCTGTACCAGTTGTCATGTCTGAGTTTAAATCAACCATGGAATTGGATGATTTCCTGCTTCAGAGAGCAATGTTGCCTTCACTCTGCTAGGGTAGGGGTACACGTGCTGATGAAGTTCAGCAGAGTGTTAGTAGGGCTCATTTGGTTAGTTTCAAGGGTTTATGTTTGTATTTTTGTGGCATCCATATCCGGGTGTCTAAGGTTGGGAATGGAAAGCTTGGTGTGCAGTGAAGAGTTTGATTAACACCCTTTGAAGTCGCAAGTGGGCAACTGTCCATTTCCTTAGTAACAAAGTGATGGGTGAATGCTAAATGGTGAATGAACTAGTCTGTTACATGAGGCTTGTGCTTGTGAAATGTAGTATATAGGTTTTTTGGTGGCTCTAAAGAGGGTACTACAGTGGTGAGAATGCTAAGAAAACCCTCAGTTCATATCTTAAAAGAGTTGAAGTATAAGATAGGTTTGAATGAATGCCCTTGGATGACAAACTAGGCTATTCCCCTTTGGTGTGTAAGGAAGAACTTGTTCATCCAAAGCCGTCTGTTATGGCGGACTTTTGTGTTTATGCGATAGGGGCTTTTGATTTGATTTTATGTTGCGTGATGTGAGTGTTATTGGTAATCTCAGATGATGCATGTTTGGCAGGACTATACTCCTGATGTTTTGAGATATTAAGAGACTTCCTTTTGTTGAATGACTTTTATTGGTTGATCTCATCGCAAGTTCTAGACGGCTTTGTATTTTGATTCTCTGTTATGCAGGCAGCAGACATAAAAGTGCTTGCTTCGCTTGGCAGAGATGAGTTGAGGAAAATATGCGGTGAAAATTTTCCGGAGTGGATATCATTTCCGGTTTTTGAACAGGTTTTTCTTCTTGTGATCTGCATATTTCTTGGAGCAGGCCTAAATTTTTCACATTCTGCATTATATTGTTCTTTCATTTCTGTCCACTTGCCACATGGGGTGGAAATATGAATCTATCCTTAAGTTATGCTATGCACCCTTCATCATGTTGATGTGTTAAGGGATTTTGTGTCGGAGTTCATGCTTAAATCTTCTTGGGTTCTATTATCCTGATTTAATTTGATGTGCTTCGTCAGGTTAAATGGCTGAATAAACAACTGACCAAGCTGTGGCCATTCGTAGCTGATGTAAGTTTCTTTTTGTATTATGGTTAATGACATAATGTCCGATAGATAAAAATTGCCAACCTTTGTACCTTCCACCTCTTATGTGTGCGCGTTAACTTTCTCACTCACTTGTTGGTGAACCATTTGGGATTATGTAATCCCACCCTTATGTGTTTCATTCTAAGAACTTTGCCAATTGGTGTGCAATGTCACAATATACTATCCTTCGTTCATAAATTATTTGGTAGCTATCAATTTTATCTTAAATTTTGATTATTTAAGCCAAATCTGTCTCTGAATTTTCCTCAACCTTTTAGATGTTAGTAGCATGATGGTATGGATTTAGTGATTATTTGCAAGGATAAAGTTGCGTAAATTCAACTTGCAAACCTAATAGTGGAGCGTCATACGTTGGCTAATGGTGCAGTGTTTGCTTGATCGGACTAATCCGTCCATAGTGCAACTTCAGAATCCAACTTTCGTTTTATAACGATAATCCTTCACAATTGTTTTAGCATGTTTTTGAAAAATGCCGTTGTCTGCACTGCTTATTTATGCCAGTCTCATGTTTATTTATCCTCAGGCAGCAGAGCTAGTAATAAGGGAATCTGTTGAGCCTCTTTTGGAAGACTATCGACCTTCTGGGATTACTTCATTGAAGTTCAGCAAGCTCACCCTTGGCACCGTTCCCCCCAAAATAGAAGGTTTTTCGACACGTCCTCCCCCCTTCTCTCACGCACAATCACGCACGCATATCGATTAATCCTCTTATTGGTTTTGAGCTGTCTTTTTATGATTAAAATTTTATCTGTTCTTGGTTTATATTCTTCACTTTTCTACACTGTTTAGATTGAAGGTTGCACGGTTGCTCTAGAATGTAATCTCGTAATTGTCTGTGCATTGAGTTTATTGTCATATTGTGCATAGGTTTGAAATTCTGCATAGAACTCCATTCTTCACCAACTTTGATGTGTTCCAAGTCTGTGATAGTTGTTTTAATCTTCAGTTGCTGAAAATTTGATGCTGGAGTAGTAGTTCTCAGTTGTGACCTTCAGTGGCTGTTGCATGTGGTGCCAATGTGTGGTGACTGGTTTTTCTTTCCACGAGTAGTGTTTTTTTCTTTGAATGTATCAACTTATCACCTGCACCTTATGTTACACTGGAACTTTACGAGCATCACATCTTGGAGATCTCAAAAACGGTGGGAAATCTCAGCACTATATTACCAGCCTCCTTTATTTTCTTCCCTCATAACTGATTCTCAAGGTCTCCAGCTTTCCATGTTCTTTGGTTTACAAAACCACACCGTCCACCAGTAGCAGTGTAGCACCCTACGTTGATTCTGCCACAAGAAGATTCTGGCAGATTCAGATGTAGGCACCTTGAACCCAGGAAGGAGAGAAATTGTCTCCAAAAGACCCACGGGGAAAAAACTTCTGAGGATTAAAACATTTTTGAGCAAAAAAAATATATACAATATTAAAAAACTGCAGAAGTGTAGTACAAGAGGGAGAACAACAACAACAGTGATGTAACTGAATATTTGTGATTGTTGAAAAACTGTGACACGAGCAATGAAGAGTTTGAAAACCTTGACTGAGGTTACCATGAGGAAAGCAACAATGTACTCTGGCTATTAATGTACACTAGTAGGTAAGGGAAATAAAGGTAATTGGGTCCAGCTATGTTGATCTGAAAAGTGCTATTTACTTGCAAAAACTGCCTAAGTGATGGATGCCAACTACTAAGTGCTTAAAAGCCAAACAGTGGGTAATGTTCTAGCCTATTCACCTTATTTATTGATCGGTAGAAACTCCGATGTACGGTCATGTTCTGGTTGCAGGTAGTCTAATAGTCTCAGCCCAATTCTTTCTGTCTTTCCTTTGTTAGTGAAGGATTATCTTTTCCCACTGTTTTACTCCACAGTTATACTAATTAGTGTAGTTTTGCCTTTCTGGGTGTAGTAGTTAAGTATTTGTTGTGCTCCCATAGACGTTTTAGAAACTTCCTCATTCTTCTAACTTTGTCCCTTGTCAATCAATGCCCTGCAAGAATAGCAGCATTTCAATATACTGACCGCCTATTGTTTGGGGGAGGGGGAGGGGGGTTGGTGCAGCTTTTGGACTTGCTTTGCTGTTGGATTGGTTTATTTATTTCTTGTGAACTTGTGCTGGAATAGAGCCAATATACTCATGCGATAAATTTGTGGTGGAACACAACAATATATGCTTATTTATTCTTTCCATAATCTGTCTTGTCATTTCTGTATGGTATCTTTGCTGAGTATTCACTCTACTATTGCAGGTATTCGTGTTCAAAGCCTCAAGGAAAGTCTAATTACGATGGATATTGATCTTCGATGGGGTGGTGATCCAAATATTATTTTGGCTGTTGAAGCTGGACATATCGCATCGATACCTATTCAGGTAGGTTGATGGACCTGTGAAGGGATGGTGTTAATTGTACATTTGTACTAATAATAAGTATGTAGGAATATAGTTGCACTTTGGTATGCTTTCAATGCTCGATTTCTCTTGTGTTGCTGAAACACTTGCAGATGATGTTCTCACTTTATTTTGGTTGCAGTTAAAAGATCTTCAAGTTTTCACAGTTGTCCGTGTTATATTCCAACTGGCTGAAGAGATTCCCTGCATTTCTGCTGTTGTTGTTGCCTTGCTATCAGATGTACGGCTGCCTGTTCTTTTCGTTGTCCTTGAATCTTGGCAGAAGACTACTATATTTAGGTTTTCTTTTGGAGTCAAGTTACTGATACTCTTGTCTATTATATCCAGCCAAGGCCTCGGATTGAGTATACTTTAAAGGCAGTTGGTGGAAGCCTAACAGCTCTTCCTGGTATCTCTGACATGATTGATGTAAGTGCTTTAGCCTTATTTGACGTCATAGTGAAATATGGTGGAAGTTTCAATAGCTTTTTGAAGTCTTCAAGATGACGTAAGCTCAAATATGTTAATTTCGTTTATGTTGCATTATGCAGGATACAGTGGATACGATTGTGAAAGACACACTACAGTGGCCTCACAGGATTGTTGTTCCCATTGGAGGTATTCCAGTGGACACAAGGTAATAATTATGTGGTTATTCTGCGGCTTCTTCGAAGATCGTACCACAACTCCTAAAACCATGCTTACTAGGAAAATTGTGAACACTTTATCAATCCAGGAAAAATTGTGAAAATTGCATAAATCAACATTCTAGCACGATTAAATGTCTTTATCAAACTTTTGCTCAGTGGTCGTGTTTGTGGTTTTCGCTTGATGATTATTGGTGTGATAGTAGCCAACTCTAGGATTAGTACTGGGATCTGTAATATTGAACAATGTCACATTTAGTTCAGGTGGTGTTTCAGTTTGGGGAATGTGGGAACTTCTTCTTGTAGGCCAGAATTTTGATGATATAAAAAGCTCCTATGTATAATATATTGTTGAAAAGCCATATATTTCATCGGTCATGAGTTTTTATAAATATACTAATCCCATCCAATCTACTGACGTCAAAATACCATTCACGTGTGACTGGGTAAGTTTGAGTAGTATAATTGATAGGTTAGGCCAGATATTGCTAAGATACGGCAGTACGGAAACTTTAACGATTGTTACTATCATGGAAAAGTGGTTACTATTATCACAAAGTGGCAATCCTTTAAGCAGGAGTGAGTTTCAAGAAACTGAATTTTCCTATGGAAAAGAGCCTCTGATTGTCTGCGTAGATGTTTTCTTTTTCAGCTTTTCTAGGAATTTGTTTTCGAATCCTAATTGTCAATTTGACCTGGAAAATAGCCTTCTCATGCAATCTGTTTAAGGCATTACACACGTGTTGAATTGAATTTTTTGTAATATCATTATGCCGTGTTTTGGTAGCATGGAGAAGGAGACTCAAAAGAGTTGGGTTCGTGCAATTTGGAAGTAGGTTCCTTTGGCTGTTTGGTGGTGTACTTGGAAAGAGAGGAACCGATAGATTTTGAAGGCAAATCTTCTTCCCTTCAGGATTTCAAGCTCTATTTTTTGGGATTGTCGTATAGTTGGAGTCAAGTGCTATATGGTGGTTCTAAGATGTCTGTTATTTTTTGTGGATAAAATTATGCATGAGAGCTTGAGGGCATGATGATTTTTGTACTTGCCCCTTTTGTACATGGGCGTCACCCCCGTGGTGTCTCATTTATATCTCTCTTTGATTACTTATCAAAAAAAATATATACATCATTATGTGGTGTTCCTTTCGTACATCTTAAATCACCATGCTCCCATGAACCATGGAGCTATGTCTCCCCACCCTCATTCGGTCTCTTCTTTTTAATATTTCTGATTTGTTACATTGCAGCGAATTGGAGCTCAAACCCCAGGGAAAGTTGACAGTGACAGTTGTGAAAGCCACTGGCTTGAAGAACATGGAGTTGATTGGAAAATCAGATCCTTATGTAATCCTGCATATTCGACCACTTTTTAGGGTTAAAACTAAGGTTGTTGATAATAATCTGAATCCTGTTTGGGATGAAACATTCGAATTGATTGCAGAGGATAAGGAGACACAGTCACTTTTAATTGAGGTTTGGATTTCTGCCCTTCGTATCCGCTTCTTTATCAATTTTGAGGCATTCTACTTCCTACTGCAATTTTGAAACTGGGCACGGGAGAGTGAAGCTGTTTTTCAGATTCCTTCAAGTGATCGAAATATTCATGCAATATGAATTCTTATAATCTGGAATTAGGAATCATTTGTTCACGACAAGGATATTAGTTGTCTTCCGTATAAACTGAAATTGGACTACAGACCAACTAAACATTATCCGGAGGTGGAGTCCCACTACTGGCATGTCATCGGCCTTTTTTTGGGGGGGGGGGGGGGGGGGGGAAGGGAGTAGAGGTGGGGGTTAGATACTTAGATGTATGGATCCTTATCCCTATATGAACTGGGAAGAAGTTTTCTAGCAAGCCCAGGATTTGAAATGCAAAATTGGCAAGCCATTTTGGCATTTTGCTTTAGCCCTCAAAAATCTAAGGTTGAAAGAATTGTCCAATGATGATTCTTCTAGCTGCCTAGGAAGTGGGCTGGACAGCTTTAAATACTGAGCATACATTATAGAACGTATATCGTAAAAGGCATGGTAATCTAGGCTTAATGCAAAAATAACTAATATGATGATGATTTCGGTTCTTGCAGGTCTTTGACAAGGATAATATTGGGCAGGATGAGAAGCTGGGTGTGACAAAGTTGCCTTTGATTGATTTGGAGAATGAGACTCCTAAAGAAGTTGAACTGAGGTTAATGCCGTCACTTGATATGACTAGGATCAAGGATAAGAAGGACAGAGGGACTATTACACTCAAGGTGTGAGATTCTACTTGAAAGCATGCTGTTTCATTAATTCTTTTCCCTGCATCTATTTTGTGCAGCCTCTGACATCTTCGCTTATCTTCAAAGCTGTGATAGCATTTCCTTAACAGTGTAGTGTTTATTCTACCTGCTAAATTAACGCCTACCTGTTTATGCAATCCTATCTATTCTGCGTGAAATGTAGTGACCCAATTGCTCCCAGCACCTTAATTAACTACATCCAAATTGAGAGCAACCCAGAATTAGCTTTGTAGTTCTGGACAGATACAATTCTTGGAGAAAATGATAATATACCCGAATATGACCTGAACCTAAAACAACCTATCCCAAACCCCAATGCCATTCTGAATCCCCCCCCCCCCCCCCCCCCCAAAATCCAGAAGTTTATCTGATCCAAACCCAGCTAGATAAACCGTTCGCGAAGTCTAGTTTTTTGTCTTTGTGTGCTGTAAAAGCACTGCCCACAAAAGCATAAATGGCTGAGAATTGACGAAGACATGTCTTGGATGAATCTTTAGGTGCTCTATCATGAATTCAACAAAGAGGAGCAAGAGGCCGCCCTGGAGGCAGAAAAGAGGATGGCAGAGGAGAAAAAGAAGCTGAAAGAAGCAGGTGTGATAGGAAGCGCAATGGATGCTGTAGAGGGAGCTGTTTCTCTGGTCGGCTCAGGGGTTGGGCTGGTGGGTACTGGCCTTGGAGCCGGTGTTGGGCTGGTGGGGACCGGTGTTGGGGCTGGAGTGGGATTTGTTGGGCAGGGCCTTGGAGCCGTGGGCAGTGGGCTCTCCAAAGCCGGAAGATTCATGGGAAGGACAATTACGGGAGGGCATTCTTCTAATAGCTCTAGGAAGAACAGCTCAGCGGCTTTGGTTGACTCTGTCCCGGAGAATGGTGGTGTGAAGCAGTCGTAGTGGTGTTTGTAGATAAGATCTCAGCTGGTAGTAATGTGGTCTGAAGTGAATTCAACCTTGTGGTTTGTAGGGATAGTTTCTGGGGTAATGTGTCTATTTTAATATGGTTCCTTCATTTTTCTTGCGCAGCTGTTTCTTCGTTAGTTATAGGTTATGATACTTGTTTTCGCATTTGAAACAGTGACAAAAATTGTTTGATCTTGGATTTTCTTGCTGTATTGTGGATGATTGATGAATCCTTAGTAGTGGGAGAAGTCCTTATTCCAAGTTTGTTTTCATGATCGATTTAGGTATTTACCTAGTATATATTATGTTCGGAATCTCCTTTTTTGTGTGCTTATAAGATATGCTTAGACTCGAAATCTCCGCAGGCCACAGATGTCGCAAAATTGAGATGTGCAGTGAGAGTGGTTGTAGTTAGAGTTTGGTAATGTGTCGGGTCGGGTTTTTATTCGCGTCGAACTTAAACGGTTGAAAACCTCTAAACCTAAACTCGATCTGTTTAATAAACAGGTTGAAAGAGTTCAACCCAAACCGCTTTGCATTTAAATGGGTGGATCTCAACCTAACCCGTTCACACAAAAGGTTAGATTGGGGTTACGCACCAATCCATTTAATTGCAGCACAAATTTCAGCCCAAAGATAATTTACCAAATAAATTACATATTTTCGAGCTTCTTAAGACATAGCTACCCTCAAAAGTACACAAAAATAGTAGCTAACTTACAGGCCTCAGCATATTCAGAGCCTATTCCAGTAAAACAGTTAGCAACAACATAATTTTACGGCCTATAAAGTTCACATAAGAATCAATTACTTAAGTTACAAACCACGTTCAAGTCAAATCTTAAACAATAGCAAATAAAGTCAAATTGCGTGAAACTCTTAATAACATAACCAGCAAGTCAACAACCAACAAGTCCGTAAAAAAGACTATAAAACTTAATTCTCCAAAGCCTAATTACCACAGAAAAATATAAATAATAATGGTAAACGATAAATAAACAGTAAACGGGTTGACCTATTTAACCTGTTTAATTAAATGTGTTAAATAGTTTTTTTTGTGTCGAGATTCTCAACTTGAACTTAACACAATTAATTAAACTTGTATACCATGTCAATCCATTTTAACTAGACGAACTCAAACTTCATATCCAAATCCACTTAATTTCGTGTCGGGTTCGGATCAATAATCGCGTCAGGTCAACTTCTCTCGGCTCTAGTTATAATCGACATTTATTTTATTCAATGAAATTTGAATTAATTTTTTTTCATTTCAAAATGTGTGTTTCGATTCTTTCGTATCAAAGGGTGTTGAATTTTAATAAGGCTATGAGGCTGTGAGTGAGCATTTGCCAAGACTCAAGAGGCCACAGCACAAGGCTATGAGGCCAATTTTCAATGACCTACATGAGGCTATGAGTACGACAAGGGCTACCTTTGGCACCAAACAAGGACTAGCAGAAGCCAACAAACACTAGGTTGTTGATCCTCCCTTTTTATGAGGCCAATTTTTTTCCTTCATATTTTTCCCAGATTCTCTGTTTTTCCGCCCTTTGTGTGTATGCAATTGGGGATTTCCTTTTGGCTTGCAGAGTTACAGTATAGACCTATGGCAAGTTTTTTTTAATGTCTTAGGTTGGCTTTTTGTAGAAGTGTTGTAATTTGAATTATTGAGAACTCTGAGAATATAAATTCTCTGCATATTTATGTTAATGATATATTTAACAATCTGGTCAGATCTGTTACGGCTTGAGAGACATACTCACCTTCTGGATTCAAGTATGAGAGACATACATTTGCCTAGACTGTGCAAGGGTTCGTCTTGTGAGTTTACGGGCGCAAATTTTTCTTTAAGCTTTTGTATCACCCCTTCCCCTGGCTTGTTATAAAAATGTTGGATTGTCTTCAAATAGAAGTCCAGTGGGTTAGATCACCCCATTGTTTTTTTTAAAAATAGGATATTAAATGTATGAGTTAAAATAGTTGATAAAGCAAACTAATAACCGTATATATACTACTATAATTTCTGAAAGAAACTAATGATTGAATATATTAATACATTTATAACAAATATTAATCCATTTAAATATATTAAAGTTTTATACTTCATTCATGCCTTCACCAAGTGGTCCAAGTCCAACTCCCAACTAATTTGTGCTAATATTTATGTTTTATTTTTTTTTGTTTTGACACTATTTAGGTTTCATTTGAGAACAGGATCAGAAAAAAAAAGTCTGAGGTAATGTTTATTTTTTTATTTAAAGAACGAAAATGGTAAAATATAAATTATAAAAGATTAGAGTGCCACGCAACGGTGGTGGCGCGTCACATGCAGTGTGTAGAAGGGAGAAACTGCACGTGGGACCCATCAACATGAACCTGAAGCTTTTGACCTGCATAAAGGTTAAATCACGTGACGTTCTCCGTTAGCGGCACCGCCGCCCGTAGCGACTAGCAAAGGAGTGTGGTCCTAAGGAAGTAATTTTGATTTTGGATGTGGGCTATTATTTTAGATCGGATAAATGCTATTATTTTAGATCGGATAAATGAGTCATTCAGTCCAAACAAGTGTCATATTAAGTTAGCTGTTTAGGCCAAGTCAAGCAACATGTTGGTTCAATTTGGTTTGCATAGGGTAAATGTTGGTTCAAGCCGACTATAAATTAAGTGGTCGATCGATATTTGGCACAGTGAGCTTATCATGCACCAAAAAAAAAAAAAAAGCTTATCATGCCCCAAAAAAAAAAAAAAATGATAAGAAGTTTCGCGACGGGTATAGTTTGATTTGGATCAATTTAGATTGTAGATTGACTAGATTCACTTGTCTGGTGGGCCTATTTTGGATATTATATCAAATATAGATTTGGATTGTTTAATTTGTGTTTTAGGTCTCGAGTTACGAGGTTTAATTATCGTAAATGATAAAGTCTTTGAAGATTATTAATAGAGTTAAATTCAAATTTAATTGACACTTAAAAAACAACCTCATTTCACTGCAAAGGGGATCTAGCTAATGAAATTTTAGTTTAGTAATTATTGATTAATTTCAGCCTATTGAGTTGGAACTTAGAAGTACAGTCTACCGACATTGCTAACGTAGTTTTTGAAACTTCCACTTTCAATATGAGATCGCCTCGCATTGGACATTGACTTTATCTGGTCATTCAATAAGATGTTTTGATGCAATTTTAGAAGACGAGATGCTTCATTGGCTAGTAATAGTGAAGCTTAGAAGCCAAAACTCCTAGATTCTCTATGCCGTAATAATAATACTAATGCTCCTTTAGGAACTTATACCCAATGTCACAATAGGCAAAGAAACACGACTATCATCTCACTATATAGACAATTAACTTATATTATTCAAAACAGTAATCTAAAAAGATCAACATATACAAATTTTTTCTCTCAAAATCTTAAATCCTCTCCAAATTTTTTATTTAGATCAATTTTTTATTTTTTTAATTAATTCTTATAATTATTTCTTTTGTCAAACCATGATTTATTTAGATATTAAACCCTTGGCATAGATCAAAGCAATCTTTTTCAAGCATTTTCCCTCACCAAATTGCAGAATACTTTCCACTTAAGTAAGTGTACATGTGCCCAATTGAATTCACAAATTAGTTCAAGGTCCACTTAATATTTAATTAAGTCAAACCCATTAATAAATAAACACACTCATGCTATCATACATACCCTCCATTTCCTTTCCCCTCAAAGAATCCAATGCCAAACAGGCCCTAACCATCAAGCCCCCCGCCCCAACGTTCGTGTCTGTCATTATCAACCCCTCCTCTCCACCCTCACCCCCCTGTCACTTTATCTTTTCTCTCTCTCTCACTTGGTTTCTCTCTCTTCTTAAAAGTCTTATCCCCATTTCCCGAGTAACTCCAACTGAGTACTGTGACTCACCCACCTCCAAAATCTCACTCTCAAATGCTCCTCTTCTCTACCCGCTAATCAAAAATACCCTCGCTTTCACCTTTTTTACAACTATGCCATCCCGGCAACCTCCACCGTTGTCGCCGCCGCTGGTGGTGGCGGCGGAGCACACTGTATCTCATCAAAGCTCGCGCCTTTTGCCGCCAGTTGTCGCCGGCGCCGCCGCATTCTCTCTACTCCTCATCATCGCCGTTCTCTACCGGAAGCTGACCCGCAGCCGGACCGCCCCCGCGCCGCCATTGCCGGAGGAAGAGGAGAGAGAGAATCATCAGCAGCAGCTCCGGCGCTTCCCTTTCTCTCTCCTCCGCAAGGCCACCTCCTCCTTCTCCGTCTCCAACCGGGTCGGGCAAGGCGGGTTTGGGTCGGTCTACCGTGGGCAACTTCCGACCACAGGAGAGCTCGTCGCAGTCAAGCTCATGGAGTCCGCCGGAAGCATTCAAGGTGAGCGTGAGTTTCACAACGAGCTCTCTCTTGCTTCTAGAATCATCGGATCTCAATCTCCGCCGCAGTCTCTGGTCTCCATTCTAGGGTTCTCTATCAGAGGAGAGAGAAAGCTTCTGGTATATGAGTTAATGGTGAATGGAAGCTTGCAGGACAAGTTGCTGGATCATAAATGCGCTGAGTTGTTAATATGGGGTAAGCGGTTCAAGATTATACTTGATATAGCTAGGGCTCTTAATTATCTCCACTTCAATTGCGGCCCCACTGCTGTTGTTCATGGCGATGTGAAACCTAGCAATGTGTTGCTTGATGACGAATTCAATGCGAAATTGGGGGATTTTGGGCTGGCCAAAATCTTAGATGAGAATGAGAATGATAAAAAAGATGAAGATTCTAGGGTCCTGCTTGAGGTTGATGATGATTGTGAATCCAGTAAAGTTGGAATTGGAGATGACAATGGGTCGATTGTTGAGGAGACTGAGAGTGTAGTTACATTAGATCGGTCGCCGGCGGGGAGTAATTTCTTGCCGGCGGAGGCATCGCCATCGGAGGGGTTCGAAAGGGCGAGTAGTTTGCCGGAGAGTTGGGTTGATAAGATGAGTGTTGAGAGTGGTGGGAATAACAATAACAATAACAATGCCAATGCGAAGATTGGGAAGAAGAAAGGTGGTGGGTCAGGGAGGGACTACTGGTGGTGGAAGCAAGACAACGGTGGTAATGGTATCGGATCGGATTCGGGGCGAGTCAAGGATTATGTGATGGAGTGGATTGGGAGTGAGATCAAGAAGGAAAGACCCACCTCCTCTGATTTGGTTGGGGGTCCTTCAATCTCAACAAATTATAATGATAGTAGTAAGATTGAACCACTCAGGAAGCACAAGAAGAAGAGGTGGGATTGGTGGGCTTCATTGGACGAGGATATATTGGGTAGGAAGAGGGATAAGAGTAGGAAGCCAAGGGAGTGGTGGAAGGAGGAGTTTTGTGATGAGTTGACAAAGAAGAAGAAGAAGAAAAACAAATCGGGGGTGAAATCGAGTGGTGGGTCAGAGTTGTGGTGGCAAAGAGATGAGGATTTCATTGCCCCTGAGAGGAAGAAGAGGAGGAAGAGTAAGAGTAGCTTTGGGAGTATTGATTGGTGGTTGGATGGGTTAAGTGGGGAGCTTCGCATTGGCCGGAGGAACAGCCAAGATTGGACTATTGGGGATATACCTAGAAGTGGTGGGATTAGTAGCACACCCAGTATGAGAGGGACAATGTGTTACATTGCACCTGAGTATGGTGGTGGTGCTCAGCTGTCTGAAAAGTGTGATGTGTATAGTTTTGGCGTATTGGTGTTGGTTATTATCTCAGGTCGTAGACCTTTGCAAGTAACGGCTTCCCCAATGTCGGAATTTGAGAGGGCGAATTTGGTTTCGTGGGCAAGGCAGTTAGCTTACAATGGAAAGCTGTTGGAACTTGTAGACTCCTCGATTCAGACGTTGGATAAAGAGCAAGCAATGCTCTGTATCACAATTGCACTTCTCTGTATTCAGAGATCACCTAGTAAACGGCCTAACATGAAAGAGATTGTGGAAATGCTAACTGGGGAGGCCGAGCCACCACATTTGCCGTTTGAGTTTTCTCCATCACCTCCATCGAATTTCCCCTTCAAGTCAAGGAAGAAGGGTCGGTGAGTTTCACTTGTTTAGTGTGTTTTATTTAGTGTAATGTTGAGTATCATTTGACAGTAGAAAGAACTGCTGTGTATGACAATTTTCAATGTAATTTTCATGGGAGGAAATAGGAAAGTGAAGTAAAAAAGGAAAGATCTTTCTCGATTTCAGCCCTGAACTTCCACGTTGTTGTTGGCAAGATGTTTGTGATGAGGCCCTGCTAATTTCATTTCAACATGACCTCCATAAAAGCCATGATTAGAGGTGGCAATTGCGATCCTCCAGTCGTTGATTAATACCCTGCAACCCATGGTGATATGCTTTGGTCTGTTGGTATTTCAGCTTTAAAATTTTCGATCAAACGAAAATTTTGAAGCCTACGACCATCCAGTGAGGACCCCATTGCATTTCGCTATGTCCTATTCGGCTGGTTAATTGTGAGATCGTTTCATCTGAACCCCCTCACCCTATCTAAGCTGGACTCTCGGAACACGCATTCGGATTTGGATTTGGATTTGGATGAGGAAATCACTTTTGGATGGAGCTAGTATTTATGAATCCCATGCATATTTATGTGAGTGTAAAGTTTTTGTGACATTACCTTTTGCTTTTCAAGTGGTGAAGGACATTTCTTTTTGTGCTGAAGGTGGTGCAATTGATTAATCTGCTTTTTCATGTGACTGATCCGTGTTGGACTCTGATGTTATTGGCTTTTCTTCCTCCCTGTCCGATAAACTTTATATAAAGTAGGGCTGACCTTTGTGCTTAACTATCATGCATTTTTATTTTTCAGTTACAAGATTCAATCTTGGCCCCACTTCTGCCTCCTCTAAGATAATTACACCAATTATTTGCTCTTTTTCATTGTTCGTTAGCTTAAACTTTAAGCAAAACTGTTCTGTTTTCCTGTCAAAATACTAGCACTTTGGCAACTAGAGAATTTGCAGCTGGACATATAGAATATAATTCAAGGATTTACTTTTGTGGCCAGTGCTGAAGAAATTTAATTGTCAGTACTTTCACTGGCATATTTGGTGTAGCTTTATCTGTTCTTTATTCTTCAATCCTCTAAATGGAGTTAAGCTACTATGAGGCCTTTTAGGGTCACATATCTATTCACTATGATACTTCTGGGAAATTTTAAGAATGTTTGTGTGACGTCCTGTTGTTGTGCTATAGAAATTTCTAGTATCCATTCCATATCAATGCTAAAATTTGTGTTCATGGGAAAAGTGTTGCAAATATGCTCATAACAAGCATTTTTTGGGCACTGTTCTGGCTGTTTGAGGTGCCTATTGCACCTCAAAGTATTTAATAATCCTCGCTAAGGAGGGCTGTTAAGCAGAATAGACATTTGCATCAAATTGAAATCATTTTTTAAGGTAGCCCTGAAAAGTTCAGCAACTTCAAGATGGCGACATCTGCAACAACGTTAATGTTGTTAAGACATGAGGGCCAAACCTGTGCGTAAACTCCGACTTTCTTTCTTGGCCTTTTAGGTTGTTGTCAGAAGAGCAATATTTTGATCGATAATTATATCAGAATGCATGACGAGTTTTAGCGCAGGAAGACAATGCAGAGTAGGGAGGATAATCTTCCTCTTTTGGTAAAGCAGATAGACATAGCTGACCCCTTGGTTCCTGCATTTTAGTTCAGTTTCTAAGCAGGGCTTCTGTTACAAGGTGTGCCTGGACTCATAGCTAGAGATGTATGACGAGGGCCTGTTTTTTTCGTAGGTAAATTGGGATGGGTAAAAGGTGAAGTAGATTGAGGTGGGTTAGGTTAAATTTTTTTTATGTGATAAATTGAACTTGGTTAAAATAGTGGAAGTGGGTTGACGTAAGTTGAAGTGGAATGATGTTGGTATTTTAGAATTGGCCCACGAAAAGAACAGGGCCTAAGATTTGTGTCTAGGCAATGGATTTGTAAATGTTTTGAAAATCTTTACATAAACTAGGCCAAATTGGTCATATTCTCATAATCAATCGCTCGATGATAATCAAGTTCAACAGCGGCATATCATGTATTGCGATCAAACAAGAGAAGCAGGGCATTTTCGGAGAAACATAACAATGCACTGATACACTGTGGCAGCGGAATAGATCCCAGTTGTAGAGTCATGTTGCTTGGACCTGCGTTGAACGTTCGATGTCCAGCTGTGCATGAATTATGTCAGGTTCATCGTATCCTTTCCTCTCATTCTTCTCTCTTGCCATTTCATCCTGCTGATAAGCCACAGTTAACAGTAATGTGCGCATTCTGAGTTTGACGGCAAAACCCCCCCCCCCCAAAAAAAAAATAATCAGCTTACTGATATTTGGAAAGACAGGCATGAGCAGGTTTTGACTCGACTTCAAACTAAGTGATACCAATTCTTTTTTCTGTGTAATGTCTAAAATATTATCCAACTGTCGTATTTATCGGAGTCGGAAAAATCTAAGTTTAGTCATAATTATTTGTCAGGATTTACTTCAGGTATAGGATACTTGGTGTTTTTGTGGTGCAAAACCAACTTGATCCGAGTGCAATGGTTGTTTTTTTGCACATGTCCTGAAATAAATCGGTTATTGAATTTACCCCTGTTGTGGTATTCGCGAGTTTGCCCAGGCACCCAAACAAAATTGATCATTTTTTTGACTCAGGAGATGTCTATCCTGATAGTTATGTAACTGATGCTGCCTTATGAAGCCAATTATCAGGAATCAGGATGGGTGGATTGGATACGTTCAGAATCTCCATAACTATGGCGTGATACAACAATATCACCACCTCCCAGTGTGGGTCCTGCTTTCGCGGGATTTGCGGAGATCCAGTTGTAGGCAACCTTACCTCTACCGGCATTCCTACCCGTAGAGAGGCTGTTTCCAAGAGACCCACAAAAAAGAATTTTGTGAAAATATTCTATAGAAGAAAGCTTTCATGGAAACATTTAATGGGGAAAATTAGAGCTGCATAGCAATGAATGACTAAGCTAAATTAGAAATACAAGATGCTGAAGTTATGAAACACAAGAACAATATAACAGAGGAAGGTAACATACCTTAACAATCAGAGGTAAGTAAACGCTGACTCTTCCCAGAAGAATGTACTACCTGCATACGAACACGACATACGGAAAAAAATACCACTACCAGCACTAAGCCACTGCAGCCAAATGACAACTACGTGGTCGACTCTCTGGGATCTAAGATCTTAATCCTATTCCGCCACAACCTCCTATCCTGAGTCAGGTCCTTCGTCAAACCTACAACTTTCAAGTTCTCTCTAATCACATCGTCCAAACTCTTCTTTGGTCGACCCCTCCCTCTTTTTGCCTCCGGGGATGTTGATCATCTCACATCTCCTTACTGGAGCGTCCACACTCCTCCTTCTCACATGGTCAAACCATCGGAATCTTGTTTTTCTCATCTTATCTTCGATGGGAGCTACTTTAGTTAAGTCCCTGATTACTCTATTCCTAATTTTGTCTATTCTCGTAAAACCACACATCCACCTAATCATCCTCATTTCTGCTACCGTCAACCTTTGAACCTGCGTCTTTTTTAGAGGCCAACATTCTGATCCATAGAGAACAGCCGGTCTAACTACCATTCGATAGACTTTGCCTTTCAATCCTATGGGCACCCTCTTATCACACAGCACACCTGAGGTAAACTTCCATTTTTGCTAGCTCCTTTTATTCGCTAGTTAATATCTTCGTCAATATCCCCACTCTCCTAAATGATAGAGCCTAGATACTTAAACTTATCGACTTTAGGTATCGACCTCCCATTCAGGGTGACTTCTCCCCCCGCATCAACCCTTCCACTGAAACAGCAATGAAGGTATTCCGTTTTCGATCTACTTACTCTAAAATCTCTAACTTACAGCGTATGCCTCTATCACTCCAACTTGTCAGTAACTCCCTGACTAGTCTCATCAATAAGAACTATGTCATCTGCAAATAGCATACACCATGGTAATGCATCTTGAATTCCTCTTGTAAGTTCATCCATAACTAAAGTAAAAAGAAAAGGGTTTAAGGCGGAACCCTGATGCAGGCCCATAGCAACGGCGAAGTCATTGGTGACTCCTCCTGGCGTCCTAACACTCGTCCTACCTCCTTCGTACATATCCTTAATAACTCGAATATATAAGGGTAACACTCCTTTCTTTTCCAAGCATCTTCATAACATTTCATGCGGGACTCTATTATATGCTTTTTTCAGGTCAATGAACATCACATGAAGATCCATCTTTTTATCTTTGTACAAATCCATGAGCCTTCTAAGGAGGTAAATTACCTCTATGGTCAACCTGCCTGGCATAAAACCAAACTGATTCTCTGAAATCGAAATATTCTTCCGCAGCCTTATCTCAATCACCCTCTCTCAAAGCTTCATAGTGTGGGTGAGCAACTTTATACCCCTAAAATTATTACAATCTTGAATATCACCTTTGTTCTTATACAGAGGGATGACTGTACTAGACCTCCATTCTTTGGGTATCTTAGCGGTCCTAAAAATAATATTGAAAAGCTCCATTAGCCACTCTAATCCTTCTTCACCCAAGCACTTCCATACTTCTACCGGTATCTAATCTGGACCCTCTGCCTTCCCATCGGTCATCTTCTTTAAGGCCTCTTTAATCTCTTCCTTCGTGATATGACCACACATTCGCAGATCAAGTCGCCTCTCTCTACTCTCTCTGTCCCTACTATAGGAATCTTCCATCACTTCCGCATTAAGGAGTTTGGAAAAGTACCTTTGTCATCTCTCCTTGATTTCTGCATCCTCATACAACACCTTACCATTTTCATCCTTGATGCACCTCACAACACCTAAATCCTTTGTTTTTCTTTCCCTAGCCCTCGCCAGTTTAAAGACTTCCTTCTCCCATTCCTTGGTCTCCAATCTGTGATATAACCTATCAAAAGTCATGTTCTTAGCTACCGCCACAGCTTTCTTGGCTACCTTCTTAGCTGCCTTATATCTAACTCTCCTAATCTCTCTCTCTTCTTCCGTTCTACTGTTCGTGACTTCAGCGTAGGTCTCTTTTTTCTCCTTGACTTTCTCCTTTACCTCCTCGTTCCTTCACCAGGCAACCTTCATTTTGTTATTACCTCTTCTAGAAGTATCTAGGATTTCCTTAGCCGACCTTCGAATACAATCTGCCATTGCCTCTCACAATGTATTTGCATCCTCTACCCGCCTCCAAACTCCTTCTTCAGTAATCCTCTCTGATAATAACCCGACTTTCTCCTTCGTGAGGGTCCACCACTTAACTCTAAGGTCCCCGACTCTCCTCTTCTTCCACTTTGAACATTTGAACTCCACATCCAACACTAGCAACCTATGCTAAGACTCTAGATATTCACTAGGAATCACCTTGCAATCCTTACAAGACCTCTGACTATTCGCCCTCATAAGGAAGTAATCAATTTGGGTCTTTAAGGAGCCACTCTTAAAGGTCACCAAGTGATCCTCCTTCTTCTTGAAATAGGAGTTGACCACCAACAATTCATAGGTCACTACAAAGTCCAGCACAGAAACACTTCCATTGTTTCTCTCCCCACAACCAAAACCAGCTGAGAAAGTCTGACTCAATACGATAACTGGATCCGAACCTGATCTGAAGTTACTGAGAGAAACCAGAATCTGACATGAGCCGAACTGATTTTGACTCGAACTCAACACGATTTGACCGTTCAGTTTGAAAATATGTTATTTTTCAATTTTAAGTAGATCTAAACAATTTGCAAGGCTGATACAAAATTAGTCTGTTTATTAAATTGGTCAATCCAAACCAACCTGTCATTTAGCTCTACCTAAAAATAGACCACATTAGATTATTACATAAGTTGATCAGATAATGACATTAGGTTGGATCCACTTCGAGAGAGTGTGGAGAGATCAGATGTTCGTAATTTTATCCTTATAAGAAGACTGCAATGAATTGTTTACGTTGGGGTCTGGATTTACAACAATTTTTAATGTGTGTATTCCATTTTTACGGCATTTAGGGAGTTCCAAATATAAGTAGTTTTATCCCTTATAAGCATTTCTACTATTAGAGAGAGGATTCAAGATACCCACAAAAAAGTTATTGTAAAACAATTTTGTAGAGTTGGAAAGTTTAATCTGAAACAAACAGGGTAAAACACAGTCTTAATTGCTATATTTATGATTTGTTAATTGCTAGCAAATACACTATGGGAAGAGCAGCACATGGCCTATCAAAAAAAAGTCTTTGTGGTCACTTGATGCTCAAAAGGTCGAACAAATTGCCGCAGATGATTGTTGTTTTCAATAAAAAATTATTTTGTGCGTACCAACTAGCATAATTGATAAAGTTTTTTAATACTGTTATCAAAGATTTGAATTCTGTTTATATTAACCATTTCATCCACACTTTCTATGCACCTAATCATCTTATTAATAATAAGAAAATAATTACTTACTCAAAACAGATGGAATTATTCACAGAGGACCCACTTAAAATATAGCAAAGTTGTCAACTACCTTGACAAAAACATTTGAGGGGATTAAAACAAAAAACAAAAAAGAACAGCCTGGGTATGATTGATCTCACCTGTACCTTTCTTTGTAACCCACCAAAAAAATAAATAAATCAATTGAAATTAACGTTCAAATGACAAAATAATTTCCCATTTTTGTAAAAATTAAGAAATATCCACCTCTAAGGCAAAAGCACAAGGAAAATGTCTAATTGTAGTGTCCCCCCCCCCCCCCCCCTTTTCAGGGTGCTATGTGGCTATATTGTCTACCAATCTCTCTCTATTTCCATGGCTTCCCAACATGAATAATGCGCAAATCATGCTTATCCCTTCAACTGATGTCATTTTGATTTCATTAGAGAGATGGTATTTTACTTGATTGATGAACTTTAGGAATTGGAGTGCTTTCAATCTCAAAATTCCTATTTGATCATGGCGAAATTTGATCCATATGAACATCTCCGTATTTCTCTCAATTCTGATGGATCATTACAACGTTTTAACGTCATACCTAAAGTGTCAGCGAACCCCAACGCCCCACAAGGGGAAGGTGTGACATCCAAGGATGTCACAATAAACGCAGAAACGAATGTATGGGCTCGAATATATTGTCCCTCCAAGTTACCCTCAAATGATCAATGTGTAGCTAGGCTTCCCATTGTCATTTACTTGCATAGTGGGGGATTCATCAAGTATAGTGTATCAGACATCTTTAGCCACGAAAGATGCAACCAATATTCGAGAGAAATACCAGCAATCATGGTGGCCTTAGAGTATCGGCTAGCCCCAGAGCATAAGCTCCCAGCGCAGTATGAAGATGCAGTGGACTTGCTTGTCTGGATCCAGAACCAATCCAAGCCTAATGGAGACCAGTGGCTCAAGGACTACGCAGACTTCTCAAGGTGTTACTTGTTAGGGAGGGATTCCGGTGCAAACATAGCCTATAATGCATCCCTAAGGGTTGCAGACCTCGATCTCAAGCCCTTAAAGATTGCTGGAATAATCTTGAACCAACCTATGTTAGGCGGAATGCGAAGGACAAAATCTGAGCTCAAATATGCATGTGATGAAATAGTGCCATTGCCGTGTTGGGACCTGATGTGGGAGTTGGCATTGCCCAAAGGAACAGACAGGGATCATGGGTATTGTAACCCTATGAAGGATCCTGCCCAAAAAGCCAAGACTAATAAGCTAGGGAGGTGCATGGTGATTGGATATGGCATGGATCCAATGGTTGACAGGCAACAAGAATTGGTCACCATGTTGGTGGGTTGTGGAGCCAGGGTTGAAGCCCATTTTGATGAAGTTGGATTCCATGGAGTTGATATTGTTGATTCAAAGAGGGCTTCTTACACTCTGCAACTTATCAAAGACTTTGTTAGCTACTAGTGTCCCTCCCGTTCTTTTGGTAAGAATGGCAAGGAGACAACTTGTGTAAGTAAAATACATTTTTGTTGCACATGTTCAACTAGTGTTGGAATACTTGGGGTTGTATCAATATTTTGATAATATTCCTTACATAAAGGTGCACCAAAAAAAAAGTTTTAAAAAGGCTTACTGATAGTATTTCGTATCTTTTTAATAAATTTTATTTCCATTACTTCAGAGTTAGGGGTTGTTTTATGTGAGCTTTGTCTCCTCGCCTTGGTGCGAGTTTTATTGTAAGCTTTTCCTCTTGCCTTAGGGCGAGCTTTTGTATATATGGAGATATCGACTGATCAAGATTGTCTGATCTTATCCCATGTGTCTTGCTTGTTTTGATTTGGGGCTAATCAACAATGAACTTTCATATGGTTGTACCATGGTGCTAGTCCTTACACGCATAATTGATCACATCAACTAGATAGATAATTCTGTGGAGTTATACCTTAGTTAGCCATCATTCTGAAAGAATGCAAAGACATTGAAGAACGTCGTTGTGGGAAAAAAGATGATACAAGTTACGAGCTAGTTGACAGTATATTCACCATTAGCTTCTTGGAGATAAAAATTTATGTTGATGATTTAGATTTATTTTTATTAGATGATTTCTATTTTAGATGCTGTATGACTTTTCATTGATAAATCTCCCTTTTTTCTATTAAAAAAAACTAAAGAGTCATGATATATATATAACAAGATTGAGTCATACATAAAATCCAATGAAAAAAAAGTTATTTTACACAAATATCTATAAAAAAATATAAAAATTAGGAAAATTAAATAAAATTGAGGCATAAAAAATATATCTTCATTGATCAAATTATAAAAATTCATACTAACGCAAGTTGCTTCAAGTAATTTGATACTTATTCCGCTTAAATAAGATCTTGAGTTCAAGTCTTGTGAATGAAAGAAAATCTGTGATGGGAGAACTCTACCCCTTATTGGCCAACAGTAGTTCGACTCTAATAAAACGGAGATTCAAAACTAAAAAACCATAAAAATTCATGAGACATCAATACAAAAAATTAAATCATTCCGTTAATTTAACCATAAAACAAGCTACATATAATTAAGAGTTTTTTTTTCCCCTTTAATTACCGATATGTATAGGGAGTATATAGAGAGCCCTAATTCTAGGGTTTTTTTGGGCCCCCTGCAAAATTAATGGCTACGATGTATTCTTCGTGTAGTTCAACAATCACAGCCGACACTGATGAAGAAGAAGAGAGAGGAGAGATAAAGAGTAGAGTCAACGTTCATGGAGATGCTGCTTAGAAAACAATATTAATGAAGACAATTGTGCACAAGCAACATGCAAACGACATAACCTTCAACGTGAAACGCAACGTGCCATTGGGACAGCTCATGTTTGATTATTGCCGGACAATGGTGGTTGAATATAAAACGTTTTGCTTCAGTTACCCCGGTAAGCAAGTTAGGGATTTTGATACCCCCAATTAATTCACTTTATATGAAGTATGATCAAGATGGTATTGATTGTTGGTGTCACGTCGATGGTGCATAGGTTCCTCTATTGTCTTTACGGCTTATTTGTTTTTTTTTAGTTGGTAAGTACGCGATCTAAGTTTCTTCTTGCTTAGATGCTTTCTATGAGAAAATTCAGATCGATGTCACATATATATAATGCAATTTGTGTTTCGTTTGATTTGATCTAAGCTTCTTGATACTTAGATGCTCTATGACAAAATTTCGATCGATGTCTTATGCAATACAATACAGACTAGGGGTCACCATGAACATCGTAAAGTCTAAACCAGAGTGATGGGCATAAATGCAAGAAAAGAAATTATCATACACATATATTAATTTATATATGCTTAGTTTTCAAGAGAACTGAACGGATGAAAATTTGATTACAATCGAAAGAAGTTGGTCATGGTGTTGGCCTCGATCTCCTTGGACAAGAACCTTGTGAATAAGTCTGAGAACTTGAACTGCCGGTACAGTGCTGGTTTCTCAGGGGATACCAACTCGGGCAAAGGACCATACCAGTTCTCATTCAAGCCTGAGCTGAAGAACACTGCAATCGATGTTCGTGCATTGCTCGAAGGATTTGCAAGCACTCGATGTTCCCCACTCGTGTATTCATCGTTTGATATCATCTACACAGGACATGCGATAAGCATAGCAATGAGCTTAGCTGTAGAATGGCAAAATAGAGGTGATCCATCACTTAACCTACTAGACCTGACAAATGGGTCAATTAAAATTTACGAGTTACATAGAACCGACTTGAAAAACATATACCTGTAGCATGTCGCCGATGTTAACAACAAGGGCACCATGGAGAGGTCGAAGATCGAGCCACTTGCCCTGATGTTTAACTTGGAGGCCGCCCATTTGATCCTGGAGCAACACTGTGAGTACCCCGGGATCGGTGTGGGAGGATATCCCCATGGTCTTGTTAGGCTCTGGACAGTAAGGGTAGTAGTGACCCACCATGGTTCTTCTTCCTAAATAGGCTGCATCCTTCAGTCTGTCTGTGCTCAATCCCAGTCCTTGTGACAGTAATCCCATCAGCCTCTCTCCTAGTTGTTTTACCTCCTTATCCCACTCCAATACCTCTTGCCTATTACATTCCCCCACAATAAATTAGAAGAGGTCCAAAAAAAGGAAAAAAGAGATCCAATAAAGCGTTTTTCTAAAGAAAAGTAAGAATACAATCTAGATAGTCATTCCCTTAAGAATTCTTCCTAAATTATTCTTATAGAGAATACGAAGAAGATCCCTGTGTAGAACCTCATTCCACACCATTGTAGATGACAAACCATACTTTACTAATCAATTGACTATACTATTCCCCTATCTAAAAATATAAGTAATACGAGATCCAATAAAGCGTACCGACACCTATCCATTACTTCTTTTATTAAAAAAAACTATACTTAATTTTTCGCCATTCAAAATCATATATATATATATATATATATATATATATATATATATATATATATATATATATATAAAAATATAGATATATATATATATATATATATATATATATATATATATATATATAACTCTGAACGTCATGATATGTGTCCTTTGAGTTATTTATTAAATTTTATCTAAAAATAAAATTTAAATAATATATATTCAAAATCATCCTAATAAATACTATCTTCTTAACTACTTTAATAAAGATAAAAAGGGAAAATTTTAAATATGTTAATATTATTTTTAAAAACATAAATTATAAAATTAATTACAATATCTCTATAAATATTTTGACCAAAATTTTAGAACAAATTGCTCATAGGACGAATTTAAAGTTTAATATAGATTATAGGCTGACCGTCTTTTGATCCTGACCTGCAAACTTCAGGGATAGCGTCGGGATCAACCGCTGTGGGCCCCAACCGAATTTCCAGCGTGTCACGCCAGCTGGCGGCCTTTGACCAGAACAAGTCAAAGTTCGAATTGAAACCCACGCCGGAACTCCCCCGCCGGTAAAGCCGGCGCTTCTCCGCCGCAGGAAGTTCGTGGAAGCCCTTGACGGCGGCGATGAGACGGTCGAGGAGAGAGACGGGCAACCCGTGGTTGACTACCTGGAAGAACCCGAACTTCGCCGACGCTTCTCTGACCCGATCCACAAGGTCCAGGTCAGGACCCGAGAGGTCGATCACGGGTATGAGCTCAGTTTGATTGTTCGCCTCCGTTTGATCGGATCCGGCTCTCAGGGATTCGGGTGGGTGGTGGAAGATGCGGGGAATCCGAGTTATGCCTGAGTCAACCAGGCCTTTCACTCCGAGTTTGGTGCTGTCGAATTCATCCAGCTCTTTGCGACGTTCATTGTTAATCAATGGCTCGCTGCCGTCGTTCATTGTAATTTTTCGACACTTTCTTGTTTTTTTTTTTTTGGGGGGGGGGGGGGGGGGGGGGGGGGGGGGCAGAGAAGATGGTGTGTGTGAGGTTTTGGGGTTTGAGATTAATGGAGCAGGTTGCATAATCAAATTTATTAGTGCTAGTAATTTTTTTTTTTTGGGGGGGGGGGGTTTGGAATTAAATATTTTCCTCATGTGAAATTTAGCACGTGGATTTTAAGTCGCTTTAATAAATTGAATGATAATTCTATTAAAGTCAATGGGAAGCATTTTTGTTGTATAGCATATGCCTTCCAGCAAATATGCTTTCTTTCTATAATTTTTCTTGTCTTTTGTAGTTGCAAATTGCTAAGAATAATGATACATGTTAGCAATAAAAGGGAATTGAAAACTTGCAACTTGATCTTATCTAGAATTTTGGACACTCCCTTCCAATTGATTAAGCAAAAGCAAAGCACCCTAGCCCTAGCTAATCATTGTTGAGGGATGTATTGGTCAATTTTTCCCGGCTTTGGTCGTGTTTTTTTCGTTGGGAAATTATAAAGGTTGGCAAAAAGAGAAAAATTGAACTGAATGAAAAGAGTTGAAAATTGAAATTTGCCAACGAAAGAACATGCCCATTGGTTGCTTGAATACTTGAAAGGATTAAGCATGGGTCTGAGTCGAAACTGATCTCTATTTAGATTATACCCAGATCTGTGTACAATACAACAGTTTCATATAAGTCACATATATATATATATATATATATATATATATATATATATATATATATATATATATATATATATGCGAGGGCTGGCCAAGCAATATTGCTGCATGCATGTGTATGTAAAAGCATTTTCTTACTTTTCAAGTCAATTGAACTAATAGAAAGCTTATTACAATCAAAAGAAGTTGGTGATGGGCTTGTCCTTAAGCTCCCCTGTTTCCAATGAGTTAACAATATTTGAATATCATAACTCCTAGTACAGTGCCGATTTCTCAGGTGACACCAACTCAAGCAAAGGCCCGCGCATGCCATACCTCTCGTTTATCCTTGAGCTGAAGAACATGCCAATTGATACTCGTGCACTGGGCCATGGAATTTGAGATCCACTCTTGGTGTGAGTTTAGTGCTTAGCTAGGTTACTTCATGGAATACATATATGATGCGTACTGTTGAAACTTTCAGTCTTTCACCACAATATGACAGTTACGTCAGTTGGGTCTCCTAGAAATTTCAGAGCATCAAAATTCACATGCGAATACATACCAATGGTCAATGGACTAGTTCAAGCATATCTAGCTAGTAGCTACTATTGACCTAGATACACACACTCTTTTGTTAACTTCGTTTAAATAAATTTTATGTGTATATGGAACAACTAATACTATTTAATTATACATAAGTTCTTAAGGAGAACCGTCTTATATAAGAGTTATTATGAGATGAACTATTAATTACGTCTAAATAAATTATTATTAATCATAATTATTATTAGTAGATAACATAAAAGCATGCATTTCATTATATTTCTTATATGAGAGGGAGAGGGGGTCATATGAGAGTCACTAATTTTTTGAGTGAGACACATTTATTTATTATATGCGACGTTTGAATTTGCTGGCTTTTTGATGTCAAGTGCCAGCTACAACTTTACCAACAGTCACCGGTCCCTCGTTTCTGTCTCCACCTTCGCCAATGGCGGACGCAGCAAACCCAGACCCTCCTCAGTCTCACCCCCAAAACCTCCCAAAGGTACTAATCCTAAAACCCCCACCCATATTCCCCCATTTCGAGTCCGAATTATCTCTCCACTTCCACCTCCTCAAAGCCTACGAATCCCCACTCCCAACCCCCGAATTCCTCGCCGCTGCAAATGCCTCCGGCGTCTCCGCCATGCTCGCCAGCGGAGGGTATCCCATTACCGCCGCTGATCCCCTCGACCACCTTCCCTCACTTCGATGCATTGTCACCACCTCCGCCGGCCTCGATCACATCGACATGCAGGAGTGTCGCCGCCGCGGAATCGCTGTCGCATTCGCCGGCGATGTATACTCCGACGACTGCGCAGACGCAGCCGTCGGTCTTTTGATTGATGTCCTTCATAGGGTTTCTGCTGGTGATCGATTCGTTCGGAATGGGGCTTGGAGCTCTCAGAGGAAGTTTCCTTTGGCTAATCGGGTAATTCATCTCGAATTTGTGGTTGGATTTTAAAATTGTTTCAATTGTCTTTGTGTATGCTAGGGTTTTCCTTATTCTTTTATTGTTTGATTCTTTGGGTGAAGTTTCAACTTCGATTCTGAACTCATCCTCCTTCCGCTTTACCTGCAATGTAATACATTCTGAAAAGATACTTTCTTTTCGGATACAATTGGAGTATGATTAACTTTCAAATGTATGATATATTATCTGTAAGGCAATTGACACTGGCATCATAATGGTAGTAGTGAGAGTATTAATTATTCTGAAAATTTTTGTGCTGGTCTGGAGTTTGAGCGAGCAATTCAAACGTGAGGCAGCCTTGAAATCCTGAAAATTTTAGTTGTTTGTCAGTTGGGAGGCAAGAGGATCGGAATTGTCGGGTTGGGAAGCATTGGCTGTAGGATTGCGAAAAGATTGGAGGCCTTTGGCTGCTCAATACTGTATGATTCGAGGCAAAAGAAGCCATCTGTTCCCTATACTTACTATTCAGATGTCTGTGAGCTTGCAGCAAGCAGTGATGTCCTTGTAATATGTTGCGCTCTAACTGATCAAACCCGGCACATGATAAACAAGGAAGTTCTTTCAGCATTGGGAAAGGAGGGTGTTGTCATCAATATCGGGCGTGGGCCCATAATCAATGAGAGAGAGTTGGTTAGATCTTTACAGGAAGGTGAGATAGCAGGAGCTGGACTTGATGTCTTCGAGAATGAGCCTTGGGTACCAGAAGAGCTCTTTGCCCTGGATAATGTTGTTCTGTCGCCGCATATAGCCTTTGCTACCAGAGAGGGCTTCCATGATATGTTTGAACTAGTGAAAGGGAACCTGCAAGCCTTCTTCTCCAACAAGCCTTTGCTCACTCCTGTTGTTGATTGAATGATGCCACCGCATCCAAGTTTCATCAGGTCAGTGCTGTTCGCATTTTTTGCTTTTCCAGCTTAAGATAATTGTGTATTGTAGCAAAATGGCTGGTCAAATGCCCTCCACTTCTTTTGCTATCTAGTAGGAGGAATGAATGGTGTTTTTATTCGAGAAGCCTATGGAAACAACTTCTTTTGGGTTAAATATTGCTGATATAGTGACATCTAACTCTTATGCGATTTTAGTGTATTCGTTTTGGATTATTTTGGTTGGTTTCTAGTATTTTTCCTTTCTCCATCGACATGAAAAGCGATTTCCTCTAACAATTACCTATACGCTATATGGAGAACGACATTTGACGGAAAGGAGGGATGGGGGTTTTGATTCTAGTGTTGTTCCCTTTGTTGAACGTAATCATACGTGCAGTTTCACATTCATTCTCTTTTTGGCCGCTGTTATGAACATGAACCGAGTAATCATTTTGATTCATCCACAGGTGGAAATCTCCCGTGTGGACCAGTTGAAGCAATTGTACTTCAGTTGTATCATGGAAGTGTGAATGACCTCATATATATTAGAAAGCCATCTAGGTGTCTGGAGATTTTGCCCTTTGTATACTTATTTGCAAGATATGTAGTCATATTAAACCATAGGTATCAAGTATGTGTGTTGTAATATCTTGTCATGCTATTTTTTTTCTTTTTTTTTGGGTAAGGTGAGAGAAGGGAGATCCTTGTGAGTACTATTATAAATGCTAGATGAAGATTGCTCCCTCCATATTGTTATTGAGG